>JAWWEV010000001.1:12662250-12696591 GCA_035583235.1 Hafferia zeledoni
TTTTCTTAAATTTGATAAAGAGTGGCGTGATTATTTGAGGAGGAAGACCCCTCCCCCTCTTGTGAGTAAACATCTTGGTGTTTTTTTTTTCCTTCTAACCAAGACAAGTACCAAATACAGTTGCTTGAAGGATTCTTCTCCTGGTTTTGTTCTGTTAATGTGTTAATTTCACTATGACAAAAGAGGTGGCAACTGAGCAACATGAGATATTGGAGGGGGAGGGGTGAAAATTACTCATTTTCTGGAAAATCCCTGCTGCACCTCACTGTTTTCCTTGCCCTCCAGTCACCTGTTTGCTTTGCTGCATTTCCTTTTATGTAGATGTGGCACTCAGGTGGTCATGGTGTGTCAATTGACAAGTTTTTTTTCCAGCATTTGTGGGATTAATGACTGCAATGAAAGCAGGAGAGCTGGCAAGCTTGTTACACAGCTATATTCAACTCCCATAAAAAAAAGTCACTGAAAATTAAATTCATCTGCAAAGATACCTCCCATTTTGAAAGGAAACCAATACTGTTCGCTCACTGAAAGTTAAGAGATGCATATTTTGGGGATACCAGTGAACTCCTACTATTCACAAAGCACATTTTAAAAAATGTAATCCTCTTTGGCAAAAATTGTTTTTTTTATGTAGTGAGAGTCAAATTATATGAAGAGCATTCAGACACCACTGAAATTATCCCTTTATTTGAGCAATGTGATAATGCCTGTGTGTTTTTATCTACACAGTCAGAAATGATAGAGTTTAAACTCCAGCAAAGAATGAAATAATGCACCCTAAGGTTTAGAAAAATCAGTCCATTGAAATAAAAAAGGATAATTCCTATTTGATTGTTTATTTAATAGCAGACTTTGTGTCTGAAACAAAGCACATTAAGGAAATTTGATCTTAATAAAAATGTCTACATGAAACCAGTTAAATGAACAGATCTTAATGCAATTCCAGAGCCATTCAGAATTTTTTGCCATATGTCATCTTGAAGTTAGAATTCCTTACATTTTTCTGTACTAATACTTTTCTAAAATAGAAGACTAGATGCATAAGTAGGGTCTGTGATAACTTGGAATTAATAAAGTGTCTGACAGTTAACTGAAACCCATTAGTTTGGGAGGTTTTTGTTTTTGTTTTTTGTTTTTTTAAATAGATGGACTTGGTCTTCAATTTTTATCTCCTTTTGCTGTAGATCCTCTATTAGTAGGAGAGTTTGGAAATTCATGAGATTAGAACTGCATAAAAAACAATAAAGACATGTTCTCTTTCTATATTTGAGTCGGACTCTATTTAACATCCTAATTGCTTGTACAGAGAAGCTATTTAAGTTGGGATTAGAACACTGTTTTTCTTGTGCTTTTGTTTCTCTGTCCTCTTTAAAAATGTAGAAAGGCTGGGCCCAGATTTGTTAGTGAGGGAAAAAAATATATGATCTCATTTTGGTAGATGGAGACTTGGCATTTACACAAACAGATTGCCAAAAGATTGTTTGGTGCTGCAGCATTGAAAATTGATATCAAAATAAATTTGGATTAGTTAAAAGAAATGTTCCATTATTTCAGTCAATAAAAGATTTGTGAAAATTCCTGGCAGTAACATGAAATTTAGTTGTGGAGCAGATTTGTAAAAGAACGATACTGTTTTAAGCAATATACATCCAGTAAACAGTGTCATGGATTTGTTTGATTTAAATTCAGTAAGGTGGCTTGAAGTCATTGCTGAATTTTTCTATTTGCATTGAAATGTATCTTCAAACTATTCCAGGCTTTCCTGAGGATTCTGCAAGCTATCTGTGCAATGGTACATCATGCTTGCATCCGAAGTCTGGATTGTATACTTCAGGATATTATAGAACGAGAAAAGGCAACTCTGAAAGGAACTACTGGAACATGCAACTGAATAGCCATCTGGATTTTCTGAAAGGGTGACCAGGTTTGCTTATTCTTAACCAATGTTTCTCCAATCTGTTCTCAAAAGACCTCCAGAGGCAACGGGCCTATCCAGTCTCCAAACAATGCATTCCATGTCTTCCCTATGTCTCTAATGTTTAGACTGACTCTTCCTTGCTCTTACTAGCCAGGATGAGGACACAATGTTTGTTCAGTTTACAGATGACACCAATATAAGAAGCCTTGAGAATACGAGGCAGGGGATTAGAATTCAAAACTGCTGGTGAAAAGGTGGGGGGAAAAATGGGATGAGTATAGGAGCACAAGGATCTATAACACTGTGTCACTACTTGATATTTTGCAGCCATCATATTTTTGTCATGGGTGTGTTCCCTGCCTTGTGCTGAGGATGTTATGGAAGTCTTTCTCTTCATTAAGAGTATTCAAAACCTGTGGTTGCCTTCTGTGAAAGGTAAGTACCTACGCACAGAATCACAAGTGGTGGTATTGACCACAAGGAGTCTGAGGTGCCCCAAAAGAAGTGGGAATTGTGTTGTACATTCCAAAGAGATGACCACATCCTCATTTCTGATAGTGAAAATACCTAAACATTGAATAAATTTCCATTGACCCAGTACATTGTTCAATGTAAGAGCAATTTGCTTCGAATGTGTCAAGAGAAATGTTAATAATAACACCACAAAATATGCAGTTATATGGAATTATGTTCCTGAGGTAAAAATCAAATTTGTTTTCCATTGGACCAGATGAACTCACTCATCCTGTGGATCTGTGCATTGCAAATGAGCTGCCACACATTTGTGGGTGTCTGAAATGAAAGCTACTGCACAAGGGAATGTATCTCCAGTGCTTACATTCATTTCCTCTTGATTTTAAGTGTTCTGTTAACATAGTTCACTTCTTTGTTTTTTTAGTTGATATTAGATGCATCCAAATGTTGCACTATAGCTTTTTTTTTTCACTTGGAAACCAATGACCCTACTGAGATAATTACCATTCTTAAAAGTAATTTGTGATCATACACACACTGTATTTATCATATCATAAAACTGTCACAGGCTTAATCTGACTTTGTATTCTAATCATACCATTAGTGATTGTGTAAAACTTTTACTTGTGTGTTTCATATGGACAAAATGGCCTGGTTTTACTGTCCAAATTCCTATTTTCCTAGATCTGTCTGCTTCAGGTTTTACTTGTTACAGCTCCTAAAAGTTTGGAAAGATAACACCCAAAGTACTGACCTAAAATATATTTGTTCCCAGAGATAATGATTTCTTGAGTATGATAGAAGAAAAGAGGAGGTGTAAATTCATTTTTCAATAATGTTACTAGTTTTTAGGAGGGAAAGCTGTGGAGTATATTAAGATAATTATGTATTAAATGAATTATATATGTCAGTATATCAGTTAATGATATGTAAAATTTTACATTGTCTTACATACCTTTATCCTAAATTCTCAAGGTCTCATTGAAAAATTGTAGATGAAGTTATCTTCTTATCAAAAGCAGTGAACAGAATTTTCCCTTCATAGGATCTGTAGGTTAGTTAATAGGCTAATACAGGGAAATTGTACTTGCTAAAAATAATAAGGAAATATCTTCATATTGACAAGACATTGAACATCACTCTTTATTAGTTTTTGTCACAATCACATCACAAAAGTTTGTTACATTGTTTTGGTTTGTTGGGGTTTTTTGGTGTTTGTTTTTTTTTTTTTTTCCTACAAAAAGACAAAAGCCTGAAAAAGGCTGGAAAATAGTTAAGTAAGATATAAAATTTTGAATATATGCTATAAAAAAGATTACAATTTTAAGTCAATTTGTGTTATTTAAATATATAAGTAAATTAAGGACCACATTAGATACTATGCAATGAAAAAGGTCAGTAATTGATGGGCTGTTGCATTTGGTTTTCTGAGAGAGTTTTCATTATTATTACGTCGAAAGACTTTCTTATGGGATAGAGTATGATATAAAAGTAGTCTATTTATAAAAAACAAACAAAGTTAAAAATTAAGGGACTAGTTAAAATGATAGATTTTTACTCTAAGTAACTGTAACAAGCAAACATTCAATTGAACAGTTTCCCCCTTGCCCCTTAGAATCTAATGGAAAACCATTGTATCAAAATCTGTTAATTCCTTGGGTTTTATCCCACAAAAGGTTCTTCACATATGAAATTCCCATTGAATGGAAATAGTCACAATAACAGTAACCTTTTAAAAAAAAATCTTTAATATTTCTTCAACTCATCTGTTTTGATGGTCTTTTGTTGGTAACTCAGACTTCTCTGAAGTCACTGAATGAAATGTCAGTCAAAAGAGAAGTCTATCAGTGCTTAATTCTCTCTGATCTTTACACTTGTTTTTGTTTTTTTTTACCCCATACAGCATAAAGGCATTTCATTTTCAAAATCAAAGGTGAAAATGAGAAATTCTAGTGACAAAGAAGGAATTGTTTGTGTGAAGTGCAAGGAATTACATGGTTAATAGAAGGTATTTACACTGTAATCTGTAGTGGCTATTTCAAATTTCAAAGTCGGTAAGGACACACTGACAATACTCAAATAATTTTGGAATGTTTGGAGAGTTTGTGATGAAGAATACAGTTAAATAGTCCTTTCCCCTTTACAAGAGATAGTTGAAACAGTTAGTTAACTTTTTTTTCCCCCCATCTAAACAAGTGTAAAAAAAAAATTTGATGGTTTTTAACCACATGTATGAACTTTATAGAAGAATTAATTTAAATATTATATCCTATTGGAAAAGCCAAACTGGGGTTACAAACCCAGTTACAAAGTGGGTGCTAGATACCTGAGAAATTTTGAAGGGAAAACTGACTGAACATTTATAGTAGGCTACAGCTGCTGAACACTTACCATCTAAGACAGTATTACATAGAAGAAAGGGGATCTCAGTGAGTTAGATATGGGCTAGTCGTGTTTTTAGGTTCATATTTCAAGAATTGATTATTTTCCTTAGAAAAACATGTTTTTTTACCTATTTTGTTGATTTCTATAACAAGACTTTTTTAGATTAGTGCATTTTATATAGATGGAATACATGGAATACACCAATTGATTTCTTATTTCATGAAGAGATGAAAGAGATTCTTTAATGCTTTAATATTCCAATAAAATCAGGTTTTAGAGGTAACTGCAAACTAAGCTATGTACTTATCTTTCTGGTATAGGTGCTCAATCCAGTTTCTGTAGTACTCACTCAAATGCTTGATCATAAGATAAAAGAAGAGGAAATTTTCACTAAAAAATTTCAACTTAGAAAATTACCATACTTACTGCCTGATATAGATGTAATCCTTATTATTGTATCCAAATTCAATGCATAAAATATTTCCATATAAACCTATTCTTGTTTGAGATGTACCTGCTAATTTATGCAGTAAGTTTGGATCTCTGTGTCACACAATCAGAGCACAAGCTGCTTAAACGTAGAATGTCTTTCCATAAACTGCTGGTGGAGCAAGTTTTTGTTATATTACAATATTTGGGCTACAAAGGCCGCTGATTTCCTCAGGGATTCTTCAGTAATGGTTCAAAAAATTTTGCAGCCAAAGATGTGTATACTGTTTTATATTTCCAAGGAATTATCAATCTGTGTACTGTAATGAGGTCTAAAGATGTTGCCTAGATGACTCTTTACTCTGACACCCACATAACTCTAATGTTTTCCAAACAATTTGGGCTTGACAACTCCAAATTGTGTGTTATTGAATTTTAGGTTTGAAGTATAAAGTTAATTCAGCTGGAAATTATTTGTTATTCATTAATGTATTCAAAACACATACCATAGTTGTCCCCTGAAATATATAAGAATCTGATTGATAAAGATGTTTTTTAACCCACTAACATTAGTTATGTATAGAACCAATAGAATGGACTTGAGGCTGCCAGGATGGATGTGTTGGCTTGCCAGCCCTTAGGAGAAAGTTTTCCCCTGGCTCAAATTACTCTTCACCTCTGGAACAGCACAAATTATTTCTCTCAAATCTTAGTACATCCACCAACTGCTTACAAATTCAGTATGGGTTCAATTTGGAGCTAATTTTCTACCATCTCAAACATGACTTTTTCATTGAAACATTAATGGGGGAGGAAAATTGCATAAATACAAACCCATTACAATACAATTCATGCAAGCCACCCTACCTGTGTTTTACTGTGATACCTGTCACTGTTAAAATCTCTCAAATGAACTGTAAGAAAGGTTAAAAAGCTCAAGGAAAACATTAATTGTTTACATGTCATTTTTCAACACACTACTATGAAATTAAATGTAGCTTTTTCCTTTCCAAAATTTCCAGAAATATGTTCATTCCCCTGCCTGAAAACCTTCTCTGGGAAAAATATTTTATATTTTCTATGTTGAGTTTGGGTTTTATTTTAAATTTTTTTAATTATTTAAATTTATTATTTATATTATCTAGATCCAGTTGGAAATCAAAGTGCACATTAGAGTATGCACCTTTTTTTCTGAAAAGTACACTACACACACTAACAGTTATACACATTTTCAAGATTACAGACATCAAAATAACTCTTGAAATATGTACAGTACTACTTCTTCACATTCAGATCCAAGAAGTCCCACATTATTTAGGAAAATATTTCCCTTTTGTTTCACACAATTTATTTGCATAGCAGATATGTGCTGTATGCACATGGAAAAGCCTTTGTATTACTTCTTGGCAACTCAAAAGTAGGATATTAGTGTATGGGAATGCCTTCAGCACATGAGATTTTGGAGCATTTCATTGTTGAGCCAGAGCAACAGAAAGAACATTTAGATTCCATGCATTTCATTTCCTGGAAGTATAGTCACATGTTGTTCTTTGTATTATCAGTAGAATTGACAGTTAATAGAAAAGACATTGTAAACTTATTAAAGCTTTTATGCAGAATTCTTTTTAATTTTTGAGAGAATATTTGCGTGCTCTCCTGAGCTCTATCTCATCATGACATTTTCTCAAGTTGTTAGGGTCACATTTCACTGTCCTCTATAATACTTCTTGGCAGAGTACAAGGGACATAATTTGATTTGAGTTGTCACAGTGCAATGTGTCCTGAAGACAACTTTGAAAACAAAAGAACAAAGTACCATAAAACAGACTGTGGCTTTCCTAGTGGGAAATAGGAGGGTTTGGGTTTTTTTAATAAGCAATGAAAGCATAAATTGAAATAAGTTCTCCTGTTTTCCTGACTTGTATGGGGTTTCTTTACATAAAACAGTGGCAGATCGCTTCATCTTCAATGAAACAATAGCAATGCAGTCTAAAGAAGTAGAAATAGTTCAAAAAATAAACATGGGCAACTTCTTAACATGGGGAAAGTAAAAAATCTCAGCATGAAAATTTATTGCTGTTTATCGTTGGCTACTGAGTAGTGAGTACATGTAGGGTTTGAAAGAGCTTAAGCTCTTGACAGTCAGTTGTAGTTGGGTGACACTTTCCATACTTTTTAAAACTTTAATTTATAGTGGTTATGGAAGGTATGAAACTGAGAAACCTTGAGGGTGAAGTGTCTCACTATGGCACAGGAGAGGTCCAGTAGGGTGCCTGGCAGTTCTTGCCTCCCCATTTTGTCTTTGGTGCTTCACAAATCTGGTATGGAACACTTTCTGTACAGGTGAAATCCCATTTTTGACACTTGCACTCAAGTTTTCAGGATCTGCATTTAGGTGTACATTTTACATTGTACATTGGCCTGTACAAGATGGTATGAAACCTAGTGACAAAAAACTGCTGAACTGGAAAATGTAATGAAATCTTCAGTTTCCTTTTTCTAGGTTTTTATAAAAAGAAGGTTTTGGGGTTTGGGGGGGGGTTGTTTTGTTTGTTTCTTTGTTTGCTTGGTTTTTTCTTTTTGTTCATATTTTTCAACAATATCATGTTTATCTATTTAAGATTACACAAAAGGATTGGCTTATGCACAGTCCATTTAGCTATTAATACACCACATTTTTATTTATATCTAAATAACAGATTTGGATTTTTGGTGCAAAAAAAATTAGTATTATAATGTTATCATTTTAATTTGGGCAAATAAGCATTGATAACAATTATTCTGATTAACTTCTCCAAAAAATTGATTAAAAATAAAATATTGGACAACAGAAAATACAAATGGATTGGGAAAGTCCTAAGCTCTGTGCAGCTACCATTTAGGAATCAACAGCAAAATAGGGGTTTGGGTTGTTTTTTTTTTGTTGTTGTTTTTCTTTTTAATCTCAGATGTAATCTGTTTCTTTGCTTCAAGTATATACAGCAGTGTTTAAAAAGTTATTGGAAATTTACATGTAAATGAGTTAATTAGTTAAATTAATTTTTCTTTAGTTGTTCTCATTTAAATGCTGGAGTCTTGGCCTTGTTGGCAATGGGTTATCCTTATACTAGATAAGATTTTATCTTATGAAACTCACTGCCCTTCTTTTCTCCTCTCAAATGATAACTCGCACTTAGAAAAATTATCAATCGTATGATATTATTTTTAAAATGAGTTTCTTTCCAACCTCATTTCTCTCTTCCTAAAATTGGCAGACTCTTCTTTCCTTAAAACAGATATTATCATACTGTGTCTGGAAGAATGAATAAGGGTATTATTTATTACCAATATACATAATTAAGAGTGCTTTCTCTTTTATTAACAGCATTCACCAAATGGAATTTAATCCAAGGTAAAATTGACACGTAAAAGAAAGAAGAAAAAGATAGTCTCCAAGCTTGACAACTCCATTTCAGGAATTCATTCTTATTCAGGGAGCATAGTAAAGCCTTGGTAATTTAAATATTTGCTAAGAGTTAGGCAATTGCCAAAATGTTTTTCCCTACTAGGGAAGAAATACATATCCAAAAAAAAGCTTGATAAAAAGAGTATTGATATCAAGCTGAGTCTTTCACAGGGTTCAAAAGCTTGTCTCAAAGCTACAGTCAGAGCTTTCAAGCTGCTTTATTAAACCTTTGCTACTCAGGTGCCTACACAGTACTTTTAAAAATTTAATGATTGAAAATGATTGTAGCTATATTATTGTTTCATAGACACAGGCTGAAATGTTTGACCATTCAAGAATTCAGACCCCTAATGGTATTTGACTTCAGATGGATTGTCCCTTGAAATATGTCTGTGACAAAACTTAGCAGGTTACAATTACTTCAGAGACATTTTCCTAGAAAAATCAACTTTATCTGTCTTGGATTCTTCAGTTTTTAATGAGAGACAACCAGTGAATCTCTACATAGGTAATCATGTGAAACCTCTTTTCTAACTTTGGTGTTTGTTTTTTGTTTTTGGGGGGGGGGGTTTGGTGTTTTTTGTTTTTTTGTTTGTTTTTTTTTTTTAATGACAGAGTTAAAACTGCGAAATTAAGCCCTCCCATTCCCACATGGTTTGTCAAAATAAGAGATTTTAATTACCACCTTGATTGCAGTTAAATGTGTTGATATTCTTCTTCTTCTAAATAATAATAATAATAATAATAATAATAATAATAATAATAATAATAAATTATCAAGCAACTTTCATTCTTGCCAATTCCAAATTTTTAAAATGTGTTAAGAACATAAAATAATTAAAAATGCATAAATACATCAGTTACAGTTTTACATTACTATTAATGAGAGTATAACTTTGACTTTCATCAGTTTTGAGGAAACAAATTTAGAAAATGGTTTTCAGGCTGTGACTCAAGAATGAATATAAATGCAGAGCCCAGTTTACATATTCTTGACTCAAAGTCAGTAAGGCTGGATCAACAACACAGTTCAGTCATATATGGCTTCTGTGGGCTTAAGGTCTGTGGGAAAGTATTTTTTTTTTAATTATGGTGAGGAGTAATTACACATATAAATGCCACAGATTAATTGAGATCCCTGTTTACCTTTGATTGCACAACAAAACCAACAGTTTCACTTTTGTTTAAGTGAACTGTTCTGGGTTTTTTTCAGTCTCTTTGCCTGCAGTAGTCCCCTCACTATAAATAAAAGCTGAATGTCCCTCCCACATAATTCAAAATAATTCCATAAAAGTTTTGAAATAACTGCAATGCCTTCATTTTTTTTTCCATTGAGTTGGTTTTTGTTGTTGTTTTTTTCTTTGTTTGTTTTGGGTTTTGGTTTGTTTGTTTTTTTTCCCCAGTGAATTTAACGGGAGAAAGTAGTAAGTATATCTGGGAGTTGTATCTATTAAATGAGAACTCAAGGACATTTCCAAGTAATGAATCTAATCCTTAGAGTAATCCTTCTGTATATATAAACACAACCAAAAAGAAAAAAATGGTCTCTGCTCTAAAGAAGGAACTTTGACTACTTCAATCATTGCCCCAGGAGATACATTCAGGATAATTTTCTTCACTGATATTTTGTTTGCGTTTTGTTTTTGAGGTTTTCTTTGTGTGTGTATTTCCAAAATCATAAATGATTTAGCAGGTGGTGTTTGTCTTCTGTATTGATTTTCAAGAAGAAATTCAATAGAACCAGGCCCCAATTTTCGAAGTGGTTTCACAAATAGTAACATTTTACAGTTAGACTTTTTCAATTTTCTCTTTCTTCTCTTTCTCATAGTATATTAAATAAATTGAAAAAAAGACAGTCCTAAAACTGAATATTATTTCACAAAGATTTTATATTTTGTTTGAAAAATTTCATCAGAAATTACAAACTCACATTGAAAAATCTCAGGAAGGGTGCTCAGATAATATCTTTTTAGAAGTAATATACCATTTGTATGGGTTTGGTTTCCTAGACCCCTAAGATATTTAAACATGAGTAAAAAAATAATACTTTTATACTCTGTGTTAGAAATCAATCTTTCTAAAGTTTAACTGGAAGGTGGCAAATCATTTATCGCTTCACTGTAATTTTGTTAATTAATAGTAACTCTATTTCAATTGCTAGGAGATTTTTGGGATTGATTGAGTTCTTGATAATTGAAATCTTATTGTCTCTGACCTTTATCTTTACTACAAGGCTTGAGAAACATTGGCAGAGTCTGTTGAATGTTCACTTTGTTAAGCTGTAATGTCTGGAGGAGATTTGAAGTGCACTAGTAAGACATAATAATACATTCAAACTTTTCTTCTTTCTCTTGACATTTGAAATATCAAGAGTACTACATAATCATTTCCGACTGCTCTTCCTAGGGGTTCTTGACATATCTCAAAAGGATGAAAAGTAACAATGCAAGCAGTTGAAAACTGAAACCAAAACAACCCCATTCCAATCCACCCCAGGTGAGTAAAAGATGGTTGCAGTTTGAATCACAGGGGTTTTTTTGACCATTCAGAACTTTTAGGATATTGCAGCACAATGAAGAAGTTGAAGATAGTGGCACAGGTTTTCCAGAAAAGTTGTGGATGCCCCATCTCTGGAAGGGTTCAAGGACAGGTTGGATGGCGATCTGAACAACCTGGTCTAGTGAAAGTTCCCCCTGTCCACAAAAGCGGAGTTGGAACAAGAGGATTTTTAAGGTTCCCTCCCTTCTGAATCATGCTATGATTCTATATTTTTATACTTGCCAGACTAAATATTTAATCATATGACTTGCCTGTTAATGTTTGTGATTTCAATAATGAAATTCACAAAACTTTGCTGATTGGTACATGGGGTGAAGTGTGCCGGATGGTAACATCAGCTCGATTCAGGGAAGGAAAAAAAAAAAAAATATTGGAAGTGTCAGGAAAAGTTTGGAATAGTGCTCAGAATCAATTACAAAACATATTTAAGGGTAGAGCACAAATTTCCTTTCTGTTTAGAAACATACATATATAAGAAATAGGAATGAAGACTCCAGGGCGAATATCTTGGAAATGGAATGGGCTGAAAAGCATTTAGCAATTTGTTTCAAAATGATAAAGCAGTGAATATGACACAATTGTGCTTGTGACAATGTGGGGGTTTTTTTGAACTATTTTCTCTGCTTCCCCTTTTTGAACTAGCAAGCATATGGAACTTTCAACTGAAATGACTTGAGCATCTGCAGTGTTGGAGATGGTTGTCTGAACTCATTAGAAGTTCTGTAGACATGCAGTCATTTCTCTTAGTTTTTCTTGAGAACCATCACCATTTTTTGAAACATCACCCTACAGCTCTTCAGAGCCCTGAAATTGTGAAGAGACTCTTACACTGCTTTAAATGAACAGTGAGTGGTCGGAGTGAGAAGAAATTAAAAATCTTCTCCAAAAGCAATTCTTTTCATACTCTAGTCTATATATATGCAAATTTAAGGATGTGATACTTCCAAACTATTTATTTAAAAAACAAAAAAAAATCAATATGGGGGGGGCTGTGTCATGACTTTCATAACAGAAGCCATATTTCTAATGTGTGTAAAAGGATCACAGAATCACAGAATGGTTTGGATTTGAAGCAACCTTAAAGATCATCTCGTTCCAACCCTTCTGCCATGGGCAGGGACACCTTCCACTAGACTGGGTTCATAGGAGCCCCATCCAACCTGGCCTTGAACACTTCCAGGGATGGGGCATCCACAACTTCTCTGAGAAACTAGATTATAAAATCTAAACCTATTCACTTTCAGTTTGAAGCCATTCCCCCTTCTCCTATCACTACAGGTTCTTGTAAAAAGTCTCTCTCCATCTTTCCTGTAGGTTTCCTGCATGTACTGGATGCTGCAGTTAGGTAACCCCAAAGTCTTCTCTTCTCCAAGCTGAACAATCCCAGTTCCCTCAGCCTTTTGTCATAGCAGAGGCTCGCCATCCCTTTGATTATCTTGGTGGTCTTCTCTGGACTCGCTCCAACAGGTCCATGTCCTTCCTGTGCTGGGACCCCAGAGCTGGAGGCAGCACTGCAGGTGGGGTCTCACCAGAGTGGAGCAGAAGGGCAGAATCCCCACCCTCCCCTTCTGCCCACACTGCTTTGGATGCAGCCCAGGACACAGGTGGTTTCTGGGCTGTGAGCGCACATGGCAAGGGCATGTCCAGCCTGTCACCCCTGAGTCCTTCCTGGCAGGACTTCTTCATCTGTTCATCCCCAGCTTGGATTGATACCAGCGGTTACCTCAATCCAGGGATTAGACGTGGTCATGTTAAACCTCATGAGATTCCTGTGGGCCCATTTCTCAAGCTTGTCCAGGTCCCTCTGGATGTCAATCCATCCTTCTGGTGTATCAACAGCACCATTCAGCTTAGTGTCATCTGCACATTTAATGATGGTGCAGTCCATCCCTTCATCTAAGTTATTAATGAATATGTTAAGCAACACTGGTCCCATATGGACCCCTGAGGGACATCACTTTCCACTGATGTCCATTTGGTCTTTGAGCCACTGAACACTACCCCAGTGGTGTATAACAGAAAGTAGAACAATTGGAAGGGGGGGGAAAAAAAAAAAAAAAAAAAAAAAAAAAAGGGCAAGCTTGCCAGCATCTTTGAGATAATAGTGGGAGGAAACCAGTTACTTCAGATGATATTTTGGATGTCACAGTTGTAGACAACACATGTAGTCTCACGGATTTTCTAAGCAAAGGATTGTTTTAAATCTACATTTTTTTACAATACTGAGTACATTTCACTTCCTGACAGGTGCCATAGAAACATACTTTGTTTTTTGTGGGTTGTTCGTTTCTTTCCTCCACTGCTGTGCAGATTAAACACATCATATTTATTTTATGAATGCCTCAAATAAGTACATAAGTAGAAACTGTGAGGTTAAGGTAAAATAAATAAATAAATAAGTTCCATTTTGGACAGATCCATTTTTTGTGTTTACTTTAGTGGAGAAACACTGAAGTTCAGAAACACATCTCTAAAATGCAGGAGCAGATATTATATCAGTAGTCCCACTCAAAAAGGTTAAATTAAATGACCATAAAAGCAATATCCTGCAGTAGAAGGACTGAAATGAAGGTGGAGTTTGACATGGTCATAAGATTTTCATTTCAGATTGGAAATTGTGTGATCATCCTCTATTTTGATTGCACAAAATTCAAAAAGATGTAAAGACCCATACGGTACTTATTATGTGCATAAATTGAAGCATGAAAATCTCAAGTAATTTGTTTCAGATAGCAAAAATATATTTTGTGACTTTGAAGTACAAGAAAAAAATACTTTGGAAATTTCTAGCTGCAGTATCCTAAAAGGTAAAAAAGTAGCTAAACAGCTAGGATTGCTTAGCTCATCAAAGGAATGGCTTGGGGGAATCTTGTAAATACATACAAATACCAGAAAGGACAGCACAAAAGAGAGGGTCTGGCTGTTGTTGGTGTACCCAGTGACAGGACAAGAGGCAATGAGTACAAAATGAAACACAGGAAGCTCCAACTGAACATCAGGAAACATTTGTTTACTGTGTGGGTAATGGAGCCCTATCACAGATTGCCCAGTGAGCTTGTGGCCTTCATCCTTGGTGATAGTCAAAAGCCATCTGGATGCAATCCTGGACAATGGACTGTGCATGGTTAAGCAGGGCTTTCAGACAGAAGACCATAAAAGTCCATTCCAAGAACCATTTTCTGATTCTGTAACTCTGAGAAACCAGTTCAGGTACATTACAGTATCAACAAAATAAATATTTATACCCCCTCAAAAAAGTTAAATTTTGAGCAAAAATTTTTATAGCTAAAAATACACAACACAAATCCATGGAAAACAATATTGTTTATGTATAATTGCTTTTCATGCTCTAAATCAGCCATCAACCCAGAACTTGCCACTTGAACACCAGTGTTCTATGGGGACACACATCTGTGCTCAACAGTTTGAGACTGAAGCCCATTCACAGTGTAAATTAGTACCCAGTCTGCACCATTTACTATGCAATATACTGCTGCCAACTGTTAAGAATGCTTAAATAAAATAAAGTTGACAACATATTATTTATGTACATAGAAATAATTGAGATAAAGACAATAATACATTTGTCTTCTGATAATGCACAGAAATGAAGATGAGCTCAGAACTATTGATAGTACATACTCTTCAGTGAGATTGCAAAAGGCTAAGTCTTATTCTCTAGAGTGCTATGCACATTCTTGGAATATTGTGAATTTCCAATGAATGTTACAGTAACTTCATAAAATACATGAAAACATTTTTTGGTATTTTCAAATACGGTGATTAATAGAAACTTTCAAAGGCATAAGAAGAAATCCACACACTCACCTTCATCATCACTCCTAAAATTTAGCAGATCTTTTTAGTCAGTTGCAAGAAAACATAAAATAATATCTATCAACATTAGACATCTAAAGAAATAGTGAAAAACATGAAAGAGGCCATATGTCATGTATCATTTACATTAGCACCAATGGACATAATTACCTACCTCACCCATTCTTACTCCTTGCTTCTTTACTTGCCCATAAAATAACACAACTATGGGAAATGGTATTGTTACAATGTATTGCTACTCCCTACAGTGTGTACAGTGTTCAGTCTACATTTATCATTCCTTGGTAACTGGTTTGAATTTGTTCGTTTGCCTTTTTTTTTTATTTTCTTTTCATGAAGAGGATCAATTGAATTAAGACAAAAATACCTGCTGTGACTAAAAGTTTTCCCAAGATTCACAGAGAAATATTTTTTTAAGATAGTTCTTAATATTGTGATATAAATATGCTAAAGTTAATACAACATTTTTCTCAGATGTCCTGCAGATCATTTTAGTGTGAAATATAAATAATTAATAACTTCAATAAAGAGTTAGTTTTCCATGGTTATAGTCTATCCATCCTCTTGTTCAGGACAGCATAACTTCAGGAAGTCTTGCCTTTCTGGTCTCTGTATTTTAATATTAAATTCAACTACGGTGAATGAAAGTTATATTAATTTGTATGCTATTTCGTATATGCAGCAAAGAGAAACTAGATGAAATTATTACTTTAAAACAACAGCAAGCTACATGGAGAAGTTCACATAGCACAAGAGAAAAGATAGACATGACTAAAGAGAATAATTTTCTTTCTTTAGAAACTGAATTTCTTTAGAAACTGAACTGAATCAGACTGAAAATCTGATTAGTCTTCCAGGCTATTTGTTGGTGGTCTTTGACTGGATTTACTGCATTCTCTCAGTACATTTCAGCTATTGTATAACAAAAGATCAGAACATGAGTATTGGATAATTGAAATTGCATTCATTTTGTGATTCGTACTTCTTGTGATGATCTTCATGTGTCAAATATGCTTGATGTTGTGTTTGGTTTTCTTCTTATTTTAAAAATTAGACTAGTATTTATAGGTATCAACTCACTATGAGTTCATTACTCTTGTAAAAAACAGCTAAGAAGAATGTAGTAAATTGAATGTAACCTTTTTATCTTGAGATTTTTTTTTTTCATGGTAAAATGGATATTTCCTGCTGAAGTTATATATCTGAATTAGAGTTTTGGTTGTCTTCCTAGTTGCATACTATTCACAGTAGTGTTCACAGCATATACTGTGTATTCCTCAGTGAATAAATAAACCTACCTAGAAATTAAGTCTTTAGGTCATAATTGCTCATTGGACCAAATCAACTGTTCCTCGTGAAGAGGACCTGGCTTCTGCTTCAGCTGTCTTACTTCTTGTCCAGTCTATCTAGATTATTTCTACCACAGTTACTGTAAGTATTTACAAATTCTATGTTTCTATATTTCCAATTATTATAGACTATATGCATGGCTCAAAATTATTGATGCTGCAGTTCCAACAGCACATAATTTGAGGGAAATTATTCTCTCCACTATTTGCAGTGCTGGTAAGGCTGCACTGGGGATCGAGTTGGGCACACCTTAATCAAGGTGGTCCAGCTAAGGGCTACAGAGTGGTCAGGGACCAACAACACACCAGCCTAGAAAAGAAATGAAGAGATGTGGACTTGTTTGTTTTGTTCTGGTTTGGTTTGGTTTTTTCTGACAAAAATCCTTACAGTCCTTTAAAAGAGAATTGCAAAGATGATGGATCCAAGTCCTTCTCAGTAGCAACAAACTCAAAAGTTGTATGAGAGGTGGCTTAGAAACTCAAAATCAGAAGAAAGCTTTCCACCAAAAGGGCAGTTCAGTGCTGAATAGATTACCCACGAAAGTCACGGGTCTTCCATCCCTGGAGGTTCTCAGTACTTGGCTAGTAAAACACAAAGATGACCCATCTCATAGAGGTCACAGTCCCACTTTGCGTGTGGAGTTGATCCAGATGACCACAGAGATTATCAGTATTCTACACATCATTTTATGATGCTGTGGTTCACTTATAAATAATATTGACTGGTAAGAACAACATAACATGTCAGTCACTGAAATAAAGTCTAAACAGGTGGCAGAAAGGCTTTCACTTCCCAAATTTTTAGTTGCAGTTGGTTTGCTTGTATGTTTTAGGATGGTTTTCATAAGCTGCATTGAAACCAATTTAAAACAAATTTGAATAACTGAAAAGTGATTAAAAAAAAAAAAAAAAGGCGAAGAAATCCCAACAAAACCCTCCAAAAACTCAAGTCATGCAAAAAAAAAAATATACATGCTGTAGTTTTTTTTAAAAATACTTATTGATACTTAAAAATCCTGCTGCAGTTTCCAGGACCAGCATGTTCTATTCTGCTGTTCAGTGACTCGCAACAATATTTTTGAGTAGTAGAAGGACCAGGAGAGACAAAATAGATGACTCTCCTCTTGGACCAATCTGGTTGCACACAGTGCACTGGTAGATGTAAAATCAAGGAAGACTAATTAGCCCTTGGTGTTCTCAGAAGTAATGAGTGACTAATGCAAAGCAGAATTTTGGAAAATAGGATATCTGTCTTTTTGTCACATGGGGTTTTTATAAGATCTGTCTGCTAGTATGCGAGTACAGTATATGAAATACTCTTTATGGCTAAAGCTTATCGCAGAGATGTGCAATCTTTTTCATCAATTTAACTCTGCTCTAAAGAGCTCTAAAGAATTTTCCCAAATGGAAGTAAATGAGAGGTTATGTTACTCTTCCTTGTTAATTTCTGATGACTTTTTTTCATTACTTTATTATGTCTTAGGTAAAAACCTTAGCCCAATTATAACTTAAAAAAAAAAAAAAAAGGAAGAAAAAAAGAAAAAATCTTACTATTAAAAGCATTGATATAATCTGAAAATCATAGTGGAAAAGGGAAAGGAAGAAGAGATGAGAATTTTGTTTTTTGGGAAAAATGTTAAAAAATATTGGAAGAACAAAAAGGAAAAAGAGCAAGGGCATAAATGTGACATGGAAGGTGAAAAAAAATAAAGGAAATATTTACCTCAAACAAAATTTTTTGTTGGCTTCTAACTAATTAATGACTGCTTATTTGCTGCTTTCATTTGTTATAACAGAATCAGGAATGGAAGTTATTGACATTATATGGTATTACAGAATCATTGAGACAAGCCCTAGGGATTTGTCTTTATAGTGCTGTTCCTTCTGATTGTCATATGGTTTGAAATAGAAGTGCAATTAGATCTGCAATACTGTATTAACTTCAGCTATGGTCACTTTGTTTCTTAAATGAAGCACTCACTTTTGTGGTATTCTGTGAATTGAGACTCTCTGCCACATCTGTAAATACTTCATATACCTATGTTTCTGATTCTCTTTCAAAGTGTAATACAGTAACTGAAAATTAGCCACCCATGGCTCAGAGAGTCAACCTTTGCATGAAAAATTGATCCAAGTTAACCTGTTCTGGGCCTAATACAACTGTTACAAAATCTATTGCAATTTGATCTTATCTTTAGATCATACAAAAATTGGCTACATAGGCTAATTCTCAGATAAATAAACACATTTCTTGAATATCTATATTTTCTTTAAAGGATTTCTATTCATCTGTTCATGGCTTTTTGTTTCTCATGTGTGTTTGATTGATTTGTCTGAGGGAAGAAAAGTTTGCTTAAAGGATTTCTGCCCTCATTTAATGTTTGCTTATATTATAGATTTGATCAAAAATTGGTGTCATTTAACAAGTGAAGGTAAAACTGTATTTATCAGAAAAAAATATAATTTGTTACAGTTCTTTAAAAAGACGCTTGTATCTTTTAGAAAATATAGACATTTTCTTTCTTATACCTGGAAAGAAGTTGTAAGCAAGTAAAATCAAGTGAGTGATCATTGCTTTTCAAAGAAGGTTCTCAGCAAACCTGTGACATTGACCAGCTGGAAGGTTTCACAGAAGTAATATGAAAGAGAGGGGTCCACAGTTAAATCCTATTTCTTTAAACCCAAGATGAACTTCATGGGATTACTCACATCGTAAGAAGGTGCATGCATACATAGTTTTTGCAAAACTAGAGCTTAGTTTCATTAATATTGTGAAGACTCCATGATTCTAACCATCATAAGCTTGTTTAAAATACTGTTTACATTTCTTTCTTTTTGTTTTAATAACTATTTTCTGACTAAATTATGTGGTGGAGTAATGACATCACTTACGCTATCACAATTTCTCTAGAAAATACTTGGCCTAAGGTGTCTTGTTTCAATACTTACTTACTTTATTAGTTTGCCTGAGGTTGCTTATGAATGAAATTGTCATTGCTTTAGAACATTCTCTGGGTAATGAATGCAAGTGTATTATGTAAGAAGGATATTTACCTACAAAATACTGAGAGCATTTTTTCCTGTACCACTATCTGTGATGTGTTTTTTCTTGTGAAAGATGTTTCAATATTGTTTCAAATTCCATTGTGTTCAGTTAAAACAAATTGGACAAGAAAAAGTGCTTTTTATTTTTATAGGACAGTTTTCTCTAATCTTTTGGAATGCCAGATGTACAGATTTCAAATTACTTTTCAGGTTTCTTTGAATAAATAGAAGTGAGGAAGTGATTTTGTATGGAGTGGAGAGTTCCACAAATTACAAACTGTATGTGCTAGTCTGGAATTACAATTAAAACAAGTATTAATTTTAAAGGGAATGTTGAGTTACAAGGGTGAAACTGCCTTTTAAAGTGCATTTTAAATCAAAGCAGACAGTTTTGGGCACTGGCCAGCGGTTAGGAAGATAGTAATTGCAGTTTACTTTAAAGAAGAGAAAAAAGGCAATGAAAAATCAAAAGAAATTCCTGCACAAGAGACTTCAAAACACTGGTTGGTTTTCAAGGTTCAAGGTTTGCTAACTTCCCCAAGGTCATAAAATGTAACATGGATTCATGATTAAAAGTAAAAAGAATGAGAATTATATCCTAACCAAGACTATCTATCCAATGCCTATTTAATGTTTACACTCATGTGCTTCTTTCAAATAGAATATTTTCCTTCCTAGGCCATAGACAGAAAGGCAAATGGGAATATGTTGGGTGGGGAGAGGAAACTAAATATCTTATTAATGAATTCCAATAATCTAGTGTATAAATTTCAGGTCATAACTATACTATACTTTAGACTGTCCTGTCACAGTTATACATGGAAGAGGCATAGCTGCTGGAGAGGAAGCACCTATATCAACAGTAAGTTGATCTTTAATTTCTTAGCTGTGTTAAGAGAAATGTTATCTTTATATGATTGAACAATCATTTCTGATTTAATGATACTGTGACACATTACATGTTTTCAGGCACTCCTAATTTTGCTCATAATATCTTAAATATATGTAACAGCAAATTTGACACAGACATCAAAATAGCCTTGGTCCAAACTTTCTAGGGAAAGGGAACCTAAGTGAGATTATCCAGCACCCTGTCCTTTCATGTCTTGAAAACTGCCAGTGATTAGGACTCTACAACATCCATGGGGAAATTGTTGCAGTGACTGACTGTTCCTACTGTAAAAATATCTTTTATCAAGAGGAAATCTCTCATGGTGCAACATGCAGCAGTTGCTGCTTGTTTTTTCCAATGTGATTTCTTGTCACCCTCTTTGCAGTACTGGAATACAGTGATGAGGTCTCTCCTGAGAAAAGGCAAAAATGCTTAATGTTTTCAGTCTTTATACAGAAGTTTTCCAGGCTCTTGATTATCTTTGTCGCCCTCCTTTGGACCCACTCCAGTCTGCCCTTGTCTTTTTTAAGTGGTGGGGACTGGAACATGGTGCTCCAGGTGTCACCTGACAAGTGCTGAGTAGAGTGGGATGATCATATCTCTGTCTTTCCTAGTAACGCCCCTGTGGATGCAGCCCAGGATATGATTCACCTTTGATGCAGTGGTGCACTGCTGATTTATTCTCAGCCTGCTGGCCACCAGGGCCCCCAGGTAACCCTTTTCTCACTTGTTGAACTTCCTACTGTTCTTGGTAGCCCACTGTTCCTGACTGCTCAGGTCTCTCAATGAGAGATCTTTCATAATTTATGCAGATGTTAAACATCATGGAGCCTGGTATTGCTCCCTGAGGGGTCACATTTGTGACAGAATGCCAGCCTGAGCAAAAACCACTGACCACCACTCTCTGAGTACTCAATTTTCTACTCATCTCTCAGACCATCAATGCAGTCTGTATCTTGTGAGTTTGACTAGGAGAAGGCTGTGGGAAGAAGCCTTTACCTTATTTCCTGTACAGTTTTTATAGTGTCAGCTAAACCTACTTGATTCAGGTTAAAATTAAGTGGAACTGATGAATGTTTTCTACAGAACTTTTGATCTTCCTATCAAAGAGATGCTCATCTGTCATCAAGATTTAAGGAAATAAATATTTTAGTTCTTTAGGTCTTGAAATTACTGATGATGAAAGTGGCTAAAGTGAGGATCTTCAGTTATGGAGTAGAAGGTATTCTAAGGAGATCAAAAATCCTGCAGCTTTTATCTCAACAAGAAGGAGAATGTTTTCATTCATGAGCTGACTGAAGTAATTAGAAGGGAATACATTGCTCACTGGAGCATGCTGCTTGGAGATAATGACCTACAGAAAGAGGAGCAGAGATCAAGTAGGCAATGAATCCTGCTGCAGAGCTGTTGGGAGGGCTGCATGTGGCCAGATGGGTGGGTGACACTAAATCATCAATAATCCATGATGAAGAGGCACAGGAACATTGACTACTGGTGCATATCTCAAAAGAAACACAGCACTGAAGGCTAAGTGCCTTCAGCTTCCAAAAAACCCTGTGAAGTAGTTCACTGTTACATGTCCTGAAGACCCTTTAACAGTCACTGACTGAAGGGAAAATGGCTCCCCAATAAACACTTAACACTCAGTGTGTGAATGAGACTAAGAAGAACTTTATTAATGAAAGAGCTAACCTATAAAGGGTTGATTAGGGGAGGTACTTGGAACTGGGTGGAAACTTAAAGGGGATTGGGTGAAAGGTGAGTCAGCAACCATTAAACATCCAATAAGAACAGACTCCTGAAAAAAGGAGGGAGGTCTGAGGCTTTGGAACTTGGACCTGACAGGGTGAGAGCAGGCGCAGAATGGATAACTGGCAACCTGAATAGCCAATGGGGAAACACTCATCAAGTGACAGGAGAACTGACCAATAAGGACTCAGGGATTGGAGTAGGATGGGCAGAAGGAGCAGGCACATTTCCGGTAAACCTGCTGGCATTGCGGCGCAGGGAGGATTCCCTTGGGTGAAGCCATGCCAGTCTGGTCTCCATGGTGGGTCCTGGATGCTGCTGTGCAGCAGTGACACCCGCAGTGGTGGCTGCATTGACAGCATGGGGCAGGGGCTGTGGCCAGGAGGGGCCAGCCTGGCCTGGGAGATTGTTCTGGTGCCTCCACAGCGCAACGACTTGCCAGAGAGGAGTTGCAGGGAGAACACACAGGAGAGGGATGAATATAGGAAGTGGAAACAGCGGGAGGGGGGTGGGGGATGTGCGGAACCCAACATTCAAACTTCCGGAGTTTCAAGTCCACTGTCTATTCCTATTCCCATCGGTTCTGCTTCCTCTCGATCTTCATCCATCCATCCATTGCTGACAATATTGTTTCCTTTCGCCATATGTTATTTGTTTCCCTATATCTCCCCTTCTTCTGTTTTTTAAGACAGGGTATGCTTGAATTAATCTGCAAGCTTGGACACAGCACATTAAACATGGAAAGACACAGGCAATGAGCTGTACTACAAACAAAACTAATAATAAAAATAACACAATTTTTTTTTTTGGAAGTGGGGGGAACCTTTTATTGAAAACCCAAACATTTCATCCCAGGAGCAGGTGCAGGAGAAGGCTGACCGGCATTGACTGTGTGGAGCACGATGACAAAGCTGTAGATGGGGGTCATTTTGCAAGGAAACTGATAGTCCAAGCTGAAAGATATATGCTTGAGACAAAGAGTGGTTAAAATAAATGATCGTGCAAACACAACTAACATAACAACAGTTACCAGTGAAACAAACCTATAATTGAAATCAAAAACCTCTTCACTCCTGTAAAAGAAAAGAAAAGGTTTAACTTCTTTTAAAATCAGTGGCAGAATATAAGAGCAATTAATTAGGGATTGATGGTATGCTTTAGCTGCCAGTGTCTTTCTGCTCTTATACAAGTGCTGACTATCTTTTTTTAATTTCTCAGTTAGTAGGCTGTAGGTGAGGACTCCTGTTGAAATCCCTGAGTCCAAAATGCTCTCTTGTAAAACTCCTCATGAGTGGTGGTTTGGAGTTTAGCAGAAGACAAAGGTACTCTATACATCGGACAAATCCTGAGGCTGAAGCCATTAAATGCTTCATATGTTATTCACTTCCCTGCAATGTTTGACTATTGATGAATGTGCATCGATTTTACATTCCATGTGAAAAATCCCATATTTCCTACTAGTTTTATAATAGTCATAGTATTATAGCATTATAGAATGTCTAGAGTTGGAAGGGATGTTTAAATGACACTTAGAACAACCTGTTCCAGAGTTTCACCACCTTCATTGTAAAAACTTCTTCCTGTATCTAGTCTGAATCTACCTCCTAGTTTGAAACCATTGCCTCTTGGCTTATAGCTAAAATCCCTTCTAAATATTTGTCCCCATTTTTCCTATAAGCCCCCTTTAAGTACTAAAAAGCTGCAGTAATGTCTCCATGGAGCCTTCTCTTCTCCAGGCTTAACAATCCCAGTTCTCTCAGCCTTTGCTCATGGGAGAGCCTGTCCTCATAGGAGAGAGTGTCTTCCATTGTGGCAACTCCTCTTATTAAAGTGATTAAGTCAATATGGATGGGGTAAAAATACAGTTCTCTGCTGTATGAATACAGTAATTTTTTTTCAACTACCCATTTTTCTAAGATGCTATTAGAATGGAAGATTCAGGTTCATTCTACACAGACAACTTTAAAAATCCATCTACATTTTCAATTAGAAGTTCATCAAGTGGCTCTTTTTTTATTCAGGGATGACTTTAAATATATGAAAGAGACAAAGGTTATAACTGTGGGGAAAACTCGACACTTTTCCCCCCCCTCACTTAAGCTCTATTTCTTTGCTGTCACTCAAGTAGACATGATGCATTATTAAGTAATAGTTGAAAATCTTGCTTTTAATAGGATTCTCTGTACTGTACTGTAAAGACAACAGTAAGAAAGGAAAGGTATTTTTCTTCAATGCAAAATGGTTAAAAAGGTGCTTCCCTCTTCCCTTTGATCTGTCAGTCCTTGATCATGTCCCTGGGAGCAAGATGGCTTAGGGTACTTCCTCTTGCTCTGCACAGGGTAGCACCTTTCTGACAACATATTTAAGGGGAAAAAAAAATATTATTCCACAGAAGTAATTGTGGCCTGAGAAGAGAGGTGTGAGAATATGTGAGGCAAAAGCCCCAGAGACACCAAGGTCAGTGAAGAAGGAGGGAGAGAAGGCACCAGAGCTGAGAATCCCCTGCAGCCTGTGGTGCAGCCCATGGGTTCACAGCTGTGCTCCTGCAGTGCATGGAGGTCCATGGTGGAGCAGAGATCCACCTGCAGCCCTTGGAAGACCCCATGCTGGAGCAACTTGTTTGTGACTGTGCGTTGTGGAAGTGACCAAGGCTGGAACAGTTTGTGAACTGCAGCCTATGGGAAGGACTCCCATAGGAGAAGTTCATGGAGGACTGTCTCCCATGGGTGGGACCCCACACTGGAGCAGGAGAATGACTTCTCTCCTTGAGGAGAAAGCAGAGTCAAAAATAAAATGTGATGAACTGACTGCAACACCCATTTCCATCTCCCTGCACTGCTCAGGAGGGGAAGGAGATAGAGAATCGGGAATAAAGTTAGGCGTGGAAAGTTTCGATTGATAAAAAATTCAATTAATTTCCCCAAGTCAATCTGTTTTGCCCATGACAGTAACTGGTGAGTGATTTTCCCTGATCCATACCTTAATTCATGAGTCTTTACTTCTATTTTCTCTTCCCTATTCAGCTGAGGAGTGATAGAGCAGCTTTGATGGGCATGTGGTATCCAGCCAGTGTCAAACCTCCAAACCTACTCATTAAGAATATTTTATGAACATTTCCCACACAGAGCACTTTTAATATTATGATAGCTTGATAAACAGTAATAGAGTATTTTTCTACGCAGTGGGGTGCTTATTCCTGCTTCACTTTTTCACTAGGTCAGATTTGAGGAAATCAACGTGCCTAAAAATAGCTCGTTTGTGTCCTTGCCTTACTAAGTCATGTCTGGGACCATGCCACTGAGAAAGAAAATAACATTAAGCTGTTTTCCAGTAACATAGGATTCTCTTTGTAAGAAATACCTGTTTCATGTGCAAATGTTTGTTCTAAGCCCAGAAGAACTTCTTACTGTGTGAGTGACCAGGCACTGGAACAGGTTGCCCAGAGAGGATGTGGAGTCTCCTCACTGGAGATATTCCAGAACCACCTGGCCACAATCCTAAGACACAAACACTGCAACCAAAAATAGAGCCTAGATTCTCAGCTTTTATGCTCAAGTAAAGATAGGCCATAAGTATCCAGCTTTGTAATAATAAGCAATTATAAAAATAATATAACATACTTTATTATCACTTCAGAAAGGATATTTGACTTCTTATCAATGCCATGAAATTACCTCTGTATTATTAACATCTGATAGCTTGTCCATACGCAATGAACCAGTTTTCTCAGTTTACTCTAAGATTTGTTTCAGGAAAATCTAACATAGTGAACAGGTTACTAATATGTACATAAACCAAACTACTTCTGGAGTTATTCACACATCCTGAGAACAAACCTTCTGAATATGAAAACAAAATGTCATTTCAGTATGTGTTTTAAATATTTAAGTTCAAAATCGAACATCAGAGAAGTCAGGCAGTCATGTGATCCATATTTTAAGCCCTTGCATTGCAAGAACAGAAGTACTAAAATACTATTATTCATGTAGTTGAATATATATTCATTAATACATTAAAATACTTGTCTGAGATGACACAAAAGTAAATAATCAGATATATATGAACACATACGCTCTATTCCTTAGGACTTCTTTCAGTTTTGTAAGTTTTGATCTATATTTGAATATTGTAGCTTCTAGTATGCGTGTGATACCAAACCGTAGCTGAATATGATGTTTAAGAACTACAGTTTATGAATGTAGCTCAAGGATGTAGAGATATCTAGGAAAAGAGGAGATATCAGGTTATGTGACAAATGCTATTTTTTTAAGGATAATACTATTAGAGAAGACTTAGCAGACAAATATGGTAGATTTTTGAGAACTGTTGGAAGCTGCTAAACCATCTTCTTTAGTCAATGCATTTCTTCTGACTGAAGGTATAGCTAGTAATTTGAATACTAAGTACCAAAAAGACCTTTAGGATCGTATATATGGATTTTTTTTTTAATTACTTGTCTTTTCTATTTGTACTGTCTTTTATCTCATTTTCCCACAAATATTTTCCTCCTACATGCTATCCAATCAGCACAAGTGCACATGCCCGAGTTGCTTAGAAGCAGGCTGTGATTCAAGTGTGTTACTTTAGAGTAATGTCTCTGCACAGAAAGGTATGTTCTCAAAATATTTAGGAAAAGGTGTTGAGGAACTGCTTAGCTCTTTGCAGAAGTTCCTAAACAGTGTTTTTTAACAATGGTTTCTTGAACAGATTATTTAATGCTAAGGTTGTGTTCATGAGATCAAGAACCCATTCGTTATGAGATTTGAAATTAAGAGTAGCTCATTGACTTAGGACAGAAATAATGAAAATCTATCCTTGTCTTTTTCACTATTTAATTTATAGTGTTAAACTTGCTTTTTTTAAATTTTTTTTTTAGTATATTATATAATAATATATAACAACAGGGAATAAGCCTAGAAGAAACAGTGGAAGTGTTCTGTGAGACTTCACGGTTATAGTAAATATTAGATATTTTATTCTTCTTTTTCCAGATTGTTTTCCACAGCTATTAATTTAGCCTCTTCATTAACTGATCTTTTTATCATGCAATTCAGTATTAGCAGTTAGAATTCACTGGAAGGGAATCACACTAATAAACAGAATACCTTCAAATGCATAGACTGGCCTAATTATTATCATGTAGAGGAAGTGATTTTTGTTGTTGTTTCTTACTTTAATTCAATGATATAAAACCCATTAAAAATATTTTCTCTTTTTAAAGCATCCAATTTGAGTGGAAATGGGTTGAGTTAGAAGGGCAATAGACGGTATGACTTTATGTTTCAGTGTCTGAGGGAAAATTGACAATGTTTGTAAATGAAGGTTAGAATTTACAGAACACAGAAAAGATGCTTTTAAGAAATAAAATGTTCACAGTTTTTGCTTTTAATCAACCAGGTGACACTATCCTGAAAACAGCTCTTTAAGGCTGAGTTCACACTATGAAAGGAAGACAATATTTGTAGGATACAGTATTAGTTTGGTTTTCACTATGTTCAAGAGGCTTTGAAAACAAATCATATTTACAAAAGTTTTCAAACTTCAGTGTAAGCTTTTTCACAAATCTCAATAATTTTAGAATTATGGAATTTTTAAAGTTAAAAAAGACCTCTAAGACTGAGTCCACCCCTTAAGCCACATTCACCACTAAACCATGTCCCTGAGTGCCACATCCACATGTTTCTTGAACATGGAGATGGTGATTCCACCAATTCCTGGCAGTCTGTTCCAATGTCTGACCACTCTTTCAGCGTTAATTTTTATTCCTAATATCTAATCTTAACCTCCGTTGGTGCAATAATGCCTTTATTTTCCTGTAAGTTTATCTGGTTGTGTTTCTAAGAAAAGTAATTTTTTTTTTTAAGTAATGGAAATCGTTGTTCTTCACTGTTGTTCACTTGCAAAAATTAGCTGAGATCTGGTCTTCACAAGCTATCAGAAATATTCCAAAGTGTCTCTTTATCTGGGGTAAGTAATGCCAAACAATCCAAATGAGAGAATTTCATACTGTAAGATTTTTTCTACTTTCTGTATTGATAACAGGAACATGAGGATTCCATTTTCTTATTTTTATATCAGCTGATTTCAGGGGGAAAAAAGACAATATTCTGGCACTGAAAATTGGAATGTCAAAGGAGTCTGGAGGTTGAACATAAATGGAAAGACATTTAAAAATTGATTTAAACATCAGCTGTAAGAGTATTTTTCTCTTTATATATATGGTTATGATATAGCCATGTAGTAGTTATTTAAAAATATCAGCTTTAGCTACTTAATAATCCAACTATGTAAAATGTATATGCATTTTGGCATGCCAACATAAAGAGTACTCTATTATGTATTATATATAAAAATTATAGAAATTTAATTCTTCCGCAACTGACTTCATTTTCAAGCAGTAATATTAAATATTCTTGTAAATGCAGTTTTCACTGGTAATTATACTGTAGGCATTGCATAGAATTTTTGAAGTGTGAAGCTCACACCTGTGATTGATATTGCTGTGTTGTGATCTGGAGAATCAGTGCAGATATCAGTGATGTCAAATACTGCCAAGCTCTAAGTAAACTCTCTTGACTGTAGCAGGCAACAGGTTTAAATGATTTGGTAGAGATACATTAAAATATGGAGGTAATTTTTCATATGTTAACTGTTGTCTGAACCTGTCTCCTGTAAATTTGGGCACACAGGTGTCATCAAATAAGTTTTCTTTTTCCTTGGGATTTCTGTAAGCTTGAATTTTAAATTGTAGTTTGCTAAAGTCAACAACACTAAAGTTACCTGTCACTTTTGCTCATCTTATTGAATTAAAAATCCAACAATTTTTGCATTTCTTCTTGCTAGGGAATATTTTAACCTGTGTATTATTAATAAAATACAGTTGCAAGATTTGTGGGAGTTTTTTGGTGTTGTTTTTGGGTTGGTTGGTTGCTTGCTTTTTTTATAGCATGCCATATTCTGAACAGCAACTGTTGTAAATTTCTTACAAATCTTATACAAAAAAATATGAGCATGTTGTTCAGGGCTAGAACCATGAATAAATAAATCAAGTTTCTCTCAGGAATTTGTGGTATTTAAAATTAGAAACAAAATGAATAGCATAGAATTTAGTATTTTAACTAATAACAATGATAATTAATATTATTAACCCTTCTCTTTTAAAATGTTTCTACAGTTTCCACCATCATCCTGGTGCCTAAGGATTTAATGTATTTTTGGTAGATTTTTAAAACCACATAAATTCTTCTAGGCTGCTGAAATCCTAAATTCAGTTATTAAACGTTTTTCCCACAGGATTGGGTGCTTTCTCAGGCTCTGCCAAGGCCGTAGTGTTTGTGAGAAGCCACCTGCCGATAACAGAAAACAAAACATAAGAAGAAGGCCTAACAGCCCCTGGAAGATCTCCAGAGGGCAGTTCTGAAGACCCTTATGGGTGGACCCACAAGGGAAATGAGAATGATGATTGGATATTAATATCTTATATGCAAATTACTAGAGAAGTTATAAAATTTGTAACACCCCTGGGGCGGGGAAGGGGCGCGATCAGCCCATTGTGGTTTGCACCTTAGAAGCTTCTAATAAAGGTAACCTGTACATATTTCTCCACTGACCTGTTTCCGAAGTGTCTGTGTTCACAGGGCTAAGGCAACAATCCCACTACCACAGTCTCTTGTAGGCAATTGTTTAAGGACTGTTTCTGTATACTTGATATAGTCCACTGAAGTTTTATGAAGCTCTTCAAAGCTGAAACTGGAACCAAGGTCTGCTTCTTTCTAACTGATTAGGTTGGTTTCTTTTGTAATCTGTTTGTCCTTTCTGATTCAATGAACCATTAACTCCTTTATGCAAAGGGAATTAGGACAGGAATAACGATACCATGTTATATTTATAATCTGCTGGCCAGGGCATCCGTATCGGACAGGTAATTTTCAATAATCTTCTCAGGCAGTAGGAGTGGTGAACAGGGAGGAATAAAATCCTTGGTCTGAATTCAGCAATGAATTGCTCAAATGAGATGGGATTGAGGAAGTGATAAAGTGGAAAAAGGAAGTAGTGCAGCTTCTCTTCCTAGTCATGTACTCTTAAGGCCAGGGGTTAGTCGTGTTACTCTTTGGTCCCTTTTCTTTTTACCTAATGCACAGAAAACCTGCTTTCTACTCTACTTGCAAAATAAAAAAAAATAAAAATATTTACCTGTCACTATTGCAAAGCTTGTTTAGTTTAGTTATTCTTGTGAACTTTAAAGCAATCTTGAAAACAGATGACAAGACAGCTTTGCTGTAAAGATCTTCACCATATTTATATCACTTATGTCACATATTCCTAACTGGTTTGGTTTGTTTCCTTTTTTCTTTTTTTTTTTTTTTCTTTTTTTTTTTTAATATAAATTCAGAAAGTTTGGTACAAATTGATGATGAGACGAAAATAAAATAATATAGAAACATAAAATGGTACTTTAAGTTTTTGAAATATAAAGTGCTACAAAGTCTCCAGGATACTTTCTATCTTCTAATGTGTTCACTCAACAAAAGATACCAGTAGTTTATTTATAGCTCTGGTGGTCTTTCTTCCCCCACCCCTTTCTTTCTTTCTTTGATTGCTTATCTGTTGGGAACTGGACTTCCCACTTAACTCATTTCTGAAAGGTTACAGCTCATCATGACATGAAAATTAGTTTGTCCTGTTTAAGTGAAATAATTTTGGTAGCAATTTCTCTGTGCAATTTGATGTTAATTTAAGGGATTTGAACTTCAGCGCAAAATTTGATATTAACTGTAAAAAATTTACATCCTTCTGAAATCCGTTGTCATTAGGGACACTTTTTCAAGGAAGAAATTCTGTTGTCTTCTTTTATTCTTCAATAGACTTTTCTTGTTGGAAAGTTTATGCTTAAGAGAGACTTGAAATTATACTTGCTTTGACTTGCCTTTTTACTTCAAAGGGTGCAGTTATTGTTTGTCTTTTAATAATTTTTTTTTAGATAGATTTTTGGTGAGATGTGTGATTAGGGCATAAATTGCTAAAAATACTAGTAGTTCTTTCAGTCTGAATATTTGCAGTATGTAGATTTGGAGATGGAAAGACAGAGGCAACAGTGTATTTCTGTTTTTGTAAAATATAAGCTTGCAAATCTTTATGCACTTCTATGACCTAAAAATATTGCTTTAACAAAAAAAAGTCTAGAAACATTGTTATTTTTCTGAATTTCACAGCAATTTCATTTTCTCTGCTTATATTTTTTCTTCTAGTTTATTGGAATCTAAACTTTTGAAGCTGCATAAGTTTAAAAGTAAGACAGTAATTTGAAATGCAAGAACCCCTAAAGGTCCTTTAGGAGACCTGGAGTGGCTCAGCTATAAACAGATACTTCAATCAACTCCTTTGATAGCTGCTATCAAGCACAGTACAAAATATTCTGAAGTACTAAGGGCACTAAGGTCAAAATTAGTTGATAGGTGAAAGAATATTTATTTAATTTCTGTGTTCTGCTCTCTGCTTAGTTATTCTTGTAAAAAAAAATGCAACACATAAATGGAAAATAGGTTTACAAGTTTGTTTTTAAAAGGAAAGGAGTAATGTGAAAAACCTGACTCATACAGGATTATTTGTTGTACATTAAAATGCTAATTATACTGAGTCTGTGTTAATGATGATGCCAGAAGGGCATAAGTTTGAATTGAACTAATTAAATATATCCTAAAGGAAAGAAGAAAAAAACAAATTTAGTTTCTCTAAAGCTGAATATATATAATTAAAATAAGAAGTAGTGATAGAATGTAAATATAATATTGTACAGATCTATAACAAGATAATGCTCTAAGACATTTAAGGTATTAGATTTATGTTTTAGAAGGTATAATAATCCATTGTCTAATGCTCAGAGCACATAAATTTACATAATTACATACCTAAGTACAAAAAAAGCCAGTGAAAATTGCTAATTAGAAAGGAAATACAGTATATATAGATACACTACATAAAATTTTAGAAAAACAGCCTTTATCTTGTACTCTGTTCTGAGACACCCAGCAACAATCCTTTGGATCCTCATTGTGGACAAACCAAAGTTGACCTCATTATGGCTAAAATTCCCTATTAGATCAAAGAAACTGCACTTGTTCAAAAGGAAACTTAGACAAATCCCTTACAAGAAATGTGTGTAGACAATAGATTCATTTCCTATTTTATACAGTTTTGAACAATTCAGAATGACTGAAATTGGGATATTAGAAGTGAGTTGTAACTGAGAAATAATGCAAAACATGAGACAGAGATTAGATTTGGATAGGAAGAGATACAACTTATTTTGCAAAGAACATGCACTATTTTTATTCCAAACAATTCACAGCTAAACTTCTCAAATGCTTATAAACCTGCAAATTCACCATGAAATAATATTCTGTTTTATTCGTGTTTTGAATTTAGGGTGAAAATTTAATTAATAGTTTAATTTCTTTGGGGAAAAAATACAATAAAAAAACAGGACATGTAGAATATACAGAATTAATGTTTTAGACAATCGTAAAAAATAGTTACATTTTGCAGAACACTGTATGAAACTTCTTTAAAAGTTCCACATTAAGTTTTAAAATCTTGGTATCATGGTGAACCAGCAGAATTTTGCTGTCCTTCCTATGCATATTTAGTTGTCATTGCCTGCCTTGAGATAGTCACGATGATACATTGCCTGCAAAGAGAAACACTTGTTTTATAACTAAAGATTTGGGTGTTTCCACTTGTTTTACATCTGTGAAACTTTTTATGTAGAGGAATCAGTTGCAGGGTGGATCCAGTTTTTCTCAAGAAGAAAGAGGGAATGGGGAAATGAGATGTGTTGGCAGAATCCTGAAGGCTTTGCCAGCAGGAGACATCTCAGCCCAGGAATAGCAAATATTCCCATAGTTACTGACAACAAGGTATGTACAGTGGTGTGTGGGGATAATAATGTTGGTTGCTGGTGGAATTGTGCCATGGATCATCTAATTTGTCCAGATCAGAAGAAATACCTTGTATTTTTTGAGGTTGTCCTGGCGCAGGCAAAACAATTTTTGTCACAGGGTTATGTGGTGCAGCACATGCACGAACCTGCTTGGTCTCTAGCAAGGTACATGAGGTCATTGCTGTCATGTGTACATTGCATCTTCGGAGAGGCATTCCAGGATTATTCTAAGGACTTGCAGTGGATACAGCTGGTGTTGTCAAAGTTTGAATAATAGTGTGGGACTTCTCCAGTGAGGAGATAACTTATCAGTAGCCGTGAATGCAACCATTAATCTCTGCCTTTATAAATTTTCAGGATAAAGATATTGGATATAAGAAAACCCCAAGGGAACAGTTGGACATTTTTTCTTCATCTAGATGGAAGTACTATTTATAATTGCCCTCTCCTGAGTTAGACAGATGATGTTTGATTCATTTAATTGTATTTCTCTTCAAACCAATTTGATTTAATTTCCCTATAGGATATGCTATGACATAGCATCAAATACATTCTGAGAAATCCAGACAGATCTTCTGCATGTATTTCTCATAGTTCTGCAATTGTATCAACATCAGAAAAGCCATCAAGATGGCTTGGAACATTCAGTTTCTATGGATACATTTATGATTCTATTTTGCAAATGATTCCGCTCTTTTCCAAATAGCAGCTCCAATCATTAGCAAATACACTTATGGTAATTATATTAGGTGCTAACACCACTTTCTCTTTCACATTTTTATATTTTAAGATTCTAACTTATTAGCACTAAAGGCTCAAAAAGTTATTCCATACTCTGCTGCTTGGTTTCATTTGTTCCTTTACTGTTCACATTTGTAGCAGTCTTGAACAAAGTTAACTTTTGTGGAACATTTTTTAATTGCTTTGTTTTAATCCAAGCAGTGCTGTGTTCCCTTCTGGTTTAGCTTTCCAGCTAATAATTTAGCCCTGGATTTTGGAATACTCAAGTGAACTCCTTGTAGGTTGATCTTCCCACTTATTATTGTCTGTAGCTGCAAGAAGTACTCCCTGATTATCTTGCCCTTGAATATGTTGGCCTGTAATTCTTTTGCTAGTTTATTGTTTTCAGGCATGTAAGCCGGCTGCAATCCTCTTTCTTCGTTTTTCTCTTCCTTCTCTACGCTTCCTTCAGCCTTTAAAAAATTTTACTGTCTAGCAGTAACACCAAGAACATAAAAAAATGGTTCCTTCATTAGGTCAGATTAGAGAAACATCCTGTCTGCAGTCTCTCTGACAGAGGCCAATATTTAAAACTTCTAA
>JAWWEV010000001.1:12700195-12711361 GCA_035583235.1 Hafferia zeledoni
TTGTTAAAAATCCTGTGAAATTACGTAGAGCTCTAGTTGGCAAATAAGTGTCATTGTTTTAAGTGACTTTGTGATTTTCTTAGGCAGTTTTCAAAATGCCTGCAAAATAGAGAATTTGGATATATTATTGTCTCTCAATATCACTTTTGAAAGGGAATTTTATAGCTGTGGTTGGCTTCAGCAGGACAGTGTCTCCATTTCGTTCACTGATTTGAGCTGAGTTGTTTATTTTTGGTTATGTCTGGGGACACTATAGCCAAGTACACATAGAGCCATTTCTCAGGGGAAGAATATTAACATTCTGCAATTCTGATGAAACCCTCATCTTTTCATTCTAGCTATTTTTGTTTGTTTGTTTTGCATGTAAAATATAATTGGATTTGAATGCATGTCTGTTTTAAGACTAGAGATTTCTCCTTGAGTTTTGTCTCTTTTCTGTTTCATCAAAACTCAGTACCTTACATCTTATTGGGCAATTTTTCTGTTAAAGTATAATGTGAGAAGAGAGAGAACATAGAATTTGTGTGGGATTAACTCCCTCTGAGGACCAAATCTCCCATTTCTGACAATGTCTATTTATTAATCTATATGATATTTTTCTAGTTAGACTTCCAAACAGCACTCTCTTTGAAGCCTGAACTCAATTAACTCAAATATCAGAGCAGTTGTAACAAATTAAAAGAGGTTATTTTGCCTGTAATAAAAAAAATCAATTACTCTTTCTGAGGGACAATGCTTTGACACACCTCCATAAAATTATCCAAATACCCTTCCTAAACAAAGAAAAAATGCTCAATTTTGTTTGTTTGTTGTTTTGTTTTATTTGTTTGTTGCTTGTTTGTTTGTTTCCATATAAAATTACTTCAGGAGAGTTTTTGGAATTTTCAGGAAAAAGAAATGGTGTGGGGGGGTGGGGGGAATTACAGACGGAAAAGTTTCTTTCAGTTTTATACTTTTGATTAAATTCATAAACAAGGAGAAATTACCAAGTTCTTGAACTTGTTCTTATTCTAATATTTTTAAATAAATGATACTTCAATGTTCTTCTGTAAATTAAGTTGCTTTGAGTGACCCAGAAAAATCACTTTTGTATTGTGTCTCCCTCAAAATCAATAACACTTATGGATACCTTGAAAATATTCATCAAAATAATTACATTTTTACACATTTCATGAAAAATATGAATAAAATTGCTTCTAAGAAATTATGATGGACTACTCTATAAAAATGTAATAAATTAAATTTTCCATTTTATTTAGTTCTGACATTAATATGGTTTACCTTGTTCCAGTCAGTCACCATTAGACATATTTTAGGATCACAGCAATAGTGTTAAGTTAGCAGTGTATATTATAGTATTTTAGATACAGGATCATATTTTCAATTTTTGTTTAGTAGCTGTGTGAAGACATCCAACAATTTTAGCTAGGGTTAGTATATTTAGCAAGGAATCTTATTAAAGAATAAAACTATTCCTTTAGTAATATATGGATTTTCCCCTGTGTCACTTATACACTCAGCAAAATAATTCCCAATTCTGAAAACTGTTAAGATTATGTGGAATAACCTCATTATAAAATAAAAAATTCTCTAGCAAAGCTTCATTAATGAACCCTATACCAGTTAAAACAGAATTGTAATTTTCAAAGTCTTCTTTTCCATGACTGAGGATTTTGCAACAAAGTTTTGTTTATTTATCTCATACTTCAAGTAGACCGCTATCTGTTTGCAGGGACCAGAATATAATAACTCAAATAAAGAGCAAAGCTAACTTGGCTGATGTGCTTTCATATGCTTCTGAATAGAAATTAGCCATACCTGGACATAAGAGGTAGAGCAGATTGCACTCCTTTTTTTATTGCTACTTAAAAAAAAGAGAGAAATCAGGTTGCTGATTTTTGTTCTATTTCTGATAGGGTTTGAAGATGAGACCAGAGTCAGGTGTAAATTGACTCTGTCTAGAGAATACATTGGGTTGATTTATTTTTCTTTCTACAGAATGTAGAGAGATGTCTCTGTTGCCTGCTATTTAGGCAATATGCTTATCAAAGTTGAGGAAAAATATGTTGCAGGAACAAAGAAAATGAATTCTTGTAATTTTCTAGTCTTTTTAGAGATTACATCAGTTTATAGGATTTTGATCTTTCCTATAGAACTTTGGTTTGGTTTCGTTTTTTTCTATAGGGAGTTTAAAAATATTTTTTACTTTGTGTAGTGGATGGAACAGGCATTTGAGTGGATATTCTAGAAAACTTTCAAAACCGGATATCTTTTGGGTTGTCATTGATGCTGAGGGTCTATATTTGATTCAACGTCACTAAGGCTTGGCTTGGGCTTTTTCATTAGCCTGAGGAAGAGAAGGCCTGATGGGGAACTAGTCTGTAGCTTTTCAGTATCAGGTGATAAGGGAGATGGCGTCAGACTCTTCTTAGAGGTGAACAATGAGAAGACATAACAAAATGCTCACAAGTGGTTGCAAGAGAAACCCAAAGGTAAAAAAAATCCTAAAAAAGGGTCATTAAGCACTGGAACAGACTGTTTGGAGATACATATTCTTGGACGTTTCAAAACTTTTTAACCCTGGGCAGTACAACATACAGTTTAATTTAAAGATTTGAGCAGAAGGATACATGAGGTAACTTCTAGAAATCCCTTCCAAAAATAATTATTTTTTGAATCTATGTAAAGAAATAGTGAGATATATAGATTTTGCTGGAGGTTTGTCTGATTATTTGTTTCTTTCATACAAATATGGTTCTACTGTGAAATGTAGTCTGCATGTAGTGTTTGAATGCTGATCATTTTCTTATGATAACACAAGTATATTCTAATCCCATTGGGTTCACTCAGAAATGCCTGACTCAGTTAATTACTTCTTTATTACAGCTCTTATGGGGTTGTGCTTCTGTTGTGACCATTGCAGCTAATATGCCCTGACTAGTATTCATGTCTATGTACCAGCATCAGGTTGAACAATCTGTATTCGGATCAAAAAATTCATTTTGTTCCAAACCATGTAGAAGGTGTCCATTGATCACTGAATCATTTAGTTTGGAAAAGACCTCTCAGACCAGAGTCTGACCTTTGACCAATCACTACCTTGTCAACTAGACCACAGCACTAAGTGCCATGTCCAGTCATTTCTTGAACTTCTCCAGGGTGTGTGACTCCACCACTTCTGTGGGCAGCCTGTACCAATACCTGACAACTCTTTCCATAAAGATATTCTTCCTGATATCCAATGTGAATCTCCACAGGCACAGCTTGAGGCCATTCCCTCTTATTCTGTCACTAGTTGTCTGGGAGAAGAGCCCAACCTCCACCTGGCTACCACCTGCTTTCAAGTCCTTGTAGAGAGTGATAAGGTCCCACATGAGTCTCCTTATCTCCAGGCTGAACACCTCCATCTCCCTCAGCCACTCCTTGCAGAACTTCACCAGCTATGTTGTCCTTCTTTGGGCTTGCTCCAGCATCTCAATGTCTTTCTTTGAGTGAAAGGGCCCAGAACTGGAGACAGTCATTAAATCTGTTTCCTGCACAGGTTCTTGTTCCATTGCAGACAGTGTGTGTAATTTCAAATGTAAATATTTTTGTATTTTTGCCTGATATTTATTTTCTGCAAGTATGAACATATAACAAGCTTCCAATAACAGCAGCAATTGTGAACTCAGGATGTTAAGTACTATTTTGCAATTTATTTGATACCTCTCACACATACCTTTATCTAGTGTCTTATTTTAGCTACTGCTGATGGCAAATTAAAAGATCACTTTAATGACATACAAAATGTGATTAGAGAGGTCTTCTCTTCATTTGTCATCAGAAGTAGTGATCTGGTGTATGAGCATTCTGACCCTTAAAAGCATAGTCTGGAAGGTGTGGTGTTGAGGGAAATAAAAAAAAAGGAATTCAGTTGCAGTGAGCCATAAATTGGCTCACTTAATGTAGTCATTATCTCTCAAATCTTGTAGCACTAGTTCATTGAAATTCCCACCTATTGCCACCATCAGCTACAGAAATTGGATAAGTCCAATGCAAGTATTGTACTGATTTGTTCAACCTTTTACCAGGGTTGTATTTTGGCAACTAGATTTAAATCTAGCAGCTTGTCAAAACCAAGATGATATGCAAAGAATACTTATTTTAGTATGATTTTCTAGCTTTAGGATGCCACCACTGTTTTCTGTTTTCAAAGCAGGGGAGAAACTAAATGTTCTTGTTTTAAGATATAATTTATCTACGATAAATCAAAATGAATGGTTAAAACACTGAGTAAAATTTAAAACTTCTTTTTCCACCTTTTTACAATGGTATTTTGAATGTTTTTCTACAGTTGGGTTGTAGATTCAATTATTTTAGGACCATTTTGCATGGTATTTTTAGAAAAAAGCTTCAAGCTTTCACATTTTTTAAAAAAATTTTGTTTGATTTGTTTGTTCTTATGAGTTTGGTGGTTTCAGTTTGGTTTTGTTTTGCTGGAGCTTTTTTTGAAAATGTGACCTACATCTACCAGGCAGAGAAAATATTAAATATTAGTATTTTATTTGCCATGTTCCAGTTATCTGGCATCAGCCTGTCAGGAGTAATCTTATTATCTCTGGGCTTTTGTCTGAACACTGTGCTCCATACTTTGCCAGTTAAGTTTGAGTCAAATTTATTCTCCTGCTGTTCTCAGTCTTAACTGAGCTACTGACACAAATCTTTGCTGGTTATTTTCTAACGTCATGTTTTCATTAATTCTCTCTTGCCTCCTTGCAAGCAGGCTGACAAGAATACATAGATCAGAAAGCCTGCTAGTATAGCCTCTTAGTTATCAAATCCCACAGTCTCATTCCATTGTGTACTTTCCAATTGCTGTGAAATAAATAATAATAAAAAATCCACTTATTAACTTCTCCAATTTTTTCATTGATATTAGAATGGAATAGGTAGCAACCTCCTGTTTAAATATTTCATGCATATGCACTTTCTAGAATCACTGAAGAGAAATGAATGGTGTGTATGTCACTAAACAAAACGGAAAACAGAGGAAAAATGGTGCTATGAGCACTTTTCCTTTATCAATTGTCATTGGTCAGAGATTTTTTTGTTTTGTTTTCAAATTTATGTCCTTTTTAATCTTTTAGACAAACTTGGATAGCACTCAAAGTGAATTGTTAGTGAATTTTGTTTGACACATTCTGGTGGGACTATCCTTTCCCTATGCCTTTAAAACTTGCAGGTTGGCAATTTCAGACAAATATCTTTATCAGAGAAATTACACACTTAGTTCAGTCACTCATTGCCATCAGTGCTTGATGCCAGACAGAGCTCACTCAAGGCTTTTCAACAGTCTTGTGTTCAGTGGCTTTGAAAAAGATATGAGGGAAAAAAGCTCAAGAGATGGAAGCTGTAATTTTGAAGGTGGGGGTAGGTGTAACCAACTCTGAACAGGACAGGAGTGTTTTGGGCCTCAGTGGGGCATAGGGCAGCTGTAGGTATGTTATACGCCATTCTCTAACCAAAGTTATCACAGGTATTGAATCCTAACTTTACTGAAGCACTGATCTGTTATTAGTCCCTGCTGCCTGTGGCTTTGCTCTGGGACTGGACAGGGAACGAAGTCAGGAGAAGCAAACAGTGTCAGCCCCTGATCCTGTGAAGGTCAGACTCCTTCCTCCAGTGGCAGTAAGGTTGTTACTATAAAAGCAGTCCAAGGAAGGCTGAGATGAACTCTTCTGTTAACAAGATGGGGATTTTTTTTCTGAGGTGACTTAGGATCAGAAAGTGTTTGACTTTACTTTTAATCTCCTAAGGATTTTAATAATCTATGGAACCTGACAATTATTAATATATTTCTTTGGGGTGGGCGTGGGTGGTGTATCCATAGGATAAAGACATTGAAACTGGAGTTTAATCAGTCTGCAAATTTCTAAATGTCTGTGCAGTATCTACTTCATTTTCCAGCACTGCAGTTATTGGGAGCTAGAATCCCAAAGACTTCTTTCATTCCAAATACTTTTTGCAGTTTCTTTTTTGTAACCCTTATTCTGTTATCTTAACTCATTTCTCCAAACTCTTTAATGTCCTATTTTGCCATTTTCCTAACCTGTGTCTTATGCTATATATCACTGATGACAGAAACAAGCTCTGCACAGAGTGAGGTCCTGGAAATGCTTGAATTTCTGGAGAAACCACTAAAGGGGAAAAATGTTGAACAGAAATAGACATGTGTCAGCTGGAAATCCTGCTCCCGAGCAAGGCAAACATTTTTGTACCGATTTGCTTTTATGTGCATGTTCCTTGTTGTTGAACTCAGAACAAGACTGTTTTGGGCCTCAATCTACTCATGAATTGTCTGTGAGTTACAGCTTGGCTGCCTCTGCACAGAAAATCTTCAGAGAAATCTTCCGGTATTTTCATGGTCGTCTGAAACCAGCTCTTTTATTATTCAACATCATCTGTGTAGCTCTTCCCACCAGGTGATCAGCCCTCCCTAAACTAAACTGGAGTAATTTCTTCATGGAAAGTGTTGTTAAGCACTAGAAAGGGCTGCTCAGGGAGATGTTGGACTCACTAATCCTGGAGGTGCTCCAGAAATGATGACGTGGCACTTGTTGCCATGGTGGAGATCAATCAAAGGTTGGACTCAATGATCTTTTCCAACCTAAATGATTCTGTGATTCTGCGATTAACTGAGTTTAGTTATGTGAATGCCAGTGTGTATGCTTGTATAAGAAATAATTTTTTATTTATGCACAACAATTTTGAATTAATCATTCAAAATAATTGTAGAAAAAAAGAAACATTGTGGAACCTTCTATTACTTCAAGGCAGCAGCTTAGTTGTACATGTATCTTCAAAGGTTGCTGCTTCATAACCTTTTCAACAGACTGGGGACTAATTAGCTCTTAAGGAATAATTCTCTGATCATAGTTGAAGGTGGTCTGTCTTTTCTTGTACCTCAGACTGACTTGTGGTATTATGAAACACTGCATCTGGTTCTTAATAGTCATGTCATACTGTATTAAGTTATACAATACTATACTGAAAAGATTGATGCAATAATTTATCTCATGTCATATCTTGATGTGTCAGTCAAGGAAGTAGAGCATATACAGATGGAACTTATCTGTAAAAAGGGCTTCTATATCTGGAGTTTCAAGAAAGAAAAGTCATGAAAAGGACAGAGCATGAGAAAAAATACTTTTATACTAAGCTATAACAATTAAAATTATCTGTTAGACTGCCCTATATCTTTGAAAAGACATGATAAAGTTGTTTAAAAAAGGGCAGTGGGATATATATAACAAATAAATAATCCTTGATGTAGCAAGAGTTATTAGGGATCCATTTTGAGAAATGCCCAACAGGAATCTTCTTTGTAGCAATGTTTGAGGTCCTAATGGAGTCTAACACCTTATAATGTAAGAAATGTAGTTTGTGGTGGAGAACATTCAAACCAAAACTGCCTTTTGGTTTATTTATTCTTGTGTGGTATTCCTGGTGTCAATACCAAAAATAAATTCACATAGAAATTGGGGGCAAAGCCTGAAAATTTTCCTTTAAAATTTCATCTAAAAGATGAGCAGCAGGCAGTTATCTGAGCATTAACCAATTAAAATCACCTGTTAGATAAGAGCTACCTTAAATGTGTTAAACTTCTTTTTTATTAGTAGATCATAAATATTTAGCCCTATTTATATGTCTAAGGGACTGTTCTTCAGTGTTTCCAAGTCTGTGAGTGAGAAACACTGAAGATGTGGTTGGAAAAGATAGTTGGCATCTGACGGATTTGTTTTTGTGTCCTGAAATGAAAGATTTTATGATAAATATTTAGTCATAAAATCAGAAACATGAAGTGATTTGGGTTGGAAGGGACCCTAAAGATCAGCCAGTTCCAAACCCTCTCTTGTGGCCAGGGACACCTTCCACTAGACCAAGTTGCTCAGAGCCCCATCCAACCTGGCCTTGAAAAATGGTCGTACAGGTTTGTTTACAGGGTTTGATGGTGCCCATGACCTTCAACTCCATTAAGAGCTTTCTAGGTCTGAAGATGCTTTGATGCAGATATGCAAAATTCTATTTTACACAAGAATGACTGTAAGAAAATAAAGCTACAATGAGCTACTAACATTAGTGCCATGTCCTAGGTTTTTGAAGGACATTGCTCAGAATGAATTCTTTTTTCCATATTCTAGTACCATGTCTTCTAGGTACACTTTGGTTTTTCTATCATATGACTGCATTTCTTAGAGTATCATAATAGCTGCTTGTGTTCAAGGTAAACATATTCTCAATTGTATTTTTTTTAGAAGATATTCTGAAGAGAAGAATGGCTGATGGTGATGAAGTTGATGGATATCCTGGTTAATGTGCCAATCTATTAATTAAATTAATTACATTACAGTAATTTACAAGGACCTGATTATAAATGCCTTATATTACAAGTAAAAGTACTGGAATTAAGAAGAAGAGATTGCAAGATTTTAGTCTTTTCTAAGAAAACAAAGTGCCATTGATAATAAGGGGGAAATTTGCACATAAGAGGGTATTAATTTTTATATATAGCTACAGAAATAATGTGTCAATAGTAAATTTTTCATGTTTTGTCCCATTTATTATCCTGCCCTGAATTTTATGGATATCATGTAATTCAAAGATTATCCTCATTTCTATGTTGTATTTTTACATCAAGTATTGATCCATTTCTTTTACTGAAAAAAAAAAAAAAAAATAGAAACAATTTTTTTAGAACCTCTCAGCTGTGGTGACAAATATGCGTTTAAAATACCTCAAGATTTTTGATAAGTAAAAGTCACACAGTGAATTTCTTGAAGAAAAAGCACATGTCCTTTCCCTATACATTTACATTTGTAGCTTCTAAATTTTATCCATCCACTATGGTCAGAAATTATTAAACAGATAAATATACTACTTAACTCATAAATCAAAAACTTTTTAGGATTGATTGACTCTTCCTGTGGCAGGTACAGAGTTGGATGTACATTTACCCTACACTAAGGTGTTCTTTTCAGGATGACCAATGCATGGAGGTTTTTTAATGTCTTAAAGTTCAAGATATCTTCAATAGAAAAGAATGAGAGCAAAGGCCTAAAAAAATAATTAATACTAAATTATACTAACACAAAACTAAAAAAATAAGTAGACGTATTGTTCATACTCAGAAAAGAAGAGCAGTGGGCAGCAATGTAGAAAGCTCTCTGCATATCTTTCTGCTTCCACTCCTTGCCCCACCTCCTTCTCCTCCTGGTTCCCCCCCACCCTCCCACCCCCCAAAAAAACCAAACCAAAACAAAAAAAAAGCTTTTTCTCCACTAACTGTTCAAGAACAAACAGCTTTGTATTTGGAAGCATCAATGATAATGTATTTGTTCACCTATACATAAACTTTAGAATTTTCACATCAGTTTTCACTTGTGAGATAATTTGTAGTTAGAATTTACACTATCTATAGGTTCTGGGTTTTAAGTATGTTTTTACCACTGAAATATTTGCTTTTTATATATACTCATCCCCAATCTCATGGAAGTATTGTTCCATTTTTCTTGAATATGTTTTGTACAGCTGTCCAAAGTAAATTGACTTCAAAAATGCAAGCCTTGAACTAGAAAATTTGTCTTGGATGAATTGTCCTACAGGTTACTTGGACTTCAGTTCTTTGAAAAGGACCTATGGAGTGTGTGCAAGCTGATGGGCAGGTTTACATGAATTGATTATATTTCTACTAACTGCTAATTTTCAAAAGGTTAACGCTGAATATCTCTGGCTTGTTACAGTACTTCAGGCAAGGTCAAATTTCAGGAAGTAAGTACTAGAATAGATTTCTCATTAAGTGGCTCTATATAAATTTAGTTTTTATTTCAAGATGTGCAGGTTTACAAATACTGAATATTAGGCTAAAATTAATTTGGATTCTTACAAAATATAGGTGTGACCTATTGCATAAAAATGGAATTATGAGTCATGCTTGTTGAAATATCTTGAAAACTCAGGGATCTACCTGAACATATTGTGAACAGAATAAAACTTTTTTTTTTTTTTTTTAATCTTGTTCAGCAGCAAAATGAGGATATTAAAAATTAAGTTGCTTCAAAAACTGACATAACAGCCTTATCACTTTGTTTTGGCTTTCTTATGTTTTTACAGAGAAAGCATATAAATCTCAATAACTTTTTTACCACCTACTGTGGCATATCAAGTTTGTAATAACAAAACCTAAAAATTATTATCTTTATGTGATTTAATGTTTCCCTTTGCCTGTTTGGAGTGGTTTTGATAATGGAGTTTATGAACTTAATTTTCTCTCGAGACTCCTACTAGAATAAATCTTACTGCTAGCTAACTAAATCTTATATTCTATCCTACAAGTTGTTGTGTGATCTAGTATATTTTTTTTAAGAAAGATCTCAAAAAAACATGCTTTTGTAATTCTGTTAACACTAAGTTACACTTACCTGGCCTTTACCTCAACAGATACAAGGTTTCAAGCTACCTCAGTTAACCTTTTTTGACTTTCTACTCAAATATGAATATGTCACAGAAGCAAAAAACTAATAAACACCTATGAATTTTAGACCTGGTTTGGTTTTGGTTGCATTGGGTTGGGTTGTTTTATTTTCAGTTTTCCTGTAGCAGGTATCAGCCTTCCTTTTGATGACAGAAAAATCAAAGTTTTGTAGAAAGCTGATGTTTCATAACTTATGGACAATAGCTATACTTCCTTTGTTACTTTTCCTTGAAATACCTTTTGCTAGTTGGTCCCTTTGGAGTTTTGGCAATTTGAAACTACAAGAGAAATCCTAGAAAATAATACTTAGACGATGCCATGTGAAAGGGAGGAGGGAGACAGAAATACAAAGATTTCTAGTCTTAACTGTATTAATTAAAAGTTAGTAGCGGTAAGCGCTTCCAGACAATCAAATCCTTATGTACCCCAACACTGTCTGTCTTTTAACTGACAGCAGACAGGTTGGAAGGGGTTCTGACCTCTGATATGAAGCCACACTTCAGCCAGGGAGGAAAATTATTAGCAATAAGCGTCCTCAGAGTAACTGACTCCCTTATGAGGACCACACTTAATAGCAAAAAGAGAAAAGAACCTTTCTCATGATAGCTCCCGAAATAACATTTATTAATACAAATATGTGACAATAACTATATGGG
>JAWWEV010000001.1:12728711-12747978 GCA_035583235.1 Hafferia zeledoni
GGCCTTCCCCCCCCCCCCCCCCCCGCCGTGTATCTCCATACAGAGGAAGGACAAGAAGGTGTCTGAGTACAGCCAGATGGCTTTCTCAAAAGCTAATTGTGTCTGGGCAATCCAGTTGCCTGTTTTAGAGAGAGACTAGTTTTGTGGACTAGGGCAGAGTGGTGGATGTTGTAAGGGATGGGCTTGCTAAAGATTGCCCACAATAAGCCAAATTGGAGATTCTGGTTAAATGGACAGTCAGGTGGGTTGAAAATTGACCAGACCATCAGGTTTAAAGTGTTAGGTCACTGGGAAAAAATCCAGCTTTTGACAAGTAGTGTCCCTCAGCTGTTAATATAGAAGGCAGTAGCTTAACATCTTTCTTAATGACCTAGGTGATGGAACAGAGTGTCCACTCAGTAAGTCTGTGAACTGTTCCAAATAGAGAGGCAGGACTTCTGCTCAGAGGGTGTTAGAGATGTTGGAGAAATGGGCTGAGGAAAATCCCATGAACCTGAAAAAAAGCAAAGGTGAAGTCGTGCAGATGAGATGGATTAAACCCATGCAACAGTAGGATCACACTGCCAACACAGCACTGTATTAAATTTTGGGCCTCTCGTAGTAAGACAGACAGAGAATTGCTGGAACAAGTCATTTGGAGAACCACTAAGATTCTCAGAGTGACAGAGAACATGGCACATGTGGAGAGGCTGGAACAGTTGGTTATCCATTCTCAAGTGAAGGCAAAGGGTGGGGAGGACCTAATTTTAACCAAATACTAGTAAAAACTTGATCACCCTGAGCATGTCTAGAGAGAATTTTCCAGAGACATTATAAGATCTCTGTTCCTCAAGACTTTTAAAATTTGCATGGTAATTACACTAGGTAAAATTTGGAAGGCCTATTTAAACCTACTATTTAGGCCTCTTTAGCCTCTTTAATCTGTGATTGTACATTCCAGGAGGCAGAATCCTTAAAAGTATGAGAACTCTTTTCCTCTGTATTACCTTCATTAACAAAAGGAAACAGATAAGACACCAAAAATTCTTAATGTCAAACTTAATGTCTGAGTTCATCTCTCTGCTGATCAAAAGATTCTTACTACTTAGCAGGCATCTAAAAAGATGGCTCATTTATTCTGTTGCAGTATTACCTACTACAACATTAAAAGATAAGAAACTGTACTTTACTTCACAAATGATAAATTGTATACTGTTTCCTTTTTTATTTTTTTAATAGTTTATTTGTCAAAAACTTTCTCAAAATTCCTGTAAATGTCATTCTTTGGTATTCATACCTGGAATCACACACACACACAATAGTCCTCAAATCCTTTAACACTATTCTTTAATCCTTTGTTATATCCAATCAGGACTTTTCTTTGGCAATGCTAAGAATCCCCATTTTGGAAGCCACACTAATTAACACTTAGTAGTTTAACAAAAGCAGCTTGTTATATGTGCTGCTTTTAAGTGACCAATGATAATTAAAAGTCAGGACTTAAGGTGTGCTATAATGCCTAAACTTTTGCAATATGTACACATAGAAACTTGCATTTTGTTTACAGCTATTATAATATAGTTAATACTACAGTTACTAGTCTAAATTCAATTTTTTAAAGACAAATTTGTTCCCACTTTGAAAAAAGAAGCACTGAAAAACAAACAAAGTAATCTTATACGCTTTAAAAATGTCTGTATTCTAAAAAAAATATCTGGAAAAGTGGTCAAAGATCCATTACATGCACTTCAGTGTTACGTAGGCAAAATAGTTACATACTGCTAAATTTAAAGGACCTCAGTTTTTTTATTGGATTCAAATATTCTATTTTATTTGGAAAAAGAAGTCTCTCAATTGTCCATCTGATCTCAGAGGGTTAGTTTAGAAGCATAAAAAATGCTTTGATTTAAATTCATGTTCTGTGCTTATTCAACCTGTTCTTGAACACTTGTTCTTCCTTAGGGTCATAAGAATTTCCTGTAGGAACATTGTGTCAATTGGTGGGCTTTAGTAAGTGAAAAATACCTTTATGACTTCATGGAAAACTAATCCATGGACTAAGAGCAAAGAACTTACAAAGAACTTGTATTTTCAAAGCAAAAGAAAAAAGTTTAAGGGAGATTTTTTTTTTTTTTAATTTGTTAATGATAAAAAGAAAAACTTATTTCACTTTCCTGCCATTTCCATACAATTTTTTTTTTCCCCTTCTAAGTTTCATAATAAAACTGAGTTTGGACCTTTCTATCAAACAAAAAATGGTTAGGGCTACAGTTTTAAATTGCTTCACAAAAAGCTATGAATTAAATAAATTTGTTGGATGGGTTTAAGTGGTGTATGTGTGTATATATATATATATATATATATCCTTTTATAGCCACATGAAATTTTATAGCTGCATGTTACTCTGATGCTGAAATGGGCTTCTGTATGTACAGTATGTTGGCTGTTCTTAATCCTGTTGTGGAAATGGTGAATCACTTAATTTACATAGGCATACAATGATGAACTTGACCCCCAAAATTATTTTCTTTCCTAACTAGATATTAATTAAGTCGAGAGATTTTTCCATTGACATAAATAGGTATTGGACTTTGAGACCTGAGGAAAGTGTTATATTTGATATAGAATTTATGCCATTATAAATCTGGAAAAAAACAAAGTGAATGTATGTAATATGCATTCAAACAATAACTTCAAATAAAGCTTGAAGCATTACTTTATTTATTGCTGCTGATAAAATATTTCAGCAAGAAACTGGTATTTATTTGCATGTTTCTTAACAGCATGAGCAAGTTCCAAAATTATGGATTAAAATTCATGTCAACCTGTATTCATGCATTGCAAAAGATTAAGGGGAAAACATATTCAAATTTGGCTAGACTAGGTCAAGTACTGAACTGAGAGTGTGTAATGTCATTTGCAATGCAAGTGATAAATAGGTATTGGAAGCTGAAAAGGCTCTTCAGTCAGCTAGGGCTGCAACATTTGTGTTTGCATTTCTGATTTGAAATTGTCCATATTCGTTGGTATCTAAAATAGGAAAAAATTAACATTATACCAGAAAGGATCTTGTCATTGCCTAGTTTGAATTTTCATCAATTTAATCTGGAGGGGTATTTGATTTCTGCAATAAAATTTTTTATGAGAGCACTAACTTCTTAACAATTACAGTGAGAGACACAAGGTGACTTCCTTTCCAGTAATGTAAATGCATGTGGGATCATTTTTTTGGTGCTGAGACACTTGAAGTTTGTCTGGTCTGTGTTAATACAGTTGATGTTGCTCTGAGTGACTAAAATGTACCACAGCTTCAAGCTGTTTGCCCTGGCCTTATCACAGAAAACATACTACAAGCCTCTTCATGCTCTCAATTGTGAAACTCAGGCACTGCAGAAACACCATGTTCTCTCCTCTGTTCTGTGTAGGGCATGCCATCCTGGAGCTGTTTTATAAGAAGGTAAGAAGGTTCAGCTCCGCAGTTTCGGACTGTGATACTGGCCACTTTCCAGCCACCATTCCAATCCCATTTGCCCTCCTGCAGTGTGTCATGGAATGCTGAGGCTTCTGGATTTTCTGTAGTTTCTTCTCATGACCACAATGTGACATTTCTCAGGCAATGTGATGTCCACTCCATTTCCCCAACTAGTGGCTAAGAAGTTGATGATAAGGACCATGCTGAAAAGTGTGGTTTTTTGTGGCTATGAGGTTGATGATGAGGACCATGCTGGAAATGGTGTGTTTTTAGAGGAAGACAGTACATTCATTATAAATGCGGCATCCCATGGGAACTGGAGCTTAGCATCAGGTGCAAGAAAGTCCTTCTCCCTGGGCACCGCTTCCATGACCTCCACACTTGAGGAGAAGGGACACTATTGTTTTCTTGAGCTTTGCTATCTCTGACTGTCAGCAGGCAGCTGGTTCTGAGGTCTTCAAGTCCATGATAGAAAGACAGTGATGGCAGACAAGGAAGTGATAGCAAGGTTGTGGATCTACAATTAGTGTCAGAAATATTTACTGTACCTCTAGTTCTCTTTGTTTATTGTAGTCCCCCAAAAGGTATAGGAGTATTTGCTGTACTTTGAATACTTGCAGAGTCCTCTGCCAGTACACTAGCAGGAGCAGCTGTCATTCCTTTCTGTGAACCACCACAGACACAAGAGACCAACTCACTATACTGTTTCAATATGTTTGTCCTTCATGAGAGAGCATCCTGTTCATGATCATGGATGTCCATTTGCATGAGGATACACTACCATGTGAAAGTGCCACTTCTCAGTTACAATGACGTAGGTTTTCTTCTGTTGGTCCGTTCAGGATCTCACTCAATATTGGATTAAGTTGTGTGTCCATAACCATGCCACCCCTCCTCAAGAAGCACTCTTGGTGTGTGACTTCCTGCAGTGCCATAAATTCGTTGTACAAGAATACAGGTGAGAAATTTCAAAATTATGAACCTTTTTTTTTTTTTTTTTGCTAATTGAATTAAACTTTCCAGCTCTTTTTTTATTTGTAGGAATTAATGCACTCTAGGCAATCTTTTATTTAAAATAAATGATGCTAATATTTTCCTATCCTATGAGACATTTTCATTGATTTCTAAGGCTAAGCCTTACAAGAGTGAGAATTCTGCCCCAGTCTATACATGTAAATATGTAAAACACTTTGAGGTACTTGGAAACTTAAATAACCAGTCCTGTTCTGGTTAAGCTATGAGACCAGAAAAACAGAGAAATACCTCATCCTAGCCTTTATCATTATCTTATATATTATGAATCACTTTTAGGAAATGTCACCTTAAAACACTGTACTTTTATCAAATTGTATTTCCATAGGTGGGAATAAAATGTACAATTTTTAAAAGCACTCATTGCCAATTGCAATTTAAAATTAATATTATAAATCTATAGGAAATAGTTGACAATGAGCAGGAAAAAAAATGGAAGATTCAAAAATTAAAATAATGCTCTTTTACTTCATTAATCCTACTTCATAGAGAGCTACTCTTGTGGTAGCTAAACTATTCAAATAAATAAAAAATCTAATTGATATATCTCAGAACTAAAGGAAAATTTATACCTTTATGTTCTAAAAAATTCCAGTAAAATAGCTGCAGAAAAAAAAAAAATCAAATTTTGGTTCAAAATAGCTGTTAAGAATAACAGACACTGAACTGCAAAGTAAACAGACACATGCCAGTGATTCCATTTATTAAGATTTTTTGGTCTGTGTGCCTCTATACTTCAGAAACAGTGAATTTTATAGCAAAATCATAATTCTTTCACTCTTAATGACTTCAGAAAAAAGCATTTTGAAGTTAGGTTGGCAATTTCAATAGATAACTTCTAATTTCGTAACATTGTATTAAGTTGTTTTTATATTTTTTTAATTAGATTATTAGCTTAAATTATTTTGTGAAAACTGTAAATTTACCTGTGAACATCTACTTTCTGAAAAATCTGAATATGAAGAATGTTTAAAAATTATTAAATTTCTGTCTTATTCAGTGTTAACATGAATAAGCATGTCAAGCATTGGAAGAGGCTGCCCAGGGAAGAGATGGAGTCACCATCCTGGAGGTATTTAAAAGACATGTAGATATGGCACTGAGGGACATGGTTTAGGGGTGGCCTTGCCAGTGCTGGGAGGATGGGTGGACTGACGATTTTAGAGGTCTACAGTTCTATGATTTTATGATTCTAAAATATCTGTTCTCAGCCTGCCTTTGAACTCCAGAGTTCACAGAGTGATTTGTTTCCTCATCTGCCTTTCTCACAGACTCCATTCCATGATCCACATTTACAAAAGAAACCAATTAACCAACCAAACAAAAAAAACGCACCTCAGCCCATCCCAACTCAACTAGAAAAATACCTGAAGAAATAAAAACCAGCAAACAAACAAACAAAAAAGCAAATAAAAGAAAGTATCTATAATTGTATTAATAATTATTTGTATGCTACTTGTGTGAAATCTTTGTCACTATAGTCTGTCACTTCAGTGCTTACACTAAATCAAATCTGAATCTCAATATCTGACTAGTCATACCCAATGCTTTATGCCATTTAGGTTATTGGTTTTCAAGAGCTTCATTAAATCCTTCCACATGGATTCTATTGTTGTAATTATATGATATCCCAACAGTTATTTTTGTCATTCAAGTTTGTTTACTATTAGTAAGTGATTTTCTTTTTTTGGTTCTGTGATCTCTTTGTCACACATTCAACTAAACTTTAATTCTATGTATGTTTTTTCCCTTCATTTTGTAAGTCAACTTCAGTGAATACCTGTCAGGCCAGTAAGGAATTCACATCAAAAGTGGGGATAGGATTTGTAGAAAATTTGGGGGTTAATATAATGAAATTTTTAATGAGTAATGCCTGTTGTCTGCAGAAAACATTTATTTCTGGGATTGCACAAAAAAAAAAAAACAAAACAAAAGGCTTCAAATAAAAACTGTTTTTTCAGAATAAATGCATTTTGAATTGTATAGACTTTGATAGGAATTCTAGTTCAGTTGCCTTTATGTAGTTTGTTGTTTGGTTTTTTGGTTTTTTCCCCGGGATATCTTCCCAACCTGGATAACATTTCCTACAGTGTATCATTCTGATAATTCACCACAACCTTCTTTCCAGAAGAAAATTCAAGAGCACCCTTTGGGAAATAGAATAAAGTCTGACAATATGTCCTGAAGAAGAGTATGAGAGCAAAGCTAATCAAACAGCAATCCTCACAAGACACAGCAGCAGCTTTTTATTCCTTTTTGTTATTAATATAATTTTATACATGACATTTAGCCAAAAGTAACAGAGTTTCTGAGGAAAAATTAGACAAAAAATATAATTGAGTTTTATTTAAAAAATAATTATATTTGTCACTATTTTCAAGGAAACCAACTATATTAGTTTTAACAGCACAGTGGATCCTGAACAAGTTGCTTTGTAAAGCTTAAAGAAAGGGCTGAAAAGTATCCTTTTAGTCCAGCTGAGTAAAAAAAAAAAAAAAAAAACCAGAAAAATTGAAGCATTCCTGTTGTCTAATTTTCCCTTGGTGAATGTTGCAAGAAGGACTTGTGTCAATTATAGACATTCCCAGAGGGGGACATGAGTCTAGACAGCAAAAATTCTGCTTGTCTGGCTCATGGGAGTTTCTATGCCACAGGAGTATTTGAAGCCTCACAGATTTTCCAATACATCAGATTAGCTAAATAATTATTTCTTTGCTTTTTAGTTGTTGGGGTTTTTTTCAATCAAATATTTGCTGACTTTGAAGAATAAAAGGAAGTTAAATCTCCTTTCCTTTTCAGTTTTTGTTTTGTTTTGTTTTTTGGTGTTGCAGGGGGAGACATTAAAAGTTTTCTTCTAATTGGCTGATGTATTTTTATGTCAGTTGGCATTGAAATAATTTTTTCACAAAATTGTGTTTTATTGACTGTGTTTATCAGAATGGTTTGAATTTGAGATGTAATCTTCCAGTGGAATGCAAAGTACTATGTTGTAATATCCTACTGGTGTCTGGGAATTAGACTGCTGCACCTCTGCTGAAGATGCCCTACCACAGCAAGTCTATCTCATATTTAATGATTTTCCTAAAGAAATAAAAATGTAAGCTAAGACTGGATGAATCCCTGAGTTACTATATTTGAGGTTCCATTAGTTTGCATTTAATGAGATTATAAGGAAAGCAGGTAAACACGGCAATTGATGTTTCAGTAAAAAATAGATTTTTTACTCAACTTTTCAGTTAGTTTTCAGAAGTCAGGGGCTATTCTATATAAATATATAGTTCTGAAGTACACATGGAGTATTTTATTATGTATCTCTCAATATTTTTCTTAAACACATTTCATAACACCTTTATCAGTGCCACAGCATTTTTTTTACAAGATTGCTTTTGAACATTGGTATTTTCATCACTCTTCATATCACACCATTCCTCATAGTCTTACAATGCAAGTTGTATAAACTGGAGGACATACACGTAGAAATGTGATGGTTTAGAAAGCTTTAAGATTAGAAACAATCTGGTATACTGGGACTGTCTTGAGAGGGAAGAATTCTGTTACCAGAGTGGATGACACTGTTCCTCTGTCCTCACTCTGTTTATCTACCAAAATCCCAAAAAGTGTATGTTTTTAAACAATGGGCTTGGTTGTCTAAAAGTAATGATTGTTTTATTTCTTTTAGGAGAATAAGAAACTTGCATTTTTTTTTTTTTTTCTTTCCCTAGTGAAGACAAGAATTAACATCTTTCACAGGGGGATATCTACAGAGAAAACACTGATGGCATCAGAAGAAAATTACTCTCATGCATACTTGAAGAATGCATTGTGCACAGTGTTAGTCAAGGGGCTCCTAATCTAACTAAAATATGTACATATTATAAAACCCTCAGAGTTCATTCACTAAATTTATAGTAATAATGCAAAATTCAAACAAAGCAATATGCTTTACAGAACATACTGTGTCTTCAAGGTGATTATTTATAATGGGAATTCTGCAGAACAGGCCTCAAGAATAAATCTTGAATTTTCTCATTAAAAATAGGGGGGTTGTTTATCTTTTTACATTGCTTTTGGGTTTGTATCATTTTAATTTTGTTATTTGTACAATTTCATAGCTGAATTCAGGCATTTAAACTCTGTGGAATTAGAACTGCCATACTACCAATTTGTTTGTTTTCCCCTAATGTCACTTATTTGAGCTGTTCTGCTTGGAGGAAAGATCAGAGTTCTTTGAAGTTATATTGGTATTTTTTAAGAGATTTTATTATTTCTAACACATAATAGAAACTTAATACTATAACAATAATAATAGCAATGATTTTTTGTGATTTATTATAAGGCACAGGTCTGGAAAGTAAGGTATATAATCAAATTATAATAATACAATAATTTAGAATCAAATGCACCCTGAGAGGAGATTTTTTTTTTTAAGATCATTACAATACTAATAGTAAATCTCCTATTCTTTATCTTATTTATATATTTATCAAAAGTGACTGAAATCATTCGCCGAGTGTGTGTGACCTAGAAATAAGAACTTTGTCTGGAGCTAGTTTAGAAATGGTAACATCTGTTTCCTGTCTATTGAAAAAACATTATTCAGTATTGTTTTTTGGATTTGGGAGACGAGTGTTCAGAAAAATACTCCAATTCTTAATGATACTTCATTGATAAAATTCAAAAATTATTTGATACTTAAAAGCTCAACATTGGATTTTTTCTGGATGAAACCTGTACTTGCCCTTTTGAGAGTTTGCTTTACTTAGCTGATACCTGAACACAAAAGGTATTTCTGACCTGGCACGTGGTAAATTTCAACTGTTAAAATGTTGATGGTTCTAATAAAATTGTTTTCTTTAAGCTATGTTTTAATGAGATTTTACTGTTTTAAGAACTTTGGTTCCTACCATATTTCTTAAGAAAAAAATCAGGATTTCCTAAAAATTAATTATTAGCCAGATTTTACACAGCAATTGTAAAGACCTGGTAACAGTTGCATTTCCTTTTAAAATCTATTAACTTTTTAATGAATCTTTCTGGAAATCATTCTGAGTTTTAAATGAAAGAATCATGAGCCAAAGTTAAAAGGCAAAAATATGAAAGAAGCCCTCAGGTTCATGTTTTTACTCTTAATATACACTTTCAAATTGAAAAAGTTACGCAAGGTGAAAATCTGATTGCTTCCTAACCTTTCCCTGAATTAAAATCTCTTGGAAATGTTATATCTGAATTTCACAAACTTTAGATAATGGGGTATTTCTCTATGGACAATTTTCTTGATAATTTTTCAGGTGGTTATTATCATTTGCACACTTCCTCTGTAAATACTTCCTAACCTATATTAGATTTACATTCTTTTGCTACTACTACAATCTAAAAAAAAAAAAAAAAAAAAAAAAAGAAGTCTTTATTACTCTTTTGTAATTTTGATTGTTCTCTTTTTTCTCGGTTCCACACTTTAAGTCCTTTGTTCCCAAAGATATGCTTTTTCTTTTATTATAAGATATGTTATCCAACTTTTTGTTTCCATAAATAAACAGCAAACTTTGAACTTCCCACCACCTCAATAAGATTGACAGGTCAGAAATGAATTACAAAATCGTGGTAAATTAAGAAATATTTAACTATCTTGCTTCTGCAGGTCAGCCAGTTGTTTTTGAGATGAGTTTTTTCACACTATTTCGGTAGTCTATAACTGTCTCTTACTGTCTGCACCACCGACACTATTAGAAGACAAATCAGGAGATGATAAAAATGTGATATTTGACTGTTGACATATGGTAGATAACTGTTACCTGATCTTGTGAGCTGACCTGAGATCCTCAACTGAATGCAAACACAGATTAAAACCCATAAAAATCTTACACTTACTTTTCACAGACAGAATAAGCTAATAATTAGAACACTAGTCATGAATTTAAGAAAATAGGATTCAATTAAATATGTTACGATTTGTATATGACCTTAGATAAATTACTTAGGTTAAATTTTCAACAGTGTTTGGTAGTCAATGTGGAATTCATCTCACTTGAATATAACTGTTGGAAATGAAACTATTTAATCTAAGCAGTCGATCCAGGTCTCTTTATAGTCAATGAAGGAGAAAGGTATGTCCCTCTACAGCAAATGTCATCCCAGTTCTCTTTTATGCCTTAGAGAGAACCTATATAATTAATTTAAACTAAATGCTTTGCTCTTTATGCAAAATGAACTGATTATTTCTGTGACTAAGTTCTCTAGTGAGTGGTACTTTTCCTACCCCAGGAACAACCTGAGGATAACTGTGTTATGTGAGGTGGGCCAAAGGTTGTCCTGAAAGAAAAGTGCATTCTTAACACTCCACTCAAATGCGAGACACCTACAGCATTCTGAAACGGGGCAAGTGGAAGATCACTTTGAACACACCAAGTCTCCTTTGAAGACAGATGGTTATGTATGTAGTATGTGTGTATGGAAATGTATGAACCCACATACAGATTTCCACACAGGAATGTGAATTAATATGACTAATACATATGCACTTATTTTCATCTTGAACATCTGCTGCATTGGCCTTCAGTTTTGCCATTGCAAGAGAAAGACATCCCAGGATGTTTTTCCTTAAGGATATAACAAGAGACTCTGAATGTTGACTTTAAACATGTGCTTTAGTGCAAACATTTTAGTTATTCAGCATGGGCACAATAGAACTAATAACAATGTCAGGGGAGGAGGAAGAGTAGCGTTTATGGAGTCTTATATAAGATAATTTGGCACTTGAAAAATTATGTGTTGAATACTTAATTATGCAAATAGAAACTCTGCAAGAATAGGATCACAAGACTCCCCAGAGTGTACATTAGAAAATGAAGTAGAGGACAATTAGAAATGCAATATATATACTTGCTATCAGAAATGGATCTCTTCTTCTCAGCCATTTAATCTTATTTTGTGTTCTACACACAGTAAAATGAACTTTATTAGTGTATTTCAAGTCAGTATTATTTCATCATTGATCTGCAAGTTCTATTGCTATATTGACACTGAAATTCCCCCTTTGTGTTCTGGTTATTTTTTGTTTTCTTTTTTACTTGCTTCATAAGCAATTTTTATTCTGTCTCTTCAGTCTAATTAAATATGATGGAAAGATTAAAAGTGTAACAGAAAAATGAACAGGTTTGGGTTTTTATTATAAAATTTTTATAATATTACAAATCAGTATTTTGAGCTCAGCTTGATTTTTGCAAGGAGACTTTTTCCATCTTTTACTTGATCATGTATGTATGCAAAATGTATGTCTTGCAAAAATATCTGAACAGGTGTTTACAATACAAAGTATGCTCAGCTTTTAATTTCCCTTGGAATGGGATTCTTACCTCTGAAAGTCCCTTAGTGAAAGTCTGAAAACATGCCTATGAGAGGCAATGTCTTTATTTCCTCCATTTTTAAATTTATTTATTGGCGAAATATTGCTTAGATTGTGTCAAAGATCTGTGACATTGTTTTTAGCAATTTTGAGTTTCTTGACCTGCTCCATATGTGATCTGAAACGTAGTTAAATAATGTTGCAGAGTGAAAGTTCTTGCCCTTACCCTTTAAGTGCGGGGCAGCTGAAAGACCAGAGGGTGTTTGGTCTAATGAAACAGCAGAATGAGATAAAGATTATAGAATTCCCAAATACTAATACTTCTTGATTTCAGCAGGTGAATGTAGATAAAAAGAGGAAGTCAAGAAGTCATGAGCCTTAAGCTACTACTAGATGCAAAGCAAGTAAATAAATATGGTTTTCCAATAGCTCATGGCAGGTCCTGGGGGCTGTTTGGGCTGCCCTTGCCCTGAGCAGGGCTGAGCTGGGTTTCCAGAGTGTACAATGAGAGCCTGTCTGAGCTCCAGCTCTGGGAATGCTGCTGGGGAAGGGGCTGGCAGCCCCAGGCAGTTCTGGACAGGCAAACAGTCCCTGAGGGCACTGGGGGGCTGCGTGTCAGCTGGCAGAGTAGATCAGCCTGGTGGGAAAAAACTGCATAAAAACATCCCCAGGCAGTCCCATAACTGAGGCGGAATACTCTCGCTCCCTTTTGCTCTTCTTGAGAAAGACTGAAACAGTCAATTGAAAGTCCTCAAGACTGCTCTGGAAGACTGAGAGCAAAAGTAGTAAAAATCGGTATTTGAGAGTTGTGGTATGGGTTTTTTTGTTTGGTTTGGTTTTTTTTTCTTTTTGGTGTTTCCTTCCCCCTGTAAGAATTATATAACAGTCTACAACCCTCCTGTCAGTGAGGCTTTTTTCTAATTTAAAGTGTTTTTTTTACTGCAAGATTATTAAAATATTAGTTGGACTGATAGTAAATTCATGAATCTCTGGCAGTTGTGGTTTAACCCCAGGTGGCAACTAAGAACTGTGGAGTTGCTCACTCACTCCAGGCCTGACATGTTCCACTTCTCAGATGGGGAGGAGAATTGAAAAGAAAAGGTGGATTGAGATAAGAACAATCTAATAATTCAAAATAATAGCGACAACAATAACCAACATACCAGTACACTAATAATTCTAATAATACTTAACATGCTGATGATATTAATAATGATAATTGTAATGATAAGGACAGGGAAAGAGAATAGAATCCAAGGCAACTGCTCACCATCTGCTGACCAATACCCAGTCTGTTCCTGAACAGCGATCAGCCCCCTTCCTATTTATGTATTGGGCATGACTTTCTATGATATGGATTATCCCCTTGGTCAGTTCAGGTCAGCTGTCCTGCTTGTGCTTCCTTCCAGGTTTTTCTGCACTTCCTCACTGGCAGAGATGAGAAATCAAAAAGCCCATGTCTTAAGGGTAAGCACTACTCAGCAACTGCCAAAACATCAACATCATTCTCATGCTGATTCCAAAACACAGCAGTGTACCAGCTACTAAGAATAAAATTTGTTTTGTCCTGGTCAAAACCAAGACAGTGGCTTGCTCTTATTTTTCCATCAGAAGACCTTATTAAAATGCTTAAATACAAGCTCAAAAGCAAGTAATTTTGCTATATAATGCAACATTGCTTGCACTCCTTATTAAATTTCTTCCTGCTTTTATTCAACACTTTACTGTTAGCAGAAAATGAACCGTTTTGTAGTAAAATCCAAAGTAAGCAGCATCTTCTTCACAAATTTAAAACACAACTCTAAAGAGCTCTAAAGCAATAGAAGGCTTTTCCTGTGTTAGTGCCCAGTTTACAATAAAATTTAAAATAGGGTGAACTGACATCAAATGTCAAAATCTGGACCTCTTCCAAACACTGCATTCAAACACAACTAGTTGGTCATTACTCATCTGCAGCTAATATTTTCTTAAGATAAGATAGTACACTGAATATAAACAAGATATTAATGTTTCATTTAATATAAAATTTTACTCGGTTCAAAAGTTCACAAACAGTAATTTAATATTCAATGCTGAGTTATGGAGGGCCTGGAATTAAAATACATTTTTTTTAACCTTCTTTGAATTCAACATATATTAATTTTTTTTATGAAGTGTTACCTGTAATTATAGTATGCATGGTGAGTTTCACTTCAAAATATTCAGTCTCAGTTTGCTTAAGTACAGAAGACAGATTTACACCTTCTGTCTTCCTAATAGCCTCTGTAGACATTAATGTTCCTATGCTTTGGTTTTAGCTAAATGGTGTGAAGGTTTGCGTGCACAAGTCTGATGAAGAACAGCTGAGGGAGATGGGGTTGTTTAGCCTGGTGAAAACAAGAATCAGGGGGGACCTTACCCTTCTCTACAACTACCTGAAATGAGATTGTATCAAGGTGGGTCCTGGTCCCCTCTCCCGACTAACCAGGGACAGAACAAGAGGAAAGGGCCATCTGTTGCCCCACAGAAAGTTTAGACTGGACTTTAGGGAAACAAAACAAACAAACAAAAAAAGTCCTCACAGAAAGGGTTGTCAAACATTAGAACAGGCCGCCCAGGAAAGTGCTAGTGGTGCCACACCTGAGGGTATTTAAAAAACACTTACATATGGCAATTAGGAACATGGTTAAGTGCTTGACTTGACAGTGTCAGGTTAGCAATTTAACTTGATGATCTTAAAGGTCTTTTCCGACCTAATTCTGTAATTCAGTGCATTGGGGTCTGGGATTTTTGAGAGGGTTGGTGTGTTTTGGTTTGATTTTTTTTTTCCTGCCAATATTTCAAGTGTTGAATATTTTGACGTGTAAGAAAAGAACATCTAAATGCAGAAAAAACTTCAGATATTTCTTTCAAAGAAACAGGATGTCAAGAAGTATAGTATATTGCTTGCTGGCATAAGTCCTTTTCCAAGTTCACCTCTTAATTCTTGTGGCTGTTATTTATTATTCTTTTCTTTAAGGATCTAAACATTCATTAACTTTGTGATCAAAGCAGCAAAATCATAGGACATATCACAAAAAACTTAAGAAAAAAATTCTGTACTTTTGACACATGCTGTTTCTGTTGATAGAACTGCAAAATTTTTATCATTATTAGCTAAAATTCAGTTATTAAACAACAGGTTTGGGTTCAGTGATGAAAATAGTCCCCTTTTTTATCTTTTACTTGTTAGTGTGTCTATTATTATAACTCATGCTGTGTTATTGAGTGTCACATCAATAGGCTGGAGATGATGCACTGAAAAACTTTGAGGTTGCTTTGAATTTAACTCCATAGGAAAAAATACAGAGGATTAATAGTTGCATTTTTTACAGAGATTGCAGCCAGTATTTTACTGTGTTATTATTTATGTAGGAGTGTACGTATACAGACAGCATGTTTCCTATACCGCTGTGACTGACCAACACACCTTTAAATAGAAGAAGACTCTGAGAAGGGCACAAGGGATGTACTCCTAAAGTTTTCTATTCTGGAATGTTTTTGCTTTCCTGAGTCAGCTGATGAATATAGTTTTTTCTCTGTTATTTGATTTAGCTACCTTTCATCTCACACTTGAATTATAGAAGCTTCATCCTGGACAAGGTGTTGTCACTTGGTTTATATATTTATTTTTCCTTAGCAGGAAAGAGTCCTGGTCTCTAGAAAGAGTCTTTGGGCAATATTGTAAAAGAGCTATTTAGTGTGTCCAATATTTTTATTCATTGAGTTCAAGACATATGGTTGTTAGTGACTATCAAAATTATACACACATCTACTGAGAAGCAGTATGGGCTGTAAATGCATTGCTGTGCAAACATTTTAATATATGTGGTACAAGATCTGTTCATAGCTTTGTTTATCCTGATAGAAGGAAATCAGTATTTCTTGTTTTCAAATTTCTTACTTGTGCCTTCTGACTTTTTTTTTTTTTAATTTAATGAAATTTCTCTTGCTTCAAAGAGGATAGTCAAATATTTTTTAATATGATCCTCCAGCTAGTAAATAAACTATGAATAAATTGTTCTATCCTTTATGAAGATTATGAAACTATTTTCTGTTTATAACTGTCTTGATCAAGCAAGATTAGTGCTTTTATTGCTGCAAAGATGCATTGGTGTAAACACTAAGAAAACACAGATCTCTGTTGGTGTGATTGCCTGGTAGAACTATCCATAATTCACATTGGTGTGTGTCATGAAAAGCTAATGACTAGAGTATGTTTCATCTGCTTTTTAATTGCAATGAAATAATGTGCTTGCTTTAAAAATACAAACAAACAAATAAACACCAAAACCCAGCCAAACTACAACAACAAAAAAAAACCCCAACAACAAAGCTGTATGTTGTTTGTAAGATATTACTCATGTCACAGGTGAAGAACTTTTTGAGTTTTTAACAACCAACCTACTCAGATGTATGCACACTTTGGAAAACATGCAGATTTTGTAGAAGAAAATAGGGGCCAAAAACGATCCAGGTGTTTTCAATACAGTTTATTATTCTGTCTTCTCTGCTTGTGCTCACAGCTGGCAGCATACAGGCTGACACTTTTAAAAGTGTCAAAATAATTCGGAACAGATTTAGCAAGGTTGTCATGAAAATTACTTTTAGTATTTGGAGTCCTTACATATCTTTCAAGTCACTGACGATGAAAGGAATGAAAAAGAGAAAAAGAGAGTATACAATGCAGAGTATTTCAGTCACCTGATATTAGCAAGCATAAATATAAATGTAGTTGAAACAAAATTAAAACATAGTTTCAAAATTGTTTTTTAAGGATGTTGAAAGCTTTGGGTCTGAAAAAAAATCCTAATGTAAATGTTTTTCTGTATGATATGAAGCATTGCTGTTTTCAGCATCTTTCAAAAGTACCAGAAAGCAGCAGCTTCCTTACTTCTTTCCCTTCAACATTTATTTACTGTCTCTCTCAACACAGATTCAGCTCATCTGTCATTCTCAGCAATAGCTAAAATTATTTTAGGCTCTATCTGTCAGCTGGGGACTCACGAGGCAAGCAAACTAGTCCAGGCTTTCTTTTTTAAGTGATTTCTAATTTAAGTGTGGATTTTATGTTTCCTGACCTATTTTTGTAAATACTTACTTTAATACTACTTTTTATATTCTGTGAACTTATATTATTGGTAATGCTTTATGCAATAAGTCCTTTAGCTAATAGAATTTCTCTGTTGATGTTTGTGTCAATATGACCATCTAGCAGTAATAATAGCAGCAGATGGATCTATCCAAATATATCAATTACTTTTGAGGGATCAGTTTGTACAGGATTATTTGAAATGTTTAAGTTTGTTACAGCATTCCTTGTTGAACTCACTTCTATGTGTGTTTTATGATGTTTATAAAATGGATATTCCTAAAACTTAGTTGATTTACAAATGTACTTGAATAAATTGCAGTAATTAGTAGTTATATATTTAGGGTTAAATTAGTTGAAAAAACTCAAGTGGAAAGCACTAATTATAAACTAAAGTAGAATAAATAAAATTAAATTATTAGTAGTTCATTGGCAAAGAATAATAATGGTAGTGCTATAATTATACATCTAATAGAGTTTTAATGTGCTACAAGTTCCCATGTGAATCAAAATATCTATAGTTAGAGCCTGGAGCAGACTTTCACAAATAAGCCTGATCTTGAGCTTAGCTTTTATATGAAGCTTGTGCTCATCACCATCTTATTCTAACAGATACGCAACCAACAAGAAACTGAACAACCATTTTACCTGCATTTTTTTCATAGGTGGGGAAAAAAGAGCAAAGGCTTTCAAGAAATAATGGGAACTGCACCACTGTTCATCTGCCGCTGTCTTAGTTCCTGGATTCTCTTTTTTCTGACTTATCCAACTTAACAGGTTTTTGAAAGAGTGCCATGAATCAGGATTACTTCCTTTAATATTCTTATGCCTGAAAGATTGATTCACTTCCTAATTGCAATATTATGTGCAATAGTGGAGAGGCTATATCTGCAACAAAACACACATAAGCAAATGCACATCTCTCACTGCAAGTATCTCAGGGTTTTCGAGACTATGTGGGTGGAGAGCTCTCACCTCTCAATGTTTTCATTTCTGATTTCCACTTTTATAGAGGATTGAGAGCTATCTTGGGAAATGCTTTTCTTTTTTTTTTTTCTTTTTTTTTTTTTTCCTGTTCCCCTCCTCCACTTCTCATCAGGAAGAGACACTTGTTTGGGGAATTTTTTGCCACTGGAAACTCTTGTGGTGACTAACATAAATATCTTACATTTGGTATGATTCGGTCTTGACAACTGTGAAGCAACATACAAAAGATATCTCCAATATTTCTCAGGCATGGAAGCCACAAAGGGGAAAAAAAAAAATGTTCTGACTGAGAAGTCCATTTCTTAGGTAAAAGAAAGAGGAAAAGTACTTTTTTTTTACCTATTGTTTTGTGGCATAATGTACAGATATTTTATATATTGGCAGCTTTTGAATATAAGGTGAATGACTGTTTCTTGAAAAAAGAAACCCAAAACTCTCATGGTTGGGGTAATTTTTTTGTGTTTTGTTGTTGTTGTTGTTCTGGTTTTGATGTTGTTTTTTGGTTTTGTTTGTTTGTTTTAAATAAAATAGAAGGTATCAGTTCTGTGTGAGAGCAAGAAAAAAAAAGTGTAGGGCAAAATGAACATGATGCAACCTGATGGTTCTTCTCTACACAGTATCTTTTGCAGGTTAAATTGGCAAATGTTGCTGCCAATACCAACAGTCATATCAGATTCAATACAGTGTACCACTAAATTAAAATAAATGCTGCATTTTTTCAGTCAGTACCGTGAGGTAGTGATACTGAGTTGTAGTCTACACCTTTTACTATTGCATTTCATGTCCCCTGTGTCCCACAGTAGTAACAAACAATAAACATTCTTTGAATATTCTCTTGCTTATTCTGCATAGATTAAAAATGTCAAAAGATTAAAATGCAAAAAATCACTGCTAAATCATCATGCAAAATTGATTGTTTTGTTTTTCCTAGAAGATGTAGCAGTGTTTAAAAGATTAGAGTTGGATAGCCATCTTTGATTCCCTGCTTGTTTTTATAGCCTATGTTCCAAGACCATTAAAATTTCATTATCTATTTAAAATTATTTAAAATTAAATTAGAAACAACATGAATAATTATATTGTGCACACTGTTCTAATGACTAAAGTTCTGATAGGAAGTAAATCAATTGACTTTTTATTTCAACATTATTCAAACTTACATCTTTCACTAAATTAGCACCAGAAGGGGATTATGCCTATAATAATTGGTGTCACTGCAGCTGGCAGGAAAAGGGCTGGTTAGAGATTTAGATGGAAGGTTGTGATCCTTGTGGCTAATTTCCTCCTTGATGTTCATTTTATCAAATAGTATGAAGGGGGGGGGGGGGGGGGGGAAGGAAGGAAA
>JAWWEV010000001.1:12747988-12778725 GCA_035583235.1 Hafferia zeledoni
GAAAGTATTCTTGTCACTCTAATGTCCATTGGTGTCAAATTTTGAGCCCAGAATGAGGATATACTGTAAGCCATCAAGTTCCCAGACAGTCCAAAAAAATTACTCCTGGAAGTTATAATCAAACTGTTTTATTAGCATTAGTAATGCTATTGTATGATATTATTTTAAAAAATCAAACAAAAAAGTCACAGCATTAAAAATTTTAAAAAGTCAAGGAAAAAGAATAAGAAAGTTGTTTCCTTTCTTCTTGCTGCATCTTTGTTGGGTTTTGTGAAATGACAGTATAGACCAATGGGCCCTTCTATCTGTGAGACCATCACAGAGGTGTCACCAATTCAGCAAAAGGGAGATATATAAAGTCCTGTAGACATACAAAGTGTTTCACATGTGTATGAATAGTCATATATTCTGTAATCATACAATGGATTTTGAAAAATTGTTGCACTGAAGTAAGATGTAGCAGGATGAGGGTTGAGGGCAGATTAGATTCCACTACTCTTATATTTGATCATGAGTGCTTGCAAACACTAAATATCCACTCTATTTTCTTTCCCACAAAAAGATAGTTTAATTGCAGCAAAACTTTATTTTCAATTAACAAATGGTTTGAGTTAAACAGCCATCTGAATATCTAATAGCAGCATCTTCAGATGGAATTTCCAGCTCAGATAGAGCATTTTCAGGGCAGTTAGCAACTGTTCTACTTTAAAATAGGCCAGAAAGCAAAAACAATACCGAAAATCAACGACAAAAGTCTTCATTTTTAGACCATGAATGTTCTCATAAAGAATTTCTAAAAAAAAAATAAGAATAAAAAAATTAAATTTTAAGAAACATTTCTTCTATTCTGTAAGTGAATTTTTGTGTGACACACACCAACATGTCTGTCATTTGTAAAAGAAGAGAGGAATTCATGGATTCTATGCACTGAATTTAAGATGTCTTGGAAGTTTTTACAGCCCTCACGAGCTCAAACTCATTTTAGAAACACTGCTAAGGAAGAACATCTGATGTTTCCTCTCACTACTGATTGAGATCATTTGATGTGCTTCTCCCCAAACCCCTACCACTGTGTGGAGATACCATATCTCCTTTGTAAAAGTCACATGGGCATTAAGCAAGCCATAAATGTTACCTGTTTATACCCCTGATTTTTATTCTTTTCAATTTATTGTTCTGAAACAGATTAAAGAAATAAATAGAAAGACTGTTTCTATTTGTCTCTTCAACAAAGACTGTAGATTTTGAGTAACAGTAGAAATGATAACTAGTAGCGGAAATCTGTTTAAAGACTTGTTTTCTGCTCTTTTGTTTCACTATTTGGCATTTTTACTTTCCTGACCTTTACTCTTGAGAAAATGAATGTATTGCAGCTGATGTTTACATCCACGTGGGGTCAGACTTCTACATCTGTCATGAAGAGTTAATACAGTGTGATTTTAAGTGCTCTTCTAGGCTGTCATGCATTGCACATAGTTTTAAGTGTGCAAAGTTGAATTTTGACAAAAAAAGCAGAAAAATATTAATGCTGTTATAATATCAAACTTAGTGAGACAGCCTTGATTTACTTGTCTGTGTTGAGAACTTCAGAGCCCAGACAGGAAGATATTCAGTTATACTTAGAAGCAGAATAAGGAAAATAATCAAGACTGACATGTAAATACAAAGATGAACACCGTTGTCCTCATCAATACAAAATGAAGAGAAGCTTAGACATCTAGGTCTGGTGTGGTGGTTTGGGGTTTTTTTTGGTTTTTGTGTGTGTGTGTGTGTGTGGGTTTTTTTGTTTGTTTGTTTTTTGTTGTTGTTTTGTTGTTGTTGTTGTTTCTGATGGTGACCTAGAATAGACGCTCAGGTAATGAATAAAAGGATGAAAGAATTACAGCATGAATTACAGAATTACAACACTGGCAGTTTTCTGGTTCTTATAATTTTCAGCATATCTTTAATTGTTATAAAAGTTTTATTCACACATGGATTTTTATTAGTTTTTAATAAATGCGTATTTTCCCTATTCAAAGTATCCCCTTATCACTTCAAACTCATTATACATTGTGTGGCAAAAAAACCCAAAAAACTCCCCTTGACTTTCACCTACTTGTGTGTAACTTAGTCCATTTTTTCTATTGTAAGTAATAATAAAAAATAATTTTTTAATTAATATTTTCCTGAAACACAACTTCTGTCATAGACCCTTGAAGTTACCTTGGTTTCAAACTGAAAAGTTGTAGTCTCTTTGACATATCATATAAGGAATTTAAATGTTTTTCCATGCTCTTTTTTGAACCTTTTTAGATCCACAGTATCTTTTAGATATGAGATGATAAGTGCAATGTGCAGTTTTCAAGACAACAGGCTACAATTTCTAGGATGATTATACTTTTAATGTTGTTCCTTATTCCTCACTTTCTAGCAGTTCTAATTATCTTTTTCATCATATGAAAAAATTGAGAAAGAGCCATCCTCAGTGACATTTTTCGTTTAATTCTGCTATTTTGCTAATGTTAGTTTGAATGTAACATGTAACTAGTTAGGCTGAACTGGTTCAAATTCAAGAGAGAAGCTTGAAAATCAGATCTAAGCACATCTCATAGAAGACTTAAAAGGTAAAAAAAAGAGCAGTAAAAAGGAAAAAGAAAAGCCAAAGCTTGTCAAGACCTGTTTACAAGATGAAATCTCATAAATTATTTGGCTGCTAGGATTATTTTTAGTTTGGTGTTGACAGTGTTAAATTTCCCTTTACTTTTTCTCTTCGTATCACACATTGCCAACTCTGTGTCCTACCTTTTTCGTATTGCTTGAGTTTTAAAGTATCTTTGTGAGAAATTTCATTTTTAAATAAAATTCAACAATTTTTAGTAGAAAATTTTAAATAATTCCTCAAAAATTAGATAATTTTCCTAGTCTACAGTGGCTGTTTGTCCATTCTTTCAGGGAAGAGTAGATTAATCTGTTTTTCCTGTAGAGATACTATGTTATTTTCTGCAAAGTAGAAAGATTTTGAAATATCTAGTAGTTTTCTTTTTTTTGAAGACACAATAATTTAATTTGCTTAATATTAGCAATGAATAAAGACAACTTTTAAAGCTAGAAGAGAAACAAGTCTCATTGGTGATAGATTGTAAAACATTCTTCGATTAGAACATTTGGCAAATGCAAAATTTCATCATTCTTTAAAGGATTACACACAATGATATTTATGTATAATCTTTCCTTTTTCTTATAAAATATTTTTCCTTAAAAAAAAATCAGCTCTATAATTACTTATGAAGGAATAAAACATTTCATCACCAAAAATTTTTTTCAACAGAAAATTGTCTTGCAGAGAACCATGTGTAGCTGCTCATTCTTTATCTATTGACTGCCATTAAAACTTTGAAAGAAGGTTTTATATTTATCCAGAACTGATTTCTTTTCAAGAGGTTCTACGTAGTCCACACTCAAATAGGATAACAAAAACCCTGCATGAACAACATTTATTTTTCAGCTTACATAATTCAGTTGCTTATGGAGCCTGTTTAGTATCCTGTAAGAGAAGTTTATTGTGCTAGGGAAGGGAACTGGTCTTCAACCCAGTGATTTAGGCCTATGAACACTTTCTTTGCATAGTTCTTACTTGCTGCTTGGATCCCAGGATATCTGCATGACTTTCTTTTCCTACAAGTAGCCATTTTGACAAGAGCTTGATTTTGTCAAAGACCAAGTGAAACATTTTATAACCTTTTCACATTCTCTCTGATCTCAATGAGAACATTATGCCCATTATGACTAAAGAATGCTGCAGAACAGAAGAGAGTATACGAAAAGTAAGGCTATGGCAGTGATATTAAATAAATATTTAATGTCAAAGAAATGCTTACCCAGAAGTTTCTACAGGTGTCTGGTGTTTCATATTTAATGAGATAATAAGATACAGAAGTTCTAAGTATTTGTAAAAAAGTTTTTCTTAAGGTTTATGTAGTGATCATGCGGGGAGAGAATGAGACTTTGTACCCAATGTCATTCATGTCCATGTTATAGACCTAAAGAGCAAATAATTTAAAGGACAAATAGAGGACATGGATGCTATTCTATTTCATAATTAGGAAGGGGAGGGTGAGAATGAACAAGAAAAAATGACATGGCTGCATATCATGCTTATTAGAATGTCCTTCTAATCATGTCTACCTTCATAAGGGGTGGAAGTTACTCCATCAAATATGATGATACTACAGAGAACATCTTTCACACTGAAGGCATCAGAAGGCTTTGTGCAATGGTAAAAGAGTGACAAGAAAACATCAAAAACTGTGTTCTCTGCATGTGTTTTATTTGCCATAAAGTATAAGAATGCATCTCTTAAAATATTGAGTAATTTTCTAACTCTTTAACAAGGATTTCCTAAAACCTGATGTGCTGAATAAAGGACTAGGAAACCTGGAGTGACTTTGAATTCATTAAGTATTGTTTCAAGGATATTTTCGCTGTGTTAAAAACATTGTGATGTATTGAAATCAACAGAAAGCCTCTAATAGATTCAAGTATACTTTGGATAAAATGTGAAGAAATTTTCCTTCACTCATCACCCTGTTTTTCTAAATTCATCTGATTCAATTGGATTAACCTGAACCAAATTGTGAATCAAAATAATGTAGCTTGTCCTGTGGCAACTGATTAAATTCCGCTCCAGCAAAGTAGACCTCACTGACATACAAACTCAGGTCCTATTTTTAACATTGTATTGTGGCTTGGAGCTTGGGAAAAGCAGCACAAAAACTAGAAAAATATACATTTTGATTCATATTTCCAGCAGCCATAATTTAAATAACTTTTTAGGTAATTCCATTTTAACCCTGTGTTTCTTTTTATAAATATTTTGAACACAGGTAATCTTGTAAGTTCAGAAAATTCTCTGAAATGTTTTAATTGTGCACACAAAAAACAGGACTTTTTTTTCTGATGCTAAACTCTTTATGCCCCAAAGTGTTGTGGGTATTATGAAAAATAAACAATAATTCCCTACTTCTTTCTCACTGTGATTTAGGGTACCTCCTCTCTCCTTAGTGTGTCTTATATGATTTACACTTTAGAGATGCAAAAGAGCTAGTGAAGATAAATGACACAGCTGTTCAAGAAATACTTTAGATCAACAGTCACTATAGTGATTGTTAGGTAGGATTTTTTTTTTTTTTTTTTTAATACCCATTATTATGGTAAAGTGTCCAAGAAATGTGAGATTCCACCTGGAGAAGGACTTCAGCTCTTGAACACCAACATAAAGACATGGGCCCGTTGGAGTGAGGTCAGAGGAGGATCACGAAGATGATCAGAGGGCTGGAGCATCTCTCCTACAGAGGGAGGTCAAAGAGAGTTGGGGTTGTTCAGCTTGGAGAAGAGAAGGTTCTGTGGAGACCCTATAGTACCTTCCAGTAGCTCAAGGAAGCTAAAAGAGAGCTGGAGAGGGACTTTTTATGGGGGCAGACAGAGAGAGTAAAAGTGGGAATGGCTTCAAATGGAAAGAGGGATAGATTTAGATTAGAGATTAGTAAGAATTTTTTTTCCCTCTGAGGGTAGCGAGGTACTTGAACAGGATGTCCAGGGAAGTTGTGGATGCTCCATTGCTGGAAGTGTTCAAGGCCAGGTTGGATGGAGCTCTGAGCAACCTGTCTAGTGGAAAGGTGCCCCTGCCCATGGCAGGGGGTTGGAACTAGCTGACCTTTATGGTCCATTTCAACACAAACCATTCTGTGATTCTACTTTCCAAACTAAAATGTGCTGATCATTTTAGTTGGTAAGTTAATTTTCCTGTACCACTTTGTCAATGTTAGAGACTAGATCAATCATTAATGGGTCAGAACCACCTTGGGGCGGGGCGGGGGGGGGGGGGAGAGTGAAGGAATGGATCGACCTCACAGGGGTGGAGTGGTGTTATATCCCTCATGGCAGGGCCCTGGATCCCACATGGGAAGCCCTGGAGCAACTGCCAGGCACAAATAGCCCTGGAAAACTTTAACCCTCCACAGCTCCTGGAGCCCCTGACCCAGCTCGGATGGGCAAGGACATGAGAACACGGGCCCTCACTCTGACCTCGAGCCCCAGAGAGGCCAGAGAAGCAGAGGCCCCACCTGAGGGATGGCCACAGGGACCAAAGCAGAGAAAACCAAAGGCACGTGTTTGCCATGTGTCACAGCCCTGTCATCTGTGTGTGTGAGAGCTGGTCTGCCATAGGCTTCAGTGGTGGCTCTATGATCTGCCACTCTCTCTTAGTCCTTATCTCTTCGTGCTCCCTCTGCTTCTCTTTCTTTGCTCCTTTCTTGATGTTTTGGGTGGCTTGGGTCGAGGTTGGATTATGACTTAAGTGTTGTGGATTAATTGGATTTTGACTTAAGTGTTTTGGATTATCATGTGGTGGGTCAGTATTTTGGTGGAACATTTTGTCTAGCTTGTGTGGTGCCCTTTTGAACCTTTGAAAAATTCTCTTATTTTCTCTCCTAAATTGTCAATAAAAATGCCTCTTGGGAACAGTCTGTAGCTTATTTTCTTGATGTTATCTGAAGGTACTAAAGATTCCCATATATTTTAAAGTAAAACTCCTGGCTGAGCCATGAGCCTGCAGCTCCTGCAACTGGAGTGTTACAGTCAGTGATTGGTCCAAGATTTGCTTCTCTCATTTTCCACACCTGGCGTTTCAAAAGCAGTCTGGATTTTTCCTATCTGTGACCCCTGTTATCAGGAGTCCTCAGTGCACAGACCACTGGGCACCTCTTGGTGCTCTATAAAGCAACCCATCCAATATTTTGTGTGTCTTGACCCTCTTTGCATATGCCAACTGTGATATGTCTTCCTAACCAACTATCTGGACTCCAAATAGACAGTGCTCCTAATCAGGCTATAAAACCTCTTTTATTATCTACATCTTGAAGCAGCTTTTCTACTGTTTTGTAAAGAGGTCTTCACATTTTAGGAAGGTGGAAACATTCACTCACTACCAGAAAATCTCTTTGGATGAAATAGTTTCTACTACATGATTATTTATAATGCACATTTATTAAATTCATTTTGACTCACATTTTTAAAATTCCACATATTCATCAGTTTTCAACCTGTAAATTGGCATTTAAAAATATAACTTTGTCCCCTAATTTCCAGCCAGATAGTTTTGTGATTAATGGAGAGAATAGGAAAAGGTGAAATATTAATTTTTATCTCATCTAAATTGTCAGTAGCTTGACTGGACCTTAATGAATTGCATTGGCAATATAGTATATTTATGATGTTTATCAAAAGTTCCCAGAGTACTTTATAAAATTTTAAGTATCACAGTAAAGCATCAGTGTTAGGATGATATATCAATGTATTGAAAACAGTTCTTTGCATCACAGATTGAATCAATATCCTAATTTTAGTCAAGTGAATGTGTCAAAAAATGAGAATGAATAAAATAAAATATTATCAACCTGTATTTTCTATCAGTAAGAAAGCATTATGTGTGAGTGACAAGGATAGTACCATGACAGAACATTGGATATAATCCCCTTCCAGAAAATCCAAGGCTTCTGTAGAAAATAGGGAAGAGATCAAAATTTGGGTTTAGTTAGTAGTGTTATCTCTATATTCATCTGATTATCTTTGTAGAATAATTTCCTGAGACACAACACTGCTCCAGATTAGAAACACCACAGGGCCAAGCACCTCTCCATCCCTACAAGGATACAGTTTTTCAGATCCAAAACTTCACCCTTTCTCAGCTGACAATAGTTCCACAAAAGTTCATGGAAACCAATGATAAACCAGCTTGGTAGTCTGGAGAGTTTTTTGCTGAATGGTCTACATGCTCATTATTCGCCTGGCAAATGTGACACATAGCTAGTAAGAAATTCTGCTTAAAAAACAAAAAAAAACCCCACAAGCAAACAAACAAACAAACCCAACAACAACAACAACAAAACAAACAAAAAACAAAAAAAAAAACCAAAACAACAAATCCAAACTACATTGTTCATAACAGCTCCTAAGTGTTTTCATCTCCTGGCAAAATTTTATATAAATCTAGTGCAGTTGTTTAATTGCACACTTCTGACTTTTTGGGGTCATGTTCGTCATGTTATGTCAACCAGAGACTCTATTTCATGTATGAGATTATCCTACTTTCAATAACAATTTACAATTTTGTGGCTCTCTTTATCTGAACTGCACTGGTACTTTGAAATGAAAAACTTGATAAGTTAATCCAATTCCTACTCTACCCAGTAATTTGGATTTCTGTGTAGTAGGTCTATTGCAGTAAAGGTGGTGGAATTTTTACATAAAATAAGTAATCCCCAAAGCATTTGCATGCAAAGATATTTTACTGCTCTTGTGACACAGTACAGAAAGTTGTAATAGATCTGATTTGAGTGGTATTTCTTCACCTTCCACATATATCTGAGTTTAGCCAAGCACTGAAACCTCTTTTCCTATGAAGACCATTTTAAAATGACATGCTGCAAAGGTGTCCTGCCCTGCCTATTAAGATCTTATTGCAGCAATACACCCTGTATTATTGCTCCCAGCCATTTCCACTGCTTATCACTTCAATGTTAAAGTGCTTTGCTTCTCCAAATACTTTCCTCGTAGAGAAAAGTCCCCAAGGCATTCAGACTCATCTTCCTTATTGTAGCTAAATGACAATGGAGAGGTTTAGTCTGAGAATTGAAGGGGGAAAATTTTGCAGAAAATTCCTTGTTATTTCCTTTCATGGAAGGGATCAGATGGCAGAATAATTAAAAAAAAAAAAAAAAAAAAAAAAAAAAAAAAAAAAAAAAAATAAAAAAAAAAAAAAAAAAAGGAAGAGAAGTGAGGAAAAGAAAGCAAAGAAAAAGGAAAATTAGGGGAGAGGAGAGAAAAGAGAACCAATTTTAATGTGAGATGTGGGAAACTTTTATTGTCACTCATATTATATGACACAATAACCAGCAGTTTTTGATGTGTGTTTTTTGTTTGTTTGTTTTACACAGTGACAATATTGCTGAAGAAATACCACTGTTTATTTATTCTATGTGTAGTTACACCCACAATCAGAGTTAAGTTTCTACTTTCTTGAGAAGTTGGATTGTGTGGTAAATTCATATTTCAACCAAATGCCATGGTACAGGCAACATGAGGTTTGCATTTGTGATTTAAAGGAGACACAAGTGCCAAATGAACTCCAGGATACTTAGTCCATCCTCAGGTGTCAACCTGATGTCCTGTGCCCTGATTGAAAAATTGTTGATGGCAGCAAATGACAAGTGCTTTTCCATTTAATCCTTCATGTATTAGGTCACTGCAGGGAAAGATAGCATCGCCTGGTCAAGTCTTCAGACCTGTTTTTCTCAGTAGAGTTTCACTAACTAAAGAGATAAAATGATATGCAATATGTGTTATTAGAAATCTAATTATTTTATTATTCTGATGTAATTATTTTTATGCAGACTCATATAATGCTTTGCATAATTAATTTAGCTTACTAATAGCTCATCTTATAGTTCATTGCATATAGCAATATGTGTATTTACTTGAAATTAAGTAGCCTTTGTATGACAATCAAATGAAAGCATATATGAGGAAAGAGTTATTACTTGTAGTAGGAAAAATAGATAATGATCTGATGTAAGGGAAGATCACAGTTCTAAATTTTTCATTATGATGTCAATGGTCTTTTATTAGACGGAGCTGGATGGGTTTCTCACACTTTTCTGATTTTCCTTCCAATTTCTCTTTTAATGGGAAAGTGCATTTAACCTGAAATCCCATCTTTTTGACTCCAGCATCAGCAGGATGACCAACTGAAATTTCAACCAGCCATTGTTTGCTGGAAAAAAAAAAAAAAAGTGACAAAATAAAATTATTTAAGAAGAAAGGCATCCTTGTTCTATAGATGGGTATTTTTCAACATATAGTAACTGTATCTTTTTATTTAATGATTTTAATTTCTTATAACCAAATCAGATCAGAATAATTTAAACCCAAGTAGCCTATATCAGACATATTTCTCTCTGTGTTTTTATTTTATTTTATTTTATTTTATATTTTATTTTATACTGATAACATTAGCTTAAAAAGAAAAAGTAGAAAATAAAAAGAAACATAATTTCCCAAAAATATCTGATTGACCACTCTAAAAATTAAGAAAAACAACATATAGGAAAAATGTTACAAAATAATTCAAAATCTTTGTGGCCAGAAAACAGAATTCTTAGCTCAATAAGATGATGACTTATCTTGAGATAAATGTTTACACATTTTCTTAACAGGAATTAACCTTGACAAAGTTTAAGAGGAACCTTGAGGAACCTTCTGATACTGAGGCCGTCTGAATTTTTTTTTTTTTTTTTTTTTTTTTTGTGTGTGTGTGTGTGTGTGTGTGTGTTCTGAAGGAACTGGTACTTGTCATTTTAGGAGTCTGAGCACCTGACAAATTTTTGGCAGCTCTGAACAAGTCTGGCAATTTCTATTACTTTGTATTACTGTCAAAGATGTTTTCAAGAGCCCAAAGCTCAGTTATCACAAGAGGGCACTACAGGAATGCCTGCTAAAAAGTACCCAAACATTCATCTGAAGCTTGTTGGTTATTTTCTCTTTTTTAATTTTCTCCTTCCATTAAAATAGCATAAATGGGGAAAAATCCTAAAAGAATTACCAAGATCTCACTGTTTGTTGATGAAATCAAATATTTTTCAGGTGAAGATGTTCAAGAATTTATACAATCTAGTATCAAAACTGTATGTTACCACATTTTTAATGATCACCATTCTTTGCAAGGCTCTGAAACTTTTCTTCTACCCCTTTATTTCTCATATAATCTTTTTCATGACCAAGTGTTCTTTTTATATGTTTTATAGCACAATCAATAGTCCAGCTGATGTGCCTCTATAAGAATACACAGAGCATAGGTAACAAGCAGGATGAGCTGAAAGCCACTATGCACTTGGAAATCCATGATCTAATTGCTGTTGCTGAAACCTGGTGGGATGAATCACTCATTTGGAACACTGCAACTGATGGCATTAAACTATTCAGAAGGCACAGGCAGGAAGAAGTGGTAGTGGGTAGGGTTGCCCACTATGTAAAAAATTGAATTAACTGCACAGAGCTGTCTTTGAGAAATCAGTGATAAATGGGTGGAGAACTTAAAGATAAAAATTAGAGACCAAGACAATGCGAGCATTCATGTTTGGTTTTACTACAGGCAGGCCAACTGAAGGGAACCTGTTCAAAGAATTCTTACTTCAGCTACAGGAAGCATCATGCTTACAGGCTCTGCTCCTACTGGGGACTTCAATCCCCCATCAGCTGCTGGAATAGCATCACAACAAGCTGTCAGCAACAGGAGATTGTTGCTCCAAGGACATTCTCCTTGCATAGAGGATAATTTCTTAATACAAGTGATAGATAGTCCGACCAGAAGAGAAGTGTTATCAGACCTGCTGCATGCCAGCATGGATGAACTAATTAGAGATGTAAAGGCTGGGGGCAGTCAGGATTGCAGTGATCACACCTTGATGGAATTCACAATGAAGAGTAGGGTCAGGACACTGAATTTTAGGAGAACAAATTTTGGCTATTCAAGGAATTGGTAGATGGGATCCCCTGGGAAACTGCCCTCAGGACCAAAGCAGATGACAACACTTTAAGCACATTTTTCTTAGAGTGAAAGAGATCTGAATTCCACTCGTGTCCTGAGCTGCATCCCAAGCAGTGCAGGCATCAGAGGAGGGAGGGGATTCTACCACTATGCTCTGCTTTGGTGAAATCCCACCTGAAGTGCTGCATCCTGTTCTGGATTCCCCAGAAAGACATAGACATGTCAGAACAGGTCCAAAGAGGGCCAGAAAAAATTAATCACGGGGCTGGAGCACCCGCCCTATGAAGCCAGGCTGAGAGGGTTGGGGTTGCTCAGCCTCGAGGAGAGAAGGCTTGAAGGAGACCTTACGGTGTCCTTTAAGTATATAAAGGGGACTTCTAGGAAAGATGGAGGAAACATTTTACCAAGGCATACAGTGAAAGGACAGAGGGCAAACGTTTTAAACTAAAATGCAATGTAACACATTGCATAGACTGGATACATGAAATATTTTTTATTATAAAGGTGGTGAGACAGTGTGGCAGATTTCCCAGAGAAGCTGTGGATGCCCCATCATTTCAAATGTTCAAACTAAGAATGGGTGGGGCTTTAAACAACCTGATCAAGTAAAAGATGTCCCTAGCTGTGACAAGGGATTGGATTGTGTCAGCTTAAAGGTCCCTTCCAACTCAAAGCATTTTATGATTCTGTGAATAACAGTAGGTCTGAAACTTTATTTTTTGGTTATTAACAAATGTTTAAAGGTGATAAATGGGAGCTGCATTTCAAGTCTCAGCAATAACCTGTTCCTGGTACAAACATCAGAAAAATGTTTCTGTTTGATCACATTACTGGAAAACAATTGATTTGTTTTTTCTAATTGCGACTAAATCACAATTCTTAATAGATGTCTGTGATCCAGGAGAGGAGAAAAATTCACCTTTTTTTTTTTTTTTTTTTTTTTTTTAAATATAAACCAGAGAACTATAGATCTGACACAACAAATTTTGATAACTGGGAGACTGGCTGCAAGGTGCAATCACATTTTTTTTAATTTTTTTTTTTTATTTTTATTTTCCATTAACGAAGTGGAGACAATATTATTGTTATTATCCACAAGGCTAACTGATGAAAGCCTGTCTGGTGGATTGACTGGCTGGATGTCAGATGCCCACTGGAAGTGCTCTGTCACTTTCCTCCTCAGCTTGGCAGGGGAGAAAAACATATAACAGGGTTCATGGGTTGAGATAAGGACGGTGAGAGATCACTCAATAGTGATCACTGTCATTGGGAAAACAGACTCAGCTTGGGGAAGGTAATTGAATTTATTACCATCAAGTCAGAGTAGGACAATGAGAAATAAAAATCTTAAAATACCTTCCCCCCTCTCCTTCTTCCAAGGTTCAGTTTCATTGGTGATTTTCTCTACCTCTTCCTCACCAGTAGCATGGGGGGATGAGGAATAGGGCCTGTGGTCAGTTCATCACACACTGTCTCTGCTGCTCCTTCCTCCTCAGGGGAAAGGACCCCTCAGACTCTTCCTTTGCTCTAGTGTGTGGTTCCTCCCATGGGAGACATTTCTCCACTAATTGCAATGTGAACCTTTCCTATAGTTCATGTACTGCTCCAGCATGGATGTCTTCCATGGGTTCGCCAGTCCTACCAGCAAACCTGCTCCAGAGTGGGCTCCTCTCATTGTGGATCCACAGGTTCTGCCAGGAGCCTGCTCCAGCACAGGCTTTCCACAGGGTCACAGCCTCCTTCTGGTGCACCCCTCTGTTCTGGTGTGGGGTCCTTCAAGGGCTGCAGGTGGATCTCTGCTCCACCATGGATCACAGTGGGCTGCAGGAGCACAGCTGCCTTACCATGGGCTGCACCACAGGCCGCAAAGGAATTTCTGCTCCAGTGCCTGGAGCACCTCCTGCCCCTCCTTCTGCCTTGACCTTGTCTGTATGGCTGTCACTCTCACACTCTTTCACTCCTCTCTGTCCTGCAGTTTGCTATGCAGAGTTTTTCCACCTTCTTTAATATGTTATCCATAAGGCACTCCCCCTGTCACTGACAGGCTTGACCTTGGCCAGTGGTGGGTCCATTTTGGAGATGGCTGGTGCTGATTTTGTCTGATGTAGGGGAAGTGTGCTGGAGTTTCTTGCAGAATCAACCCCTGCAGCTCCCTTGCTACAAAACCATGCTACTGAATACAGCTGCATGATCTTCAAAAAATAATTCCTAACAATCTTCTCTCCCTTTCATTTCCTGCTCATTCCTGTTGTTGAAGACCTCCCTTTGCTTTCACTTTTGAAGGTATGTTTTGCAATAGGTAATGTATTCATGTTGAATAATTATACCATGTGCATACCTGTATTTTAAACAGCTCTTCTCTTTCATTCTTAAAACAGACTACAATATGTGTATGATCTGCTTTAGTACATGAGCAAGGTTATGCTCTAGTACTAAAGTGTAGTTGGCTGATTGATTTTTACTAACAGCACAGAGGCATAATCTTTTTTTCCAGTTAAATACACTCAATGATTCTCAAAACAAACTATAAAGTGCATCTTGAAAATAAGCTGTCAGATAGATATATATATATGGTTTTATGTCAGTATTCAGGCACAAAAATTCCTGTAAAGCAGATAGAGAAAAGTGTGAAGGCTTTTTTTTTCTTTTTTTTCCCAAATATAAAAAAAGTTGATGACAAAAAAATCTTCTCATGATATTAAACATTTTGAAACTGTAATTCATGGCTTTTCACAAGGTCCTAAAATTCTGGCATTTTTACTTTGTTTCACTGCTCTGATAATTTTGCTATACTACTACTGTTAGCATTACTGAAACAATAAAAGTAAAATAGAAAGTTCTGCTCTTTTTTTTTTTTTTTTTAAAGTTTATCATGTATTTTGATTCCAACAAGCTGACATTTTAAAGAGAAAAGGTAGTGCATTGGAATTATATTGACAAATTTTGCTTAAAAGCATACCCTTACTAAAATAATTTGAAACATCCCAAACCCTGTGAAATATAGTTTCTTTCTAGGTTTATTTTGTCCATTTGTCATGTTCCTTTTGGTATTCCCTAACTGAATAGAGACTATCTGTGTGAGTAAGGACAGTTTTTATTTGCCATGGATGAGCTGATGGTTTCTGGCCACTTTGTGTTGCACAAGAAATATAGTCTATATCCCTATGTTCTACATATCACAAGAATTCGGGTATCTTACCAATATGAACTAGCTAAAAAAGGCAGAATTACCTTTCTGTGAGAATAAAATAAAAATTAATCTGCCTTCAGACTTACAAGTCCTTGTTGGTATATTTTCAGTTTGTAACCTCAGCGCTTCTTTATAGCTATGGGAAACCAAGGTTTTGTAACTGGTTGACACTGTTCTCTTAAAAACTAAAATGTAAACAAGTCTGGGTGTCTCTGATACCAAATAACATTGGAACTGTGGTTCAGGTTAAACATATCAGTGCATTATTTTAAGGTGACTTCACTGTTTTTCAAAATGTGATAATTGAAGGTAGGTCTTAAAATGCAACACAGTTCTAGCAAGCTTCTTAAGAATAGTAAAGTTAAACTAGGTTTAAGAAGCTGCTGGGAACTCACATCATAAAAATAATCTCTAGAAGGCAAAGAATCAGCAAGCCTCTGATTTCAGAATAGAATAAAAATCCACTTTCTCAGTGGTACATATTCATGAACTATCTTTTTGTTTTTCTGTCAGCTGCAGCAATGCGTAATATACACTGTCTGTGCACATATTGTCCCAGAGTAGTGGTTAAAAAATGGCTTGCACTGTACTAAAATTCATCACATTTCAAATGTGCATTTTTCTTCCAACCAACTATGAAGAGACATATTATAAACACTTTGACAAAATTGTTAATTCAGCAAGTTTTGTTTCCTCCATAGGTCCTTTGATGGCTAAAGGTCTTTCCTTGACAAACTTTGTTTGCTGTGTTAGGATTTTGGAATTTACATTCCTCTAAATCCATAGGTAATTTTGCAAGTGGCCGTAAGCAATATTTAAATAATTTGTATTACTACTGGGGAAATCTTGATCAGCTATTATGGATAAAACTCTAGTTTTGCAAATACACTGAGTACCAAAGTGGACTTGACATGAAAACTGAGCACTGTCCTTTCAATTTTTTACAAGTGTTCATACACAAATGTTTGATATCCTGGGAAATGGAATTGATTTCCTCCTTTTCGACCCATTGAAGAGGATTTGCCACCTAAGCTTTAACTAAATGTTGACTGATGTTGCTACGGTATCTTGTTGCCGGTCTGAATTCTGGTGCTTAACTACTGCTTCATCCACTGAGATCTTTTCCTTTCTGGTTCAGATGTCAACAGCCTCCTAACAGCACTCTGACATGGAAATTCTCTTTTTCTTGATAAGAACTTTAAACCAGCATGATATCTTTTCAGAGGTTAGAGCTAGAGAAAAAAAAAAAAAAAAAAAAAAACCACCAAAATGTCTGAAAGACTTCTGTAAAATATACTTGATAATCTTGTACATTGAAAGTTGCTTTTCCCACTATCACAGAAGGAAATACTCTGTAATTCCTGAGACATGTAAAGTGTGTTGCAGGTGAGAGCATTCAAGTTGAAAATTACTCTTGAGTTCTAATAGAAATTCTCTAATGAAGGAAGGTAGAGAAAGCAGACATTTTAGAAGATTGTGGAGGAAAATTCTGTTCTATGTGTCCCAGAGTGGACAGTTTTAATAAAATATTTTATTTTTTTTCAACAGTATTTTTTTTTAAGGATATAGCTCCTGCAGAAATGGTTGATACTGCACATAAATCAAAGTAAATAAAATATATCCTCTAATTTTGTTGCTGCTTTTCTTAGTAAACATTTTACTCACTAAACTGTGGCAATGTTTGAAGTGCTACTACACCTTCCAGAAATACTGCAGCAGTCTAAGTAATCCCAGAAAACGTTAAAACTGGGAGTTCAGTAACAAAGTAGTTTTATTACACATTGTTTTTATGGATTTTAACCTAGGTGTTGGGAAAAAAAAAAAAAAAAAGAAAAAAAAAAAGTAGGAGATAGTAACCAGAGTTGAATTCCCAACCTCTAGATTTCCTGTTCTGGCAATAAAGAAGAGAAGCTAATATGAAAATAATTATTATAAAATATATAGTTAATAGTGTTACAGTGAAAGCTTAGGGATATCTACATATATTATTAGAATTGTTGGAAAATAATATGACCTTAAAACAGCACTGAAGTTTGGAATAATCAGGGCATATTACATTACTTCCTTGAAGAAACTGTTAGACTGTCTTGGCAAGGTTCTCTGCAAGCTTGAAAGCAGCAAGAAACCTGCCAATACTGGCACTACACTGCACTAATAAATAACATGGGAAACTTGTATAAATCAACCTGTTGGCACAGAGATTAATTTTCTTTCTGCAAAGAAGTTGGAAATATTTTTGTCTCTACTAAAAAAATATAGCTTTGCTATATTTTATTGCAACAGATATTTGAGGTTGGATAGGTGTACAACTTACTATAGAGAGTATAAAATTTATAATATACTGCTACCGGTTGTTTTTGCTCTTGTTTCTGACTTTCATGAAAGAAGGCACTGTGTTTCACTAACACATAGCTTGTGTTCCAGCAAAATCATTCATTCAAAATTCTGTGTGTGCTCTGCTTCTCCTTTTCTAGACACAGGGAATCTCTATATCACTCGTATTTTCCTTGCATACGTTATAAAGTTGTTTATTTGTTTGCTACCAGCCTGACATACAAGCACAGTGATGAGTCTATACAAATGTAAAAGTATGTACAAAGATACTTCCCACTTCTTGTAGATGAATGAAACATGCTATCCCTGGAATGTACCTAAAGAAAATGGGAGGGACCTTCACAGTGTGACTTTCTGTTGTGAGCCGGACACAGAGAATAATATCTACACAGGCTACTGAAAGAGATCCAGATGTCATGAAGGTATTTCAGGATGGATATTTTTTACTCTGCTGGTTTTCTACTTCCTTTCATCATTTCTCAGCAGAAGCAACAATAGGGAAAAGAAGAAGAAGGAAAAAAGAAAGCAATTCTGGATATTTTTCTTCCATATGTGGCACTGGTTTTTGTTTTCACTTTAGTGTATTGCACATTGTTAAAAACAGTGGTAAGGCTTAGTCTGTTCCTTGTATTTCTCTTAACCTTCAGGAAAAATTTTCATTCACGTAGAATTTCTACCTGTTCAGTCTCACAGAGCAAAGCCTCATTGTGCTGTAATTAAATCAGAAAAAAACCCCAACCGAACAAGAATCAACAAGTGATGTGTGTCACATGACAATCTTTAGGAGTCACTTTGAAGTAGTGCTCTTTTTAATAGACCCTGTCACAACATGGTATATTAACAGTTCCTGATTTTTAGTTTTCAAAAATGTTTTGTATAATGTGTTGAAGAAAAAAAAATGCAATTTTTATATAATCTTCACTTATATTGAGTATTGATTAGAGTATCACCATTCACATCAAGAACTGAATTCACAGAGCAAGCTAAACACCTGGATAAAAAATATTGCTGAATCCAGACCACATAGCCATATCCAGAAATGGATTTTCAAGTGTTTTCCAGAGTACAGGATCTTAGAACACCAAGTTCAGAAAGATTCAAACAGTAGGCTTTTTTTTTTTCATTAAAAGTTATTAATGTATTTAACTACTCTCTGATTAATAACACATTAAAACTAATACAATAAAAGTTTTTCAGAGAAACACTATGGTTTTATATTAGCAAACAGAAAGTGAGAGTGCAGAATTCCCTTCTGGGCTTGTATATATCCCCATTACTTGTTTCTGACAGCTAACACCCACTTCTCATGCAAATATTGCCTTGAACTTTTTGCTCCAAGGAAAATCTTACTTTTCTAAGACCACATTGTAATTATATTTGTCGTTCTTGTCCTATTGCTTAAATGTCACTCTGGAGAAAATAATATAGTAATTAGCAATGACTTGCTCAAAGTGTTTGCTCTGGGTCTAGTTGTTCAGAGCAGCAGTCTTCTAACTTTTTTATTGGGGGACTAGACTTCTTGCTTCCTGTAGAAGCCTGTGTTCTCTGGTTTTTGCCTCTTCACTGCAGAGGTAGTGAACCATGTGGTGGAGATTTTCCTGGACACGTATCCTGCATCCATAATTGCTGTTCTGGTGTGCTGCAAACCCTCACCTGTCCATTTCCAGCAGACCAGTGAGTGTAACAAAATGCCACCTCAGTAAAAGTGTTTTAGCTCTCAGTAGTCACCTTGCTTTGTCTAATCTACGTCAGGCATTCCAGGGGTTTTTTGCTCTTCCTCAAATTTAAATAACCTAAGAACTATTCACCTTTTAAAATCCTTACATCCTAGAGGTCACTGTGAGCCACTCCCTTCGATTTTGCTGAGGAATGTGTTCTCTAGCAGTAAATTTATTCTGTAGAATATTCTAAATTGCCTTACTCTGAACAGGAACTACCTATTTTTTTCAGGCAGAACTTCCTGTCCTTCAGTTTCTGCCCATTGTCTCTTGTCCTGTTGCTTGGCCGTGTTTTTCTTTAGAATGTGCATAAAATTTACCAGAAAAAGATAACATAAGTGTGCCCTTGACACTTTGTGTCAAAAAATTATTGCTTGAGCACCAGAAAATATTAACTGTTTGGCTGAGGTACTACGGAGCCTACTAAGTTCATAAAATAGAATATAATATCATTCTTTCAGCTGTATTGAAGTCTAGGGATGGAAGATTGTGGTTCTTCCAGCTGCTATCTATACAAATATTCCTAGCATTAAAAGTGGAAAAGCAATGAATTTTATTTTTTTTTTCAGTTTAATGATAGGGAGAAAAACTCTAAAGAGAGGGTAAAGAATTTGTTTGAGCTGAAAAGAAAAAATAGAACTCTTTTGATGAAACAAGGAAATATTATCTCCTCAAAACTTGACCTTCTTTCTTCTTTTTGGGATGAAAACTATTTAGCAATTGAACCTGACTTTGCAGATAGCTCTGCTTCCTCCGTATCTATATATAAGCTAATTTCTTATGTGTAAAAGAAAAGAAAGTAAGGAAGAAAAAAGAAGTATGCAACCGAGGATATTAACTACAACTGACAGTACGATCTTAGTCTTTTTACTGCCTGAAGTCCAGGCTCAAGGCATAGAGCCTTCAGCTTTCTTCTGAGCAGAAGATTACTTTGCACAGCCATCAGTGCATTGCAGCACAGCTGTGAGTCAGTTTTTTTTCCTGAAGACAGCTGAGAGGATGACAAGGAGGTTATGTCATTGTCTTAGAGAGGCTGAGATGAAATTTGGAAGGTATCTGGAAAATGATTTTTCCTTAAATGACATTGCTGCCATTTCAGATCTTCAAGGCAAATAATGCATCCTTCTATTTTACAAATTCAAATATTACATTTGAGCTGAAGAAACATAATTAAGGTTGGCTTATAATGAGTTGTTGACAGTACTAAGCTTTAAAATAATTTCTTAGTCAAATAATTATTCATGCTGTTAATATAAAACATCATAATGTGACTTCAGCATAACAACTTACATACAGATGGCAAGGGAAGTTAGTGCATAAGCTTTTAATTTTGTATGTCTTTACCACACCTGATGACCAAAGTTGCCACTGACAAAAGTTAACACCATTTTTGGAACTCTTGAAACTACTTCAGTACATTTAAAGAACATTTTGGTTATTCCTTTGTCCTGTCGAAGTATTTCAACATCTGGGTGTGGTTTCTAGGTTTAATGACACTTTTTCTCTAAAACATCATTCTAAACACAGTTCACAAGCCAAAAACAGTTGTCCAAGGCAATAGATAGTTTGAATGTTTATCATGATAATGGTACATATATACACAGTACAGGTATATTTACTTCCATTCCTTTATGACAGTGTTGGTATAAATTCATGCACTGATACATATGCATCATTGCAACTCTAGTGCATGCTGTGGGGAACAGACATTCCAGTGCAATGTGCTCTAGCATGATTAGACCAGATGACCCTCTGAGGTCCCTTCCAACCTCACCCATTTTGTGATTCTACGATCCTAGAGTGCTCAGAGGCACTATGGCAATACTTCATGTTATTGCATACAGTTATACACAGCATGTGTTCCCTCCATTGAATAACTAGGACACTTATAACTGATGATAAAGGACATTTTCTTTAATGGGGGGGAAAAAAGATGAAGAAGTGATACTATTTTTCTAACTTAGGCATCATGAGAAGTAAATGACATTTTGACCTGTAGAAATTATTTGCATGCATGTATAGAAGTATGTTCAAATCCTAGATGCTCTAAAATGGGTATTTTTTTCATTCTTTTCTAAAATTCTTCAAACAGGTAAAAATGGGTATTTCATGATCATAAAAATTCTTCAGAAATATTAAAGAATTCATAAATAGAACCTGACATTTGATCCATATAGAAGTTTCTCTTGGACAAAAAATGGCAAATAAAAACTCAAGAGCTAAGGATGAAGAACTCCTTGGGCCTCATCTAGGCCTTATGCTACCACAACTGAAATAACTTCATTGAATTCTGCCATTCAAGACAGCATAGAATTCATGGTACATGTTATTAGGAGCCAATCTTTCTGCTTTTATTTTTACTATTTTCCTTAAATTCCAGAAGTCAAAGTATATGTTTTGATGATCTTATATCAGGCTGGCAGCCAGTCACTTCTTGGGGTTCCCCAGGGCTCAATTACAGAGCCAGCAAGTGAAGTCTGTCAGAGTTTGAGGAGCGTCTGCTCTTAGTCATATGGTTTAGTTATAGGTAGTACAGCAAGGGGCAGGGAGTTGGATTGGATGATCCTTATGGGTCTCTTCCAATCCTATATGATTCTATGATTAAAAATAAGATGGATGGTACCTGAGCTCATCTGCATTTCTGATGAATTTGATATGTAGGCACATTTGAAATGACAGCTGAACTCCTTTAATTAAATAATTCTCTCGCAAAACAGTTTTCTCCTGGAAACAGGGGAAAATTCAAACTGAAAAGTTCATGGAAAGAGCTTGAAGGAGGTATAGGCAAGAGGTTTACTATTCAGACACTTATCATAAACAATCAAAAAGCTCAACATTGGCACACTTCACTTAAGTATGCCAAATTTTCATTTATTTGCTTTAAATATAGCAAGATTTTTATAGTTCATACATATTAGATTACAAAATGCAGTTGCATTAGCAATATTATACTAGAATTTTCTGTGCCAGAATAACCAAATATTCATTTTTATAGAAAAATTTCAATAATACTATGTTATTTTCCAAATCTATTTAATTAATTAAGTTAATTGTATATTAGACATCATAGAGGAAAAATACATAGGAATGCAGGCTGAAAATATTTAATGCTTGTATTCATTATAAGCACCTTTCTCTAGGCTCAATTTTATACATTTAAGTTACTCTGGACAAAATTATCTTTAATTTCAGAATTTTGAGCTCCCTTTCCCCTTCTGTGACTTATTGACATAGATATTTTCCTTCTTTAAAGTATAATTAGCAAAGTATCTCCACTTCTAATTAAGATTTCTAGCCATTTGCTCCAGATTAAGAACATTATACATGGGTTGTATAACGTAACTTTGTTCTGTAGAGTTTCCAAGTTAAATCTGGCTGATTTTTTAAAAATCTGACTTAATTTGCTTCACTTATGATTAATGATAATTCTGCTGCTTATGAGATAGGATAAACAGTCTTTTATATTTATTAAAGTGCTCTCTTTTTGTGGCAAAGCTGCAAAGTGCCCATTTCATTACAGACAATTGAATATGATGGAGAACGGAAGAGGTGAGCCTTTATTTCATGGCAAGGCAGTGCATTTGTATCAAACTTTTGAAATATACCTATTTATGTATGTTTTCTTTTGCTGTTCAACACATAAACCTCTACCTGTTTCACATTTGTTCCACCCTGTCAGAAATCCCCTATATCATGAAAGTAGGGATGCCTGGATATAATCCTCAAAGATCTAACTCTTTCCAGCAACTGAAGAGATTAAGTAGAGTTTGTGTGTTAACACCTTCCCTCTGTCAGTGCAGCAGTAGTAGGAACAAAGTCTGGAGAACTTCTGACACCCAAGTTTTCCATTCTTTACATAGGCAGACAGAGTTTTGTCACACTTTATCTTTTGACTAACAGTTCCTTGTGTGTTTCCAACCTTCCCTTGGTGTAAAACACTTTTAAAAGAAATTACAATCTTCTTTTTTTTTTTTTTTTTAATAGAATGTTATAGGTATTCTGGTTAAATTTAGCTCAGGAATCACACAGTAACTTCTATATAGAATCACAGAATGGTTTGTGTTGGAAGGGACCTTAAAAATCCAATCTCACTGCCATGGGCAGGCCCAACTTCCACCAGACCAGGTTACTCTAAGCCCCATTCAACGTGACCTTACAGGGATGGGTCATTCAGAGCTTTACTGAGAATCCTGTTCCAGTGCCTCACTACTTTCACATTGACAAATTTCTTCCTTAAATCTAATCTATACCTACCCACTCTTCTAGTTTAAAGTCATTACCTCTTGTCCTATCATGACAGACCCTGCTAAAAAGTGTGTCCCCATCTTTCTTGCTGGCCCTCTTGAAGTACTGAAAGGCTGCAGTAAGGTCTTCTGGGAGCCTTCTCTTTGGCAGGCTGAACAACCTCAATTGTATCAGCCTCTCCTTACAGAAGGGGTGTTCTATCCTTCTGATCATTTTTGTGCTCTTCCTCTGGACCCACTCTAAGAACTCCATGTCTTTTCTATGTTGATGTTTCCAGAGCTGGACACAGTACTCAACACATAGGGAAGATCTGGCTAATTGACATGTATTTTCTTTCAGTTTTCTGTAAAGCTAAGCATCTGATAAAGTGGCAAAGAAAGAAGAGACTGCAATGTTATAATCCCTTTGCTTATGTGTACAGAAGGGATTTAGTATAAAAGTCTAATAATGCACTTGTACTTTCAGTTCCAAATTAATATTATAAATTTCTTGTAGTGTTTGTATATGCACACAACATTCATGCATATACATATAACAATCCTGTTTGTGTTTGCTTAACATTCTAGTTCACCAATGAATAATTTACTTGAAATCGAGTTATTCTTTGTAGGGATAATCTTTGCAGGAAAAAAATGAAATCCCCTCAAACAATTTAACTTCATTCTGCCTTTGGGAAAGGAACAGTAGATGATGCCAAAACCTACATGTCAGTGCACAGATGCATGAAGGTTGTAAGGGTTGAATTCTGTTACTGAGAAAAGGTGTCTTGTTTAAATGGCATTAAGCTTATTATGAAAGGAATATCCTGAGTGCAAATATCTGTCCGAGCAAATACAATGTTTTTATGAGGCAGCTGTGATCCTAAATCTAATGTGATCAAATAGGTTAAATCACAAGTAATCCCTGAAGGCACTTAAGAAGCTCACAAAATTTGTCATCTGCCTTTCCTATCTGATAATTCATCTTACATATTGACCTGAATAAAAAGGAAGAAGTGCAAGTTTGGCTTCACAGTTAAAATAAATGATTGGACTATTCCCCTATTGCATAATCTTGATGCAACAACTTAAGAGTGAAATCTCTGCTCACCTGTGGTTTTCCCACCTTCAGTACAAAAAATTTCCTTCAGTTTGAAGGCTTTAAGTGAAGAGATACTCTTGAATCTCCTTCTCAGACAGCGACTAAATAACTGCACTTGATGCATCTGATCACACTGTTAACCCCCAAAACTTCTGATGATCATATCAAGGTTTCATCTTTTTAAATTTCTGAGCTTTGTCAAGCATTTCTGCCTTCAGTGCTAAAGAGAATGTCCTTATATTGCTAAGAGGTCTCACTTGAGAGGGGAAAATCCTATCTATTTTTTATACTTGGCAAAAAAATTAAATCATTTAAATTTTTTCCTTGGTAAGTGTTTGTTCCTTTTTAAATTTAGATGTTCTGGAAATGTAATTAAGATAGTATTTTTTCCCCTTCAATAAGAAGTAGTAGTTTAAGAGAGAAACATCCATTTTCAAGCAATGCAACAATCTGGAATCTGCATCTTAATTGAACACAAGCGTTTCTATTGTTCTTTCTTAGTTTTACAACTCTAGCTTTGAAGTGCATCTTTCACAATAAGACTAAAGGAACAATTTTTTTTAAAAGCTGCATATGGCAGAGTATCGTGGAATCTAAAAAGAAACAAAAACAAACAAAAAAAACAAACAACAACAACAAAAAAAAAAACCACCAGAGGTAGCTTACATAACAGGGAGAGCACCCGAGGTGTCAGAAAAAACTACATAAAATGGGTTGATTCTTGTGGGATGAATATGTCACATCTGAGCATATACAAAATATATGTTTGAGGGATTTTTCTCTAGGATAAGAAGGAATTCAGCTATATTGTAACTTCATCTTCTGTACACTCAATACTCAGTGAGAACACAAACCTGTCATGGGTTTATACTGCTGCAAATTGGATTGGAAAGCCCAATCTAATGCTTGACATCTGTCTTACGATAGCTCAGTGAAGTCTTACCAAAATGCAGTATATCACTGTAAAGCTGTAACTACTGTCTTGGGTATTTCTTCCCTTTCTCTGTCACTTCCACGCTACATCAATATTTTAATTTATTTTGCAGCAATAACTCCACTTCTCCTTGAAGAGTTTCACTTCTACATTTTGCTCATTCCTTGCTACAGAAAACCAGGGAACACTCATTTTCTTGTGTGGAACTAAATGAAAAGCAGAAAGTCAGCTTACTTAATGCCTTTCTTCTAAAAATGAATGTGATTTTTTTTTTTTTTTTTTTTTTACCCCCCCCATCCCTGAGCCTCTGTCATTTTTTAACCTCAGCGGGGAACTAGGCACCACATAGCCACTTGCTCACTCAGTTCCCCAGTGGGACAGGAGAGAGAATCAGAAAAGTGAGAAAACTTGCAGATTGAGAGACAGTTTAATAGGAAATGTAAAAGCTGTGCACACACAAAAAAACCCCCAAGAAATTCATTCACTACTTCCCATGGGCAGGCAAGTGTTCAGCCATCCCAGGGAAAAAGGCTCCATCATGTGTAATGGTGACTGGGGAAGACAAATATCATCACTCAGAACATCCCTCCTTCCTTCTTCTTCCCCTAGCTTTATAGGCTGAGCATGACATCCTATGGAATGGGACATCCGTTTGGTCAGTTGGGATCAACTGCCCTGGCTGTGTCCCCTCCCAGCTCCTTGCATAACCCCAGCCCACTCACTGTGGGGTGGGGTGAGGGGCAGAAAAGGTCCTGGCTCTGTGCAAACACTGCTTAGTGGTAAGAACTACATCCCTGTGTTATCCACACTTTTTTCAAAAGAAATTAAAAACACAGCTCATCCCAGTCTTCCAGCTCCCAGGACCCTCTCGTGCTTCTCCCTGAATTCTTTTGCCTCCCAAGAGCTACAATGTCCATTCACGACCTGACAACAGTTTTTGTCTTGCAGGCTCAGAGAATAAAATGTACCAACACAAAATGAATAGTAGTTTGCCAATATTTCTCTGGCTGCATGTTAATACTCTCAAAGATGTCTGGTCCCAGGAAAAATGCTTCCTTAGGCAGTTCCTTGCATTGTCAAATCTCATATATGCACCTTCTCTGCAGAGCACTGTTTGCAAATACCTTATATTATTGGTTCTGGTTGTTTCAAAAGGTACTTTTCTGAGAAACTTGCCTACCTGAGTAATTTATTACCATTGCAGAGAGACTATGTAGAATTTTGACTGAAGGCCCTTCCATTTGAATGTCTGGAAACATGTAAACAGAAAAAGGGGTTTTCTGTACTTACAGCATAAAAATTTTGCAGTGAAATATTTCTCAGTTAATTGTGTCCAATTAAATAAACTTATTGAAAAGATAATTTTTAAAGGAAATAATTTTATGCTAGTTATTATAAATAAAGGTTTGGACATGAATCTGTCTTACTTGTTTGATAGGTAACCAATTATAGAAATGTGAAGGGTGTCCCACAGGAATAATTCCTTTAGATTCTTCCTGTTTCTTAACCATTTTTGAGCACTTGGTTGAAGACTAATTCATAGGCTCAGTGGAAATCTGTTTGAACCCTGTAGAGTAGTCATAATTTGTCTACTGGGAAAATCTCAACTTCTAAAAACAAGAATAGACAAACTAAAGTTGATAAGGTATTAAGTCTTTCTCTTTATTTCAGACTCTCTCTCAGGGATCCTGAGGGAGACTCCAGCACACTCTCCATGAACATAACTGTTCAACTGTACAGAAAATAACTATACCAGATTATTGTAGGGCTGTCAACAAGTACAATAGGTAAATATGTTTTTTACTTTGGCTTTAAGCATTACAATAACCCAATGAATCCACTATGAATGGACATGAAAAATGAATGAATGGATATAAAATACGTACACTAGTACACATACAAATTTAATTGCTACCTTAAGATACAAAGGAAAAAGAGGAAAAATGAAATTTTGTCATGAATTGGCTGCTGGGATATTTTTATAATGCATTTCCAATGATTGGCTAACCTTCTGTTCCTTATTTCAATTGTTTATTTTTATGAAAAAAAAATAATACCTGTTAATAATCTGAGTCCTTCTATTTTCAGAACTTCCTCTCCTGTTTCCTGCACTTCAAATTAATTGCTTTTAGCCCAAGCTTTGACTTTACAAATTTTTCTCCCAAAGGATTTGAATTAGAATTTGCCTAAATCCTACCAGCATTCTAGCTACATGTTTATTACTCTGAGCCAGTTTCTACTCAAGCAGTGACAAACCACCTGTGGGAATAGATCAGACAAATATGAATCCCAGCCAGCTGTAACTACAGCAGGCAAATTGCTGGTTCATTTGAGAAGCCTACCTTTATTTATTTATCCCTAATTATAAGACAAGGATTTTAGAAAATAAAATCATGGCTGTTATCTGCAAGGCCAATCTCTCCTAGAAGAATATGTTCAAGGAGTATTGAAAAAGTTTATTCAAAATAATACTGTATCTTTCAAAATTAAAATTCATCTGTTTATACTGGCATTCAAATGTTACTTAGACATGTAATCCAAGGAATATAAAAGGAAAAGAAAAAAAAAAAAAACAGCCAAAAAACCCCACTAAAACAAACAAACAAAAAACCCCAAACCAACACATCCCTGCAGAAGAAAGTGTTCAGACTTCTACCTTTAAAATAAATGATCCAGATAGGAGAGAGAGTTTAGAATGCAAGATTAATGTACATTATATGAAATGAATTCTTGCCATATACAATCTCATGGATGAAAGGTTTATTTGAATAGTTTTGTTCAATTTGAAATAGGCCATTGTGACATTTTAACATTGTAAAAATGGGCTTTTACAGTGTTTGACACGTGTAAAATGAGTTGGCTCTTCAGCATCTGTTCTGAAATATTTACAAAATTCCCCTTTTAAATTTTATCATTGTGCTCTGAAGTATTCTATTCAGTGTAATAAAAAATCCTAGTATCTTTTTTTCTCTGAAATCTTAGATCTCTATGGAGAGCTTTTAGATGAAAACCTATAGTTATTTCTGTTGAAGATAGAAAATTGAACCTTATATAAAAAAATATACTGAAAATATCTACTTGAACATAAATAAAGGCTATTTCATCTGTTTTGTCAGATAATTAAGTTTTAGACAGAATATGAAATACAAAGTACAAAAGCATTATTAATAACCTAGAAAAAAAATGAAAACTCTAGAAAGCAGATTTTGGCTTCTTCAGGGATCAGGGGAAAAGCTCTGGAGGAGAGAGAGGCCCAAGAAAACTGGTTAATATTGAAGGATCTTTTCTTATTAGCTCCAAAATTATGCACCCCTGCAAAGAGGAAGTCGGTCAAAGACCTGTGTGGATGAACTCAGACAAAAAAGGAAGTTTAAGAGAGTGGAAGCAAGGACAGGTAATTTGGGTGGAATACAGAGAGATTGTCCAAACAGCCAGGGATCAGGTTATGAAAGGTAAAATTAAACATGAACAGGGACATCAAGGGCAAGAAGAAAAGTTTCTATAGGTATATTGGTGATTAAAGGAAGTTGGGAAAATTGTGAGTCCTCTCCAGAAGGAAAGAGGAGATTTGGTTAACTAGGATATGGAGAAGGCTGAGGTTCTCTATTTATTTTTTTTGTTTGTTTGTTTATTTTCCTCTGTCTTCATAGGCAAGCACTCCAACCACACCACCTGAGTCACAAAAGGCAGAGACTGGAAGAATGAAGCACCACCTGCTCTAGGGGGAGAACATGTTTGACTCATCTAAGGAATCTGATGGTGCACAGGTCCATGGGACTTGAGATACACCCACAGGTCCTGAGGAAACTTGTAGAAGTGGTTAGGCAACATGTTCTAGTGGAAGGTGTCCCTGCCCATGACAAGGGGTTAAAACTGGGTGACCATTAAAGTTACTTCCAACCCAAACCATTTTGTGATTTTATAATTCTTTATGAATCACAATTTTCTACACAATTTTTCTTTCCCAGGACTCGTACATATTTTGTTCTTGGTTCTTCTGGCCTCTTTTGTGTTATTTTTAATTAAAAAGCTAACTGAAGGAAGTTCAATCCTGCAGCCAGTATTTTTTTATTGTGGCTATTGTGCATGAGTGCAAATTAAATGATACACTCAGTTCTGTCATATTTTATTATGATTTTTAGTCAGAACCACTAATCAGTCTCCACCTCATTTTTTCAACCTCTGAAACTGTGATAATGTCACTTTTTTATTTAACTGTTCAATAAATGAATTTTCCACTGAAAAAGTGGGTTATCTTGGGCAAGAAAATCCTCTTGTTTTCAAGTAAAAACACAACTATCATGGCCTCAACAAGATTGGCCTCAACAACAAAAGAGTTAGGAAAAACAATGTGTAGAGTGGACTAGTTAACATATCTGTTGCCCTTGTTTATACTTGCTTTGCTACAGAATGAAACTGAGAAACAAGAAATATCTACTACTTCAAGAGTTAGAGCGACAAGTGAAAGAAGACCTAAATTCCTTGTGCAGGCCTTAAATGTTCTTGTGCAGACAGAAAATATGTTTGAACAGTGAGATTCTATGATTTTTATTAATGATTACAGGTTTTCCTTTAAGAATTCTGAAAGTTCCTTTCAAATCATATTTCAGCAAGGTTTATTTACCTGATATTGCTCTAACTCTACTTCAGTACAAATTAAATCAAGACCATGAACAACTTACTGGATTTTTTTTTTTTTTGGTCTGGATTTTGTTTTAATTTATAATGCTGTTCTTAGGAAAATTGGAAAAGGAGGAATAAATTACTACTTTAAGACAGTGAAGCACATTGAATTCTTAAATGCTTGTGCCTATCTGTTCTGTAAATCTGTAGCAGTTCCACTGCCATGAGCATTGGCTTAATATCCAATTAGTGCTTACCAGTGTTAATGAGTAGATGCAAAAGAAGTTATATTTGTGCACTGTTATAATGATTACAGACTGTGCAATAACAATGCACAAACAAAAGAAATTTTAATCTCCACAGATCAGAAGCTGTTATTTAACTACCCTATTTTAAACAGCAAATTTTCTGACATAGTCAGTGATTAATTTTATTGATTTGATTATCTGTTCCTGCAATTAATTCATTCTGTTCACTGATGAAAAAAACCCAAAACTTCATTTACATGCACACTGAACAAAATTTCCAATGCAAATTCAATTTAACATTTGGGGGGGGGGGGGGGGGGGTCAGTTTACAGATAGTAATCCTGCAAATTGTTCTTTTGTTCTCTTTGACATCAGAGCAACATGTATTCAGTTTTCTGTCAGTAGAACTGGAAAATGTAAAAGAAAAGAAGAAATCTTTTAAAAATTCTCCTTATTTAGAGGAAGCTGTAGACAGTTTTTCAGAACTAAGATATTAGAGTTGTTAATTGACAAATATGTGAACTTAACTTCCGTAAAAAGATTAGACACACTTTTCAGTAATGATCTAAAAGAAATGCTAGAAGCAATATATTAATAATCATGATTAACATTGTCTATGTGTGTTTTGGTAATAAATTCAAAATACTCCATATTTTATCAAAGAGAAATAGCTGTTTGGGGAGAGAAGATATCTTAAAAATTATAATATTTAGAATAGAATAGAATAGAATAGAATAGAATAGAATAGAATAGAATAGAATAGAATAGAATAGAATAGAAT
>JAWWEV010000001.1:12778825-12821216 GCA_035583235.1 Hafferia zeledoni
TCCAATGCCTGATTACTCTTTCTGTAAAGAATTTTTTTCTGATGTCCAACTTAAATTTTCCCTGGCAGAGCTTAAGCTCATGCCCCCTTGTCTTATTGTTGAGTGCCTGGGAGAAGAGACCAACGCCCACCTGGCTAGAACTTCCCTTCAGGTAGTTCTAGACAGTGATGAGGTCACCTCTGAGCCTCCTCTTCTCCAGGCAAAACAACCCCAGCTCCCTCAGCCTCTCCGCATAAGGCTTGTGCTCCAGTCGCATAGGGCTTGTGCTCCAGTCATAGTTGTCATAGTTATTTACCACTGACAATCTTTTCTTCATTCTTCCTGGTGTAAAATAAGTATTAAAGAAGTACTGAACTTTGTGATTTTAGTTCAAGAAATCCCTGATGTACTCAATATTGGGAAGGTATTAAAATTGTAAGTATAAACTTTCCCTCTTACTGCCTAGAAATCTCTGATTTGCTTATTACATCTTGCATGCTATTTGAAGTTTTATTTCTTTAATATAATATCACTGGTAAGGTTCAGGCAAGGGCAGGAAGGATGAACAAGTATGGAATATGTGCATAGCAATGAGTTAAATAAGCAGGATCTTCAATACAGAAAAAAAAAAAGTCTTGGGGAAAAGAAGCAGGATAGAAAGATTTTTGAAAGGGCAAATTAACATCACAACATTATTAAAGTAGCTAAATCATGCTACATTTCTGTGGGTGTGCCTACATTACTGATGTTGATTAAAATAGGCAAGTACTTGTTTGAATTTAGCATTGTATCCCCTGAAAGCTTTGTTTTCAATCACAGCACATTTACTACGCTGCAAAACTATAATAGATATTAAAAAAAAAAAAAAATTAAAAAAGTAAAGACGTGAAAATGGACCACTGTCTCATTGGATTTAGCTCTGTATGGAGCAAAGGGTTTGTATAGAAAGACCTACAGAAATTAATAGTCCACACAGTGATGTTACTGACAGCAAGGATTCAGCTGGGAATTATTTGCAGAATCAAGTAGTATAAGGTAGTCTGAGCTCAACTGAAGTATTAAGTCCTAATTGAAGATGGCAGTGTAGATATTTTCCCAAGAGAGAGTAAAATTGTGAAAGGAATCTCATAACAGTGATACTAGAACAGAAGCATCAGCAAGTGCAGAGAAAGGGGACAAATATTATCACCTTCATATTGATCTCTTTGTAGATATATACTAATTCAGCTGACATCCCAGTACAGCCTTTCCAAATTATTTCAGTCCCAATCAGCCTGCCTGTCATGTAGAGCAGTGGCTGATCTTGGGGAAAAAATATTCAGGAACACAGCAAAATATTCAATGGCCTGTGAAAAACTGAGTATATGTCTGTCTTCTAGCACTGAAAGAAATAGCTCTGCATTACAAATATAAAACTGGAAATAAACAAAACTTAGTTATTAGAAACAAATTTGGGACATGTTCTTCTATGGTCAAGGAGTCCTACAGAACATTGTGTCTAAAATAAAGACAAAATCTATCTTAACATTTACACTGATAGCTGAATTTTAAACATAGCCACAAGTTAAAATGGCAGACATGTTTGATAATTTTGCAAGTAAATTATATCAATTCTTTTCTTGTTATATTAAAAAAACCCAAAATCTATTGAGAAGGTTTACTTCAATAGCTTGCATTTAACTGGTCTTTTATACACTTTTTCCTTTTTCTTTTTAAATATATAGATACATATTTATTTTACAGCTGATATTTCTCTGTTTTATTTTGGTTCCATTAAGAACTATTACTTAATTATTATATTTTGATACCTCATTGAAAAGGGGTCCAGAGAAAGGAAGAAGACGATGCAAGCTACCCGGGATTGAATAACACTTGATGATTGGTGCTCTGACTACATACGCAAGTTCCCAGAAGAGGAAAAGAGGAGGTCAATGCGTTTCTGTCAGCCTAAGGAAGAACTATTTCTACCTCTCCAAATGCAACCCTCCCTTGGAGGTGTGATTCCACCTCCCTGTACTAAACTTACATTTGAGAGAATAGATGACTGGGGAAGGCCCTTACCCTGGCCTTCCAAGGACTATGTGCTACCTTCATTCATTGAATCTGATGAACAACGCAGGAGTCCCCCTCCATGGGGTGGATGAGCTAGGAGTCTCTCCCCACGGCTCAAATGAGGTAGAAGTCTCTCTCCATGGCATGGATGATGTAGGAGCCCATCCCCCCGGAGTGAACAGCATAGAAGCTTGTCCTCACAGCACGAACAGTCCCCACCTTCGCATTAGAGGGTCAGAAAGGAGGTGAGAGAGGTTCCACAGAAGAGCGGAAGAGTAAAAACACAGATGGAGAGAATAGTATGTGGGAGAGATGGATGGGAAATAATGAGGGAAAGTGACATTACACGATCACTGACCCCAAAAGAGATTCGGGATATATGAAGGGATTACAGTTGGTTGCCCAATGAACGACTCCTCACCTGGCTGGTGCGATGTTGGGACAATGGGGCTAGTAGTCATGTGCTGGAGGGTCATGAAGCACAACAATAGGGATCTCTTGCCCAAGACCATGAAATAGAACAGGAAATTGGACAGGGGGAGATGGCATCCAGTCTCTGAATCCAAATCCTCCATGCCGTGAAGGCAAGATACCCATTTAAAGAGTATTTGATGAGTGCTCCGAGAGAGTGGAATACCGCAGAAGAAGGCATCCAGTATCTGTGGGAATTGGCCATGCTGGAAAATATATACTCCGATCCAGATTACTATGACATCATGGTCCCAGAGAAGATTGCATGCACACGGCCAACATGGGATAAGGTAATGGAAGGTGCCCCTACGCTTTACATGCCTTGTCTGATATCCGCATACCCTCTAAGTATGGACGAGATAGACGTGGACAGAATGTGTCAATGGATATGGAGAATATAGTAAACCATGAGGGTCCCCTCGAGACTCTGGCATTCTTCCCTCTACAGTGGGGAAGGGGTAGAGAGAAATACTAAACATCCTGTGTATGAAGAGGAACCTAAAGGCAAAGATTCTAAAGGCTGCAAAGAGAGGTCTCATTCTCGTTCTAGTTCTCATTCCCGTTCTCGGTCACCTCATGCGGCACGGGGGAAAACTGGAAGCCCCAGAGTGAGCGTAGTTTGCTGTGGACCCTTCTGCGCAAACTAGGGGAAAACATGAAAAAAATGGCATGGTGAACCCACCTCTAAACTTGAAGCCCGATTGCAAGAATTAAAACAGAAATTAGCTGTCAAGAAAGCTGTCCACATAGTTGAGGCAAAGACTTCGGAAAAGAAATATCGATCTCCAAGACGAAAAAGAAGCAACTGCTCAAGCCACTCCCACACACTGGATTTTTCTCCTTTTGAGATGACGTAATATAGTATGGAATACAATATTATTGGCTAGAAGAAGTCAGCTGTTACCTAGCCCAGCTCAGCTCAAGTCAGCTGACAGTCCCAGACCTGGTCTGAACTTTAGAGCCTAAATTTAGGCCTATCAGCTAAACCCATAACAGACTCATACTGGGCTCTTCTAAAAGTTTTGAAAACATACTATAGCTTTTTAATAGGTTATTTCTTTGTATGAGTTTTAATGCACTTTGTTGCTTCTAAGTCTTGGTTACTGGGTGTTTAATGTCAACCTTCCTTTTAACTCTGACACCATGCAAACTACTGTTCTTTTGTTTTCATTGTGTTATAATTGGAAATGTGGTGAATAACAGGGACATCATTCTCCATGGAAATTCTTATTCGAAGTAGGAATCTGAAGAACATCAGAATGGAGGAAAAGTTGATGTGGAAATTTCTAAGAGTATGTATGTAGTAAATAATGCTATTGATTTTTTTTCTGTTTATGCTGTATTTGTACACATTTTAATAATAGCTGACTCAGTTTTTGGCTTGCCAATAATTTAAGTCCTCTTGTGATGACAGGGAAAAAGACAAAGAACTTAATGTTTTGTAATTGCAAGAAATAACTCAAAATCAATTTTTCAGGGGCTAATGGAACCACAGTAATAAACTTAGAACACCAGAATAAACTTCTGTGGCTTGCAGCTAATTTTTAACTAAACAAACAATAATAACATCAAGTAATATGTATCTCTGGATCTGAAATTTTTAGGTTGATTGTCATTGTAAAATTTGTGTTGAGGACCATTTCTTTATGGGAAAATTTTTTTCATGAATTCGTTCAGATATGTGCTATTAAAAAAAAAAAAATATATATATATATATATATTCGGCATTTATATGACCAACTGTGCTGATTTAAAGGTAAACCAGCAGGAGAAATGAACTCAATACGAGAGAGATTATAAGTTAGAGCTACAATTTAATAATAATAATACAGTAAATACACTGACACAAAGGGAAGTTTCTTTCAACTCCCAAAACCCAGCAGTATAACCCAGTGCCCTAGGGTCCCACCTGCTAAACTAGGACACCAACAAATGTACCCAGATTGTCATGTAAAATTTCACAGGGAGTAATATATGGATACACACTGTAGCAATGATTCTACTTATATACCTTCATTCTTTATTAGGTCAAAATACCAACTTTTTTAAGGTATCTTCATGAAATAAAAGTTGAGTTTACAGTCCATATATCCACACAAATGTAGCAAAACTCTTATTTTAAATGGTTCCTGGTGTTCTGTTTACTTATTCACATATTCAAGAATTCTTCTGATCTAATTCTATTGACCTGAAAAATCTTTTTCTTTTTTCAATTTTATTTTCATTTTGAGAATGTTTCCTATTTGCTTGGATATAAATAGTATTTTCTTCATTTTTTTTTTTCTAAATTTTGCTTCTAACTAGAGTGTTTCATTTAAATTTTCTTTCATAGTCCTGCTCTTTCAGTTTTTCTTTTTAGATGATGAAGCTTTTAGTCCTAAATCTTACTCCACCCGTACAGTAGCATATCCTATTTGCACAAGTACTTTTTAATATCCACAATGACAAGTGTTTGTGCACTTTTTTTTTTTAATATATTTACAGAAATCATTGTTTCGGACATGTTTCAAACATGAAAGATTACATGGAAAAAATAGAAGAGTCAATTAAGAATCATGACAATATATTATGAAAGGTCCTTAGTATTATCATGGTAATAAATTATGGACACATAAAAAATTCCTAAGGAAAATTAAATTGTGTACTTATTGGTACGTGTCAGGCTATCATGGCCCAAGGATGGTACCAGTCCATTCCTTCATGATAACAGCTACAGAAATACTTATCCTATTTAAGAAGGAAAGGAGAGTGTTTGTTTGTTTGTTTTCCTTCTGTGCAAAGCTGATCAAATTTTAAACATTGGCATGTACCCAGAAATCTACATCATTTTTCATATCTACACAAAAGATGAAATGAACCTTGGATATACTGCTGTGTCTAAACACAAAAGATGGAGTGGATGAGATAGAGAACACAAGTCTCCTTTCCCGCTATTTAAAAAAGTAATGTTTAATGAGTGGTAAGCATTTAGCACTTAAAAATGTTTATTACTCAACATAGTTTTTGCTATTTAAAAGGTTGTGCAGCTACATAATTTGATTAAACTCTTTTATACCACATTACCTGGACTTAAAGAGTTGGAATATAACAGAGTGCAATTCAGGTGTCAAATTATGGCAAAGCATCAGCAAAAAGATAAACAAAACTGGGATTCTGCTGGATGAGAGGCTGGACATGCCCCAGCCATGTGCACTGGGAGCTCAGTAGCCACCCGTGTCCTGGGCTGCATCCAAAGCCGTGTGGGCAGAAGGGGAGGGAGGAAATTCTGCCCCTCTGCTCCACTCTGGTAAGACTCACCTGCAGTGCTGCCTCCAACTCTGGGGTCCCAGCACAGGAAGCACATGGACCCGTTGGAGCGAGTCCAGAGGAGGCCACAAAGTTGACTAAAGGAATGGAGCACCTCTGCTATAAGGAAAGACTGAGAGAACTGGGATTGTTCAGTGTGCAAAGGAGAAGGCTCTGGGATGACCTAACTGTGGCCTTCCAGTACCTGAAGGGAACCTACAGGAAAGACAGAGAGGGACTTTTTACGAGGGCCTTTAGTGACAGGACAAGAGGGAATGGCTTCCAACTCAAGGAGAAGAGGTTAAGATTAGATATTAGAAAAAAATCTTTCCTATGAGAGTGATGAGGCACTAGAACAGATTGGCCATAGAAGCTGTGGATGCTCCATCCACATTCCTGGAAGTGTTCAAGGCCAGGTTGGATGGAGCTCTGAGAAATCTGGTCTAGGGGACAGTGCCCCTGCTCATGGCAGAGGGTTTGAAACTAAATGAACTTCAAGGTCTCTTTCAACCCAGGTCTGAGATTCTATGATTCTAAGAAAACTGTCGTATCCCTCATGACAGGGCCTTGGAAGCCCTGGAGCAGCTACCAGACACAAAGAGCCAGGGAAAACTATAACACCCCACAGCTCCTGGAGCCCCGACCCAGCTCGGATGCTCGGATGGGCAGAAACAGGAGAACAATTCCCCTCGCCTTTGCCTGGAGCTCCAGAGATACTGGTGGGTCAGAGGTCCCACCTGAGGTGTGGCCACAGGGGCCAGAGCAGAGAAAACCAAAGGCACATATTTGCCATGTGTCACAGCCCTGCCATCTGGGAGTGTCAGAGCTGGTCTGCCACAGGGTTTGGTGGTGACTTTATGATTTGTCTCTTTCTCTTTCCCTTTCTCTCTTCTTGCTCTCTCTGCTTATTTTTTTTTTTTTTTTTTTTTTTTTTTTTCTCCTTTCTGGATGCTTTGAGTGGCTTGGAGCTGGAGAAGTTGGATTTTGACTTAAGTGTTTTGGATTGATTTGATCTTGACTTAAGTGTTTTGGATTATCCTGTGCTTGATCAGTATTGTGGTGGAACATCTTGCCTAGCTTGTGTGGTGCCCTTTTGAATGTTTGCAAAGTTCCCTTGATTTCTCTCCTAAATTAAGAAAGATATTACTTGGGAACAAGTCCATGCATTATTCTCTTTTCACTATCTCGAGGTATTAAAGCATCCTATATGTATACATACATACATACATACAGACATACGTGTATATATATATATATATATATATATATATATATATATTTAAGTAAAACTCCTGGCTGAACTGTGAGCCCGCAGGTCTGGGGCTGGATTGTTACAACATTACACCACTTTTTTAAATACAACTGCAAATGATAATAACCAGTGTTCTATAAAGCTCTTAAAATGTATTCAATAGAAAAATTATCTGGAACCAAATAGTTCCCCAGTAAAATCTGGGAAAAATGTCCAATACAATACATCTAGGTACCTAAATCCATAGTTCTTTATGAAAAAGTAGCTACTTGATCCTCATAAACATTTTTCTGACTCTAGGGAGGTACCTCTATGTTTTATCAGATGTAAAATGTGTCACTAAATTACTTAAGACATATTAACATTTTTAATACTTGAAGGAAAAAAGAAAAGAAATGGAAAATTTAGTGTATTGTGACATTTGAAAAAAAACCTCAAACACTAAAAGACTATAAAAACACTACTTGAATTACAGAAGATGTATTATATCTTCCTTTAAAATCAGTTATAGATTCACAACATTCCTACAAATCAAGTGCATGGTTTCTTATAAATGCATCATTAAAATGTTTCCTGTTGCTTATAGTCATTCTGGAAGGAAAAAACCATACCTGCACAGAGTATTAAATAAAGGACTAGTCTTTCATGTGGGGCAATTATCAAAGCTCTAACTTCTTTTTGAAGGGTGAGACATGGAATAAATATCTTGAGCCTGTGAGAACACCTGTTGAACTATTGAGCTATTAAAAGTTCCCTGAAATAAATCAGCAGGAGAATTAAAGCATTTCAAATGTGACTGCACTGAAATTATTAAAGTATGTATTCTATTATGTTGAGACAATCATAATAGTAGGAAGAAATTGTTTGCTTTTCAAAAGAAAGATCAGCTATTAAGAAAGCCAATATACTTTCTAGAAAATGTCTCTGCTTTAGTGTAACATATGATTTACATACAAATTTGGGAAACCTGTTATAGTAAAGAATAAAATGTTGCAGAAAGCTTATAATGAAAGATTGTGTGTTTTGTTGCTTCTTTTTTTTTTTTTTTTCCCTTAAAAAAAACAAAACACAAGTCAAGAGGATGAAAGAATGTGGGGTTTTTTGGGTTTTTTTGTTTTGTTTTTTTGTTTGTTTGTTTTTTTCTTTTTAGGTACTCTTATGGTAGCATTTCCTGCAATATTAGAAGATGCCTTTGAACAGTTGGTGTCTTGGAGGCCATGAATCTTTCTTAGTTCAACTATTGAAAGTTATTTTAATTCAGATTCGTATAGCTTGTTTTCATAGAAATTTATACAATTATGTTGTATAACATCAAGCTAAGAAAGAGTTTCTGTCTTCTGTCTATACATTATTCTGATTCTATTTCATTTTGGTGGCTCTTTCAGTTGTTGTGCAAGTGAACTTGAGAATATAGAGATGTTTGACTATACATGTATAAATGCACATATATTGAGTTATTTCTGTTATTCATATTTAACCAATGCATTGCTTATTCTTTTCTTCTTCTGCTTACCCCTCAATTAGCCATCTCACTGGTGCATATCACAGTCTATCTTTCATAAAATAAATTTGAGGTAGTATTTTACAATTTTTTTTCCCGATGATCATTCACTGAGAGCAATGTTGTTTTTTTTAAATCAGCAGAACCCTTTGAAACATACTTACAGCACCTTCAAACAGATGAAGCTCTTAGGTTAGAAAATTACAAATTATCTTAAAAATAAAAAATAATGGCATATCTGACTTACACTGGTCTGAATATTTCTTTAATAATTTATATCCTTAAAATCACTGAGGTCTTCCTGAGTTTTAAGGCAGCCTATGCTATTCATAATGAATGAGAGGGTAATAGTGATGACATTTACTGGAATTTGATATAACTCATAAGAGTTATTATTAACATGAGTAAGAACAAAAAAATTAGTTATTCTTCCCTCCAAGAAACATATGATTCTTCCTTTGATTTTTATCATATTCAAGTGAGTGTATTGCTATTTAAAGCTAAAGAAACTGTCTGGATGAGGCTCTCTGGTCCTCAAGAAATTAGGAATTACAGTGAATCTTTTTGGACCAAACACAAAAGTGAGAGACAACAGGGTGATTTGAGATAATAGATGAATATCAGGTAAAGTGATTCATAGGAACCTGACTAGTTCCGACAGGAGTTCTCCAGGCAAGAATTTTGGACAGTCCATGAAATTCCTCTAGTTGGCTGCTGCTGTGCCTAGGCCAACTAGTAGTCACTACCAGTACCTGCTGAATAATTAATTGATGGTGAAAGAACATTGTGGACCAAGAATCTGGCTATGCAAGAGACTAACCGAGGTAAGTACTGCTGGCGGTGGAGAAACTCATCCAATTGAACATAAGTAATTTTAAAAAATCCAAGCAAACTATTCTCACAGATACAGAAATGGTCACGAAGCATAATTTTTTCCACATAGGACAGCTATAAGGTTCTTTGTACATGGCTTAAGACTGTTGCCTAAATTTCCTGCAAAATAGATACTCAGAAACAATATTAATGGAGAAAGATAGATAGTATACCTTTATTAGAATCTTCTAGGAGTCCACCAGAGGTCTGCACACACATGCACCCACACGTACAAATGTGACCAGGGATGTTACAGTTTTTATAACCTCTCCAGCCATTATCATATGAGATATCTATGACCAACCATGGTTCTCATTTCCCTTTGTGCCCCACTCAAAGAGGTCTTCAGAACTGCCCCTTGAAGAAGCTCCAGGACCTCTAGGCCTTCTTGTCTTTTGTCTTCAAGCTATCTGCAGGTGGTTCTTCATAAACACCATGGCCTTGGCAGAGCACGAGAAAGCTTAAGTCTCTGTGAGAAAGAGCTTTAGTAACTTTCCAACTCCACCTGAAAATGTGAACAACCCAGGAGAATCCATCTAACCTCTAAAAATCTACAAAAACACACTATATCTTTAAGCATCAAGATAATCAATGTTAATGGTCATGTACATGTTAGAGTGATCATGTGGGACCATACAGAAGCTGGACTATACAAATGTAACACTTTGGGTAATGTCCCCTGATGTAGACAGTTATTGGCAGTTGCAAAGATATTCAATAGACTCATGTCAGCATTTGGACAGAATCTGACTACCCTGCTTCTCCACATATTACCCTATGCAAAAGATTCCATAATTTATTTACTTTAATTTTTTTAAGCACAAATATCTTTGCAACACTGCTTGTGTTCAAACCACAAACATGAAGTCAGTGTCTTTTTCCTTTGAAATCTTGATGACTGTTCAGTATCCTGCGATTTTCTTGCCTCTGCTGTTCAGATACAACAGTTCATATAGGTGATATATTAATATTATAAAAGTTGTTTCATCTGGTTAGAAGTCAGAGCACACTACACAGAATACAGAGATTTAATTCAAGTCACCTTGGAGACAGCATCTTTTCCTATCTTCTCTCACAAAAATTTTCCCTGGCATGTATTTGCTAACTCCGTAAATCTTAAGACTGGGTTACAGAAGACTCAAAGGAGAATTGAATTTTCTTATGCTGTTCTGAGAGGTGATTAAAAGTTTTGCCGCTTTGGAAGCTTGAATCTACAGACTCTCCTTTTTATTGTTTTCCTTGAGATCTCTTCATCACTTAGTTGGGTGGTTCATTCACTTATAAGGCTCAGATAGCACTGTATGCCCAGATGTCATAGGAACTACGGGAACAGAGTCTGCCCAAGGAAACACATAAAATGCTTGTGAAGTTACCCAACAGTGACTTCCACATAAAATGATCCTCTTTATCTGCCTAATATTTTTTTTTTGTGATATATTTTTACAAATTCATAAAAATATATTTTAAAACTTCACATTATGAAAGCAAACATTGTGATTTTTGTATTGTTAATACATAATAAATATGGTTTATAGGACTACAATTAGACTATTTGCAACAAGCACTTAGCTTTTAAATTGCTTTTTAGATCATTCCTTAGCTAGCAAATTTCCTCAGAGAATAAAAAGAGTGGTATAGAAACTCAGTTCAGCTGAGCTGTATGCAAATGTTCCCATGTATTGATATTTAGTGTTTTTAAATAATTGTTTCAAAACAACTGCTAATTTTGTTCATTTTTAGTGTAATTATTGTATGCAATAATAATAGAATAGAAATCAAATACAGTGAGTAGAGCTGATATCTTGTATTAGTAATAATATTCACACTTTCTTTAGTCTCTGCCATGTCACATTTCTTAAATCTGAGTTTGGGAAAAAAAAAAAATAAAAAGAAATATGGGGTAAAAAAAAAAATCATAGAATCTTGAAATCTTAATTTATATTCTAAACTGGAAATTTTTAAGAATATTACTAAGTTTGGTATCTTAGCTGAAGTAATAGATGCAGAGTATTTAAGTCAATAGTATAATTCATTACTAGCTTGTGCATTTTAATGAAACATTATGTAAGTTTTACTTGGCAGGATTATTTAAAAAAATTCTTCTGTGATGTCAGATTTTGGTAGCCCTCCAGAGTGTCAGAATACATGAGATGGAGGCATTATTGTAGCGTGAGTTTTGTTTGGTGGTGTTTTAAGTTAGTGTTTATTTACCTTTAGAAGTACTTTGTTAAAAAAAAAAAATATATATTCTTAGTTCTGAGACACTTACTCTGACCTGTGTTTATCCCATATTTTAAAAAGACAGCTAAGTCAGGGAACATAGGCATCAATTAAGCTTTAGTGAAAAATCATAAAAATAATCTTCTCAAGCAGAAACTATCGGTGTTGGAAGCTAAAAAGCCAAATATATGCAAAAAAAAGTGACAATCTCTTTCACAAATGTAGAAATTAAAATTTATACCTGTCTGTATTTGTATGGCATACCTACTTACTGCAGTTCAAAAAGGCTAATACAGGTGCTGGTATTTGTGATATATTTTCCCATGCAACCTGAATTTTACAGAAAACCAGGACAACTTTTTCCCCTTGTATGGGGAAAACTGATATAGTTACAGCCCTCTGTGTGTGTGAATCTGTTCAGCATTGTATTGTTTCTCTTGTAAACCATTCTTCTGCCAAGAATTTTGTATAACTACAGTGCTAATGGAAACATGTTAAAATATTTTTTATTTCAAGAGTACTTGACTAAAAATGGCTGTTGATGGAGGGAAAAAATTATCAAATGGATAATGATCAAATGGCTCTGGGCTCAGGCTAAAATACATTTGACTGTTCTCGGCATTCCAGTTCCCAAAACAATTGATGAAATTTCTGGTGTTTGATATCCTAAGTTAGTTGTGTCAACATTTTGAATAAGAACGTCATCCTGCAGAGAAGGTTTTTCTTTTTTTTTTCTTTTTCTCTTTGTCTTGTTGTTGTTGTGTGGGTTTGTTTTTTTTGTTTGTTTGTTTGTTTGTTTTGGGGAGGGGATTTTATTGGTGGGGTTTGCGGGTTTTGTTTATTTGAGGGCTTTTTGTTGGTGTGGGGTTTTTGCTTGTTTGTTTGTGGGGGTTTTTTTGAAAACCTGGGAATCATTCTTACAGTTTTATTGACTTGGGACAGAGTACTTTTAAAGATAAAAATCAGTCTTTTTTTATTGAACCTACATGAAACATTTTCTTTTTGTGTAATTTAAGAATATTCTACATTCAAGATAAAAACTAAAAACCAGTTAGAGCTTTTAGATGGAAAAACAGATGCCACATGTAAGTATGGATACTTTTCAGAAGAAAGTTTTTCTCAGCATGAATGCATAGGTAACTCACATTCTTAATTATTCTTAATGAGAAATGGCCAAAGAAAACTTTTGTTTACCTTTACAATTTATAAATTGATGGCAGACTTCAGCGACATTTCAGCTGAAGGTTGTCAGAACTGAAAAGGCGAGAAAAGAAAATAGAGGTTACAGTTCTGTGGGGAAGTAGAAGCTATATGAGTCCTATCTATTTCCACATCCAATGCCTAGAGAGTTTAGTACAAGCTGTTGCTCTCCCAGGTGAAGACAATTAGATTTTTTTCTAATTTATTACTAGTTTGTCTTCTGAACTCCTAATGAGCTCAGCTGCTCACATGCTAGACCTGTAGTTGCTTCTGCTGTGCTGTGCGTTTTGGAATTTGCCTTCTATTTTCAGGTACATCAGGGGCTCTCTTAACTCGTTCCTCCTCATGTGCCACAGCAGTACAGGCAAATTCAGAGACAAAGGGCAGCATTTGATTCCCCTGCAAGCACTAACCCTCATGACAAAATGCCACCAATTTTTTGCTACTGCCTTTCAGACCCTTAAACACCACCTCTTACACAGGCCTGAATATGTAAATTCTTCATATTTTCCATGAAAATCTGTGTATCTCTGGGATATTTGTATGTGCCTATGGGTTTTAACAAAGATATATATCACAGTCTGTGTATTTCTGAATATTTCTATACAGGGCAGTGGCATTTTTTTTGTTTTTTGAATCCATTAATTCTAATAAAATTTATAGCATTAGATGAGTATGACATAGTTATAGTAAAACATACAGATGATTTATATAGAAGCAACATTTTATACAGTGCATGAATGCAATGTTTTGCTACTTTAAATCCCATAAACCAAAAATTAAATAGAAGACCTCCTTGCATAGCTTTGACATCAGAATGGACTCAACTAATTTCAATCATGCGACAATTGATGATGGCCCCCTTTGGATTTGCTTTTACTTTTCATGAGGAACATTTTGATCATTTTATTTTGCAAATTACATCTTTTAACAATTTTTAAATCCATTTTCCAGTACTTAGCTTTTCTGCTCAAGAAGTCTCATTAAGTATGTCCCTTGTTGTTTGGAAGATCTTAACACACACGCTTTTTGGCTGTACCGATTTTTCATATGAAAAAAGTCATGTTCATTTGGAACAAGATTTAACCTGAATAAATGGCATTTGTCTGAATAAGAACAAAGTTTCCTAATAATAAATAATTTGGTTGCATGTTCAGACTCTTGGATTTTCTGCATTTGTTAATTGCTCCTTAGGGAGACAATTTTTCTGGGAAGCCAAATATTACCATCTGTGTTTGTATGATAGTCCACTTAGTTGACCTGCCTGGTATATGCTGAGCTCAAAGCTTTTTTTAGACACACATGAGAGGTCAGACGTAGAAACATCTTGGAGCAAGCCCCCACATGCCTGCAAAGTTATCAGCTAACAGTGTGGAGCTCAAACATATGAGTTACTACTCTGTGCAGAACAAAATAAAAAATATTTGAAGGATGTGCATGCACACAGACAGATGGACAATGCATACACACAGGGTTTGCAGGTTCTGTGGCAACCCTCTGCTATGTCAGCTGTCTACTACAATGCTGCCTGCCCACAGAAAACTGAAAATCTGGGATTTTTTAATTTACTTTTTATTAATAACACCTACATAGTATTCATTTAATACTGTGGTAGCATATGGAGCAAAGAAATATTGAATTAATTTCATGCAGAAGACTTGAGATAAGCTAATGAGTGAACCATGAGAGAAAGGGTCAGTAGATTAATAGAAATTTTCCATTAATGGAAATATAAGGAATTTATATTTTATATAACATAACTTGCTACTAAGGACACAAAACTCCTTCCTATTGTCTTTCATAATACAGCATCATGCCATTTGACCCTTTTTCAGGCTAGGCTTTTAGTACATATCTGTGAAATTTGACACAATAAAAATACAAGTAATTATGTTATCTGAATTATTATTTTATGCCCTCTGAAAATTCAAAGAGAAAAATAGCTATAATAGATTATTATTTATATACCACCTTATTTTACAACAACTATTTGCTACTGTAACTTACTACTGCTGTTATTGCAGAATTTAGAGGTATCAATCAAGACAATTTTTGCTAAATAGGTGTTGACAAAATAAAATTTGTGGGAAGAAATTTTATATACATATATATATTTAAAGACTATATAGCTGAATATTGGAAAAGCTTGTATAGGACCTGCAAAACAGATCTCTGAGCATCAGTTTATGTGTTATAAATTTGCAATGGAAATCTTATTTGGAAGGAAGGAGATTTTATAGACTTTACCCATTGTGTCCTGAGAGCTGTGGATTCATTGACTATTCATAGATGATTGTATCAATAAAGTTATTGGTATTTATATTTCCCTGAGTCATTTGATGTATTTTCTGGGGAATCATTATATAAAGCAGATAAAGAATTCTCATTCCCGATCCTCTCTTTCAGATTGTATCCCTGAGGAAATAGACTTGACTTTTATTTGTTTGGAGGACATGGTGGAGTGAACACCTTGCCTATCACAGTACAGCAAAGCCCCTTAAACAGTGTAGGAGAATTTCTGATAGGGGACACGCTTGCATCCATTTGAATCCTATTCTCAAACAGAGGTTGGAAAACAGGAGGAAGACGAAAGAAAGTGAAGGAAACGAAATCTCTTCTACCAGCTCTCACAACACTTTACACTTTCTCATTTCATTTTACCCTTGTCCCCTTGCTCCTTCTATTCCTTGAATACATTTGGACATATGTAAATACATGTAGTTGGTTTGAGAGAGATCTTCCCCTTGACTTTTTTTGCAATTCATTAGTGTTTTAATTTATGAAAACAGACAGTGGCTAACTATATTATTAAATCTGTAATCTTGTAAGCATTGTGCACTGTTAATATTATATTTTATTCATTATTGTTTCTCTGCCTATTATCTCCTTTTAAAAAGGGATTAACCTTGTTTAGTGGGCATGGTTTTGCTGAAATGCAAAAGGTCTGAATCCCAGAAACCTGATGATAATGAAGACCTATATAGGCTTCCATCCCAAGAATAATGCCTGTTAGAGATTCTAATGTGTCACCATAAGGGAAAACACACCATGATCAAGCTTACAAAGCACTCCACCAGTAGTGTTTCTAGGCACTTTTCTCCCTAGGCAGACTCAATATTGATCAGGACCTTCTGACTGTTTCATTCTTTCCATTTAATATCAGATTGCCTTGGTGACAGATGCTGCTTCATGAAGAATGTCACGTTCACAACCTAATTACCCAGGAAATCAGCAGGTTTCTTTTTCTCCACAAAAACATCTATTCCCTATTCTTCCCAAGGAACTCTGCCAAATTAATTTATGTACAGAACTTACCAACATATTGCTCAAAGTTTTTATATCATCTTGTGAAAAAGGCGTACTAGAGGTTTTGGGTAGTGTTTCCTCTCTCTAATATATATTTCTAATACATATGTGAAAAATCTGTTCTGTTTTGTGTGTTCCTAGTATTTAATGTGATAATTTATAAAATCTAACTAATAAATATTTTCTTCTCCAGTTTGGGTACCATAGAAAACTATTCATAATTATGTAAACCATGCTCATATCTTGTGCATATAGGAAGAGAAACAGCTGTATTTGAATTAAAGCTGAATCTGATGAATGTAAAGGTTAAAGTAAAATAAATATAAGATACATGTATATAGGTATATATGTGTAAATATATGTTGATCAAGACTGTGTTAGTCTAAGACTATAAAGTTTAGTCAAAAAAGGATTTTTATATCCAGTTCTAAAAATTCCCACACTTAATTTCAAGATCTATGCAGATAGATGTAAAGGATAATATCATTATTTTTTTCTATGCAAGAAAATTTAGGAATACCAGTGCTCTTATGTTTTCTGGTGCTACACTCACCCTTCTGAAACTCCTTTGTGTTATATTTTGTGATTATTTAAGAGTAGCAAAAATGCTGGAGAGACTCATTTGGCTATCAGTTACTGTCTGTACAACAGAAAATCTCTGTGTTTTCCAGAAGTCTGTAGTTTATACCTTAGCTTCAAATTTGAAATATCAGAAAAAAATCAATGTACAATTCATGTTTTATAAGACATTGTTTAGCAACTACAGTAAAAATGCTCTTAAAGCACTCCAATAGTTCAATGAGGCATAGTGGTCTCACCTGAAATGAAAATAGCTATTATTTCATCAATCAGACTTCTAAGTTCAAGTATATGTTAATCTTTAAAATTATTCTGATTATGTCTTCTGGGGGAAAAAAAAAAAAAAAAGACATGTCCTTGTGATTGTATATAAAAATCAATTGTCCATTGCTCAAAATAGACATTTGGTTCCCAACACTTTGTTACAGATGAGCCCTTCCCCAAAAGAAAACCTTCTGCTTTTAAAAGCATTTCCTGTAGAAACAGACCTGCCTACTTAAAAAAGAGAACACATTAATTTTTTTTAGAGAGGCATCAATTTTTATTTACCACTTGGGCACTGACCAATCCACACAGCCTTAATTTTCTATTGTTTCTGATTTGCTCAAGGTAGAGGAGCATCAATTAAGAGGAAGAAATTTTGGAAGGCTATTACTGGACTTTTATAAATCCAGTGTTAAGCTAGATATTTATAAATTCTTGTATTACCAATTTGGAATTAGAAAGATGTAATTTCACCTGACAAGTTAGGAGCTGATATAACTGAAATAATAACTGATAATCACTAATATTTCAAGCTGGAGTTTCACCCCCTAAATTTATACAGTAGGTATATCCTTAGCTATGGAATACCTTGTTAACTCTGCTTTTGGCACCCTGACTTGCAAGTTTTATTAAGATTTTAAATATATAAATATATATATTAAAAACTTTTATCTCTATCAAAAATCTTGAGTAGAAAGACAAATACAAATGTTGACAGGTAGTTCTGGTAGGTAGTGCTGGGTATCAATGGCCACTTAAGTTGTAACCTTAAATAGCGATTATCACTCTTTTTTTTCCTAAACATTGTTTCTTAAATACTCCTTAGATGTGCACATTTTGAAAGACAAAGTTTGTAAAGATATTTAAATATAATTAGTGGACCAGTTAGTATATCAAACAAAGTAAAATGGTTAATCTAACTAATTATAAACTTTCCTCATAAACTATATCCTGAAGAGCACCATCGTTGTAATAATGCTGATGTGATAAAACTAATGTTGCAGACAACCAAAATAACATACTGAATGCTGAGTTAATTAAAAATAAAACAAGCAAACAAGAACTCTTATACAAGAAAACCTGTAAGGCCAATTAAATGAATGATGTCAAAGAAGATGATTAAAAGTGACAGCAAGTGATCATAAAATTTTTTTAATAAAAAACCATATTAAACAACATAAAGAAAAAGAGGATTTTTATTTTAACATGTCTATCATGTTAAGTATCACCATAGCTAAAAGTAACTTGATTCATCCTGACTTTATGCGTATACATTTAGAGCAAAACTCTTGAGCTCAGGTTGCTGCCATTTTTTGGTTTTTACATAAGTTGTCAGTGGATTCTGCTTTGGCCAACTTTAAGTGATTCCTTGTTATCCAACCACAAGTTGGTTTCCCTTCTGATGTTGTGCCCATCCATCCCTGCCTCCCTTAAAGCCTACTGGTTTATTTGTGGTTTGTACCATTTCAGAAGGTTGACTTCATAAATTTAAGAAAAAAATTGTTTCTCCTGAAAACAATTAATAGTATTAGCTGTTGTATATCATTCAATCTGGTCTTTCTCACAGATAAGATGCTGTTAAAAAACAACTATGTGGCCCTAGCGTATGTTAATTACCAACTATAAAATAATTTACATAAACTGTATACTAAGAACTGGGTGCTCCCTGAGGGTACATAAGTGGTGGGTAAGAAGACCTCAGGAACCACTTGTTGGATCCAGAGGACCAGCAGGACCTCGACAGGAGGAGACCGTCACTCTCGACCAGACTACAACTGCCACTGTCGACCAGACTACAGCCATCACCTGCACCAACAGGTTTTTTTCACTTCCTTTTGCTTTGGACTTGGGGGAACCACACGGGTCTCAGCACAAGGGCTAACAGACTCCTTTGGGTTTGTGCCCCAGGACACTGGGTTATACTGCTGGGTTTTGTGAGTTGAAAGCAATTTCTCTTTGTGTGAGTGTATTTATGGTAATATCTTTCACTAAATTGTAACTCTGACTTATCTCTCTTGTGGTGGGTCCACTTCTCCTGCTGGTTTACCTTTAAACCAGCACACTTCTAATCTGTTAAAAATTAAATTTAGCTTCTGGTTTCTTTATTCATAACTTTTGTCTCTTGTCATTAGATTCTTGAATGATGTAGATATCATTCTTTTCATCTGAATAAGTATCTGAACAGTACAGCTTAATATTATGCTATTTCATTATCTCTTTTCTGTAAATTCAGGTAGATTTCCTAGGAGGGATGCTCTTTCTCTTCCCTTTGACATTTGTCTATTCTGTTCATGCTTTTTCTATCTTTATTTTGTACCTCATATTTTTTGTGAATTTTCATTTTCACTTCAATCTCAAGAGGACAGCCCTGTGTTGAGGCACATGCTGTAGCTGTAGTACTTGTTAAAGTTTTATTGTAGTATTTTTCAAACTGGGGTTCACATAAGCAAATAAAAGGTGAAATAAAATTAGATGGCAGAAGTCAGTATCCATTTAGAGCTACCTGAGTCAGCAACCACTTGATTGGGAAGCTAAGAGCAGAACTTTTGGCAGTAAATGTTTACATGAGTAGACTAACATTGATTGTTGGCAGCAGTACAGTTTCACCAGTAAAGTGGAGTGAGCATAAACATCTGCATTAGTAATTACAGTGTATTTCCACTTAAAGGCCTTAGAAGCAAATCCACAATATTTCTCCAGAAAATGTAAACTGCTGCCAGCTAAGAATCATGTGGTACGTGAGGATGAGAGTGTCAACATCTTAAAAAACTATGATTTACAGGTAACTTTGTAATTAAAGCTGAGCTCATCAGGTTACAACAGTGTTAGAAAAACTGGTCTACAAATCTCTTAGACTGAAATAGCATCAAAGATAGAAATGCCTTTACCCCATAATTCATGCAGGAAATGAGTTTTCTGCAGATATAGACAGTTTATAGATAATTCAAATGAAGACTGACATATTGTCCAAGGATAAAATGGCAATCAGAGAAGTCACTGTACAGAGTCTTTGTGAATCAAGAGGTCTGGCTAGAACTGGGTTTGGAGGAAAGGGTCAGGGTCCAGAGATGCACATATATGTCAATCAGATTTCACCCACAATTTAAATGAAGGCCATGGAATTGCAGCTCTTCCTTAGAGCAGACCTTCAGGAAGCCATTTTTCAGTATTTACCTGCAGGTCCAGCTGGAGCACCAAAGGACTGTTGCTAAATTCATCTCACCTCAGTCAGTCTTTGATGTGATGCTTATTCAGCCTTCAGAAGATTGATCTGGCCATATTTTTTTTCCCTTCTTTTTCCAAACCCTCTTTTCATGAACAAATGGATATGCTGCTGAGAAGAATACAGGAATCATGGATGCAATGGAAACCAAGATAACCAGCTAACATAGCTTCCTACTGCTGCTGTAATGGATTTCCATAGAACAGTTTAATTATACTGGAAACATGATATTTTATATTAACAAATACTGAATCTCTATAGTATGGAAAAAATATGCTGGATATACAGGATAGCAAAGGAAGGAACAGTTAAGACAGAAAAATAAATTATAAATATTGTCATCTACAGTTCTTTCTTTCTAATTCAAAGAAAATTGTAAGTCTCTTAGGACACTGTCACTTTTAGATAAAAAGACTACAGGAATAAGCAATTGAAGCTATTTCCTGCTCTCAGAGGAAGAAGAATGCAGGTCAAGTACAGCAGAAGGAAAGCAATTTATTCCAATTGTGGTAAACAAAAGAAAATACACCAGTTAAATACAAACCCGATCTTCTAACGTATGCTCACAGATTAGTTTGTTCTCTTTTCCCCATTTGCCAATATGAGTTTAAAAGAGGATGCATTGAAATTTCTCCCTTTGGAAATATTCCATTATTGTGTTTCCCTGGCTTATATTCTAATTAACCCATTGGGAGGATAACATTCTAATTAAGTAGCCTATATGTAGGCGTTCTTTATTCCTTTATGGACATACAAAATCCCTAAGCAAATTTTCCAGCTTCTGACAACACTTTCATGCAGAAATCATTACTAATATTCAATCTAAACCTCCCCTGGTGCAATTTGAGGCCATTTCCTCTTGCCATGTTGTTTGTTTCATGGGAGAAGAGACCGACCCTCACTTCACTATAACCTCCTTTCAGGGAGTTGTAGAGAGTGATAAGGTCCCTCCTGAGCCTTCTTTTCTCGAGGCTAAACACCCCCAGTTCCCTCAGCTTTTCCTCATCCAATTTGTGCTCCAGACCCTTCACCAGCTCTGTTGCTCATGTGAACAGGATGGAGAATAATCTGCATCATGAGTCCTATCTGCCTGTTGGGCTGGTGTCTGAGAAGATAGGGTACAGTTCCACTAGTTCCTTTCCTTTCTCTCTCACATTCCCTGATATTCAACTTACTCACCTTCTCTGGAGCTCTGTCACAAAGCAGAGGAGTTCCTTTCCCTGGGGTGCATGTGCTGCTGCTGGATGATGCTGGCATACCCTGCAGCTGGCACCTGTGTGACAGTATATTCCCGATAGAGGTGCCTGGAACTGTTTCACTTGTGGCACATGCAGAGCTTGTAGACATCATGACTTTCTACCAGGTGGATACCATCACTCCCTGGTCAAGGTGGCAGAGATTGGGCTCCCTGTCCTTCTTGCACATCTCCATGCAAACTGTCTCATGAGCTGCGGCCCCATGTTGTGGCTGATGCCCAAGGTCTTGTTTGTCCACTGTCTTCATCAGGGCTGCTTAAAACCTTCTTTTATACATTTCGGGGGAACTTAGCCACTGTTAAGATTTGATTATTAAGAGGTGCTTCTGCCTGAATTAAGGTGCAAATGAGACCACATGTCAAAGTCAATAGTATGGATTTTATTTAACAGTAAAATGTGAGCAAGAGAGTTAGAAAGATATAGAAAAGAGAGGGGAGGGGGAGAGAAAGAGAGCAAGCCAGAAAGATGCATTAAGTAGAAAGATACCATCACCATGTGGATCCAGTGACCTCCCACTGATCCTTCACCCTGGTCTTCAGTGATGGTGGTCCCAGAGTTGTTTTTCTGGAGTATCACCTTTATACAGTCCAATTTCCAGGTATGCACAGGGTGGGGATGCTGTTCCCATAACTTACGATTGTATGTGTATAAGCAGTTGCTTCCTTTCCCACAGTCTGTCACAGTAGGAATTTTTGTCTGGATGAAATAACCAGGATGCCACCATCATGCAAAGCTTCTTGGAGGCTCTCTTGGATTCCCCTGAGGATTCCCCAGCTCAGGACCAACCCTCAGAACTACACTAAAGCACTTCACTTTGAATCAGGGCAGCACTGGAGCTCTTCACCTTGGGGAAGGAGTACTAGCTTTTGTTATACATAAATCATAGTCATAAGCTATATTTCATTTAAGGTTTTTTTTTAGTTTGAGGGGGTTTTTTTTTGTTTCTTTGTGGGGGTTTTTTGCATTTGTTTGCTTGTTTTTAATTCTGTATCTCCTTATTTCCATAATTATGGCCTGTATAGGTGCTTGGGTAGGGTTATACCTTCTAATATTTGAGAATTACAATAACTAAAGATCATCTGTAACTCTTGTCTCTGTTCAGGTTATAAGTATTGCATACTTCTGATGTGCTCAAGAAACCTTTCAGATTTCCATTTTTTCTAGCCTTATTGTAAGATGTGAATGATTACATTACTTACTGAAAATTTTATGTGAGAGAAAAATAATTCTATTTAGTTTTATTTTTATTAGCCATGTAGATATCTTATTATATTTTTTCAATTGTGTTTTATTTCCTTTCCTTCTGAGAGGTGTTTCTTTAATGATGCCTCTTTTTCTAAACATCATGAGGAACTAGATGTGTGTTTTTACCTTATTAAGTCTCTCAGTTGCTTCCTAAATTGATACAGAGTCCTGATAATATATCATATCACTACATTTTATATTAAGATTTTCTTGTCAACATCATAAAAATCAGAAAGAAAAACATACACCATACTGAGATTAACAAATGGAGGCTTTTCTCATAGAATGGATAATAGTACATGACAAAGGACAGCTTTTCCAGACTGCTAGAGAAGGATCATATTTCTCAAACTGTGCAGAGAGAACATTATTTAAAATAATTTATAGTTGTAAGTCAAACTATTTAAGACATGTTTTCTAGTTTGTTATGATAAAAGACCTTGGATCAATTCTGGTTACTTAATTGTACATTGTAGTTGAACAGTGGATAAGTTTTATTAGAAAAGTCATACATAAAATATACAAGACCAGATACATTTTTATTCTCATTTGAAATAGTGAACTGGCTCTACCTTTATTTACATGGGAGATAGGAAAAGTTTATCTTAAAAATATAGTTTCTTCTCACTATGTTTGCCTTACATTTGTTGAATACTGGCAAGACATCACTATAATTGTAATACCAACACCAAATATTTCTAAAACATAGGAGGGATGAATTCTGCTCTCAATATGTTTACAAATTATGGAGGTCTCAGAGAAATTACTTGTATTTCACATACTTAAAATGAGAGTTCAAAGTAGAAAATTGTCCTTATCTGCTTTTGTATGCTTAGTTATTGTTGTTCTTACCAGATAAGACCCCTGTGGTGTGCTGTATGAAATTTTGCACTGCTTGGAAAACTCTTCCAAAGATCTATGAAAATAAAAATCAATAATTTAAACCCACTAAGGACTTTACTCCCTAAAAACTGAAATGAATTAAAAAAAAAAAAAAAAAAATCTGATATTTACTACTTCAGGTTCATTAGGTTAATCCATGTGGAACTTCTTTAAACTCACACTATTTGCTCCTATGGAGCTTTTACAGTTTTATAAATCAATATTTGGTATGCTTTGACCCATCAGACAGAAAAAGTATTTTTGAACCTATTGCAATCCATTCCACCAAAGAGTGTCAAGAGGCTCTTAAAGCTCTTGGTTATAAGTCTTCTGAGAATACACACAATGGCAAAGAGTTTGGAATTTTTATGAAATGTTTACTGAAAAACAGTGCAGGTTTATTTGAAATACTTTTCTAAATGAAATAAGTTAACTTTACGAGTCTTTTGCTCTCACAGGTGTATATAAGCTTTTATTCACAGTGCAAACCATGTACCCTGCAGTTCAGCTCTATCCAGCTGTGCCAACAGTTTCCAATAGAAAATTTGTGTTAGAACAGGATCAGATAGCAGTGCAGAGCTCATGTCCTACAGTGCTCTGTTTTCCAGCAATTTCTCTGTGGAATATAACTTGGCATTGTAGTTTCTTTTTTCTAACTTGCTGGATCCTTCCTTGTCCACGTTCTAGATTTAATATGCAACCCATTAAAAAAAAGAAACAGGAGAAGTTAAACTCCACTCTGTCTTACTGCAATTTGCTGCAGCTGTTCTTCTATATTTGCATAATATCTTTTTTTTGTCATAGAAATTTGCATAAATACCTATTTCTTGTTCACAGCAAAAATGTGTAAATGTGCAGAAGTAAAATGTGCATTTGGAATAACTGAATCTGACCCTCGTTTAATACTTCTTGCCATAACCTAAGATATAGTAATTTTATCTCATGCTTCAAGAAGAGAAAAACATAATGTCAATTATAGCTCTATTTTTATTTGTAAGTTTAAACTTTAATCTTTATTTTTCTAATTTGTGTTCCTAAGAAAATACCACTGAATCTGAATCTTCTAGAGATCAAATAATTGTTGAAAAAGCACCAGCACCATTTCCACCACTAATCTGTTGCTATTATCCTGCTATGACCCCACTTTTGTTCATCCAGTTTGAGATACAGTATCAGAATGGAAAATGTCTCTATGTATATCTTAAGACATCCATTTCTGAAATCAAAAAACCAGTCCCAAACTAGCTTTCCCCTATGAGACTGTCTCACTTCTGATTAATAATATTTAAATATTAAAATGGCGGGTAATTGAGAGAATGTGTCAAATTTATTTTCAATATTGCACCAATAACATAATACAATTGATAACAGCCAATTTTATTTCCTATTTTTTCTGCTGTAAAGATTATTCAAAGTCATTACACTTTAACATATAATCTGATTGCAAAGCAAAATATAGAAAATTAAAATATTTTAAGTTACTTAACAAGCACAATCTTCAGAAATTTCCAGCATTTTTATTTCAACAACATAAGGTAAATAGCACATAATCTAAATACTTCTGTTACAGAGCAACTGTCCAGTTTTGACTGTGAATAGGCATTGGTTGTTACCATGTTTTTCTCCTTCAGACTAAAAATACTTTAGCATTCTCAGCTTAGTTTATATCAAAATTTTTAAGCCTGTAATCAAGTCAACATTATTTTTCTTGAATACACTGAATATATTTAACATAAGTATATTTAAATCACAGAATCGCCAAATGGTTTGGGCTGGAAAGGACCTCAAAAATCCTTTTGTTCCAAACTCCCTCCTTTTGGCATTAGACCAAGATGCAAGAGCCCCATCCAGCCTGGTCTGTAAAACTTCCAGGGATGGGACATCAAATCTATTGGTTTAAATCTTTGCAAGACTTTGGAAACCTTTGCAAGATCTTGAAAACACCTTTGAAAAAGAATTTTGTGAATTTTTAATATTATTTCCAATTTTTATAATATTCCTCTTTTTAGTAGGAAAGTTAGAATTGAATTCGGTCATCAGTTCTAGTCTACTAACTTTGCATAGAGGTAAACTGATCTCTTTGGCTTGTTTTCTCTGTTAAAAGTATTAAATAAGCAAATAATTAATGTAAACTAAAACGAATAGCTAACCATTGCGGGCTGGCGGGGGGAAGTTTATATCAAACTGCAATTCTTCTGGGTTAATTTACAGTGATTTGATCAAGTTAATACAGCCTGCGAGGAAAGAAATAGAGAATGTCTAGTCACAGCATTAATGTTTTATCAGTGTTATGAGTAAAGTAAAGTTTCTCATTGACCTCTTTAACACATAGTAGTTTACATTACTTATTGGTCTTGAATTGTCTCAGAAAAGTAAGACACTTATTCAAGGTCTAAATAAAGATGTTTGTATATCTGTGCGAAGACAAAAATCACACAAAAGTGAAAGTTCTCTTTAACAGTACCTTGTTAAAATTAGATTTCATATTATGAATATCAGAATTAAATTATTCTGAATTTCATACATACATGATTCTGAATGGGTAATATGACTTTTTGAAGCATGATTTTAATGACACTATTACTTAAATGATTCCATTATAAAGGACTACAGATTTTAAAATGAGTATAGAACTTATTAGGAATGTGTCATAAATGCTCAGTGAGGAGGCATAGCAACTGAGTGTATATTTGTAGGCATAAACTACATAATTTAGTCAAGGTGTTTGTATAGATTGCTCAGAATATCTAAAACTTTGCAGGTGCTTTTGGCTGTTACCTCTATGTTACACCTCACATTTTGATTACAGATTGAACATTCTCTGTTTTGCTTGTGAACCAGGAAAGATGAAGAAACTTTTTCAGAGTGTTTGCTATGTAGAATTCAATGCCTATTGGATATTTTGTAAACAGACTATGCTATATAACCAGAATACCAATGTAAAGTTTTTTTCTCAAGATTATAGCTTCCTTTCCACTAATATTATATGTGAATGCAGAGTCCGTAATGTTGTATTGAACATGGACATGAAAGCAGATTTAAAAGTACTTTAAACAGAGCTTGATTTCTCCATGCACTCTTATAAACAAAGGATTCAGTACAGTTTAGTTCCTTATAAATTTTTTTAAGCTTACTTTTTTTGCATTCACAACTAGAATTGTAGAATCATTAAGGTTGGAAAAGACCTCCAAGATCATCAAATTCAACTTTTGACTGATCACTACTTGGCCAACTAGACCACAACACTGAGTGCCACATCCAGTCATTTTTTTCAACACCTGCAGGGATGGTGATTCCACCACTCCCCTGGGCAGCCATGCCTGAAAACCCTTTCCATGAAGAAATTCTTCCTGATGTCCAGCCTGAATATCTCTGGCACAGCTTGAGGCCATGTCTTCTCGTCCTTTCAAAAACATAGGCCAACATATCTTGCTTTTATATCTTCATTCTAATGACATTATTAGCCTGTTAGGAGAGGAATAAAAATAGCAGATCTGACTTTAAATATACAAAATATATAATATACATTTTAAAACACTTGTTCCTTGGAATTAAAAAAATACTCAGCAACTAAACAATGGCAATTGAAATTAAGAAAATGTGACTGTCACTCACACAGTGTCATATATGTCAGTTACATCCTCACATATGACTTTACTTCACAATCATTTCTTACCAAACTTACTGCAGTATACAGGGATTGCTTTAGTAAAACTGTATCATAGTGCACACCGGCAGGGACATATTCCATGTGGGAATAAGGTAGATGTGATGGCCGGCCTATATAGGTGTTGGTTCCTTATATATACAAACAATTGTGTGTGTGTGTGTGTATATATATGTACACATACCTTTTTTCAAGGAACTGCCAAGTTTTTGTGCTCAATAAAGGATTCAGCTTAGTCCTCCTGTTTTCAAGGTAGATAAATTTGAGACAGAAGAGGCATAGAGAATGATTAAAGGAATGAGAAATCTTTTTATGAGAAATGATTGGAAATGCTTGACTTGTTTAGGCGAACACACTGCAATCTCAAAGGGATATGATTTTTCTCTATAAATATGTGGGAGAAGTGTTGAATATAGAACAATGGAAAATTGCTTTGGGATTGACAGGTGTTTTAGGTACAAAAGCAAATCAGTGTAAAATTGTGCTCAATACAGGATTTGGAAGTGCTACACTTCATGATTTTATCTTGTAGGGACAGTGCTTGATAAATTAAGTATTCTGTCCAACCTTATGGACTTCAGGCTTTTATTAAAAAAAAAAAAAAATATGGGAATAACTTTTTCCAAGTCTGTTTTTACCTTTATTACCCTTATTTGTAGCCATTGACTTCTCTTCTAAACCATATTTTGCCCATGTTTCTGCTCATCTTTACCCTTCTTCCCTTCCCCTTTAATTTTTGTCTCTATTCTTCATTTATCAAATATTCACTTAAAGTTCTAGTCCCTCTTTATGTCCATCCACTCATCAGTGCTCCTGTATCATTGTTCCCTCTCCTCCCACTCATTTTCTCTCTTCTGTTTCTTTTCACTATCTGTCCTGTGTCATAGGTCTCTTCATATTCCCACTGTTCACCTTTCAGCTTTCTGTATTGAGAAGATTTTGTTTAGTCCTTTATGCTCCCTAATTCCTTTGGAACTGGTCACCAGACACTGGTGAAGGATCATTGCTGAGAAATTATTAAAAATTATTAAATGATTTTAAAACTATTTCAAACTTAAAGCAAAAATTTTATAGAAGAAAAGAGGGTAAATAATCAATATATATGTTTGAAGAAATGCTAATTATATATAAATTTCCTCCAATAATTGAGCAAAGTCACATGTGATTTACTTTGACAGTTACAACATATGAACTACAAGAAAATAAAAGCACTTCTGTGAAAGATACTTAAGCCATTCTAAAAGACACAAAACTCTGCATTAAAATGGAAATTCTAGTCTTGACCTCATCAGGAAGATACAGCACACATTGATTATGTGGAACCCTATATGAAGCAACAGTAATTACGCTGATTTGCATATCTAAATTAACATAATTGTTTTTAAATACCAATGGATTTTAATCCCAAGCGAGTTTTTGACTGTAATTGTAATGAGTGTGATTTACAGGAAAAGGCAACAGTTCAACTTCCCCAGCGATCCATTTACTAAGGATATAATTTTAATTTTGCACTTAATTATTATTTTAAGCATATGCCACACAAGTGTCATTGTACATTTCTAGTTCTCTGAGGAGTAAGAAGATTTTATTTCATTGGAAAGACTGTCTAAATCTTTGCTTACTTCCTGAAATACAACAGCTTATGTGTCTAAGGAGTACAGGGTGCATTTGGATGTCTCCTTTATGTAGTTGAGAGATTTTTTTAAGAAGTGTTTGGAATCGAGATGATGAGATTGGTTGGAGTTACCACACCTAACTTCAAACCGCTGCAGCTGACTTCTCTTCCCTCAGCTTTCTTGGCAGTTGTACAAAGACAGAGAGGGGTGGAGATTGCAAATCAAGTGGCAGAAAATGTCTGCCCAATACTTCAGATGTATCTGTCTTCCTCCATTAAGCAAGACTCAAGGGATTTACTGGAGAGCTGCAAAGGAGGGCTATGAAGATGGTTGAGGGTCTACAGGGGAAGTCATCCAAGCGATGGCTGAGGTCACTTGGCTTGTTCAGCTGCAGAAGAGGAGACTGAGGGGTTACCTCATCTCAGTCTGCAGTGTTCTCAGAAGGTGAAGGAGAGGGGCAGGCACAGATCTCTTCTTTCATGCCCAGTGGTCAGGAACCAAGGGAATGGTATGAAGTTTTGTCAGGGGTGCTTTAGGTTGGATATAAGAAAAAAGTTCTTCACCCAGAGGGTGGTTGGGCACTGGAACAGTCTCCCCAGGGCAGTGGTCACAGCACCAAGGCTGACAGAGCTCAAGAATTATTTGGACAATCCTCTCAGACAAAGGTGGGACTCTCAGGGAAGTCATACTTAGATGATCCTTCCGATTCAGGATATTCTAGGATTCTGTAATTTGTTCAGATGAAGAAATCATCCGGATAAACCCTATGTTGTATTTCTAAACACAGCACATTTGATGTTATTTTGTGCTTTCTCTCTCAGCAAATCTTGTGTAGAGCTTGAATTAAAAGCACTACTTGTGTTTATGCACTCTTCTAAAAAGCCCTGATTGCTGAATCCTTTACCTGCTTTTGATGAAGTCTAAGCATCCCAGAAAGTAACAATATTACAGCACAGTGTAGTGGGACTCTGAACTTATTGGATAGTAAGTCTTGCTGCCAGCAAGGGCTTATTGCTAAGGAAATAAAAGGTAAAATCTTCATATGACAATGTGTTAAATAGTATTAATAGTGAAACACTAACAAAGATGACACTCAAAAACACTAAAAGCCTCCCAAGTCCTTACATTTATAGTGTTTCTTTATTTTCAGGTTTTGAAACAATTCATTGTACAAAAAAGAGAAAGATCTATGAATGCTCAAATGAAAATTTATTAAAATGAATTAATGAATGAATTATAAATATATAGTTTCCCCATATTAACAAGTATAGATACTTAACCAAGGCTATATTCAAGTTAGAAATTTTATGGACAAGATGAAGCAAAGGAATATGACTCTTGACTGTGATTTACTGGGTATGTCTGATGGAAGACCTGGTGAAAAAAAAGTCTTATTTCTGACTGATTATGTAAGATTCTGTTCATGAGTCATAAATCAGAAAAAGTCACCTGAGGCTCATCCCCATCCCAGTCATATGGACTAGAGACAGACAAGAAGAGCCTCACGGCCAGTGCAGCTCCTCCGAGCATGACAGAAATATCAGTATTCAGTTAGCTGCAGGTACACTCAGGTCTTTAGTGTCTCAGTTGTCTACAAGGTAGTTTATCACTGTTGCAAATAGAAGACATTGCCACATTCAATGTATTGAATAATGTTTTCATCTTTATTTGAAACATGAGCATGAAAGTAATTTGTATCTGCAGGATTTACCAGATGTTTTCCTTCAAATGCTCTAGTAGAATTACACTAAGTTGTCTTTAGAGTGAAGAATAATTTGTATGAGAAACAAAGGGACTTGCCTAGAAAAAGACATGAGTGTCACATATCTGACACTTCCTTCCATCTCCTTCCTTTAATTAGGTCATGATGGAGTTTGACCATTACTGACTAGAATATTTCTAAATAGTTGATGGATATCAGCACTAGTTTGCCTTTTCTGCAGGAACCATTAATGTTGAAGAATGTATTCATGTTGAACAAAAAAATTAAGATAATAGTTTGATTCTCGATGATCAGAAGTATTTAACTGTAATGATATGGTCATTTTATTTTTATGCCATGCAAGATGGCTTTGGAATGTTTGAAAAAACATTTTGCATTGAATATCAAAAGTCCACAGAGGTCAATTCTGTACTTGTTGTAGTAGACAGCAACTTTTCCATAGGATTAGTAGTAGGGAAAAAGTCCCCAGTTCTTAGCTTTTTATATCATAGTAAAATTATTATAGAATGAATAAACATTTCTGGAACCTTTTTAAAGACAAACCTTCATGTTTTGAAAAGTTGTTTGATTTCTTAGTTATGATTAAAAATATTCTATAATCTTCTTGATCACAGAGCTTATAAGAAAACTGCAAAATTCCTCAAACATATTAATACTAAAGAAAAAGCCTATTGCTGGCTTTCTTAACTATTGTTTCAATGTTCTGTGACAAATGCATTTAATGCTTCTACAAAATTTCCTGTGAAAATAAGGAAATAATTTAAAGAATAAATAAAAAGAGCAAGTTGCTACCCTGACCACCATGGTAATTATGAAAGAAAGCAGAAGAAAAGCAATTTACTACATCTAACTAATAAACCCATAACAGAATAATTTTATATAATTTTTAAACAAATTCTCTTACACTTCGATTTCTGCTACATAATAGGATAGCAGATAAATTACAAGACTGTAATATACTTTCCTCAGTTTTAAATGCCACTTTATGCCAAGTAAACATCTTTGAATTTAGTAATTTGCATTTTTCAAACACTGACTTAATTTGAAAGATGTTACAATGGAGCAGAACAATGAACTAGTAATTATGGCTTATTCTCTTTTTTCCTTTTTTGTCTTTTGTTCAATCATCTATGCTCTTTCTATGGACTGCAGTAGATTGTATCAAATTGTATCCTGCTAGTGACAACAGACTAATCATTTTAATTCCTCTCTTTGGCTAATAACCACTTGATTCATAGACATCTGCTATATTTTATTCTCTGTTTCTTCTTTCTCAAGAAGACTTTTCTTATTCTATAGCTGGAGAGATTTCTCTATCCAATTTGTTCTGAGTTTCAATTTCATGTCTTGTCTGTCTCAGAGCAATTGTCAGTGATGACAGCTGGGCAAAACTTTATGGATCCTTTTAATGTATCTTTTCTATTCTTTGTAGTTGTGGGGTTTTTTGTTTTTTTTTGGTTTTTTGGGTTTTTTTAGATTTTTGGTCAACATCCAACTGTATCATCCAGTTCAAAGGAAAGGATTTTCATTGCTGGCACTGATGCTTTTCACTTATGTAACAAAAGAAATTGAGAAGCATTCAGACCAGTCATATTCTGAATGCATATGAATTTCTGAAAGAAATCAGGAGATGCACAACTGACTAATGTTTTCATATTCTCATATCTTAATGGAAGAATAGTTGCAAAATCCCTTGGGGAAAAAAAATGTTCATACTCACTTGAACAGATAAGTATAATTTTCTATAACAATGAACCAATGTAGTAGAACGATCTGTGGCACCTTGGAAAAACCTGCAGGTCTATTTTATTATATAGCATCATCTAGAAGTCCTTAATTTCACAAGACTTTTTCTTTAAAAATCCATATTACAATAATCTGATCAATCACAGGAGCTTTCACAACCTGGTCCCTGCAAAACATATTTTTGAAAACAATAATCCTTTAGCTCTATTTTGAAAAAAAATGTATGTGATGCTAGGAATTTTTCCTTCAAGTATTGAAAGATTTATTTTTTTACTAATTAGGCTAAAAGGAAAATGAGACTCTAGGTTCATACAGTTTTAGATTGCCAATGCCTTTTTTCTGATTTTGCCAGGTGAAAATGAGCAAGTCACAGATTTTTGCTGGGGAATAAAAATAAGTAAATGTGTGAATGAAATGTACTGGCAACATTCTCTAGTATTTGCATCAAGGAGAGGGCAAAACACAGCAAATACTTGAAGACATTTTCATATTTTTATGATACTTCAGAGTGTTCTCCCAAAACTCCAAATTAGCAGAGTGACTGCGATTGTTTGTGAAAATACCAATAAAATGCATATATGCTGTATTGAGGTTTATTGTGTGAAACCCTTTCCTCCTAACATTTCACTTACTCTGAAATAGAGTCAAAGAGTTTGTACTCTCACTCACACTGAGAAAAATTACTCTCCTCATCACCAGGCAGTAATAGAGGGCCTGCAAGGCAAAGAAGTCTCAAGGTTACTTTCTCTCCAGAGTCTTAATTTACAAGGCAGACAAGCACAGCTTCTCCAGATCACCAGGTAGGAAAACCAGCTTGATGTTTTAATAAAAGTGCAGCATTTCTGTACAGCGGTTCTCTTGCTCTCAAAGTCACTGTCAGCAAGATAAATGCTCGCAGAAATATTGCTAATGTGACGAAGCTGTAAAATCCATCAATATAAAGTCCACACTAGCATTACGTATGACAGTTTTCCTGCTGGAAAACTGAAGTGATATAAATTTTAACACAGTGTTCATAAGCCAGAAAGTACTTAGCGGTGAAATCAAGAGTCTTATAATACAGGTGGTCAACTCTCAAGTTTTCCTGTAAAATAAAAAAATATCCTCACTTTTTGCTTATAAATCTTAACAGGCAATGACCAAGGGAAAAGAATTCCAAGAAAATTGGAAGGTTTTCTCCACTTTTGGGCCAGATGCTGAAACATTTTCAGTGGAGCATCACTGGTATACAACCTCTGAATAGCAGAGTCATTGAGAAGGAGGTTTATAGATTATCTATTTGACTTTCATATCTATTATGAATAATTAGGGGGGAGGGGATTTTTTCCTTCTCTTTTTTTCCCAGCACTTACCAGTAAATGTCTTTGTTATGCATTCTATTTAAAGTGTTTTAATAATAGTATTAGATCAGAAAAAATAAACAGTAAATTGTTTATGGGGAGATATACAAGCCACAAAATATTCTAACTGGTACAGTGTATATATTCAGTGACATGTGAAAGAGGTCTTAAAACCTGGATGCATTAAATGGTGTCACAAAAAGCAGAACAAAATGAACATGAATGGAACAAGACAACACATATTTATGTAATGTTAGTGTTTGTTAAGTGAACTACTGATACAGACTAGTTAAAGGAGCAAACAGCTATACCGATATAACAGGTAGGTCCTCACATTTTTTATGGAGTTTTTCACAATATTTTCTTCTATAGACAGTTTAAATTCTGAATTTGGTGATGAAGGAAATAGAACCAACTATGAAAACCAACATTTACCAATATTTACAGTTTGTGGTATAAAATGCTATTACTAACTTTGTGATATTTCCTTCTTCCCAATTACAATTGTCTCAGGACAAAGTAATTATGTATTACTTTCTACTTGCTTTGAAAAAAATAGCCATTTAAATATGTACACATGATTATTTTTGGTTGACAGAAAAATAATCAAAGAATAATGTTGTTAGTACATAAAACCTGGGCTGAAATTTCTAATATAATTTTTTTAATATATATTTATATGTACCTTAGTAGTTTAGAATACAGATATATCAGCATAATATGAATTATTTCAAAATGGTTTAGAAATATTATAGCTATGATTTAGGGCTGGTTTTAGTTAGGGCAGACAAAATGTCAGTACCAATAGAGAAAATTGGAAACAATCAAACAAATACGTATATTCCTTTTAATGAAGAAATGTTTGACTATTTTATTTCTTTTCCTATGTTTTTCCTTGCTTGAAGATAATATTGAGATTTTGCACTCACTCACTACAATTCTCTGACATCACACAGAATATTTCTCTAAACACAATAGAAACAAATGGTTGAAAGCTCTAGTCTGATCATAAATTTCATTTGTTTTTCAGTGTGTTCCCATACACTTTCCAAAATTTCAGTCTTTTGCTCATACAGACAGACAGCTGCAAATGACAAAACTGTCATTATGCTTGGATTCACTCAGAAAGAAAACCTTTCTTTCATGAAATTTAACATTATCACTCATGTCCTGAGCTATGGCTTTACAATCTGCTCTTGCGCTGTTTCTAAATATTGCAAAATATGTTGCAACTTAACACTCCTTCTCTCCATTAAGCTTCGCACAGAGGTCTAGTTAATGACAGAATTTAGTGTTTTATTATGAAAACAAATTCATTTGTAACTGTCTGTAAATATATTAAACAGTAACATAATGATCAGACTAAAGAATAGTCCCCATCTTGACCTGAAATGAGTTTAAAAACTGGCCCAGACACACTCTGACAGAGATTGCATCTCTAGATATGTTTAAAAACCACTGGAAAGACTCCAACAGTGTAGAAGAAGTTAATTCTCATATTTCAAAATAAATGTGAGATGGGATAGGCAGCATTTAAACTAGTTAGTAGAACGGGAACTCTAGACAAAGTTGATAAGGAAGGTAATTGGTAAAGTATTAAAAGATTTTAACAATTAATGGTAATGAAAATAGCTTTATGGAAATTAGATCTTTTAAGACAAAACTCATACATTATTTTAGGAGATTATAACTTGGTTACCATGGAAACCTAGTAAACTGAAGACTTCTGAAAGATAATTTATTTTATGTTGCACAATCTGATTGGAAGTTAGACTACAAAACCAAAGGACTTTGGGCTGAAAGGTGGTCAACTAATTACAAAAAGAAAACTGGCAGAACAATTCTTTTGCTAGTAAAGTTTATGCTGTTTTATGCCATTTTCATACAAAAATATGATTGCCTGCTTTATTGCAATGCAATAAGTAAAATTATTTAAGCAGCCCACCAAGTTTAACTAATGGGACATCAAGATTAACTATGATCCCCAGGTTCCCACTCATATCGATAAACATTGCAAACATTTTGGTCTAGCACAGATATTTCATTGGCTGAGATCCAAATGACTGCAAGGTAGGACAAATTAATTTCAAACCTTACATTTTCAACTAGACAAGTAATTATTTGGTGTAGCAACAGAGATGCAGACATCATGCCATTTTAGTCTGTTCTAAAAGCTTTCAAAGCAGCTATTTCATGCAAGGGTTGCTGGTGAGCATTATATAGTTTCATCTGCCTAACACAGAATGTAAAAATGACCAACATGGGGTACCATATGTGTGAAACAGGATAGAATCCTAAAGGTTCTATTTTATTTTTATATATATTTTTGAAAAAAAAAGAAAAAAGAAATGTCCATTTTCTTGACTTAGGTTCTCTTTAATCACTCTTCATTTATCAAAGTTTAGAAAGTTAAAAGAAAATATTCTGTCTTTTTAGGTGCTGGCTTTGTAGGATAGAGTTAACTTTCATTGTAGTAGCTAGTGTGGGGCTGTAGTTTGGATTTGTCCTGAAAACAGTGCTGATATCAGGAGGACATTCCTGATGCTGCTTCCACAGAGTCAAGGCCTTTTCTGCCCCTTATCCCGCCCCCCACCAGTGAGTGGACTAGGGGTGCACAAGGATTTGGAAGGGGCCACAGACAGGACACCTGACCCCAACTGACCAAAGGGATATTTCACACCATATGGTGTCATGTTCAGTGTATAGAGCTGTGGGAAGAAGAAGGAAGGGGGAGCATTCAGTGATGCCGTTATTTCTCCCCAAGTCACCCTTAGGCATGATGGAGCCCATGTGGAGAACTGAATAAATTCTTTGTCTTGCTTTGTTTGTGGAGGCTGTTTTTGCATTCCCTATTAAACTGTCTTTATCTCAACCCACGAGTAGAAGGTGTCTGGAATATGAGGCTATGTGGAAAATCTAGAGAATTTCTCTCTAGAGTATTACTCTCTAAAGAATTACTCTCTAGCCACAGAAAGGAAAAATTTCTGCCACAGGACTGAAGTTGTTAAATATCAAAAAATGACATCATCAAAGGTAGCAAATATAGCAGCAGATCTCTGTATAGGGCCTACCTAAAATTCTCAGGCAATTAAAAGATGCAGAACCTGTAAGAGGATTTCTGTTCAACTCACATTTTCTCAATAGGTACTTGGATGCTCTTTATTCTTAAATTCTCAAGTTTCAACTCTTAGGAAAACACAGAAAAAGTACAGGCTTGTATTAGAAAATAGTTTTAACCAACTGCATTTTGCAAGGATTTATTTATTTGTACATATTTTTTATTTCCTTTGCAAAAGAAGTAAGTACAAAGTGAACAATTTACTGTCTATGAGAATGAAACAGCCAGTCCAGATCCTCTTCCAAGTCGATCTTCAAAGAAAAAAAAGCATCCCTTCTCAGCTTTGAGGGAAAGGGTTTTGGGACACCCTACAGTAAAGAGAAGTAGAAGATCTAGATTGTAGATCAGTCCTCCCTAAAGAAAATGGCTTTACTGTATTACATGTTGCTCTATTTAACTGTCCTCTCACTCAGGTTTCTAATTCTGTTTTAGAAACTACATCAATGGGAATAAATGACAGTAACAAATTCCCCAGATTAATAGGAGACATAGTGTAAACACTTTATAAGTAATAAATCCAGAATTACTATTTACAATGGGCATGAAGTGGCATGATATCTAATGAAAATTTTATAACACAACCTGATTTTTTTTCTTTTGGGCAAAACCCAGTATTTTCCTTTTTAAAAAAAAGACAAAACAAACTAAATCAAACAAACAAACAAAAAAATCTGTTATTTATATGCCTATGTTTTCATAATGTAATACAGACTCAGAAGTCCATGCATTTAAGCACAAAGATCTAATTCACAATTCAAGGATTTAAACAAGAAAATTCTCTTCTGGTGCATTATAAGATTAAATTCACCAGTGTCTTGCTGCAATACATTGGTACTTTATAATCATTTTGGGATGAAGCAATATATTAAATGTTCTGTCATTTATACATGATGATTACTCATCATAGATCAGAAACTCCTGTTATTAGTTCTAGTGCATGAATGCACAGTCCTGTACTTTATTCTGTTGCTGCTACTCTGGGATTCAAGGTACTGGAGTAATAGACTCAAGTAACCTCTTGTCCTTTGATCCTGCAGTGTGTCGATGATGCTTCCTATTGGCACATTTTACCACTATGAGCAGAGGGTAGGAGAGACCAAATGAACACACAACACACACCACATACACACACTTTGCATATGCTTTTTTTTTTTTTTTTTTTTTTTTTTTTTTTTTTGTCAAGGACACTAATTAAAGTATCAAATAAGGGCAGGTTCTTGGGAAATTGTACTAATAATCTCCATCTCTTAGTACAATCCCCCTGTCATTTGCTGGCACATTTTCTTGGCTCTTCTCCAAGTTATCAATTCCTGTTTTCCCTTGTTTGTCTAATAATATACGATTATATGAATCATGACATTTAGATTACTTATATAAACAAAGTTTTCTATTTCTGAAAATTATAGTTATTAAAAATGGTTTTGTCATGGTCTTGGATGCTAATGTTTTTAAAGTTTTGTAGCATGTTTTTGTCTTTTCCTACATTTTCCCATCATTTTTCCTGGTTTTGTTTACCTGTCTGTAATTGTTCAAAATCTCACAGAAGTTAATTTACCCTTAATTTCTTCCCCATGTTCAGTTCTATGGTTTTTGGTTTTTTTTCAAAAAACACCCCCAAACAACTAACTTTGCAGTATTGTGTTTAAGTTCTCCTTTTGCTGCCTTCTGTTTGCTCAGCATGCCAAAATTCAGTTATTTGAGTTTTGTTTCCAATTCAAAAGTGTTAACTCTGGGCATTCATTTAGTATCTGTGCTGAGACTTGTTTTCCTTAATACTTTCCAGCCTCACATGCAGAAGGTCTGTAACATTGCCTTCACATTTTTTTTTATTTGAAAATAAATAAATTTGCACTCTCTGTTTGCATAATTTTTACTTTTTTATATATATATATATATATATATATACTTATACAACAGATGTCTAAACTAATCAAGTTTAATCAAGGACTTGAAATAAGAAAAACAATCACGACCATTTCTGATATTTTTATTAAAGAATACAGTAGTACACAATGTCTATAGTTTCCCAAGTCACAACAGTGAATATTAAACATATTTTCTTTCCAAGGTAACTTTCTATACTGCATATGCAAAGTGAATTTACAAGAGCATGTCGTGACAGGACAAGGGGAATGGCTTCAAACTAAAAGAAAATAGGTTTGGATTAGATGCTAAGAAAAAAATTCTTCACTGTGAAGTGGTGAGGGAGTGGCACAGGTTTCCTACAGAAGCTATGGATGCCCCATCCCTGGAAGTGTTCAAGGCCAGGCTGGATGGGGCTCTGAGAAACCTGGTCTAGTGGAAGATGTCCCTGTCCATGGCAGGGGTTTAGAACTGAATGATCTTAAAAGTCTCTTCCAACACAGGCCATTCTGTGATCCTATGATCTTGCACACTGTTCATAAGAAGTTATTTTGCTTGTGGTTCATCTGAAGATATTTACCCAATATATTTACCAACCAAATGTTATTTAAGACTAAAGTTTTAAGAAGCTGATTGGCGTTAATATATGCAAAAAGCAAATATATCATGCTGAAAGAGATCACAGTTACAGGATGCCAAAGCTGGTACAATGTGCTGTTTTGCCACCTGAATTCAAAATCCAACTACGGATTAGTAGGAATGACTAAACTAGTAATATATAAATCTAAATTTATGAATAGCTTAATTACACATTAAGCTTACATCTGCAGTGAGTAGCACAAAGTCTATGTACCGATCAAGTCTTATTCAGTATCTTAACTACAATTTGCTAAAAAAAGACATCTTTGAAGGTTTGGGTTTTTGTTTTTTGGTTTTTTTGTTTGTTTGTTCATTTCTTTGTGGCAGATGTTCTTGTGATTTCAATCACGCCAGAACTAATTCCTCTTATCACTTGCACAATTGCGCTGAAGTCATGCACACAATGATTATAACTTGCCTGTCAAATACTGTTCATGTTCAGCCTCTCTGTTTTCCATAGCTTATAATTTATCTCTCCCCTCTCATTTTGGTAAATGTTGTGACCTATTGTTCAAAGTCTTTGGCCCTTACCAATAAAACATTTGTATCTTTACAACCTCTGGCTCAATTAACATGAAGTGATGGGGGCCCAGCACAGGCACAAGGCTGAAGTTACCTCTAAGTCCTAGTAATCTTTTCTATACTTTTAAATGTTTTGTGTGTGTGTTGTGTGTGTTTTAATTCTTCTAGCATTTGAGAACATTGCTAATATAGGTGCCATTAACTCAGCCTGAAAGTAGTCATGATACTGGTTTGTGCCAGCAGTCTGCTTTGCTTACCTGCCATGTACAGATGTTTCAAAATATATTGAAGGTCAATTATGAGGATAAATATTAATCAGAACAGGGGAAAATTCAGCTAAAAATGCTACAATTTTATTTGCTGGATTAGACAAGATTTGGATAAAGTTCCTTTTTCTCCACATTAAAAGTAACCTGTAATCTTTGGAAAACCAGTGTTTAGCTAGATGGAATTACACAGAGCTATATTAAAACACTATCTGTATTTCTTTTCAGTTCTCTGGTATAGTAGTGAGGTATTGAAAGGTTTACAAAATGGATGTCCTCTTTTTTTTTTTTTTTTTTTTTTTTTAATAAACACTTTAGTAGACTCACCTAAATATATTGCTCGACTACAATGGAATATGTCACCATCTGTGAAAGAGAGAATATTGGCAGTGTCAGAAACAACTATCATCACCAATATCCTGAAACATCCAGAGGATGTGTGGCAGAAATATACATAAATATGGAGGAAAAGTCTTCATCTTTCTCTGTGTGACCTTTTTTTTTTTCCTTTTTTTTAGCAGACGGTTTAAGAATGGAAACCCATTTATTCCTTATATGACTGATAATAATATGTGATACCCATGACCTTTCATTTTAGTCTGCCTCCTGCTCTCTCTCTTGCTCTTTCACTCTGCAACTCACTATCATAGAAATACCATTGGGCCATGGGTTAAATGTAAATTCCTTAAAATTAAATATAGTGCTTCCAGTATCATTTCTATCAAGTTGCAGTAATAGAATAAGGCGACATTGCTTGTTAAATTTTTACTTCTGCTACCACCTACATTGTTTTAAGAGTTGGCAACCCTTTTGTTTATGGCACTGATAAATGACACTTGCAATAGAATCGAAAGGGTGTAGTCTAAAAAGTGACATATTATGTTCAAAAAAAATCCAAACAAAATTGCACATTGTAGGAAGCACATCTATTTGTTTGTATAATTATTTTGTTACTGACAATCATGTGCATGAGAAAATAATAGTTTTTAGTTCTAGTCAATGACAGTCTGTTTTAGAAATTTCAATACAAAACCTTGGGGGTTTTGTGACTGTATAAAAAGGCTGTTACTGCATTACCATGGAATGGATGAGATAAAGCAGTCATTGAAATGCAGACTAGTTAGAAAGGATGGGAACAGTGTTTTAATGTATTCTCAACAAACAATGGAAGGTTTCAGTTTTTATCTTCCTGAAATATATTAGAATATAATATGGATCATGTTTCTTCTTAATGTTTGCAAGAGGTTATAATCATCATAATAATTATAAAATTATATGGACTTTATTTGCCAAGAGGAATAGTATCATTCAGTCAATCAGTTTAAAAGGTATTGAAACAATTTTTATTAGAAATATGGATAAGTGGTTGATAAAGAACTTTAAAACTCATGTCTGTTTTTGGTTGGGTTATTTTTGTTCATATAAACAGTAAAATCCATCCAAGGATGTTTTGATTAAGCTAATTAATTAGTTTAGTTCATTAGTAATTTCCCTGCAAATACCTGAACTATTTTTTTTTTACATATTCTCAGTATGTATACTTTGGTTATTACTTTGTACTATGAGTAATTGGCCACTTCCTACCACCTATGACAAGAGATGTATATTACATTTTTTGGCTGGAAATGAAGAATTGCATCTAAATTATCAAAATGAGGTTTCAGCCTGCTCCAAAAATGAAATTGAAACATAACAATATCTATTAACACTTGGTAACTAAAGTCTGGCTCTCAGGGATTAGGAAAGGCACATCCTTTCAAAATCCCCCCCCCTCACAGCTTGGCTTCTTGCATCTTTCTGACTGCTGTAGCACTGGATTACTGTCCTTTTTCAGTTAGGTCTCAGGTTCTGAATTCTGATTATTGTTTGACAAAATGTATGGTTGAGCTTAATTATTGAAAGAGAAAAAAAACAAACAGTGCTCTGCTGAGTTAGTGAATTTATGGAAAATACAGCACAAAATATCTGACTAAATCCTCTAAGTTACTTTGGGTCAAAATTAAGATATTTTTGTGCCATTTTTAATGTTTCGTTTATATAAAATATCAAGTAACTGGTATGTTAACTATGGGCCCTGGTTCTGGAAAGCCAAAAGCAGGAAGGCCCTTGATAAGCACATTCCTAGTCAAGAAAGTACTTAAAACAATGTCCTCCAGGCCTGAAGGCCTTGCTGCCTCTGTGAGAAGTCACTTTCTGTTGGTGAGGCTTTTTTGCTTTCTAAAGAAAATTTTAGATAGATAGATAGATAGATAGATAGATAGATAGATAGATAGATAGATAGATAGATAGATAGATAGATAGAT
>JAWWEV010000001.1:12822817-12863340 GCA_035583235.1 Hafferia zeledoni
CTGGCTCTGCTCTTTGCTTTTCACTCTCCATCTCTGGGCACCCTGAGCTTCGGGGAGAGAGAGAGAGAGATGAGGGAGAGAGAGAGAGAAGAGGGAAGAGACACAGCTGCTTCAGGACACTGCAGACCTTTTTTTTTTTTCCCCTCTTCCTGGGAATTGATTTGGACTGCAAGGAGATTCCTGGGAACTATCACCATTTCCTCCACTCTCAGCTTTATTCCCTCTTCGTTTAGGACAAAGAGAGAGAGAGAGAGAGTTCATTGACTCGTCTCTGCCTTGCTGGGAAAAAGACTGAGAATTCATCTCGCAGCCAGCCGAGGTGGGACACTCACACTGTCCATAAATATAACTGCTCCAGGAGGAATCTACCATTTTGGGGGTTGTTCTCTTTGGTTTCTTTACCTTTGGTGCTGGGGGAGTAGTTTGCTCTGGTCTGTTTGCAGTTATATCTATATCCACACATATATGTGGATATATATAGTAGTTAAGAACAGTTATCCTTCTTATACCCATTTTCTAATTAAAGTTCCTTTTTCTTAAATTTAATAAAGAGTGACATGATTATTGTGGAGGAATCCTTTTTGGTAAACATTTAGGTTTTTCCCTCAAACTAAGACAAAGTATTATGTGAGTTTGGAGGGAGTGTATAGAGTGTGGGGAAAAAAAGTACTCCCAGAGTACTGAGAAAAAAAAGATCTATACCTGAGGAGAAGGAGACCAGTTAAAAAAATCCACACAATTGCAGAGTTTGACAACAAACAAAGATGTTAATATGCTTAACCAAAGAAGTAAAAAAAGTAAGGTATTTTTTTCCTTCCTCTTCAGCAGCAAATAACTTGCTTATTTTTTTTTTTTTTTTTTTTACCTAGTAGTATAGATACCTGGTTTTCAAATTATGTCGTTCATAAACCTCTGAAATTCTCACTATAACTTCTACATCTAAACTGTTGGCAGATTAGCACATGAAAAATTTGATTCCAAATATACAAAATCTCTTTTTTAAGGGACAATCATAACTGCAATTAATTAATGAAAAATTGAGAAGTGTTTTTATTTATGGATTTATGAGCGTATCAGTCTTGATGTCAGCTGCATAGTACTGCTCCCTCTGCATGGGAACCATTAACTGTATTCTCAATAGTTTAATGTAATAAAGAAGAAAAATCATCTTGATTAAAACCATGAGTCTTGGAGAAGCTTGGAGAAAAACTTCCTGCACCATTTCCAGTTGCTCCATTTTTAAAGAACCCTCCTGAATTTCAAAGCACTTCTACTCACATTTTTGGCTGGCTGGACTTTTATTTGTCTATATTATCAAATGGTTGGTTCTCCTGAAAGACTGACTAATGTTGGATTGATTTTGTTACACTGAGAAGAAAGGCACAATTTAGAAAAAGTTAACAAATCGCTTTAATTTCTTTATCTCATCAATTTTCATTTGCTTCTTAAACATTTTTTTCTAATTGCACTTTTTCCAAGAGTAAAAGCTTCTTCAGCAATACTGAAAATGATAGCTGGGAAGAGGATGATGAAAGTAGATTCACTATTTACAAAATACTGAATGGAGTTTCATTTGCTGATTTTGATTCAAATGTCACAGGTTCATCATCACTGCATAATATTATTAGTAGGTAGATATATGTGTCTAAAAGATTACATTTTCAGTAGATAATTATCAAGAGTTCTCTATTTACAAAATTTTTTTGGTGGAAAAATTAATTGTGTTTAAAAAACAGAATTTAAAAAAAAAAAAGATGCATCTTTGTGTCACATACGCTTTCATTGTGTTTCAGTGAAAATTCAATGAATATTACTAGTAACAACTTCTTGCTCTCTGATGTTCACATCAGTAGGAAGAAACACTGACAACATTAGAGTGAATTTAGAAAAGAACAGCAAAAATGATTAATGGCTTGATGCAACTGACAGTGAAAAATTAAAAAAGTTAATTTTGAAAAGCTTGAGTGAACATTTACTGTGTACAGGAAACAGCTTCAGATGCTTTTGGTGTGTGAACACAGAGTCAACTGAAAATTTCCTTTTATTAACAAGAAACTTACTCTTTTAATGATTTTGAATGTGACACACAATGAAGGGAGAGTAATGCCCCACTGCTTCTTTCATTTTAAAGTAAAAGTAATGAAGGCATATAAATATTATCTGAAAAACTTTAGAACAGTACCTTTTCTCCAAATAAAATATAGAGATTTTCCTATCTATTTTGGTATTGCTTCTGTCCCAGAAAAAAAAAAAATCCCTAAAATAAACATTACCATTCTGTAGGGGTTGGAGGAAATTATTTTATGTTTATAGCTCCTTTTGCCCAGAAAACCAGTATTATCTCAGTATTATTGTTGGGAGGTGGGGGGATTGGACAGACAGTAGTTGTTATTTCTGCTACTTTTATCATCACAGGGGTAGAAACAGAAAATCTAGGAAAAGTAAAGATTGTAAATATCCAAAATAAAGCACTGTAAAGAGCAGCACTTTATGCTTTATATGATTATAATTGGAGAGGCCAGCAGGGCAAGGAAGGGGATTCCGGTCTTCCCTGGTGAGACTCCACCTGCTGTGCTGACTCCAGCTCAGGGTTCCCAAAACAAGAAAAGTGTGGACCTGATAGAACAGGTTCAGGGGAGGGCCACAAAGATGGTCCAAGGGGTGGAGCATCTCTCCTATGAAGGCAGGCTGAGAGAGCCGAGACTGTTTATCCTGGAGAAGAGTAGGCTCCATAGAGACCTTATTGTGGCCTTCCAGTACTTGAAAGGGGATTCATAAAAAAAGGGAGAGCAACTTTTTATACAGGCAGATAATAATAGGACAAAGGGGAATGGTTGAGGTTGGATGTTAGGAAGTTCCATACTCAGCAGGTAGTGAGGCCCTGGTACAAGTTGTCCACAGAAGTTGTAGATGCCCCATCCCGGGAAGTGTTCAAGGCCAGGCTGGATGGAGCTCTGAGCAACCTGGTCTAGTGGAAGGTGTCCCTGCCTGCCCATAGAAGTGGGGATGCAACTACATAATCTTTAAGGTCCCTTCTAACCCAAGCCACTCTATTATTCTATGAATTTATGCACTGAAAATATTATACAATATTTTTTGTTCTGTTTAATTCATGACTCAGGTGCTGAAACTGGTGAAAGTTCTGAGACACAGAAATGTTCTCAGACACAGAACATGCCATGCTGTCCAGGCTGTGGGGTGGCATTTTGCACAGCAGTTTGAATGGGAGGGCATGAAGGTGTCTGTTTGAAGGAGGAACATTCCACTGGCTGAGTTGAGAGACCTAAAGTAAACATAGCACAGGAATCAGGCACCATTCCATGATCATCTGCACAGGCCAAGGGCACTTATTCTACCCAGTCCTGAAGGCAGAGTGGTGGACTCTTGTCTGAGAGCAAAGGCTGCAGTTCTGGCTGTGGGGCATCAGTGGTAGGCAATGCCTCCACCCAGATGGGGCTACTGAAGAGAGAGGCTGCAGAGCAGACTTCACACTGCAGTGAGTGCATAGACCTTTCTGCTGGGCCAGGGACAGGCAGCAGACCTGCTTGAAAACAGTGTGTCCATGTGGAGGACATCCTGCAGCAGATGGCTGGGCTGCAGGAGGTGGTGAGAAGCCTGCATAACATCAGCGAGGATGAGGAGTTGGATGGCTGTTTCCAAACAGCACAGTACTCCCCCAGCAGCATGCACATAAGGAAGAGGGGCAAATAACACAAAAGAATAGAAGCTTCTAATGGATATGACCTGCAGGAGCATAGTGCTTCCCTCACAGCCTGAGATGCTCTTGCAGAACTGCTTCACTGCTCTGCAGCCCCATCTGCTCTGTGGATAACAACAGTGCAACTAAGAAATGCTGATGGGTTATAGTGGTAGTCAACCGTCCTCTGGAAGGCACGAAGGCATCATTGGCCAACCTGATGTGCTCTCTAGAGAGGTGTCCTGCTTACCAGGGGCTCAAAGCAGGGAGGCCGCTAAGAGGTTGCAAAAGCCTCATACAGTACCTTGATTCTTTTACTATAATATAGAATATTATTTCTTGGGTTTTCTCAGTCTCTTCAGTCTATTTATATAATTTACCTTCAAATAAAAGTATTTATGAAATATAGTTTCTGTTCATATCAGAACACAAAACTGCACACAAAACCACACATGTTATAGACAACTCTACTCACTTAACTCCCTTGTTTTATATTCATCTCTAACTCCAGCATCAGCACAAAACTGGTGACAGAATAAATAAAAATAAATAAATAAAAAGAGTGAAAGTTTTGATAGCATTTTCATTTCCTTTCAGTCTTGCAAAGCTCCATAGCTGCAAGGTAAAGTGCTGGCTGTGATATTTACAAAAATGATGTTACAGCAAAATGCAACACAAAGAGGATTACTGTTGCAACAGTTTTGTAGCTGATAGGGCTTCAGCTGCCTGAGGCTTCCTACTGAACCACCCAGAGTGTTGTAAGTGGAAGGATCATATTTTTTTTTTTCTTTTTTTTCTTTTTTTGTTTTTTTTTTTTTTTTTTTTTGTAGGCCAACAACAGCAGAATAAAAATCACTCAAAAATTATGTATCAATAGTACCCATGAAATCTGATGGAAACCATACAGACAATCATGCTTATTTTAGTCAGTCACTCAGTGACACTTAACACTGCTACTGATTTTCATTTCATAAGCCCATAATTGGAGAGGCTCATTACTGTTCACCTTTATAACTTTTTCTCCTTGGGTTTAGAGTTGTAAGTAGTCAAGGAATATGCCAAGTGAGTATAAACAGAGAAGATGACTAGAAAATGTGGATGAGACACTGAGTTGTGAAGAGAGAAGAACACACCACCTTTTCTTCATGACAGATCTATAAATCAAGAATTAATCACTGCTGATTGTGCCAGTTGGCCTTCTCGGTATTACTGACCAAAACTGTTCATGATTTTGAATGTAAAATGTAAATGTCACAATGTAAAATTAACTTCTATTTAGAGGCTATGAGGGATAGGGAACTTATCCAACTCCAAGCTTTCAGATTAATGGCCATGATAGTAATGAGAATCCAAATATTACAGCTTCTATTTTCTTTCTTTCTTTCTTTCTTTCTTTCTTTCTTTCTTTCTTTCTTTCTTTCTTTCTTTCTTTCTTTCTTTCTTTCTTCTTTCTTTTTCTTTCTTTCTTTCTTTCTTTCTTTCTTTCTCTCTTTCTCTCTTTCTTTCTCTTTACTTAGAAATGCCTTATATTACTTTTTATAAAGATACTTCTATTTTCAGATGACTTCCTTTAAACACTTTTGAAGTGTGTTTGCTAAACAGAGAAATATGTGCAAAATAATGTTTCAGATCAAACATTGTTCCCAATATGAAAAAAAAAACACGTAGTTTTTTATAATGTTTTGTAAATTTATTTTTGGAATTGATATTAATTCTAAATATATACTGATTATTTTTCAAATTAATGATTCTGTAATTTGTCAGTGTATGTCTTCATACCCTTGTAATAATTTTCTTTGTTCCCAAAAATAAGTATAGTTATAAATGTATTGAATTTCAGAGTACAATAAGAGTTGTTTAATAAAATGCTCTTGCAGAAATAAAATAGACTGATCTATTTTAATTTTTCACAGCAGGTGGATTTTCCAGACCTTGGACCTCTCTTGCAGTCATATTTATGAATCATTTTAATATTTGAATATGTTTTAAGGTGTGTGAATGCCATGCTGCTATTAGAATTACTTCCTTATAATCTTACACAAACACAAAAAACAGAGGGGATAACTTTATTAGAAAAGATTATATTATATATTCTCTTTTTATCAACATAAGGTTTCTGGTTTTTTCCTTTATGACATAGTTTTTTTCAGTCTGTTTTTGTTTGTGTGTGTGCTATGAATCCAAATAACAAATGAAAGTGATAGTTTTATTACCAACTCACATCAAAAATTTGAAGCTTTACAGGACATTTTAAAATTTCTGGCATGCAGCTGTTCTCTTTACCCGGTGTTGTAACTCCACAGTGTTGTGACAGTAGGGGCTCTGCTGAGGGATTCAGGCAGCTCTGCCTTGCTCTCACTACTCTGCTGGCTTTCTCTGCCGAGGGTCCAGGAGTTCTGCCTCAGATCTGGATTCAGCAGCAGCCCTTGGCCAGATCTAGCCCTGACACCAGCGCTGTTCCAATCCCTCTCAGATCCTGGGCCACTGAGGGGCTGCTGCCTTTGGCTGGAACTTTGCTACCAGTCCAAGATTGCCCAGGTGGCAGTTTCAAAAGTAACAAAGTGGGGTGTGGCTTGAGCAAAATCAGGTCCAGTGGGGCCCTTGTTTGTTTGGTACAAGGCAAGGTCTGAGGAAACCAGGGATATAGGTGGGCAGGAGAAGAACAAGGACACACTACTGGAGAAAATGGGAGACAGACAGGAACAGTGACAAGAAAACAAGTTGGGGGGTATGTCTCTCTGGCTGAGGGCTGTGCCTGATCACCACTGTTTATCCTATCTTCTTGCTAAACTCTGTTAATAAATCATAGAATCATAGAATGGCCTGTGTTGGAAGGGACCCTTAAGAGCATCTTGTTCAAATTACTGCCATGGGCAAGGACATCTTCCACTAGACCAGGTTGCACAGAGAGCCATCCAACCTGCCTTTGAACAGTTCCAGGGATGGTTGCAGCCACTGTTTCTCTGGGCTACCTATGCCACTGCCTCAGACAGTCAACACACTTATTGTTTCCTAGTATCTAATCTAAACCTACTGTCTTTCAGTTTGAAGACATTCCCCCTTGTCCTGTTGCTCCAGGTCCCTGTAAATAGCCTCTCTCCATCTTTCCTGTAGGCTCCCTTCAGATACTGGAAGGCTACTATTAAGCCACTCCAAAGCCTTCTCTTTTCCAGACTGAACAATCCCAATTCTCTCAGCCTTTTCTCACAGCAGAGCTGCTCCATCCCTCTAATCACCTTGGTGGCCTCCTCTGGACTTGCTCCACCAGGTCCATGTGCTTCCTGTGCTGGGACTCCAGAGCTGGAGGCAGCACTGCAGGTGGGGTCTCACCAAAGCAGAGCAGAGGGGTATAATCCCGTCCCTCCCCTGATGCCCACACTGCTTTGGATGCAGCCCAGGATACATTTTATGTGATCTTGCTCTGTACTCAGGATATATAGGGAGAATTATGTGTGTATCCAGTAGCTTTGAAATAGACATCTGGTAGCTGGTGAACATCTGCACCTCAAAATGGTAGAGTTCTGAAATGGTGACTAGGAAAGGCTTCTACACTGTAGACACAGGTTATTAGGTAGACATAAATGCAAGCAATATTTAAGGGATCCATGAATGTGTGGAGTTTTGTGAATATAGAGAGTGAAGGTGTGTATGCATGTGAGCAGTGAATTTTCAGTCTAATCAGTTGGAAAAGAGGTACAGGGCTGGGCCATCTTCTGTCAGTGCTGATCTGTGCAGGTGGATATGCCTGCACTGTGTCTCTGTTCCTTAAAAGTGGGAAGAAAAGCAGCTGCATTTATTGGAACTGGGATGGGAAGAGTCAATTGTGTCCCTGAGGCCACCAAATTTGTCTTTCTCCAAGTATTGTCATTCCTTTCTGGCAACTCACATGGTGTTTTTACACCTGCATTATCCTCTCATCTTCCCAAACTGTGTACTGCACAGGAAGAGACACAGGCACCATATTGCTGCTCAGCAGAGGAGAGAAAACAGAAATTATATACCTGCAGCCTAAACGATGAGGTTTCTTTTCCTCTCTGATCCCCTTATGCAGGCAGAAAGGTCTCCAGAGACAGGAGAGGCCATGGTCAATTAGAAAGGATACTCCTTCAGCTGTCAAAACCCCCATGTACCTATTACCCAGCTTGCCTTTAGTTTAATTTTCAGAGGCTGGACTGAAACACTTTAGGTAATAAGCTCTAGATAAAGACCTGAGAACTTAATTGCTTTGAAGTATTATTTCCCTATCGAAAACCCTGGAAGTGAGGAATTACTTTGTTTCCTAGGTTTTTGTAAGATCATATTAAGGTTTATAGCTTTTGTTCCTGAAAGTAGTTTTCATATTTTGCTGGCTCCACTGGACGTTATGTAATTATGTTAAGAGTTCCTGTGGTTCTCATTATTCTTTCTTGCTTGCTGTTGGTGCACATAAATACATTTCACTCTTCCCTTGTGGCCTGCACTGTTTGCAGTCAATACAGTCTTGGCAGGCCTGTACTAGGAAGGGTACCAAGAGTCCTGTTCCAGTGAGGACACGCACTTGTGTTCTACTGGAAGTTCTCAAGGGATGGCCAAAGTTGTGCTGGGCACTACTGTTAATTTCTGTGACTTCAGCAAGGCTGTGGGTGGGCATGGCATAAGTATGATCTTGATTTTCTGTGGCTGGGATCCTAGAGTGGTATTTTGCCAAGACAGTAACAAAAAGCATTCTGTTGGTACAATGTGCTTCTCACGTTCTCGGTGACATTAGGAATACTAATCACTGTGTCTCGATTTGTGCAGCTCAACACAAGATTTTTCTCTTCACTGAACACTCCACAGAACATAACTTTACCATTTGCTGTTATGAACAGCAAGAGGAAAATATTATAAAGCACTTGAAATGCTAATGCAACTAACCACATGGAATAGAGGGTTTTGTCTTGTGTTTCAAAGTATGAAGAAGGATTGAATTTCTTTTTTTCTGTATTGCTATTATTTTTTCTCATATACTTAGAAATCTCAGCCAAAAAGAGTACACTGAAGTGTCCTAGCTTCTTTCAACTGCACCTGGCAGTAAATGGATTTCTTTAGGAGACATCTCTAGCAAAGAATTTAAGCTTTTTTTTTTCTTAGTATGATTGCAAAGCCAAGTGAGCAAGGTAAAGAACAGCAGAAAAAAGTATCAAACATGCAAGTGAGTGGAAGAAAAAGAGGACACAAATGCTCTTTAAAGAACCTTGAATGACCATGGCCTTACATAGAAATCTACAAGGCAGTGGCAAGAGTTTGGTGATCTGCATAAAAAAGATTATGCCACTTATCTCTACCATATTAACATTGCACATAAAATACATAGAAGAGGAAATAAAGAAAAGAAAGGTCTGTGATAAAAACTGATGCATTGGCTCAGTAGAATGTTGTGCTGGATTGTATTATGTATTAAATCTGACAACATTTTTATGGCATGAGAGTGTTATAGAACTAATTTTGGAATATTTTGTTGCTCGGATATGGCTCAGTATGGAAATAATTATGGTTCTAAGTACCTTACTACAAGGTGTACTCATCATATGTGTGATTTTTCATAATGGTAATGATGTCATTAAGGTTATAATCATGGATATAATGGAAGAAATAGCATTTTAAATATTATTTTTACTGTGGAATCTGTCTCTGGCTTGGTCTGGGGTAGAGTTAATTTTCTTCACAGTGGGTTGGGTGGTGTTATGTTTTGGATTTGTGCTGAAAATAGTGTTCATAGCAAGAGAATATTTCAGCTATCACTGAGCAGTACTTGCACAGCATCAAGGTCCCCTCTGTTTCTCACACTGGGAATGCAAAAGACACTGTGACGAGACACAGCCAGGACATTGGACCCTAAGTGACCAAAGGGATGTCCCAGAGCATATGGTAACATTCCTCTCTCCTCAGAGTGGGAGGAATGCCAGAAGTTATGGAATTTGTTTTTCCAAGTCAGCGTTGGATGTGATGAAGTCCTGCTCTCCTGGAGATGGCTGAATAATTGGAAATATTATTCCTGCCAATAGGAAATAGTGAATGATTTTCTTACTTTGCTTTGTTTGTGTGTACATCTCTTGCTTTGCCTATTAAACTGCCATTATCTCAACCCACAAGTCTCCACATTTTTATGCTTCCAGCTATGAGTGAGCGGCTTCTGGCGCTTAGATACCTATGAGGATTAAACTACAACAAATCTGATAGCAACAGACCTACAGTAGCTTTAACTTTTTTTTTTTTTTTTTTTGTTAACAAGAGACATTCTTCTAGAATTAAAGGACATTGGAAGAGAATTCACTTATCACAGTATCACAGACTATTCTTAGTTGGAAGGGACCCACAAGGATCATCGAGTCCAACTCTTAAGTCAATGGCCCACATAGGGGATTGAACCCATGACCTTGGCATTATTACAACAAAGTTTTAATCAACTGAGCTAATCTCGTAAACTCACCATTTATTTTCCCAAATTAAACTGATTTACACCTTTAGAGATTCATAGGGAACTGTTGAGAATGAGGGGTTTAAGGGCGTTTAAGGAATTTACTTCTAAATAATTAAAATTTGATATGCATGTTATTAATGAATTACTATTTTAACATTTTTTCTAATGTGAAACTGAAGTTGCCACTAAAAATAACACAAGTAAAAATACCTATGGCTGAACTTTCTTACTGTTCTCACACTCCAAAATTGCTCATTCTTGTCAAGTTACTTTATAAACATTGTTCTTTATCACTGCTCTCCATATGTGACTGGGGCTTTTAACTTATTTATTAAAAAACCCCTCAACAAACCAACAAAACCAAAACCAAACCAAAGCACATGACAATTGTGATACAAACTTACAAGTGAAGCATGTTTTTCTATTGTTGTTAGGTATTCTATTACATGGTAATCAAATAGATTCAGAAGAGTAGTATTGAAGTCGTGAAATGAATCCAGATCACATCAGACTAATAAAATACTTGTCGAATTTTAAGGTTGTTTTTCAGTACAACCAGAACTAAGAAATTTTTTTGAGGAAAATATCTTCATAGCATTTCCAATCTACTGCCAAAAACTTAATGAGAGGGCTTATATCCAGTACAATTTCCTAATCAAGGAGGCTGATATAATTTGTTAAATATCTGTCTCCTCTTTGACTGTTTATCCAAATCAAAAAAATAATTCTGCTTTTTTCCCCATTGTCGCCTCAAAAATATGGAGGTAACTGCAGATACGTTTTCATGGCAGGAAAAAGATAAAATACCAAGAAATACATTTCAGGCCTGCTTCATCAAGACTGGAAAGTTGAATTCATATTTTCAGTGTGATATTTCAGGTTGTGGGGACTGGAATTGGAAATCAGCAGAGATTTGTTGCTTAAATACTTTGGCATATATAATAATTTTCTGATTGCTTAAAGATTACATTTTTTTTCCTATAGGTTGCCATAAACATTGGCGGGATGATGAGTCTCGTCATCGGTGGTTAGGCATGTTGTTTCATAAAGATTTCAAATATACCTTTAGCTGATAAATGCAAAATTATGAGGACAGTGGTCAAGTTTAGATTCCAGGATAGGCAGATTTCTTACTTCACACCATTCTAGTCTTAGGGAGCCAATCATGCAATTTTTTCCTTCCATTTCTCCATCAAAACACACTTATGATACTGCAAAAATTCAGGTGTTTCATTATTAAGGCATTATCCTTGGAGACGTTGAAGCAAGGGTAAAATACATGTATATTCTCTTTTTGCTGAATCAGATACATAAAAAGACAATTTTATGGTTTTTCTCCACTCACCTGTTTTTGAAGTATATGTTCTCCCTCTGAGAAGTAAAATATGTTAAATGTGCTGAACAGAAACTATGTGGGAAACAACATGAGTAGAAGAAATATTTTTTGTTTCTTTAAATCATAATCCCTTTAGAACTAATTTGGTAGAAATTATACTTTAAAGCAATTCCCCGTAAATTTCTGCCTCTGTATTTTACCAAAATTATAGTGCAGTCCAGTAATGACAGAATAATAATTCAAAAAATATAGAATGTTTTTTTTTACAATTCTAATTTGCAGCTTTTACTTCCCACAGATATAACAGAAGACAAATTGGCAATAGCTTATTTGCTAAGAAATAAAGCTAATATTTTTAAATCTGTAAAATATCAGGCTTTGCCTTGTATCTATGACCTTATATTTCATGCCATGATCCTCTTGCTGGACATATTCATTGGGCAAGGAAAAAAAATAAAACAAAACCAAAACCAACACCCTAACCTTCTTTTCTTCTTAATTCTTTTTGCCTTTTTCTTCCCTTGAACATGTTGCACAAATGCTGGAGACATACAACCAGATTTATGTTTCTGAAATAGAAATGCTGCTTAAGAATTCTTCTCGATGGGAACCTTCAAGATTAAACTCATTGTAGTCCTCAAAGAATTTCAATTTTCCATTTTCAAACAGCTCACTAGATTCACCTGTTTACTTTCTCATTCCAAGGCCTGCACATATGGTATTTCCCTTATAAACACAAAATTCAAATGAGAGACAAAGGTGTAAATTAAATAATACTCCAAAATCAGTCGCGCTTAAAGCCAAACATGAACATAACAGGAATCTGTTACTGCTCAATTTCATTTGCACATCTAAAATTCGTAAGCGTTAATTAATTGTTGCCTAGTTATGATTAAAAATGTTATCTATGCAATCAAAACAAAAATACAAAATGCTAATCATGGTTAATGTAGAGTTGAAGTCTAATGAGCTTATGAAAGGTAAAGTGATTAATTTAAACATAAGTGAATAAATTACTTTGATAATTATTAATTTATTGTAAAATGTTTTGTATTTTGAAAAATGTCATAGCTTGAGAATACTAATATATTTCTAATCTTCCGGGTATATATTATAATTTTAAAATGAAGATGAAAAATTTCTTACTCTTGGGGTGGGTTTTTTTTTTTTTTTTTTTTTTTTTTTTGGTTTCTCTGGAAATAAGACACTTTCTTCTTAAAAGAAGCTTCCATTGTAGCACCAAGAGAATGTGAATATTTCCTGAAATATTGACTTCACAATAATTTTTAAAATCAAATATTGGGCAAAGACTTTTGTACATGTCTAACTTTACATACATGTGATGGTCCAGTAATTAGTAGGAATAAGTCTGTCAACGCACGTATTTTTCTATTCCGCTGGGTCCTCAAAAGCAGCCATTACCAAAATAATCACAGAATCATAGAATATTGTTGTTTGGAAGGGACCTTTAAAGGTCATCTAGTCCACCCCCTACTGTAACAGTCATGCAACATGCATGTATAAACATCTCACACAGAATTCAATTGCTTCTTGATCAAATTAATTCTTCACTACCGTTGATAAAATATCATATTCATCCTTTTTTTGGCATGTTATACTGATGCCTCAGAAAAGTCAGGCAATATCCTACACTAACTTTGCATCAGACCATCATAAGTATAGCAACAATATTGAATAAAAAAGTTTCTTCTGGGTTTAGGAGAACCAAAATCTTAATTGTGGATGTCTGGCATGAAAGCAGTCACATATTCTCATAATTTATTGATGATTGATTTCTGTCATGTCACCATATTTTCATTTTGCACCTCTTGTTAAGAATTTCAGCGAGGAAAACTGTTCTATGAACTTCAACTGGAGCACCAGAAATCTGCACTAGGCCCATAGTCTTGCAAAAGTCTCATTAAAATCTGTCATTCCGTTAAGAGAATGAAAGTATGAGGGATTTTTGTCATGTATAAATGCAATATCTTAAATGAGCTGTACATATAAAAGGCAAAAAAGTATATTTCATTGACTGCTTTAAGAAGACAGTTTCCTAGATGCTTTCAATTTGGTGCTAGAATACATCACACAGCTGTTAAACCCACTAAATCTCACTTGTACTAAGAGGTGGTTCCCATTAGTATAACTTAATCCTCAAAGTCTGTACATCTCTAATTAACTCTGACACTAAGCAACTCGTTGCTATTTTTGTAATTCTTTGTATATCACGGAGAAATCCACCTGACCTCTTCCTTTTTGGTTGCATAACCTATGTGATGTTGCAAAGAACTTTTGAACACCTGTTTTTAATGAAAATATTTTTTTAAAATAAAATTTAAAAGCCCTCTCAATTTTGCAACTCTCTTATCTAAATTTGCTGTAATTTTGAAACTTTGACTCCTATAGAACCATTAGAAATACCTTTTCATTTTTCAATTTTTTAGCAGAAGAAAGAAAGGAAGAAAGGGATAGGGATTTTTTTTTCCTAGTTAATTGTATTTACTTCCACGCTCATTATATCTTCCAGTCATTAACTTTGGGTCTAACCTTAATTTTCCTGATATGCTGTGAAGTTCTCTGAAGATGATTCAGTTTGAGCAACCACAATCCAACACAATTTCTATGCTGAGCAGAACATAGTTTTGCTTGTCATTTAACCACATCAGATGTAGCTGAAAGGCAAAATATAGTTCCTGAAAATTCCATCATCAGCAAAGGATCATTAAATCAATGGATCTAGTGTCAAACCCAACTACAAATTTCTAGTTAAAATGCACACTGTACAAGCAGACATATACGTGCCCATATATAAATAGAGTTATCAAATTCCTAATTTGTCAACAGTAAATGACAAGGAATACTTAATGCAAGAAGACACAAAGCAGAAGAAAAAGGGCAAGAAAAAGATCTTTTTCTCTTTTAAAATAATATTTTCTGCCCATGGAAAGAAATTAAAGCAGTGCACAACATGAAAAACTGGTAGGTGCTAAGAACAACTGTCTATTTTGCATTGTAGATTTATTTCTTAGATTCTTTTTTGTGCTATAGAGGAAGTCTTTAAAAATATGAATGCTATTTCTCTTTTGGCCCTTGCTCTGCTGTTTTTGCAGTGGCTTTGCTTCACTTGACAAGTTTGATGTGGAATTCATAGAGTTCAGAAGTCAAAAGGTGGAACAGAGTCAATGGAGACATTTGGACACTGGTAAAAGTTAAAATGACCATGTAAAGTTTTAAAAAAAAAAACAGAATCTGTGAATCAGTAACACTTTCAGCTTCCTTTAGCACTCTTAAGAACTTGAGAGTATTGTATGGTTTTGCAAATGTTTATCAAATTATCCCTATTTTAGAGTGATTAAGACTCAGATAAAACAGAAAATGTGTTGTTTCCCTAGAATACCTTCTATTTTCATACAAATTTCCTATATGTTTATGTTTTAACAGTAAGTTGAAAATTTTACAGGTAAGTGATGTGTCATTTATTGCCTAAAAATGGTTATAAAGAGAGACTTAAGGGTTTTGGATTCTGGGGTCTTATTTTCTAGCTTTTTAGGGAAAGTGGAGAATAGGAAGAAGTAAAAAAAAATAGGGAAAGGGATGAAAGAAAAGAAAAGAAAATTAAAAAGAGAGGAAAGAAATGGGAAAGAGAAATTAAGGAAAAGGAAATGCAATAGGGAAGGGAAAGGGGAAGGAGAAATGGAAGGGAAGGGGAAAGGAAAGGAGAAAGGGAAGGGAAGAGAAAGGAGAAGGAGAAAGGGAAGGGGAATGGGAAGGGAAAGTGAAAGGAAGTGGAAGGGGAAGACAAGGCAAGGCAGGGCAGGAATAGGGAAGGGGAAGACAAGGGGAGGGGAAGACAAGGGGAGGCAGAGGGGCAGGGGGAGGGGAGGGAAGGGGAGGGAAGGGAAAAGGGAAGGGAAAAGGAAAGCGAAAAAGGAAGGGAAAAGGGAAGGGAAGGAAAGAAGGGAAATAGCTTTTTTAATGTAAATAATACATAACACAGCAGAACCACATTTGAATTTTAGGAATATGCTCTGAAGAGTACTTATTTTTCTTTTCATTAAATGAAATTCCTTTCAGCAAACATTTAAGTTCAGCTTTCATTCAGAGAGTGAGCAGAGAGTGCCAAAGGTTTCAGTCAAGCCATTTGCAGCGTCAACCCATCACTGTGCAGGAAGAAGAAGCACAATATTCTCAAAGTCTATGCTCAGCAAAAGTAGCAGATAAGTCAGTAAAAGACGTTATTGGTACTATCTGTGTCGGGAAAATCAACAGAGTATTTCAAATAATATGGGCAAAACTCAGTTTTGTATGAAGTGTGTTTATTGACCGAATTCTGAGTGTTATTGAAAGCTGGATAAGCTTCTTAAAAAAGACAGTCAGGTGCTTTTGTACCGGCTCCTCACAGTATCATCAGTTTTCTCAGCTAAGCTCTCTTTGCTCTAAAGAAAAGAGTAGAGCACACAAAATAAAAAACCTTTTGAGGAAAGGGGAAATATTGCTGATATGAAGCATGTTCCCAGAGGCCAGGACAACTGAGGTTCAAAATGCACAGAGCTGGTAACTTAGTTGAGTATGAAAGCTGTGGGTTATTTAGTGCTGCTTAGAACTTCCTAGTCAACTTTATATGTCATATATCATGCTGGGTTAATTATCTCATATCTGCCTCTAGAAGCAGGCTCGAACCATTTTCTAATGAAATGAATGCTTTATCCACTGATTTCTTCACCCAGTTTTATTGAACTAATTCAATATTAAAACACATACTCCAACTATCAGGTTAAAATACTATTTTAAAGACATCATAATCTAAGTGAAGTGTCTCACTAATATTAATAGATTTAGAGTCAAGTATGTGGTGGTGTTTTCTCCTGATAGCATTTCTGTCTTTATAAATGATCATGGGATCATAGAATAATTCAGGTTGGAAAGACCTAGAGAAATCTCCATTCCAAATTCCTGCTCAAATCAGAATCAACCTTGGGATCAGACCAGGTTGCTTAGGGCTTTACCCTGTTTGGACTTGCAAACCTTCAAGAGCTCCACTGCTTTTCAGGGGAAAAACAAAACAAAACAAAACAAAACAAAAACCCCACAAGCATTTTCCTTATGTCCAGCCTGAACCTCTCTTGTTTCAACTTGCACAAATTTGGCAGACTTGCACTCTATCACCTCTTCCAGATAATGATTGTAATCAAGACAGATGTTACATCAGACCCATTCAGTACTGCACTTGTTACTGCCTTCCAGCACAGGACGGCCCACTAACTGTCCAATCAGGTTTTTTTAATCATCTAGTTTATATGTGCACCAAGACTGTCATGTCTGAACTTGATACACAAATCTATCAGGAGATAGTGTCAAAAGTCATGTAAAAATTAGAGTAAATTATATTCATTGCATCTCCCTTCATCCCCCAAACAAGTCATTATATCCCAGAAATCAATCAGCTTGGTTAGGAATGATTTCACCTGGGTCAATCCCTTCTGTCTGTTGCCAGTAACTGCCGCCTTCTACATGAGGTAAGAAATGTTTCCCAAGGAGACTGTTTTTCTCAGGGACTGATGTGGGGCTGACCAGGTTGCACTTCACTGGGTCATCATTTTGGAATTTTTTTGAAAATGCTTAAAGATCCACCAGGTGTCATATGCAATTGAGTTTAGGTTATTACAGCACCAGCAGGCTGTTACAGCACCACCCTTTCATGCCCAGACATAATTTCTAAATTCCTCCTTATTTCTGCTTCTGCCTTCTATATGCTGCTTTTTTGCATTGCAACTCTGACCTGAGTTGTGTGTGTCACCAAGGCAGCACCCTGATACATCTATTTATTTTACTGATTATTGCAACGAGCTGCTATTGTAACTGGAGCATACACTGTTTAAAGAGCAGCCAGTTTTCCTGAGGACATTTGCAATTCAGAGCTGCTTCCCTTGCGATCTCACCTACCAGTTTCCTGATGACAATTGCAATTACATTTATGATTTACTGATATCAGAAAACTAAGTTGTGAAATAGATGCTTAAATGCAGAGACAGATGGAACCGTGTTGTAGTATTCCTATTTCTTATGTTTTAAAATATCTGTTGTTTTTTTCCTGTATTATGAACTTCAGTTTTCAGATGCACTTTTGTATTTTACAGTATTAATGATATTTCCCAAAGAATGCTTTTACTCCTAAGCAAATAAATTAATATTCAGACCAGGTTCAGCTACTACAGGAACAAAGTGGAGATACACTTTTTTTATCTGGTTGATGCTACTTGAACATTAAAATATATATCAATATATATAATTGTATTGTCTCAGTCTTATGCTCTGATTTGGCCCCAGTGAAGGTGCATGATTTACATTTTGAATCATCTCAGCAGCTTTTCAAAGATGGTTAGAAAATGGGCAGCATTAAAAGAGGAGTACTCAACAGGTCTAGGGAGGTGATTCTCCCACTCTACTCTGCCCTTGTGAGAGCCCACCTGGAGTGCTATGTCCAACTCTGCGGTCTTCAGTACAAGAAAAATGAAGACCTGATAGGTCCAGAAAAGGCCATGAAGATGATCAGGGGCATGGCTGGAGCACCTCTCCTATGAAGACAGGCTGAAAGAGCTGGGGTTGTATAGCCTGAAGAAGAGAAGGCTCCAGGGACACTTCACTGCAGCCTTTCAGTACTTTAAACAGGGCTTATAAAAAAGAGGGAGAGTGACTTTTTACACAAGCAGATATTGATGGCACATGGGAGAATGATTTTGAACTAAAAAAAAGAGAGATTAAGAGGCACCTGAACAGATTTTCCAGAGAAGTTGTGGATGCTCCATCCCTGGAAATGTTCAAGGCCAGGTTGGATGCCATCCTGAGCAACCTGATCTAGTGGGTGGCATCTGTGCCCATGCCTGGAAGTTTGGAACTTGATGATTCTATAAACAGTCTATGATTCCATAATTTTATGAAAAGGTATTACTTTTAGTTTTTTAACATCATCTTGCTTCCACATTTGGTTGTTGTGTTTTGGTGTTTTTTTTTCTTTTTTGTAATGTGATTTAATTCCTGTCTCAATGAGATCACACTTTTTTCTGCTACCGTTATGCTGCTGCAGTCATCCTGATCCATTTGCACTGCTTTTCATCCATCCTTCAGTGGAGAACACCCTGGTACTCCCTCTTCCACCAGGCCCAGCTTAGAGAAATCTGGTGCAGTCAAATTGTATGTGCTTGTCACTGTGTAAAAATCATGTAATAGTAGTGATGAAGGAGTTATGTAAAAGCAGAGATGAGTCTACAATGTATCACCATACCATAATCAAGATAAATTTCAGGAAATTCCATTCTATTTGTGCATCTTGCCAGGCCTTTCCCTACATCTTGTATCTTGAAAGGCATTATTCTATCAGTCCTTAAACTTTTAATCACTATGGGTTTAGTTTCTTCTTTCAATGGAAAATCAAATGTGGAAGTTGTTTAGAAGATACAAAGCAGAAGTCATACGTTCCCATTAAGTAGTTCAGTGGAGTAACAAATGTTTTGTCTCCCAGCAATGATGTCTGTTTGATATTTTGAAACTCATATTGTGAAATCTTCTGGATGGTGGTATGTGACTAGGAGGAGAGTTGAAAATAGAATTTCCAAAGAATTGCATCTATGTTTATCACCTTTATCACAGGGAATGAAGAGAAGAAATAGGAGATAATTTCTGCTGAAGTTTACTCTGTTGGCACTAATTCTGTATTAAAAAAAAAAAAAAAAAAAAAACAGAATATATTTATAGTTATAAATATTCTTAATTTCTGGAATGCTAAATTTTTGGAATGCTATTTCCTCCCTAAACACCAGTATACTTCAATAAAACTATATTTTTTTGTAAAGAGGAGATTAGAATTGTGGGATGTACTTGTCCCACAGATTTTATGCAGATATTCACAGTTAAAATGTATCTGTAAAATCCCTTGATATCAGGAAAAGTGCTCTGTTGTAAGGGGTAAGTGCAGATTTTACTCATATAAAAACCAGTGTCACCATTTATTTGTATGCAATTTGTAGACAAATATCTCAATCCAGAAAAGAAATTGTTTGTTAGACCTATGGAAATAGATGACACAGTTAGTTTGTTCCATCTTTGTTGTGGAGTATATCATTCCTCCTGTCCTACAAGGACTTTTTCGTGGCAAGGCCTCCTTTTTTTCAGTGGAGGAAAAAAAAAACCCACAAAAACCCACAACAACAACAAAACAAAATCAACCAAACAAAAAACCCTCACAAATAAATCAAACCATTATTCTCAATTTCTAAGAAAAAAGTGAGATTTAGATAAGAAATTCAGGGGATTTAGAGAAGAAATTCAGGGGATTTATATTTTCAAAACACAGTGCAATGTACTAATGGAGACCTTTGTTAGCTCATACTGAACCTTTTGCCTATCATGACCCCAATATGTATTGCTGACACACACAGGAAGAACTGGGGAAAGTTCTTTCTTTTGTCCTTTAAATCAGAATGTTGTGATATTTATAAAGGGAAAAGAGTCATTCATTTGGCAAATAAACACATTCAATCTCAATAACTGGAAATATTTGTTGATTATTTATCCACACATGGATAATACAGAGAAAATGAAATATGACCAAAGCACCATAACTTTTCTGCAGCAACTTTTTAAGATTTTGGATTAGTTCTCCATGAAATAGGTTGCAATATTTGCTTGACTCCAGCATGAAAATATTTTGATAAGCAATTTCCCTAAAATGTTTCAAGCTATGGATTAAAAACTAGTTTTGTAAGTACTTGAAGGATTTAAATATTTCTGTCAAAGCAGATGTATTAACCTTTAAATTTCTTAGAGTAGTGATTAACATGCTGAGATGGATTTTCAGCAAGCACAATGAAACCTGAGAAGCTCACATAAGGTAAAATTGCTTCCCTAGCTGAAGGACTGTCTCTAGGAAGAGCAATCAAACCAGTTGATATTCATCCTCTGTAGATCATGCAGATCAATTTTCTTAATTAATTTTCCTCTCTTTCTGTATCTGAATGTGAGTTATCCTTCCCTGGATAAAATATTCTAGTTTCCTTTCATTGCTCACCTGCTTAATATTAAACATGTAATTAAAGGTTATGTTAATAGGGGCCTTGTTACATTTGGAAAGAAAATTAAAATCCTACAAAACCATTTTTTACTCTTCTATGCTAAAGTGTATATCACCTAACCCAGCAGTCCTTTTGCACCTCATAGGGTGAAAATGGATTTTGTCAGCATAGAAAGAGTAAATTCAGTTACCTTTAAAGTGTTACTAATTTTAGAATTCTATCTTTTCTTAGAATTGTTTTTAAAATGTTGAAATAAAATATTATAGCTGCTCTCATTTTTACTGTGAACCAGTGACATGCTGCATAATATTACAGATAGGCTACCAGGCAAAAAAGCTGACCAGGCTTCTGCCTCTGCAGGACTTGTTTCTTTTGGTGTTCATGATGTAATCATGGGAGGGGTGATGTTTACAGATTCCTACACAGCTTCTTTTTTTCCCCCCTATTCCTTTCCCAAATTTCCTCCAAAGAGCTCTTGTTCTAGTTGGCAATTTATCTCATTCATATTTTTTTTTTCTCTGTGACCACTTATCATTTTTCTATTACTTCTTTTAAGGACAGTCACACCACCACAGGTGTGATCTCACCACATTTCTCTAGGGATATGCTGGGCTGGGGAATGAAATGACAGTCACCATCTGATAGACTTCACCTACAGCAAAATGGAGATGGATGAAGAAGTCATCAAACATGGCATGTCACACATTAAATTGGAAAAGTCTTGTTATATTAACTTGTGACATTGAAAATACACATATCTAATCAGATGAGAACAAAAACACAGATAAAGGAAAGAAAGCTCCTCCGAAAAATAAGAAGGAATTGCTGAGGCTGAATGAACTTGGGTTTTAAGACTGTTTCAAAATGACCATTAAATTGAACAGTATTATATGGTACTTTTGAAATTCAAGCTCTGAACTTGGCACAGAATGAATCATCACAACTTCAGGCCTATCTCACATCTTAATGATGTCCAGATGGCAGACAATATTTCCTGTCTTCCTATCTCCATAATTAATTGCTGATATGTCTTCCTGATGGCCCTTTAAAGCAAACCAAATCAAATAATGCAGCTTTATTACAGGCCATGACAACTGAACATGAAAGTTATCTGCAACACAGATGGTTTTGTATCCTCTTTCTGAAAAACAGATAAACTTACTCTCAGTGCTTGTTAGAGAAGAAAAGGAGTTTTCTGCAACCTCTTAAACCACTGTGTAAACTGAAAAAGCAATAGTTATTTTGCTGAATTTCAGATGACCATAGTTCAATACAGTCCAGCTCAAGAAATGTTTATTTTCACTTAAATTCTAAGCTGTACAGTACAAACATTTTGTTCCAGATAATTGTCTCCAGCAGTCTTGGAGAGTCTAAGTTCAGGTGCTGATCTTCTTATTATTGAAGAAAATAGCAGAGCTTTAGTATAGAAAGCAACTTAATATCATTTTTAGGAATTTGAGTATGCAAACTGATTGTGTAAATGCAGGTTGTTTGATAACTTAGTCAGGGGGAAGTCATACTCACTTCTCTATGACTGTATTCAGTAGAAATTCCTTTTTAATGGGGTAAAAGAATCAACCTGCAATGCTCTTGGTGAGCAGCACTTTTACAAGCTGATGAAACTGCAGGTTAGCCCTGGCACACAAGTTTGCTAGTACATATTGCCCAGTAAATGGACAGACATGCCCAGTGAAACCTTCACTTATTTGGGCAAATGTGCCCATAGTTGGAAGTGGCTCAGGTGAAAGACACCAGAAGAAAAAGACCCACATAATTAAAGATAGTTGAAATATTTAAAAATAAGGCCAAACCAGAATTTTGCCTAAATTCTGCTAAAATCTGTAAATGTAATTTAAAACTCCTAGGCTGTGAGGCTCCTCTCTTCTGTGAATATCACAAAACAATTTTCTGACTAAGAACCCACCACGTTTAATAGCACTTTGTACCATACTTCAGAGTTCAACGCAGTTTCCTGTTACACATTGCAAGATAACTGGATTTAGCTCTTTGCAAGCAGCTTAATGAAGTCTCACTGCTACAAAAAGAAGAGAAATCATTGAAAAGGAAAGCAATTTAAAAGGGTCTGACCAAGCACTGTTTGTTTTGGTTTTTTTTTTTTTTAATGAAGACACTGAGATTTAAACTTTCCCAACTGACAGACTGTAGCAATGGGAACAACATGGCTGTTTAAAGGGTAATTTACATATTTATATCTAAAACTTATGAGATTGTTGAACTGCACTCATTTCCTTAGAAATTTACACAACTGATTCAAAACCAGTAAAGTAGTACACACTATCAAGCAGGACAAGCCCAAGTGGATAAACCAGTAAAGATGCAATTTATGTTTTGGTCTGTTTTTACAGGATTTCATAAGAGTAGGTCTGCAGACTCCTGTCTGCATCAAAGTCCAGCCAAACCCATAAAATGCAAACAACGTTAAACAACTTCACAAAAGACAGAAATAGCCTTTTAAAGATTCACAGGAGTACTTTTTCTGTGTCTAATCTAAGAAGCCATCATGGTGAGATTGATGGGCACTGGCAGAGATGCATTTCATGAGGCGGCTGTCTGCTCCATAGTATTTGAATGGAGCTATCTGTCTTCATTGTGCTCCATTAACATGCTCCTTAGATCTATCAGGAAAATGTCTACAGTCTTATTTTATAAATTATTACCACTGACAGTTAAATATTTTAGACCACATTTAGGAATATTGCTTGCTGATACTTCTTTATTCACCTACAATTTTTACATTCTGATTTCCATGTATACTTGAAAATACCAAAAGAGATGTTTTAGATTATTTTCCTAATATAAGGGTATTTCTAGCCTGTGTGTGTTAAAAATGATTATCGACTTACTTGACCTCCAAAAAGCAATCTATAGAATTGTCTTTCATGTCAGAAGAAGATAGGTGTTCACTAACCAGGATGTACCTTATTTAAAGACAGATTTGCCTGCAGCAATTCATTCAAAGATGAACAAGCAGTATATGGAAATTATTATTCTGATTGCTTTCAGTGTTGAACATAAAACAGATATCTGACACAGCCAATTTGTCTCCATTTGTTCAGTTTTGTGAGGCCTTTAATTTTGGTTTGTCTTTTGTTCCTATTGATTGCATTCTATTGAGCAAGTTTAAAAAATATTAGTATATGCCAGTCTTCATATAAAATAAATATTTTAAAGAAGACACAGTATTCCAGCTTGTTATCTATGACTTGAAGACCAGATAGTCTTTAATAAAATTAAATACTATACAATTTATGTTTAATTCAGTATACTCCTAAGCTGCATAACTAGCAGTTTGCAGTGCATTTTTGAAGGGAGAAAGGGAGAAAAGTGTTCTTAGTGTTTAATAATGATGAGGTTAATTTTAATTTGCTATCCAGAACAAGTAGGTTTTAATCTGAAATGTTGCAATCTGGTTTACTAAATAAATAAATCTTTTGACAAACTTTTTTTTTTTTTCCCTCTGGGAAAGGCTTTCCTGCATGGAATAAAGAGGGTTTATCTAACAGCAAAACAGCCCTTTCTGTCATAAGTAATCATAAACAACAAGTATATAGCACTTTTTCATAAGGCAGTGGAGAAATTCAATTTCCCAGAAGCTTTTCTGAAAGAGAACACTAACACTGTCACTGCATTGCCCCTTCTGTATCACTAGGTCAGGGGTTCAGGTGGGATTTCAAAAATACCGGTGTTTCTTTAGAAGTCTTACTTAGATAAGCTTGTTTGTTTGTTTGTTTTGTGGGGTTTTAATGCTGCTTTTTAGCCCACTTCATGAAGCATGAAAAAAAAAAAAAAAAGAAAGATGGAAAAAAGGTAAACAACATGGTATAGGCAAATTCCAAACCAGAAGGTTATCAGCCTCACTGCACTGACCAAAGACAAAAGGGACCATAGCTAGGAGGGGGTTATTTAATAAGCAAAAGAGTTTAAAAAATAGCAAGTATATATGAAAAAAAAATATAACTGGGTAACTTGGAGAGCTATAACCAAAGAATTTAGATCCAAAGCAGATGAAGAAATGAATAGCATAACCACAGAAACACTGCTAAGACAGTATGAACAGATACTAGTGAGATATGCTTACAGAAAAAAAAAAAAAAAGAAAACTAATCTAATTTAACATGGAGAGCTGAGTTTAGAACATCAGGTGACTCACTGGTCCTACTCTAAGTTATATACCACATCAATTACAGATACGGAAGATAAAGGATTAAAAAATTAAACGAATGAGGTATTTGGATGACAAAGTGTGCTAAAATCTTGTATTTATAGCACTAACATATCTTACTATGTCACTTTTCTCTGTTACTACACATAAGAGCATCAATTAAAGAAACTTTCCTCACCTTTAGTTTTAAATTTTGAAGACATGATCAACTTTGTCTGTACCTGGAGGAAGTCTATAATAAAGACGAGCACAAACCTTTTAAAAGGGCCTGTTGTGCTAAGACAAGGGTTAATGGTTTTAAACTAGAAGAGGATAGATTCAGACTAGATTAAAAAAAAAAAAAATTAAATTACAAGCATGGTAAAATACTGGAACAGTTTGCACAGAGAGGTGGTAGATTCCTCATCCCTGAAAACATTCAAGGTCATATTGGACAGGGCTCTGAGCAACCCTGCTCACTGTATTGGGGTTGGACAAGATGACCTTTGAAGGACCCTTCCAACCCAAACTATTCTAAGATTCCATGAATCCATAAAATTAATCAGCAAACATGTTAGATGGCTACTGCTGCACTTAGCCTTAAGATTTTAATGTGCAACTCCAGCTTTTAAGTGCATTGTAATACTAAAGTAAAAAACACTATTATTTTTTTCCTTTCATATATAGCAAGATGTATCTAAATTTAGTTCTTTAATAAGAAATTTATTTTGCTTCTGGAATAGCAGTGCTTGTAACATTTAGCATTTAGAAAAGGTCTCACAGAAGTAGGTGACTTCATTTTACCAATCATCATTATGGAAACTCACATAGGCCAATAAAGATGATGATAAAATGCATGAACATAAGCTTGCTTAATTTGAGAATGTAGCTGGTAAAAATGAATTGACAGATGACCTTATTAACTTTTCACAGAAAGCCTGTTGCTTATGTTTTTAAATAGCTATTTCATGATGGGTAGGTGAACCTGAACCCAAATCTTTCCAGACTTTAAAAAGGATGTTATGCAAACTCTTTGCAACTTTGAGCTTTACAACTTTTCTTCTCTCAACAATTGGGTTGAAAAACCACATGGAGTAGTACAGTTGATCTACATGAGAACTTAGCACTGCCGAACAGGCTATAACCAGGTCATCCAACATGTTGCTTTAGAAATCAGATAGTGCTAACACCAAGGATCAATTACTGAGCATGAGACCAGCCAAGCACTTCCATGGAAATTTCACCCTGCTGCCATCATATATGACAAAGATGATGTGTTCTTACTGTGTGAACTTTCTAAAATTAAAACCTTTTTAGGTTTGGGGTTTTTGTTTTGTTTGTTTGGGTTTTTTTCCCCTTATATTGTTTAAAGAGAGTCCTAACTTGCATCCATTTAGCTGAGTTTGATGGCAGTGAGGTCTGGGCTATGGGCAGGAGGATTGTTCTCCTACATCACAAAGCAATCATTTGTCACCAAAAAGATGTCATATCTAATTAAGCACTTGATACAATATCTAATTCAACTTAAAGCTGCACTGGCAGAAGAATTGGATGTTAGACTATGAGCAATGTTGATTGTAAAAGCCTAAAAAAGAGGTGTAGGTGCCTGAGCATAATAAACTATGTCTAGATAAGTAATTATAACAGAAATAGTGTTCACATTTAGTACATTATGTCCTTTAAGTTCTACAAGTCTGTAATAAACTGAGGCTTATTTTATATCATGTTTGCTTAAACAGATGAGTGCATCAAGTAACCATGAGAAGACATTTTGGTGCTTCAACAAGACAGTGAAATTAATAAACTCCTAGGACGTGTCCTAGTTTCAAAATCCACATCAGAAAACTCACAACTGGTGAGAAATGCTATTTCCTGTTCAAAAGGTATAGAAAGGAAATTTATTTTTCCTGTGATGGCACACAGGAACTGAAAACCAGATTTAGAGGCATGAAACACCAAGAATTGTTCAAACAGACAAAGGAAAAACAAAAGCCAACTTTGCTTCAGATAGCTGATAATATGAACTGTAAAGAATTTACAATGAAAGGCTACACAGCTACAGAGAAATTAAGGTGACATTTTATCTTCATAAAGATAGCATCCAATTTTGGAAAACTTTAGGTAACTAATAGATCAGAGGTGAGATAGATCGATCTCTGTGTAGCTATTGCTTATCCATGTCCTCTAAAGAAGTAGGTGAGATACTTTTGAGGTTTGGAGGGACAGTGTGGGTTTTCAAATACTCTGGTACCACATATTACAGTAATAAAAATCACTAATGTCCAAGGTGGATGAAAATACTCTCCTGAGCAGTGTTATGTACTCTGAAATACCAGAGACATACTACATTTTTTTGAGGAAGCAGGTAAAACAAGGCATTAAGCTGTCAAGAGAACAGATTAATTGGGAAATCAAGAAGAGATAATGATAGACAAACACTGCATATTGTTAAAAAACAGAGTAGCAGGCAGTAGTCACAAAGAGTACTTTGCAGTTACAAGATGGGTAGATGCAGAAAGGTAAAAAAAATGAGAACAGGGTAGGTATCATTAAAAAAACTGTTTTAATTGCATATACAGCTACAGCATCACTGACTAACTGATATAGGTACTTCTATTTTTGGAGTCCTACTCATATACTCAGGCAAGGCAGCTAAGTACTTAGATATTAAATTTTTGAGGTATTATGAATGATAACAAGACCCCATGAATCACAGACACGTTGAATGAGTATATTCCTGTTCAGCCAGCCCAGTCCAGAATTATTCATTCTACTCTTCTCTTTCCTAAGAAAAACTTAACATATTTTATAGAATACAAATACAAGTGTTTATCAATCAGGGAGTTAATTAAAAGCTCACAGTTACTGATGGGATTCTTCAGAGCTGCAGTATGAACACATATGGAATAATCTTTCACAGGCAGCATACCTCATTCTGGATTATGGCATATATTAATTTGCAGGGAGCAAAAAGAGCATGGTAATAGAAACTTGTAATAACTTCTGCAGGACAGTTGGGTGTTAATACTTTCCAAAGCTGGTGCTGCAAGCTTGAGGACTTATGTACAAACCCAAAGGGAAAATGAAAAGGAAGAAAAAGTCTTTTAAATTGACGTCAAAAATGGGGAAAATTATTATCCATTTTGACTGGCTGTAGGTGTGTATTTTCTGCCTGGACTGTAGGAAATTATGATTATTATTCTCTAGTAGTGTACTGCCATTTGTTTTTTTGACCTGGTATTTGCACACATCTATACAGTATATACCACATACAGAAGCTTATTAAAATGCAAAGATACACATGCATACTTTTTGTGATGCTAACAAGACTGCATTGGTGAAAAGGTATGTTATTGTTTACTTAGCAGAATATAAATGCTGCCTAAGGTTTTGATATGAACAGAGGACTAGTACTTGGAGGTTTGGACATTCACCTCATTCTAAACTCTTATTATTGAAACACTGTACCCTCAATGTCTGTGTGCCTGTGTAATAAGAACTGGAGGAAAGATGCATCATGTAAACAGTGATACTTCAAAGGTAGAATTGTATTGGGTTTTCATGACAAGCAAGACTTGAGATAATCACCACCTGACTGTTGTTCAGTCACATGCAGAGTATGAAATGATTTGGTTAAGTCTGATGAAAAAGAAAAAAGTCATGAACAACTCATTACCATATGGTTCTATGAATATTATTGTATGGGGTGTACATCTGTGTTAGGGGAGGTTTGGCCTCAGCCCTGTATTTGTAGAATACACTAGCCAAAGAGCTGACAAGGTCACTGTGTCCTTGAGGGCAGCCAAGAGGCAGTAAGTAACCCCAAAGCCGGCAAGCACCTCAGTCTCATAGGCGCCAGGGACTGATGCTCGCCGTGTGGACTCTCTCTCCAGCTGATGAGAGCAGTCCATCGGCGCGTGAACAAAGCTCCTTAGCCTATCAGAATTGGTCCTCGTTCATGTGTACCCCTCAAAACCCTATATAAGTTGTTTACCCCCCCAATAAAGGGTTCGTACATTCCAATTTTTAACCATTGGAGCCTGGACTCTATCTCTGAGAATACGTCCAGGTATTCATCGCTTAACCCGGGGCACTGTGTGAGGTGGGCAGGCAAGGGCACAGAAAAACCTCTCGCTACAACGCAGCTCAATTTTTTTTTCCCCCTACACATCTGTATGGGGTTCAGGTACCCAGGGACTCTCAGAGCAGGGGCAGAACCTGTGTAGTGGCGAGGGGAGGGGGGGTATGTGGAAACACCCCAGTGAGCACCAAGGTGGAAGGAGGACGGAGAGAAGGTGATCCAGGTATTAGAGCAGAAATTCCCCTCCAGCCCCAGGAAAGACCGAGCTGGAGCAGATACCCACATTGCAGCCCCTGGAATAAGAAATGAAAGAGTAAGGTTGAGCCTTGGAAAAGCCATTTTCAATTGGCAAGAAAGTAAAATAATTTTCCGCAAGCTCAGTGTGTTTTACCTATGATGCTAATTGGTAAATGGTGTCTGTGTCTTGAGCTCATCCCATGAGCTTTTCCATCTTATTTTCTCACCCTGTCCAGTTGAGGAGGGTAAAGAGATGGGTAAGTGGGTATCTGACAACTGGTCAAAAGCAACCTACAAAAACAACCTGCTAAAAGTCAATGACTGCAGACCGGCAGGCATAAGGGTGACTATGGTGAGTTATAAACAGTAAAGATAATGAATTTTAGACTGACCCTGGCAACTCCTTGCTCTGAGCATCTACAGTAAAAGGTGTCTTCAACACCTGGGTAGTTAGTGTATATCATTAGCTTTTAGAATATATCAGCTGTATAGAGTTAACATTGTCCAGAAACACATTCAGAATCAATGTAGAAAGATAAATGTTTTGCAAAATTATGTTTACAAAACAGGTATTCCATCCATCTCTATTTCACTCAGATAAATTTTGGTTTCATATTAAACCCCCTCTCATGGCCAATTATCTCCTTCTCAAGACAACATTTCCCTGCTAGTACTGGTAAAGGAGAAATAATCCCAGTAAATTACTAATATTTGTGTTTATGGAGGGAAAGATTCTGAAGATTTTAACTTAACTTTTTTTTTCCAATATGTAAAACCAAAGAGCAAAGTTTCAAAAGCAAGTACCTATGCAACTAGTCTTCTACAAAGAATGAAAAATTAAAATATCACATTTAGACTTCCAAAGAGGAGTCAAGGAAAGGAAGAACAAATTTTCGCGTGGTTCCTTTCTTTCTAGAAATGAAATTTTAAGTCTTTTTTATTACAGTTCTATTCTACTGTCAAATACATACCAAAGAACTGTAATATTTGGTTATATCTGAGGTGTCAACCTGTATTTTTTTAAATACATATTTTCAAAAATGAAAGACAGCATTTTTGAAGGTAAAAATCTTGGCTGATTCACATACAAGTATTTAAGGAAAGCTATTTTCTTAGGTATGCCAAAAACTACAGAAGGTTGAAATATTTGATTATATTCTTAGTAGTAAACTTCAGAAAACATAACAAATATCCAGCCTTATGCAGAGGCTTTAAAACCTATTTGCTATCAATATACATTTTTAGGAACAGGTTTTTTTGGAAAGTTTTATATGTTGCAGCCAGTCTAAGGAGAAGTAGATGAGGAGATAGACTTGTTGCTTTAAACAAAGAAGTGTTCACATATAAAATAAAGTTTAGGCAGGGGAAACCAAGTATAAAAAAGAGACTTAGTCCTAAGCATTTCCTTTTTCCCCAGCAGTGGGAAATGACTGGACAGAATACCTTGAAATCAGTAATTCTACTGATGGATAGACAATCTTTCTCAATAGACTTCTTGTTTTATATCACTTGTGTTTTTATAGACTACTGGTTCATAACACATATGAAAGATATAAACTATAGTTTAAGTTGGAATTTCCATCAGTAATTGAAAATCTTCATGCTTAATTCATATTTAAATAATGGTAATTATTATCTGAATTTCCACAATGTGATTTGAGGATAGCAACATTACAGAAAACCTTCAATGTCAATTTAATTACTTCAATATTACTTATGATTCCTATTTGAGGATAGTTTTTTTCTCTCAGAAAATCTGAAATGTTCAACTTTAAAGATGAAAATTCTAGTGATTCAAATAGACTGATATTTGTCAATTCTCAGTTCCACCATTTTCTATTTCATTTAAGAAATACACTTATATAATGAAAATTGGACAGAAGGTTCTTGAAATTAGTAATTATTTTAGAAGTATTGTTTGTAGAATTCCTAGGGTTTTTAATGAAATGGGGGTTTGTGGCGTTTTTCTGTTGTTTGCTTTATGACCTCCAAATTTCCTATGCTGCCAAACTCATCACATTTTTATCACAAAAGAACAGAAGGATGCAAAGTGGTGTGGGTTGTTTCCAGTGCTTTATGTTTGCACACATTGCTTCAGAGATACAGCAATGATGAAAACTAATTGAAAGTTCTCTAGAGTTCCTTATTTACCCCTGAGTGCTTGAGATTCCATGCAGAAATTTCTTTCTTTTAGTCCTCTTGGGAAAACTAAAACACACAAGTATTGAAAACTATTATTCCTAGCAAGTGGATGATATTTTAAGCATGATCACTCAGTACGTACTATGATCCTATGTTCTTGTGTATCACCTCAATGAATGTTATGAATGAATATGAATATTCCACAGCAATTACTGTAGTAATCATTGAAATTGTTTCTTATACCACCAATATACTTGCATTTTTTATTTTAGTTATTTTTTTTAAAACATATTCTTTGGAAAAGCAATACTGCAAGTAAAACTGAACAGTTATAAAATTCTATGCTTCACACTCATTGAATGGCCTGAGTTGGATGGGATCTTAAAGATCATCCAGTTCCTACCTCCCTGCCATGGACAGGGACACCTTCCACTATACCAGATTTCCCAGAGCTCCATCCAACCTGGCCTTGAACACTTCCAGGAATGTGCATGGAGCATCCACAGCTTCTATGGCAACCTGTGTCAATGCCTCACCACACTCACTGGGAGGAATTTTTTGCTAACATCTAATCTAGTCTTAGTCAATTTCAGATTTAAGCCATTCCCTTTGTCCTGTCACTACAGGCCCTTCCTTGTAAATAGTCTCTCTTCATCTTTCCTGTAAGCTCCCTTGAGGTACTGGAAGGCCACAGTTAGGTCACCCCAAAGCCTTCTCTTTTCCAGGTTGGACAATCCCAATTCTCTCAGCCTTTCCTCACAGCAGAGGTGCTCCATCCCTCTAATCACCTTGGAGGTCTCCTCTGGACTTGCTCCAACAGGTCCATGTCCTTCCTGTGCTGGTACCCCAGAACTGAAGGCAGCACTGTAGGTGGGGTCTCATGAAAGTACCAAATATAAAAACATCACAGTGTGTATATGGGCAAAGTCTTTACAAAGTTCACGGATTTCTCTTTTTTCAACCCATCTCTTAAATGGACCTGAGGACAGGAATGGAAGGCATTGCATTGGATATAGATAACAGAAGAATAGCCTCATTGCAATTTATGCTGATGATATACTCCCTCCCTTCACTTTCTTCCTCTTTCTGCCTGACTGTTAGTTACGGACAATTAAACAAGTGATGGATGAACCCTCAGCTCTTGGATTTTACTGCAAAGTATACAAAGTTTGAAAACACTGCAATGTGATATGAATTATGAGCCCTTACTGACTAGTTTGCATTTCAATTGGCCTTGAAGAGTTTTACATGTGTGAGCAATAAACAACCCACAATAATGGTTGAATCTGAAGAAAATAAAAATTCTTTATCAACAGGGTAAAAATAGGAGCAACCCTTACCCTATTTTTCTTTTGGAATATCCAAATGTTATGCAGTATTCACTGTATTTATATGTGTCCCTGCAAAGCAGAATCACAAAACAAATTACATGTATCTCAATTCAAAACTGTTGTTGCTGTGTTAAGGAGCAGAAACAGATCTCTTAAGATATAAAATTTCTGCAGGTAAGTTTGCAATTTCAAACATATGCTTTCCACATCTGATGGTCACAGCCATAACAGCACATCTGCAAGTAATGGTTGCACTGACTTGCCTCACACCTGCACTAAGTATGTCTCCTACCACTCTGCTTGAAGTCATTGCATGTCTTGCTGATGACAGGATAAAAGAAGCCCATAAGTATTTGCTGTAAGTATTTTATGTTACCACAAAAAATACAGGGGAAAAAAAATCACATATATAAGAGGCTGGTGCTTTCTTTCTTTTTAATTCCATGCTTTGGGGGAGTAAAATTAACTAAAATAAAAGCACCATAAAATTTGATGGGTGGTTGATTTTCTTGCTCAAACTAAGAAGATTAAAACTGTGTCTTCAGTTTGCTTAGGGAACACTTTTACAAACCTTTAGTTAGTGTAATCCAATTCCTGTCAAAAATCCTGCTAGTTTTCTGGAGAAGTAGGGCTTCTATGACGCGCTCACAACTTCAGTGAAGATGGTTTTCCACAAAATGACACAGGAACAAAAGTCCTCTGTCCTACATCTCTGGGATTTGTGAACTCACAGTATAACTGGGCTGTTATTTGAATTTTATTTGTTTAGGCTGAGTTTACTGTGGTCCTAATGGTGTTTAAGACTAAGTAGAAGGTGAAAAATAAAATCTTTTGAAGGCATTAAAAAAAGCATTTCAATGTTCTTTACCACTCATGAGTTACATTCATGACTTGCAATTAAATCCACAGTGGAAGACAAATACTTCTTTGCTGCTAAGTTCTTGCTAACAACTGTTCTGTGTGAATATTTTTATAATATTTATCTGTTCTCTCTAGTAAAGCATAGCATGGGGATATAATGTAATGCTTTAATATACTTCAGAATGTCAACTGATATTCTCTAAAACTTAATTTCTGATATTTTTATATTCATTCATTTTTAAATGCCCTGCAAAAACATAATGCTACTAGGTTCCATAATAGAGCTCAAGATATTTTTAATAGTTATTTTATGTAAGTATATCCAAAAAGTAATTCTTCCAGGCACTCTAGGTGCTTTAGAGACTCTGTTTTAAACCCTTTATTTTTTTTCTGAAATGAATGAAACAAATCATTATCAGTATACATGAATCTCCTAATAAATGTGAAAGCTGAACAGTCAAAATATGTCCTGGAATCTTTATATTACAGGAATGAAACATTCTTTTAGAAGAAAATATATTAAAATGTTGTACAGCAAAATTGTGTATTCATTGTATAGATAAATATCTAGAAACAAATGCCAGTTGGTTATGAAGTTTTTTTTGTGTTATTAAATAGAAACACTGTGCAGAATCTTGGCCCCATGGGAAGCAGAGAGGTTTCCCTTATTTCTGTCAGTGGAATCATGGTTTATGCCTCCAAATCTCCCATATAACCTATATGGAAATTCTACCTCACAGTTGAAGTGGAACTCATTACTCAGTGTGAAGTGTGACTCTAGCACGGTCTCTTTTCTGTGAAGAGGTATTAATCATGTTCATCTTTGCTGTAATAAGATGCTAAACACTGTCATTTAGCACTGCAGAGGTATAAAATTAAACCTCTTTATACACTGTTATGCAAAGGCTACATTTCACAAAGGCAAAGGCTGGGCCCGTTCACTCCCTTTGATGAGAATACTTTTTTCCCATGATGTTAATAATTTCATTTTTTATAGCTATAGTCCTTTGTGTAATCGAATATAAAGCTTGATCCTTTGTTTATTGCAGGATTGAAGCCAAAGAATATAGCTGTCTATTATTAGATTTCATCCTGGTGTAATTATTTTGATTAAGGGTACAATTTTCTACAAAAACTGTTCATTTTCCAGTAAAACCAGTAATATGGAATAATTTACAGAATCTGTCACATAGCAGAGCCTCCAGAATTATCTCTACAGGCTCATATGTATAGTAGAACAGCTGTGCCAGTTTGAAGGAACTTTAGTGTGTTAACTGTATCCATATAATTATATTGGTATTATTTTTGTGTGAAAATAAGGCTTAAAAGGGCTAAAGGAAAGGTTTATCAAACTTCAAAGGAACAAGCTAATGGAGTGTGCCTGAAATGCACAAGAACTAAAATTAGCAGGAGATCAATTACAATACTGGTAAGAATATGAGTGATGACAAAAAGCTTGAAGACTTTTTAGAAAGGCAAAAGAAAATTACACCAAACCAAACCAAACAGACCTTGAAATCTGAGCCTACATTTTCCTTACAAGGATCTGTGACCCAAGGATATGAGCAAACTCATTGACATCAGTAAAGCCTCCAGATAAGTTAGAGGTACAGAACTGAAATATACATTTGGAGGAATATAATTTCTTTGTAAGATTAATAGTATTCAAAATGAGTTTAAAAGGAAGTCATTGACATTTTCGTTATAATGTTGTAGGTGTCAGATTATATACCTCTGTTCATCCTTCACACAGCAGATCAATTTTGTCATAAGCAGTGCTTTCTTCTCAGTAAAACTGAGTAAGAATTATATGGAAATTCTTAATGCGCGCACACACACACACACACACATACACATATATATACATATATATAAAATAGTGACATATACTGCATATGTTCAGTTGCATCCCAAAAATTCTGACCTGTTTCATCACATCAGGGTATTTTTGAAATGTGATGTAAAATAATCTGAAAGGAACTATATCTTGTTAGGACACGGACTGCTGCAGGAATAAGTCAAAAAGTCAAGAAAATAAGTCAATATTAAACTTGAAGCATTGTGACACTTCCAGGGATAAATGAAAGCATAGCAAAACCTTTGGGGGTTTTTTTTGGTTTTTTGTTGTTTGTTTGTTTGTTTGTTTTTCCCCAGTAATAAAATGCATACAAATATGTGACCATATCTGTATGTCAATATTTATGCAGACACACTGAAGGAATCCTTCCCCACCCGCAGTGCTGCCTTCAGCTCTGGGATCCCAACACAGGGAAAACATGGACCTGTGGGAGTAGGTCTGGAGGAGGCCACCAAGGTGTTTAGAGGGATGGAGCACCTTTGCTGTGAGGAAAGGCTGAGAGAACTGGGATTGCTCAGTCTGAAAAAGAGAAGACTTCAGAGGGATCTAATTGTGGCCTTCCATTACCTGAAGGGAGCCTACAGGAAAGATGGAGAGAGGCTATTTACAAGGGCCTATAGTGACAGGACAAGGGGCAAAGGGTTCAAATTGAGAGAGAATAGGGTTAGATTAGATATCAGGAAAAATTCTTCTATGTGGGTGTGGTGAGGCACTGACACAGATTGCCCAGAGAAGTTGTGGTTGCCCCATTCCTGGAAGTGTTCAAAGCCAGGTTGGATGGAGCTCTGGGAAATCTGGTGTAGTGGAAGGTGTCCCTGTCCATGGCAGGGAGGTAGGAACTGGATGATCTTCAAGATCCTGTCCAACCCAGGCACTTCTATGATGCCATTTGCATGATAACTTTTTTTATAAGGAGCTGTATGTCTTAGACCCAAAACTTCAGAAGGAGAATGAATAATTTCTTGCATTGGGGATGGCTTGATCTATTAAGAGTCAATTTAATAGCATTCCCACTAGAAGAGAAATCTTTGGAACTGTATGCTAGGAATGCAGTGTATAGATTAAGGAAAACTCACTCAAAATACTCCTTGCGTATATCCCAGTTGTGATGTCATCGATACAGGTATATTTTATAGAAAAGCAATTTGTAAGGGGAAATAGGTGAGGGGTGAGGCCCTGATCAGTGATGGATGTGTTACATTTAAAACACATAACTTCATTTCTTACCAAATCTTTACTACAGCTATTAGTATAAGATAAATCACTATCATCTTTTCAGATATACAAGAACTGCCCTTAGGAAAGGTTTCACAAAAAGACAAGAGGAAAACATTGATAAGACAAAGATTGCACAAAAAATCATAAGCAAAAAGGTAACACGTTGTCAAAAATTGATTTTGAGTGTGACTGATTTTTTAACAGGATAATGAAATATAAAAATGTTGCTATTTTAGTTGAGGTAAAAGGTTGTTCAACTGTTGCATTCTCAAAGTCCAGATCATCTAATTATTGCAGAAAATTCTCATTACACACTTGAAATCCCCATAACGATGTTAATGTTGTTACACCTTAACTCTGTAGTATCTTTATCTCGTTTTGGGTGTTATGTTCATTTTTTATTGTTTCTCCAGGTCCCAAGATTGACAATAGCCAGTTTTCTTCAATAATATGAAAAAGAACTTGGAAGTAGTTTACAATGAGTCATCAAGAATATAATTGTTTTGCTAAAAAGTATGATGCTAATGGTCTGAGCTTGACATGGGCCATTTTCGTGTGACTTCTTATATACTTCATAGTTCTCTTATTTCTTCTTATATGATTCATAAGTCTCTTATACCTATAATTTTCTTAAATTTGTGACTTAGACGTTCTTCATTAGTTTCTAATTCTATGTCATTTTTTTTTCCTCTTTTTGTAATTTCTAAATCTGTTTTTACCTGACCCACAGGGTTAGACTCCTATCAAAACCAATAACCATGTGGCTTTTTTCAGTCTGGGGCTTCTGTTGTCATCTCTTATTTATATATTTTTATACCATAGAACAGAGCACAAATCATAAAACTATTTGCTGACTTCAAGCAAGTTCAACCACTGTAAAACAGGCTCTGCATCCCTTTAGTGATTTAAATATGTTTAGATTGAGAAGCCTGGTCTCACATAGTTCAAAACATAGCTGTGTGGTTCAGTTTAGAAGTGGGATTGTAGCAAATGCACCTCTGCTATAATATATATCACTATTTGAAATTGCTAAATCCAAAGTTAAAATAGTATTTTTAATGTTAATTTTCAATTAAAAAAAAGGCAATTCAAATTTGCTTATGAATATTAGCAAGGTCAGGTTTTCTCAAACTTGCAGCAACACTCTTGTTCTTTATAATAATTAACAACAGAGAAAAACATGAAAAAAAAAGTACCAACCAGAACAAAAAAAAACAAAAAAACCCACCAAAACAAAACAAAAAAACAAAAAAACCCAAACAAAACTCAACAAGCAAACAAAAAAACACAACCAATTTATTCAATTCAATTTATTCAGAATTTAATCCATTTGAAATAAATGCTGGCTTGACTGCCAGAAGATGTTGATTCTCCTGGAGTTACCAAGAAAAGGGCACAATTACTTATTCTTCTATTTCCAGTGCACAATTTATCCCTTTAGCCTGGAGAATTCTGCTGCTACTGGTATTCAACCATAACTCAAACTATCTGACAAAGAATATTTTGTAGAAATCAATACTGTCAAATGTATTAAAGATGCACTGTGATTGTTTTATGAATAAATGGGCAATTTTAAGTGCTCTAAAAGTCCAGAAAAGCTTTCATTTTGCAAGTCAAAACACTTGTTCTGTATATTTTTAAGTCAATACTTAACTGGAAACTATGAGGGAAAAAAAAAAATATTATTTCTCTTTTTCTTTGTACATGCCTCTCAGGAAAAAAAAAAAAAAAATTCTCCTACAAAGACTGTGCACTTATTTTTTATCAAATAGCTTACAGAGTTGTTACCTTGGTGCTATTAAAAGCACGGGTAGGGCTTAATCCAATAAATTAATGTAGATAGTTACTCTGATCCAGCACAGAGTTTACTTACGCATATATATGTATACAGAAATATATAAATTTTCATATTTCACAGATATACTCAAATGCCTACAGGAAAAGAAAAAAAAAAAAAGAGATAGTCAGAAGAACTTCTAGGTTCTAGAAGTACTGTCAAGCAGCACTGCCAGCTTGATAAAGTCTATCAGGCTAAAGAGGAATCAGAGCTCCAAGAAGGTTGAAAACTATAGAAGAATAAGTGTGACTTTTCTGGTTTTATGTTTTTTACAGGATGCTTTTTACTTGTGCCTGGCTGCATATTTGCCCTTTTTATCTTTATAGATAACATTGAAATGTGTCTCCTGTTGCAATTGGCATTAAAATATCACCTTCCAAATCAATGGAACTGAAGGAGTACTCAATATTTATAATAGTAATTTGACATTCCTTTTGTTAAAGTTTCACATTCTAAACAGAGGTTTTAGAAAGCATGTGATTGTTTCCTGGTAACCAGTCAAGAAGGCTGTCCTAGAAGTATTTACAACTGTATTTATGATTGCCACTGGGAATAATCCCAGAGCCTGCTTGTTTTCAGGTTGTGCAGAAGGGCTCCAAATGGTAGGATAGAAGGAAATTAGAAATTATGAATTTTTGTTTTACTTTGGCCCTTCCATAAAACATGATATTAAATTGTCTATCCCAGAACTCAATGTTAACAGTTATGTTGATGTATTTGTTAGAAGTATGAATATTTTTTTTAAGTTTTCAACTATATCTTCAATTAAGTCACCTTGCCTAAATTCAGAATAGTTTGTTGTTGTTGTTGTTGTTGTTTTAATTTGTGTTAAAGTTTGGAGACAAAGCACTAAACAACAGTATCTTCTGTTACACATAAGAAAAATGCTTAAGAAAATAAAACTTTATGAACTCTTTTTAAAGGTTCAGGTTTTTATTTTGTCATACAAAAAGATAGGGCTTCATTCTACTACTACATGTGAGTACAGGGAATCATGAACTAACAGGTTGGACAAGCAGTCTGACGCTAACTGGAACAGTAGAAACCCATCTTCTTTAAACAACCAGGTGATATGTAATGGCCTGATACCTGACATTAAAACTTCATCTTCTTTTCTTTTGTTTTGGGTGGGGTTTTTTTTTTCCCCCCAAAGTATTAAATTGTGGATTTCCTGTAAATAACATCAGCAAACGTTTCACATTTTTATAAGTAAAAAATCCAGAGAGTAACAAAGTGATCAAAATCATAAGAGAGATATCATGAAGTTCCACTGTACAAATGAATTGCTTCATAGTCTTAGATGTAATAATTTCATTTCATCTCACTTTCATTGTAGGCTAATAGCAAATCATCCAAGCTGCTTCCTACTTAGGAGGGCATCTGCAAAGGATAGGCTGTTCCATCTACAGTAGGTGGCTATGGTCTCCCCTTTGACGATAAAGGATGCATTAGACTAGTTGTTAGTTAAGCTCTTGACTAGCTTTGACAACAAGTCAAGCTCTTAAACAGCTAAAATTAGATCATCACATTTCTACTTTCTGTTTACATTAAAAATAGATTGCTTTTCAAGCACATTCTGTTCTCATTTGAGACATGGAGTTTTTTTCTATTCTTAGTATTATTATTTCTGAAATAAATGAAATGACAGAAATGTTTTCTCTGTAAGTTTTTTTTTACAAATCTTGTCATAAGGCCTGAATAATAAGCATCTTTTTTTCTGTTCTCATCACATATTTCCTCCTGATTCTGACGAGATCTAGAAAAAAAGAAACCACACAAGGCACAGAAAACTTTAAATATTCTCTTTGATAGAAAGAAGTTTAAGAATATTGGGACAGATTAAAAAATGATGAAGTGAAGTTAATATGACAATTTTTATAGATTTCAAGATATTGGAGTAAACTTAGAAGTGTATCAGGCCGGAGAAATTGTTTTGCAAATAACTAGACTTCTTAATTGATTTCCAATGGTCCTTTATTGCATGTGTTTGACAAAACATTGTGTTTTGCATGTGTTTGTAGATAGTTTTCCTCACCTGAGAACAAAAGAAATACACTCCTCACACTTTAACAAACAAACATAAAGCAATCTACACAGCATTTGGGTCCTTGCATCAATTTATTTCTAGAGTTATTTCCTTACCTCATAATTTTTAATATCTATCACTATTTTTATATGGGATTTTTTTAGTTTTTGGTTTGGTTTGGTTTTTTGTGTGTTTGTTGTTGTTGTTGTTGGGGGGGGGGGGGG
>JAWWEV010000001.1:12863440-12899415 GCA_035583235.1 Hafferia zeledoni
TTGTTGGGGTTTGGTTTTTGGGGGGGGGTTTTTTGTTTGTTTGGGGGTTTTTTGTTTTTTGTTTTTTGTTTGTTTGTTTGTTTGTTTTGTGTGTGTGGTTGTTTTTGTTTTTGTTTTTGTTTTTGTTTTGTTTTTAATGAAAGCAAAGAATCCAGAGTTAAGAGAAAGCTTCCCTGGATTTATAGTTGACTTATAATTCCTTGGATTTATGGTTAGTTTATAATTCACTGCAGATGGTATAATGAAGCAAGGCAAATATCAGAGGCTGTTGGAGCAAGAGGACATGAGGACACCCTGGAGTTACAGCCGTATTGGAAGGGGCTTTGAACCAGCCCTTGGGATATGGGGCAGGAAGCAAGACATGGGGATCATCAGTGAAAGAGTTGGGGTCATGAGGAGTGGATGGCCAGGGGTCAGTCGCGATAAAGAGCTGCATTAAGTAAGGGAAGAACTGTACAAGGATGTGCACACCAAGCACAACCCCAGGTCATCTGCTAAGTAATGAAGCACATGAGTTGTTGAAAAGATGATGTGAAGAATAAAGGTTAAAGCTAAAGATGATGGCTGTAAAAAATGCAACTCTGCAAAAAGGAGAAACAAACCCAAACCAACAAAAGAAACCACACAGACAAAACCCTAAATTGTTATATGCAGGAAATATTTTTGTCCGCAAGTGATTTTTATGCTTTAGGTAGAAATTATTTGATTGGTGACAGATGTGCAGGGTATGTGAAATGTTTAAAAACTTATGTGTATCCTGTTTGTGTTGATTCAGATCTTCAAAAAGTCATTTCTAATTTCAAGAACTGCATCAACATGTTATGTGGGACAAGATTTTCTAAGCAAAATATTATAGGGATTTTTGGTTGGCTGAGTTGGGGCCCTTTGGTTTTTTGGCTTTTTTTTCCCATTTTGTCTATTAAATAGATATCTAGATTAAATTCACACACACAAAAAAATATTAAACACAAATTAAAGTATAATTACTATTGTGCATGTTTTGAAGAGATAGGTAAGAAGTTTTCCTGTTTAAAGAAGACGACCATTTTCATCTGAAAAACAAATTTATGATCTAATAAACTTTTCATTGTTAATTGTGTATTACATATGCAATGTATTTTGGTCTATACTTTTAAGGCTACATTCCTTTATCATTCAGACTCCTGACACAGAAAGGAAATGTGTCACTCAGGCTCTCAAGGTATCCATACTGCAGTGAATACTTCAGAGGAGTGGCAGAGGTGCTACTACTGCTGCGTATAATTGACCATACAGTTAACAAACAAAGCCAAATCCATGCCAGCAGTTAATCCATAAAATATAATGTATTTAGATCATTCCCAATCCCCCTGTCAGTCAGTACTTGTGGTGCACAGAACACATTGGAGTGATACTTAGCGTGGCACAGGATCAGGAGCTGCAGTTGGTGACAGGGACATTTTCCACTGTGCGCTGCTACTGCCACAGCAGGTGTTGTTAAACTGGTGAAAAATAACAATGGCCATAAAATTGTGAAGTCTGAAGTGTGGGACACATTTTTACCAGGAGCAATTTGAGTGAATTCACCTTGTTCTGTGGCAAGGTCTATGACATTTTTTGGTTGCAGAAAGTTGCGATAGTAGACAAAGAAAGGAAGTGGTTCCCAGAGGAGGATAATGAGAGTATTTGTGGTTGGAACAGGAGAAAAGTGAGTAGGAATGAGCTACTTTTGAAGCAAAAGCATGATTATTTTTATTATTATTATTATTATTATTATTATTGCACTGAGCAATAAACCTTGAAATGTCTGTATTTTGGGGATTTGAATATATTTAGACATATATGTAATTATTTTGGAAGTTTTTCAGAATGTTACTCATTTTTGCTCTAGCAGACCTTGAAGAATGTGGCTATATAAAATGTAAAAAAAAATCCTCACAAAGTTTCACTCACTGATTAAAAACCCCCATAAATAATATTTTGATTGTCTTCAAGATAAAAAGCAATTAATGTTGAATCTTATAAATTATTTAAGTATTACTTTCTTCTTCTTTAATTTCAGTTTCATCTGATTTATTGTCTTTTTAAACTCCATTTAATCATGTTATCTTTTGTTACAGAGGCAGAATTCACAAAGGTTACAAAGTCTTATAACTACAGTAATTTTGTATTTCCTTGTTTTAATAAATGTGTACATTCTATGAAGTATGATATATTTTGTATAAGAATCTTTTAAATTTTTAACCTTGAGACCCTTCCTATGAGAATTCTTTTAAGTTTTAAATCCCCCAAAGCATGGACAAGCTCTTTTTGCACCTTTCCGCATTTATTAAAAGCACACAATTATTGTGCTCTAAAATACCAAACATACTTTAATATTTTTTTCAGCTGGTGACAAACTTCTTGCATGATTCTTTCAGATGTATTTCTATTTTTCAAAATTCTTATAAATACATTTTATATTTTATTTTTAACAATACAATTTAGATGAGGACAGTTCAATTTCTGTGTTTAAATCTTCCAAGTATGTGACTTTGTCGGTACAGTGTACATTGATAGACTTGTCACAATCTTAGATTTGTGAGTATTAACATGTATATAGTGACTTTTATAGATCCATTAAACTATACATTTCCGTCTATTCCATCAGTAATTGTAGAGGTGGGGGTTTTTTTGTAATTTTTCATTTAATTTTATAAATATTACTGATAGATAATGGACTGACATTTAAAATACAGTCTAGAGTTTAGAAAACACGTATATCTGAACTTTTATAGTCATGTATCAAGATCATATTTTACTTTCATCCCACTCATTTCATTAAGCATGATACTGTTTTCTGCAGTAATGGTAAGTGAAAACTTCATCTGTGAAACCAGTAATAGCTAGAAATTGTTGAAGTACATTAAAAAATAGGTAAAATGGGGGGTGTAATTCCAATACATAAACATTTTTAGAGTTAGAATATTGGAAGACTAAAAACAGTGATTCATAATTTGTTTCCAGATCATGTCTTTTCTTACATAAAGAAATTTGTATCAAACTGAAAGAGAGTAGGTTTAGATTAGACATTAGGGAGATATTCTTGACTGTAAGGGTGGTGAGACACTGGCACAGGTTTCTCAGAGAAGCTGTGAATGCCCCATCCCTGGAAGTGTTCAGGTCCAGGCTGGATGGGGCTCTGAGCAACCTGGTTGAGTGGAGGGTGCCCCTGCCCCTGGCATGGGGATTGGAATGAGATGATCATTAAGGTCCCTTCCAACCCAGGCCATTCTATGATTCTATAATCTTCAAGTATTTTTAATTTTAATGTAGGTTTTTATGAGCCAGTAGTTTTAGAATTTCACTTCATAAGGAAATATTAACATTTTGTAGAAATAATTACCTAGATGTTAATTTCTATTCTTCAAAACTTGTCTAGAGTATTTTGTAATGTCTTAAAACTCCATCTTCATAGAATTCATTCTCCTACAAGTCAGACTTTGTGCCTTTACCTGTACTGAAGTACAGGACAATTTGCACCACTGAATGTTATATAGTAAGTTAAAATCCCCTTGTTGTGCCTTTTCTCCCCATAGGATTATACGACCTATTTGCAGATCAGCATGAAAAATAGTTTAACATCACATAAAAATGATTAGAAGATAAGTATTTCAAAACAAGTTTATCTGTGCGTTTATTTTAGCTAAAAGGTCATCATCTCTAATTTCAGCAATCTAGCTACTGAGGACATCACCACTAGTTTTTCTTCTTTGCTTTGCTGCTTTTAAAAAAAATGCATATTTATTCTTCCAAAGTTTCTTTTGGTATTTGATACAGTTCTTTATATTATCATGTGGATCAATTTTTTCCTGGCTTACAATTGTTTCTGATCAAAAACCTCATTTTTAATTGATATATTATTAGCTGAGGATTTTTATTTTTTAAAAAAATATATTATTTTCACTTGATTTTCCTACAACTAATGAAAGAAATATAGTCACAGACTTTAAACAGCTCCAGACTTGACAGAACATGTTCAATCCTCCTACTGACCTGCTAGTTTTTGATTTTAGTGTTGTTTTGTTTTGTTGTTTTGTATTGTTTTGTTTTGTTTTCTATTTTTCATTATTGATTCTGTAGCCTACAGAACAGTAATGCTTCCACCTGCAAAAATGGGAGAACCTGCACATGAAAATCAACGTGTTGAAAATGGGAGAACCTGCACATGAAAATCATCTTGTTGAATAATTAGATTATAATATCAGACAGACAAAGGGCAAAACAGCAGCACTGATCTCTGCCTTTTCTCAATGAACTGCTGCATGCTGTGCCCTAAGCAGACTTTTGTCCCTAAACATTTCCTGCCCATAGAATCATAAAATGGTTTGGGTTGGAAGGGACATTAAAGATTGTCTTCAACTCCCCTGCCATGGACAGGGACACCTTCCACTATGCCAGGTTGCTCAGAGCTGCATCCAGCCTGGCCTTGAACACTTCCAGGGATGGGGCACCTCTGCTGTTGGAGAGTGACTTCTATTTCTGGCATAAACTTTTTTAACCTTTGAGCAATATTATTCTGAGCATGCTGCAATCCAAGACACAGTAGCTGAGTGCTTTTTAATACAGCCTGGTAAAGCATCTCCAGATTCTACATCACGTACACCAGGAGACATCCCAGGAAACACCTACAGAGGCTGAGCATGTTAAATTCATGTTATAGAAATATTTGGGGTTTAAGTCTTATGCAGCTTTTTGAAATGCGCAGAATTTTTATGAAATTTTTTTAAGCCCATGTCAGCTCTCCCCCTCTTCAGAGATTTCCTTCAAGTTAGTGCTGTTTTAAACTGCAAAAAATGGCTGTTGAACTTGCTGGACAAGCCATGTTCCAAGCCACAGGAATAAAAGAGTGCTTATACTTTATAATCAGTGATCACAGGTTATGGCAGTAATAAGAGTTATTTCAGAAAGATTTCTAGTTCTTCTTCCAAATGAGCTGACAAGTATATTCTTGTGATAAAAGGGAATTCAGAAAAACTAAATATGGATCTCTACTGCCATGGCTTGCTTTCTGAAGGAGAGGGTTGTTGACAATGTAATAGTGGCTGCACTACTTCACAGTACTTTGTGAATGTCTGTAAAACGCATCGTGTATAAAATGATCACTTCTTGAAAACCTCTCCTGGAAACCTTTGCTGGCATATTTAGGTCATCTCATGCACTTCTTCAATATTTGATATTTGCAGTGCCTTGTTTCTTTTTGTCAGTTATTGTGATGTTTCTTGTATCTTGATTATTATTCAAAGTTCCCAAAAATTTCTGCAGTGTTAAGAGAGCAATCCTTGTCAGACTGAAATAAATTTGACACTACTGCCTGTGATCTTGCTTTGGTAGGAGAATGCGATCATGAGATTTTTTGAAGGGGCATTAAAGCATGAGATGCAAGTTATTAATTTGGAAACCTCTACAGGCTGCTTTTGACCAGAATAAAAAAAAAATATATTCTGCTTTTTTTTTTTCACCAACCTCTCTGGTTTTTTGGGGGGGTTTGTTGTTTGTTGTTGTTGTTGTTGTTGTTGTTGTTTTGTTGGTTTTTGTTTTGTTTTGTTTTGTTTTTTAAATATTTCAATTATTTCAGCTACTTGGATAAGAGATTGACTATGTCTGTATATTCCTACAGTTAGGGGGTTTTTTGCTCCTTTTTTTCTTTCAAGTCTATTTAGTACACATTGCAGGCAGTGCACTGGGCTGCCTTTCTTATCAAATTTTAACATTGGTCAAGGCTATCTTGAAACAACCACCTAAAGAAACTGTTTTTGTTCCTTATATGTGAACTTAAACTATGTTTTCATGAAATAAAATATTTTCATTAAATTTCTTGCTTTAAAAAATTCTTAGTATACTAAAATTATTCTGTGTACTCCCTTAGTGTATAGAAATCTGGTGGTTGATGTCCAGTAAGGTTTGAGCCTTTTGTAAAATCACAATTCCTGAAGTTCTTGCACTAGAGAATTAACAGCAGAAAACTGTGGAAAAAAAAAAAAATCCTTTGAAAATGTTAATTCTAAAAACATTTATCAGCCTGGGTTTGATGACTTTTTGAAGATTTTTCAAACTTTTGAGATTTTTACAGAATTTTTTATTTAAAAGTTCTTTAAAAAATATAATTTTTTTTATTGTTTTATTTAAAATTTGGAGTTTGGAAGAGTTGTGGATTTTCCCACAAAATATATTTCTTATGTTCATCTGAGATTTAATCAATAGTATAGATTAGAGTAAAAAATCTGATATATTTCATTAAAAAATACATTTAATTCAAATTATACCATTGTCCAGAGAAAAAATAATACTCAATATATATTTACTTTAGTGCATTTTTTACTTCAGCAGTATATTTGGGTTTGTTTCTCTGGTTTCAGAAAAACTGTTCCTCCAGTTCTTTAATTTCCTTCCTTTTGATCTCTGTTAAAACATAGCTTTCACTTGTAATGAAGTGTGTCTGTATGTCCCATTTTTCTGTGCACTTTTTTCCATTCCAATTGAGACATTCTTATTTGATTTAGAAAGATGCTTCTGTGAATGTGTGTTTTTTGTTCTATTATTGTTCAAGGCCAGGTTGGATGGGGCTCTGAGCAACCTGGTCTAGTGGAAAGTGTCCCTGCCCATGTCAGGGAGGGTTGGAACTTGATGATCTTTAAAAGTCCCTCCAACTCAAACCATTCTATGATTCTGTGTACTCCAGCTGAATTTAATAATCTTTCTACTGAGAAATAATCTTGACCTTTCTTTTTTGCACCTACTGTGTTTTAGGAAAATAATATTTTTGAAAGAGAATTTTATGTATTACATGCACACCGATATTGAATATTTAATACTGTACTTGCAGCCATAATAATGCTTTCCTCTCCACTTCAATATTTATTATGCTTTTGTGTGTATATTTTCTATTTCTCTACAGGTAAGTCTTGATTTAACTTAGCAACAACAAAAAAATATCTCATTGTGTTGAGCTTGAATATATCAAACATTTTATTATAGATCAGGTATCTCCATGTCCTTTCTTCATTGTACTTTTATAGGTGCCTTGATCTCAAGACTACAATATATAACATTATTGGCTTTGCATGGCAAGGTTTTGATAGCGGGGGGGGCTACAGGGGTGGCTTCTGTGAGAAGCTGCCAGAAGCGGCCTCCCATGTCCAACAGAGCCAAAACCAGATGGCTTCGGGACAGACCTGCCACTGGCCAGGGCCGAGCTCATCAGAGATGGTGGTAGCACCTCCAAGATCACATATTAAAAAAGGTGGAAAAAACTGCACAGAAAATTGCACGTGAGAGAGGACTGAGAGTACGTGTGAGTGACAGCCCAGCAGACACCAAGGTCAGTGCAGAAGGAGGGGCAGGAGGTGCTCCAGGTGCCAGAGCTGAGATTCCTCTGCAACCCATGGTGATCCATGGTGGAGCAGAGGTCCACCTGCAGCCCCTGGAAGACCCATGCTGGAGCAGGTGGATGCCCAAAAGAGATTGATGTTGTGGGAATCCTGTGCTGGAGCAGGCTCCTGGCAGGACCTGTGCCTCTGTAGAAAAAGGAGCCCATGCTGGAGCAGATTTGCTGTCAGGACTTGTGACTCCATGGGAGACCCACTCTAGAGCAGTTCATGAAGAACTGTGACCCCTGGGAAGAACTCTGGAGAAATTTGTGGAGGACTGTCTTCCATGGAAGGGACCCCACACTGGAGGGGAAGAGTGTGAGGAGATATCCCTGAGGATGAAGCAGTGTAGAGCCAACATGTGGTTAACTGACCACAGCCCCTATTCGCTGTCCCCCTGTGCTGCTGGTGTTGAGAAGAGTGAAATTAGTCCCAGGAAGAAGGGAGGGATGAGAGAAATGTGTTTTAAGATATGGTTTTGCTTCTTATTACCCTATTCTGATTTGTTTGGTAGTAAATTAAAGAAGTTTCCTCAAGCTGAGCCATGGCATTAATTACTGAATGATCTCTCCCTGTCCGTACCTTGACCCAGAAGTTTTTTGTCACATTTTTTCTGCCCTGTACAGCTGAGGAGGGGAGTGATAGAATGGATTTGGTGGGCTTCTGGCTTCCAGCCAGAATCAACCCACCACAGTCAATCAATAGTCTTTAAATAATGTATGGGCAAATAACCTGGACAAGAATCATATATCCCCAAGAATACCACCCAAGTTTGTAACAAAAGTGCACTTCACATAAAATGCATTTAAATTCACATAAACAGAGACATAAAATTGTTCTATTCCACAGATCAAATACTCCTGCTCTATGTGTTAGCACAGCTCCCATGGGCACCCTTATGACATAATTTACATCTGAACACAGTCTAATTTAATTGCAGCTTTGTGTGTAATTAATTATATTATCAATCTGTCTCCTTAATGTTCACTTGGATTTACAAGTTTTTATGATATTAGATGAAGAAATAAGAATATAAGAAGCTGTGGATTCTTACCTTAGATTTTAAAATCTCTGGCAGGTTATGAGGAGAAAACCGAAGCATGGAAGACTGCAGCTAAATGTAGTTATGAAACATACTTTAATGTCTCACAAAAAAAATGTCACCAATGTAGTGTCTTTTTACTACTTGTGTTGTCTTTCTTCTTAATTATTGTGATCTTTAACAAAAAGCAGGGGCAGATATGTTCATGAGAGGAGAAGACTTGAGAAAAATGTTAGGATAAATACGGTAAAACTATCACCTTGGATTATGTTTTTCTGTTTGTTTGTTTTGTTTTTACAATGCAGACAACCTCATATATATTGTGGTTTCATGTATGTCTTACTCAGTTTTCTACCTTCACTGCTGTATCAAGAAGGTGTGTATCCTCTTCATTTTAGTCTTTTAGCTTTCTAATAGATAGGCCTTATCTATAACTGATATAAGTTTGTTTCTGAAAGAGTCTGATGCTCTTCAGTTGTCATCTGTGCTCTTTTTTGACTCAAAAACCTAAATTATGTTTATTTAAACTGTAGTTTCATGTACCTCAGTAAAAAATCAAATATATGTTTCAACTTAGAATGTTTACTGTTACACCTTGTCTTTTTTAAGGGAATTTTAAAGATAAATATCCATTTTAGAATATCATCTCCATCCCCATCTATATCATGCAAGGATGTATGACACTAAAACTTAATTCTGCAAGTATGTAGCAGTAAAATGAGGAAAAATCTATTCAAGTGCACTGAAATTAAAAACAAACAAACAAACAAAAAACCCAAACAAACAAACAAAAAACTAGTACCTAAGATATCCGATTGCTCTTATCAACAAAACTTGTGACTTGGATACCTGCAGCAGTTTGTCATGTAACTGTGTAAATATCTGCTTTCATATGCATCATTTCATATACATTTAAAATGTTCTGATGTCTCACAAAAATTTGAGGATACATTTTATTTTAATATTTGCTGACATAATGAGAAGGGAAGAGCCTTGTTAGGTTTTGGTTTTGGGGTTTTTTTCAAATAATATTATCATTTTCTCGGTGAGCCAAATTCCATTGGGACATCAGTTATGCTTTATATACAGCATAGGTCATACTATATAGTATATATGCGGTGTGCTTATGGTTAAAACTCTTATTCTGGGCAAAGCTGAGTGATCATTAATTAGTATTTTTAACAAGTACTCTAACTGTAAGATTTTAGAAAGAAATGGATTTGTAGACATAAGATTTCCAATTTATCATCACTTTCACTTCAATTATTTAGTGAAGTAGTGGTGGAAATGAAAGGTGTACATGCTGTGCAAAACTGATGAATCTATCTGCATGCTGCCATTCTGCAGCCAATGAAAGGTGGATAAGGCAAAGTGGAAAGGAATTGTCTCACTTCACCTAGAAGAGCACTTGAAGAGAAGTCTTTGATAATTGCAGAAAGTTTAATAATAAAGCATTAAAAAAAAAATCTGTTCAGCACATTGCATCTCTCTTTAAAAGTACAGAAGATTAAATTCATTATAATTTTTGCAGTTAATTTTAACTGTTTTACATTTTTCTTTTATTATCCAAAAGCCTGTAGGACAGAATCCAGCAAAAGCATGCATTATTATCTGTCAGGTTTTCTCCCCAAAAATTATCTGAATTTTCTAACTTGATAGAATTCATCTCACATATATCAAACAGGAATAAGACAGTGTCTGTGGTCAGAAAAGGAAGAGAAATTTGAGGTTGAAATATAAGCTATGTCTTTGGGGCATGAAGACAGATTATTCTGTTCCTATCTAGGCTAAAATTACAGAGGTGATCTGAGACAGCACAGTTTTATTAAGGGCAAGCAAATAATTCCTGACCAGTCTGATGGCCTTCTATGATGGAATTACTCTAATGGTCAAAAAGGCAACACCAACTGATTTAGTCTGCCTAGATTTCTGTAAGGGCTTCAGTGTTGTCCCACATGATATCCCTACCTCCAAATTTGAGAGACATGGATTTGAAGGGTGGAATAATTGGTGGATAAGGAATTCGCTGAGTGAACACAGCCAGAGAGTTGTGGAAAATGGCCCTATGTCCAGGTGGAGAATGGTGATGAGTGATGGCCCCCAGGGATTTTTCCTAGGACCATGGGGCTTCAATATCTTTTATCAATAACACAGACAGAGGGATCAAGTACACCTTCATCAAGTTTGCAGATGACCCAAAGCTAAGCGGTACAGTTGACATAGCAGAAGGACAGGATGCCATCCTGGGGGACCTAAACAAACCTAAGTGGGCCCATGGGGAACTCATGAAAGTCACAAGTCCAAGTGCAAGGTGTTGCACCTGGGCCAGAGCAATCCCTGACATGAGTACTAACTGGGAGACCAACTCACTGAGAACAGCCCTGAAGAGATGGACTTGGGAATTCTCATGAAGGGAAAGGTGAACATGAGGCAATAGGGTGCATCTGCATCCCAGAAAGGCAAGTATATCCTAGACTGCATCAAAAGAGGTGTGACCAGCTGGTTGAGGGATGCAATTTTTCCCCTCTTCTCTGCCCTGGTGAGACCCCAGTTGGAGCACTGCATCCACCTCTGGGGTTGACCTCTTTGAGGAAGTCCAGAGGAGGCCAGCCAGGTGGTTAGAAGGATGAAACAGGCTGAGAGAGCTGGGATTATTCAGCCTGGAGAGAGCTCTGGAGAGACCTCATTGCAGTGTTTGACCTGCTTTGACCTACTGAAAGTGGCTTGTAAAGAGGGAGAGTGACTTTTTACCCAAGGAGATAGTGTAGGGGAATAGACATGGGGGAAGAGTTTTAAACTAAAAGAAGAGAGATTTAGGTTGGATGTTAAGAAGAATTCATTACTGTGAGGGTGGTGGGGTACTGGAACAAGTTGTCCAGATAGGTTGTGGATGCCCCATCCGTGGAAGTGTTCAAGGCCAGGTTGGATGGGGCTTTGAGAAACCTGGTCTAGTGGAAGGTGTCACATGGGAGGGAGAATTGGATTAGATGATCCTTAAGGTCTCTTCCAACCCAAATCACCCTATGATTCTATTATTCTGACACAGGAGCGAGCAGAATGGCAATATTTCCTAGTGGGTCCAGGTGAGACTGTGTCGCAGCCTTTTACTGTGGCACACACTGATCCTTGACTTCTGTGCTGCTGTCAAAGAACTGTAGTCTTTCCACCTGCTTCATGGGACTTTTGACCAAATGAGGTCAAAGTTCACATTTATCCTTGATTTTAAGCCTTCTTGTACTTTTTTTCTTTCTCCTCACTTGCCATGTTTTGTGACATCATGATGTCTACAATATCATGGATACTTTTTTTAATCTTCTATTTTTTTAAACCTTAGTGGGAAAGTACAGTCCTCAGGAGAACATTCCTGTCAGTCAGCCATGTATTAGCATCTTCTTTCCATATCCCTCATCCTTCCAGAATAGTGTTTCCACCCTCCCCATTTTAAGAGTAGACTGAGTTAAGAGCAATATAGTTGAAGGAACATAAGCCTTTCTTTTCTTGATTGTTGTGTAGAAAAAGAGCTTCAGCTAACATATTATCACTTTAGAGTCATGCACATTTTGTTATAGAATTATTTCAGTTATAAGTGTCAATGTTTTCAGATGCATATGGACATGCATCTCTATAAAACATACAGATTCTTAAATGCATAGAGTTTACATACTTTGTATAACAAAGTTAAAATTTCAATGAAAGACAAAAATTGTGTGCTCTTTAATTAGAAAACCGGTTGTTAATATATCATTACCTGCTCTCATATAATTGTTAGATATATTGTTTTTAGTTCTGTAGTTTTGTTTGGATTTTTATTAAAGGAAAAGGAAACCTTTTCTTTCCCACCTCAAAGCTGTGCAACCATAAAGAATATTTATACTTCAGCTACACTCCTAAGGGATAAATAGCAGTTAGGTAAGCAACTCTAACTGAATTTCAATGCAAGGTAGGACATCTGTGCCTTTCCAAACTTTTCCCCACATAAAAACTCAGGTTTTTTAGCTACAGCATATGCTTTCCCTTAGTAACATTATGGAGCACTCTCATAATTAGAAACTTGCAATGAAATCTTAATGAGAAACATGAGACAATATATCATAATCTAATATAATGATACCTATTAGAATATTAGAGCTCAACTCATCAGTAGTATACTTATGAATACTTATCTTCATTTTTAAGGAATTTTTGTAATTTAATGGATGGGTATAATCACTGAAAAGACTGGAAGGAATACCTGATTGCAGACTGACCCTGGAGCAAATTGTGATATAATTCATGTTTCAGGCAGGACAAGACTAGTTTACCGAGGGAGAGTAAGACTTTTTCATTTCAGTATTTACAGCTGTACAGTGAGAAAGTACAGCAATTCTTGCAATCCTTGTTATTTTATCATAGCAACAGCAGTACAAATAGGCAGAGGATGTCCTTTATTGACAGGAATGTGGACAGAATGACCTGATCAGTATTCTCCACCTGCACATTTTTGTGTCTGATAACAATAACAGACACCTGGTAGCTGAGATTTTTAGCATTGATTTTGAAATATATTACATATATATTAATCAAAGGATTTTTCTTTTTGAATTATAGATCAGAGACAATAGAATGATAAATAATACAAGAACAAGGTTGTTCTGAAGGGAGTTTCAGAAAAGGGTTCCATAAGCACATCAGGATATGCTTTCACATCTGCCTGAAATATATTTGCATGAAATTCCTGGAAATGAATCTTTTTAGAGCACTCACATACTTGTATGATTAATATCAAGAGTGATTTGTCATATTCACAAGATCTGTCAATTGAAGATAACTGTCATGAGGTTTTTATGTATTAATCATCCCCTGTACTGCAAAATATTCAGAGAATATGATTTCAGTAGCTTAGAGTGAATTAAAGAATAGCAATGTAGCAGCCACCAGCCAAAAATGTAAAAACATTAATTTTCAACATTATTTTTGCTTGTAATATATCCTTTTCTTCTATTACCTATTTATATTTCTATTTTCCTTTTTCTGCTACTGTTCATTATCTCTTTTCCCTTTCATCCCTTTCTTATATTCCCTTTCTTAAATATTCTTCCTCTTTCTTCTTGACAGTCTCATTACATTTATTTTTATAAAATCTCTTTGGAAGGAAAAGAAGACTATTAGCAGTCCTGAGATTTTTGTACTTATGAATTTCCAGTAATGAATGCCTTTTATATCATGATTTTACATTAAAGAAAATAAGCTGGAGCATGAAAGCACATCTTAGGCCAAATGCTATTTTCCCTTTTAAGGCTGCTGCTTCAGTCTTAGTAGCGTTAGGGGAATGGAGATAATTTTCTTCTGCCTGCAGCCAGCACTGCTTCAGGTCCCTCTCTACTCCTGTGTTCAGTTACCCTCCTTCCTGCTCTTTCCCTGGTTCACTTAGGTCAGACAACTTGAAAACACAGGTACGATGTGAGAGCACAGCATAATTATTTATCGGCCAATACAGGCGCAGTAGATAACTTGGATGAAGAAGCTCCGAGGCTAAGAATTAAGAGACTCACTGGCACTTATGGAAGACTTGAGAGTTTGTTGACCAGTCAGCCATCAATCATCAGCTTCTGTTGCTACTTGCAGAGCCTTGATGTTGCTGAATCACCCTCTTCTGACTCTGTTTTGCAGATGCCACCCTAAGGGTTGTATGTCAGTATCTTCCCTTTTGAAAGTCTGAGCTTCTCCCAATGTTTCAGCAGTGACACTTCTGGATTTTTACTTTCCTTATTTCATACCACTTCAGCTCACATACTTTCTCATACCTTAACACCGGGTTCCCAGTACTACTGAGCCAAGGTCACAGAGCTGGAACACTCCAAACACAGACTGGGGACACAGATAGCTGAGTCCTTAGGAAGAAGGTAACTCTTGGTCCCTTCCTCAGCCTGCAAGACCTGCCAGCATCTCCAGTCCTCAGGCAGCACTTGCTGAAGCAAGTGCTTCTTTCTCACATTCAGCCACTGTTTCTGTGCTATAAACAGCTGTCATCCTTCTGAAATCACAGCAGCCACAGTTCATTCTTGTTCAATTTGAGCCCCTTAAGCAGGATCATTTCAGCTATTCTTAGATTATATATCTTATTTCTGTAAGCCTATATCATTCTGTTGAGCCTGAAAATTTCTACTGAAAATTCCTGCTCTGCAGTATTTCAGCATTGCCCTCTATTTCTGTTGATTGTATGTGTTGTGGGGTAGGTGGGTTTGGGGTTTTTTTGTTTGTTTGGTTTTGTTTGTTTGTTTGGGGTTTTTTTAATAGTTTTTTAGGATGACCAAACATAGGAAAAATGTACAAAATTCTTTTGGGTTTGGGAATTGCAGGATTTAGGAATTCTAGTTATCCTCTTTTGTTTGCTTCTTAATCTAAAATTCCTATGTTAATAGTATATGAACAGGAAATCACAGTTGCATGGTTCTTATCATTGCACATACTTTTAACAGCAGATCCTCTCTGTCACCTAATTTATTCCACCAAAATATATAATTTTAAAGAGATTGCAAAATGGAAAAGAAGAAAGTTAAAGAGGCTCTTGTTCAAATGTTTGAGGAAAAAAATAAAGTAAAAATTGCTATGGGAAATAAAATGTTGTCATTTTCTTATTTAAGGAAAATTTGGATGCAGGGTACCAAAAATTAGAGCAATTTTTTTTTCTCCTATTTCCACTGCTAAAAACTATTTCATTTCTTAAAAAAGAAAAAAAAAAGTGACTAAAACAGAGAAAGGGCAGAGCAGGTGCTGAGCTATGAGACAGAATTTTAGGAACAATGACTGCCAGAATTTTAGGAACAATGACTGCAGGTGCTGAGCTATGAGACAGAATTTTAGGAACAATGACTGCCATAGGACATAATTATTGAGAGTTATGCTGTGCCTAAACACTAGTGCAGAGTATGGGAGCATTTTGTACCTGACTGTGGGTGAAATAGTTTATGCCCTTGATCCAGACCTGCCACATCAGAAACTGAGACCAGATTCATCCATTTCAAGTTTAAAATGTTCTAAAAATCAAGTTAATGCACCAAACTTTTCATCAGGCTCATTTATGTTATATGTATTTCTGTATAATGTTTTTCTTTACTTCCAGGTGCAATATAAACTAAGGAATTTTGAGCTGCAACATTTGTTCAATATACCCCATGGCAGGCAGTTGCACAGCATTGAAGAGCATGGGTTTAGCCATGGGCAGAAGTCCCGGAGGTGCCTCCAGACATCTGACTCAGTTATTGATAATTATGCAGCCATAGCTGCATGATGTTCAGCATTTGAGATGATTTTACTTCCCCCACTGCCCTCAGCTCTGGGTTTTTTTGTTTTTTTTTTGTTTGTTTGTTTTGTTTTGGTTTTTTTTTCCATAGTTACATAAAGGCTTTGCTGCTCCAAGGAAAACTTCTACCATATGCTTCCTTTTTTTACACTGGTCTGTAGGACTTAGTTTTAAGAGAAACCTAATTCTCTTAAGTCCTAACACCCATCAACAGTGAGTGCTAAATCTATTGACAAGAATTTGAGTTTAATTATTTATATATAATTACAATTATATCATTAAACGAATCATGGAAATCCTAAAAAAGAAAAATTTAAGCATAACAAAAATAATTTCATTTAAAAAAATAAAAAGATCTTGATTGATCCCCATTGCCTTAGATATTTCTGTGGTTGTGAATCCACCCTCCATTTCATCAATCCTCAAAAGACTTTTGCTCCAAACCATGAATAATACTTTTAATTACTTTAGAAACAGGCACAATCACAATAAGCTGTCTAAAGGGGGACTAAAGGGAGTTAAATTTTGGCAAAATGAAATAAAATCCAGTCCTACTCTTACAAAGGTGTGGTTAAGACTCTTTTGTGTAACTCAAAACAACAAGGTTTCTTCAGATTTTCTTTCACAGACTGCAAACTTATCCCAAAAAAACTTTTGATATAATATTAGGAATGCATTCTTTTAACACATAAGAAAAGATCATGCCATATTTTAACAGTATAATTGTAACAGGAAAAATAGGGTGACTTTTAAGTTGTATCAAGCTGTGATGTTCTAGTTTCAGTAGAGTGTTGGCTTATCTGTAATATATCTCCCTTGACATTGAAGTCAAATTGAGTTAGATATATTAGGAATTTCAGACCAGTTCCCAAATTCATCAAATACAGAAAACAGATAGGAATTAGTCTGCCAAATCTTCCTTTTCCCTGATGATGTGGCAGACCAAAATTCACAAGGATCATCCAAGCAAATACTCAGGTGAATATTTGTTTGAATAGTTAGTCACAGCTGTTTCTTTTGCCAACATCTTTTGCAAACAAAAAATTGCTTTCTATGAATGTTTGCAGAAAAGAAAGAAAGAATCCATTAAGTATTCTTCTAGAAAAACATTGGATTTTCAGTATCCATAGAAACTATATATAAAATATAGCTTTCTATATGTGAAAAAAATTTCAAGAGTATATTCAATTGGAAGATATTTATATAGGTATTTAAAAAAAATAAATATTGCTATATTTTTTGCATGTGCATCTTCAGGATTGATGGCACACTGGATTTATGACCTTCCCACACCAAAGCAGTTGTTGGGAGACCAGGTACTAAGCAGTGGATCAGCTCATTCAGGCAGAATAAGTCCCTGTATATGCAGACAATTTCATTAAATTCCCAGGTCCTCCAAACAGAGATTGTGCATTCTGAAACTTGGGAAAGCATCTCAATCTGTAGTTTTCAGCCTGTGGCCTTTGAGATGTAGGGCTATTTCTAAGTCTGTAAAAGGTGACTAACAAAATCCTTTCTTATTTTGATGATTGCTCACACTTCCTCCCCACATGTCCTAACATCCTCTGAAAACATTAGGTAGCATCAGATTATGATTGCTATTTCCAATCAGCAATCATATCCCATCTGTCCTCGCTGGGCAGGAACTAATAATGTGCTTGAAACTAAAAATAAAGAGGAAGCTTGAACCACCACTGCTTAGGATGAAATCACTGATAAGTTTAAAACAAGCAAAAAGAGAAGGGAAAAACTCTGTGGGAATGAAAAAAGTTGTACACCAAAATATATCATCTTTGATTTAAGCTTTCCAGACCTAGAAAATTAGACCACATGTCATAGGACTTTTGTTTGGATAATCCCTATTCATTTTGTCTGCCTTTTTTCATCTATCTCAAGAATACTACAAATTCTTAATAATGTTATTATCTGCTAACAGCTGCTTCCTACAGCAGGCTGTCTTATTTCTGGTAGTCTGTTAGAAACTTTCTTAACCACAATTCTTCCCCCTGCTCCCTATTCCCAGTTAGGGAAATATGGAGAATGTTCCTAAGGAATTTTGTTCTTTAAAACATTAAATGCTAATTTCCATGATGTATATTCTCAGATATTCCTCAGTGAGCCACAGGAAGAATGCTTTTTTTTTTTTTTTTTTTTTTCCAAAGGCATTTAGTAATAGGACAAGGTTTAAACTGAAAGATTTGTATTGGACATTAGGAAGAAATTCTTTACTGTGAGGGGGGTGAAGCACAGGTTGCCCAGAGAAGCTGTGGATCCCCCATCCCTGTAAGTGTTCAAGGACAGGTTGGATGGAGCTTGGAGAAACATGGTCTAGTGGAAGGTATCCCTGCCTGTCTCAAGAAGGTCCCTTCCAACCCAAACCATTCTATGACTCTAAATATAATTTCATCTGTACAATTTGGAAATTAGCATTTTACTTACAGAAGATTCAAGGTATTGAAAACACTTTCAAATTGAGAAGTGGTTTTGATTGAGTGAAACGAGGCACTTTTTTCTGGTTTGCATTTTTTATTGAAAGATTTCCGTTTTTCAATTCTAAGGCAGGATTTTTACTGGTTTATGTCTTTGTGACTTGAGTGTCAACATCTGTGCTTATCTTTACAAATGTCATTCATCATTCATGGTGTGCACAAATGCTCATTAGAAAAAGAGAGGAAAGTCTAAATAAAGGAAGTGGAGCCAAACCCTCAATTCAAAATAACAAAAATCAGACTTTCTTTGCCATTTTCCTTTTTCTATACAGAGTATATTAGAAGCTATTTTATCTTAGATAAAGGTTAGCAATCACTATTAACTATTATCCAGATATTAATTGTTGCAACATTTAAACACTTTGAAACTTAGAAAATTGATAAATTATAATTGATTATTCCATAACTTACCTGGCAAATGTTAAAAACCCTATTGTTACCTTATTTAAATTCAAAAATGTTTAAACTAAGAAATGGAAATAATGGAATATACAATGAAGTGTGGCAGATGCTGTATTGAATGTGAGTTTGTAGAGACAAATCAGAATATTAATTCCTTATGTTAAGTCCCAATTCTTGCTGAGTGGGGCTTGTAAACTAAATTGCTTCTTTTCATGTTGTTTCCTTATAAATCGAAATAAGGTTCAGTTCTGTAAGCTTATTTCATGGTTCTACCCCCATCTTAGTAATTGCTGTACCAGATGAAACTTTTATTAGCAATCTGGAATGAATATTTGCCTTTTAAGGATGGCAAAGTGATGGCAAAGTACAGCAAAGAGGATCTTGCCTTGATAATTGTGGTGAAGAAAGAATAGGTTGGACTTTCAGCACATAATACCCACTAGACCGGCTGGCTCACTCTCAGCTCTGCAGTTCCTCCTTTGGAGGATCAGAAGTCTTCACCAGTGTGAGAATTCTGTCTGTTCTGAGGATATTAGACAGAGTTTTTCCCTTCTCTCATCTTCTATTTAACAAAATATTGGTGCTGATTTAAGAGGGGAAATAAGACATGTAAACAAGACTTCAATGTGTTGCTTTTATGTTTGTCTTAAACCTTCATTTACAGTGAATATGATAGAGATAAAAAGGTAGTTCTTCAGATTTTTATGTGTTACCAAGATTCAGTAAATGCTTTTTCTGAACTAGACAAAAAAGCAGCAATAAAGAGGATTTGCAATGAAATTCTGCTGATGTTACTTTGTCTCTGGGAGAGGACATTAGCTAAAATGATATATCACTTTGTACTGTACAGCAATAAGCACATTCTCAAGTACTACGTGACCTAATTTTTCTCTGTGGTATTAAAACAGAAGAAATTCAGAACAAAATATTTAAAGCTACATATCCTTTTATGCTCAGGCACCTCTCTTAAAATATTTTTGTCTATCTATCTGTTTGGCCCTTTTTGTTAGCCCTCTTCAGAATGGTGATCAGGTTTTTAATTGCTATAAATCTTTGCACTTTAGCAAATAATCAGGTTTTAACTGGGACAACATAGCACATTTCTCATGAAAATACTGTTTTCCTTACTGATTTTGCATGGGAAATGTACCTTTGACATGAGAGCAGCCTTTAATAATGGGAATTATTAAATAATTTAATACTGGGAAATTAATTTTTAAATAACATCAAATTAGATAAAACTATAAATATTTGCAAAATTCTTTCACAGCATAATAGATACTATGTAGATTCTTTTAAACTGTGATTTTAGCCACCTAAAACTTTGCTTCTGAAGAAACAAACAGATTCTTAGACCAAAAGTAGCAAACTATGAGAGAAGGATGTCCACCTATGGCTTTCAATATTTCACACCTAGTAGTTAAGATCCATTTTCGTCTGATGTAGTAATACATATGTAACTAGAATCTGTAATTGTATTTTTCATCAGCTTCTTAGAATTATCTGCTGAGATTTTGGATCTTCTTTACAGTGTCTGGTTCAGACTTGTACAAGGAAAAATTCAAATTCTGGCAAAATTCCGTGGCTTTTAGTGAAGATAAGAGTTTTGTTAGACATAGTCAACTTTTCCAGAAAATAGGTGAGAAAACAAATCAAAATATGTGTGCATAAAGTGAATTATAGCAAGTGCTTAGATAATCCTCAGAGTAATTGCAATTTAAATTACTTTTACTGTGGAAAAGAGTTTTCAGGAGAGTTTGTACTTTTCTTATACAACTTCAGATAGCAGTGCCAAAAGCAATGCTCCTGAGGAGATACAATAAATGCCTAAGAAGGTCAGCTGTTGAAAGGTTAAGAAGCAAATACACAATTAGCTTATATTCCTGGTTTGATTAGCATATTTATGACTAAATGTGGGTATTCAAGTTAAGCATTCGGATGAACTGCATTCCATAAAAAAGGGAATTTTTATAGCTAATATACAACCACTATTCCTTCACTTTAATTCACACATCTTAAAATCCATGTGGCCTAGAGGGTAACATTATCAGCACATTGTACATACTCAATAAGCTTCCCCTGAGGTCTTCTGAATCTAGACTATGTTGACTATGTCTGACGAGTTGTCCGTTATGGATTCAGGCCCCAAATTCCCAAGTAATTTCTGCTGTCTTTTGCTTCACATCTTTTAACCTCTCTTTTGAATGTGCTTTCACTAATATTGTGACCTAAGCCGTATGCAGTGTTTCAGATAAAAACTTGTCATTGTGTTCCAGTCTCTTATTCACATTCTGCTTTTAAGAGGTAAATCTCTTCTCTGCAATGGCATTTAGGAGACCTTACAAAAGATATACACCCCATGTATCCAGTAGAAATTGGATCTTCGTATGCTCCATGTGGCAACATTCAAATATGTTTAATGTTTTCCTTAAAGAAGTTTTTCTGCAATGTTCAGAAGAATAAAACTCCAAATATTATCTCAAACCTTATTTACTGTTCCTTAATGTTATTGTGTTTGGGCAATGTGGTGATTCCTCACTATGCATTTTATGAACCTCCACAGGTTCTATTTCAAGCTGAACACTTGGGATTTCAGTTTGACTTGATATTAAACAATATAGTTACAGAGGTCATCAATGTGGTGGCCAAGTTTTTTATGCCTTCAATATTAATCATGATAAATTTATCCATACTGAAATACTAAGTAGAATTAGTAACATTTAGACATTTAACTTCCTTCTGTTTATGCACCTGAACTGTTGAAACAGTCAGAATACCTTCAACATAATTGAGTCTTTAAGACTTGTCTACTCCATCAGTTATTTTCTTATCATCCATTACAAAAATTTCCTTCAATTTTAAAGCATCTTTTAAATTGGAAGTGTTCTTGATTTCTGATTTTTCAATTTGTTGTTTGAAATGTTTTCAAATATAACTTGAAATAGATATTAATGATAGCAGTACTAACTCGAAAAGTACTGTACCAGTATCTCAAGTTCCCAGCTTACCTTTGTTATAAGCATTACATTTACACACAGTAAGTGGCAGACTTTCCTAAGAGTCTTTAAAAAACAAATGGACAACATGCAAATATGATAAATATCTTATTTTTACACAGAGAACACTAAGAAAAAACCTGAATTAAGTGACAAAGATCAGAAAGAAGAATGAAAACAAGTTTCCTGAACAGAATTGACTATTTGCTGAAACTTTTAATTGCTTTAGACTCTTTGTTTTCTTGTGTTTTCTGTCCACAAGGTGCATAAAATTCCTGTGGATCATCCATGGAGTTAATCCATGTGTGTATATGGTCTGCAGCATATTTGTACGTAGTTCATCACAAGCTTTCAAAATGATTATGTAAATTACTTCCAAAATGTCTAGAAATTGGAAGCTGTAAGTCACTCAACTATGATTCTAATTTGATGAATAATGCTCAGAAGTTTTGCTGAAACTATCTTTATGTCTCAGGTAAAAAGTGCAAATATACATATTTATATTACAAAAAATTGCCATTCAGCAATATTCTTGCAGTTACATTTTCCATTGGTATTCATTCAGAGTATTATAATCATATATTCATCATAGGAAGTATTCATTCAGAATATTGATATGAATTCCTATATTCTTTTAATATTCAGCAACCATAGAATATTAATGAAAGAGGAACCAATAAATGAGAGAATACAGATTAAAAGGAATGTCTTCAACTGTTTGAAAAAATATTTTTGAAACTGTTCTGAAGATACTTGCACATTTCAGAGGAGAGGCATGTGACTGCAAGCCAGTCTAACATCAGTTTTCATGCCATACTGATGTAAATATAAGATAGAAGACTGGTGGGAGAAGAATATCAATATGCATCTTCTTTGAGTTTTTTTATGCAAATATTCTAAACGATATACATTTTTAAATAAATTAATGGCTCTCCTTTAAGTAACATTTATGTTAAGCCTGAAAGGTTTCAACCTGTCTCATCAGGTATGTCCAGGAGCTGAGTGTGGGCAATGGATTTGAGCCAGAAGCATGGAATTGCTTTCCTTCAACAGCTACACAAGGAGTTTTTTGTCAGCTCCTTAAGGTGAAAGGCTAAATCAGATACAACTGTCTAGAACTCCTGCAGGCACAAAAATTACATACGAAAAAATATATAATACAGAAAGGGATAAATAGATTTATGGGTCAGCATTTCCAGACCAAATAGAGCATTGCAACTCTAGGAATTGTTGTCACATGATACAAAATATCAATTCTTCTTTGGCTTTTGCCAACTGTATGTACATAGGCACATCCATTCAGGCAAAAGAAACTTCCCTTTTTTTTTTTTTTTTTTTTTTTTTTTTTTTTTTTTTTTAATTACATAGGAGCACAAGTAAGAATTAGCCCTGAATTCCAAGGTTTTTGTTAACTTTATTTTGTTTGACCAAGATCTTTAATTCAGTGAGTTGTGAATCCTGTTATCTCACCTCATCACTTAAAGTATTGAGTGAAAAAAAATCTTTGTTTTTCACAACTAATTTGTCATTTCATATATACAGTTTCTAAAACTTTCAATAGACACTACACATCTAATCGATTTTTAACACATCTTTGATTTCTTTTTCTATAGATAAATTCCTGAGTGAAGTTTCAGTTAGATATTTAACCATGAATCTTGAAGAAAACTCTATGCAACTGATTTCAGAGGGATTAATTTTTCCTCCAAAGAGATAACTATGCTCTGACTGATATGGTTGCTTACATTTCAGAATGAGAGTTTAAAGTGAGCAGAATTATTTGCTAAAGAGAAACTGATAAAGTAGGATATGATTTGTCATAGGACGGTTTACTACAATAACCTGCAATGTTTGCTTCTTTCATTACTGACTAGTTCAAGTTGAACAATATTGTCAAACTGCCAAGTTACTCAAGCTCATGAACTTTCTCACTGACCTCAGTATTTGCAGAAATGGAACCTGCCTGACTGCAAATATGGTCCTGAAAAAAGATAAAGTGGCAAGGATTAAACATGAGGACTTACTATTTTAATATTTTAATTATCAGCTGAAATGCTTTACAGGAGAGGCTGAGAAGGACAGGGTGCCAAAACCAGAAGGTTTTGAATGAAAATATCTGCAATTCTTAAGCTTGTCAGCATAACCATGTTGAGATCATATGCAGTAACTTTGATTATGGTGCAAACTTAGCTAAAATCAAACAGGCATTGTGTATAAAAGCCGGATTCAAGTGCCAAGTCAAGAAGGAAGTCTACAGAGTCCTTGAATCAAGCTACTCCATGTTTCAAATTTGTGGCAAGGCTATAATGTCAAAATTCAAGAGCTGGCAAACTGCACTTGCAATTAAGTTCAAATGGTTGTCTGAAGTGGGGAGCACAAATTCAAAATATATCTTACATTTCTTCCACGTGCGAGTGTCAAATCCATTAGTATTAAGATAGCATATGTAATGGGCTGCTGAGAATTTCACCAGCTCAGACAAATTGGGTGGATCAATATGTTACTACATCATGAGTATAAACTGACTTTGACTTTAGGTAATGGCTGACAAAATGATTCAAGATGAGCATGCAGAGGAAATAATTGCACCTCCCATTAGAGAAAGCTCCCTGCTTATTCAGACAACTCCACAGAAGGCAATAACCTTGGTAGTCTGCTGAGCAGACAAAAAAAAAAAAAAAAAAAAAAAAAAAAAAAAAAAAAAAAAAAGCAGGAAGAAACAGGGAAAATAGGCGATTGAAGTACAGGAAGCACTATTCTCCCTTTACAGGCACAGAGTTAAAGGAGGTTTTAAAGATATCAAGTACAATGAGTCATAAATTAAGCATACTGAGTGTGCATGTCTTCACAGATTTTTCAGCCCCAAAAGATCTATAAAATTTATTGAAGATAGCCGCAGCTGTCTGACAGAATTAGTTCAGCAAAGACATTGCAAAAGGGTCAGGTATTTTGCTCTGCCATGTCAGAACACCCACTTACAGTAACAATTTTATGTTGTTGCCATGCCAGGTGCACAACTGAGTGTGACAGTGGAAATGCTTTCTGGATATTCCATCCTGCACCTGTTAATCTTCTTGTTGTACTATTGATTATTAAGAACTCAGTACCATACATGGCCCAGCTATTTCTGCTTGGGAGGAACCTCTGTATTTATGCTGCTTGGAAGAGCACTGCCTCATCTAAAGAGCTGCCTGGCTAAGCCTACTCCTATCCCTGTCCCTGGTTATTTGCCTACCTGATGCACATTGGAAAACCTGCCCTAGTCTATCAATATATATTTGATTCAATGATAGGTCAATGGACTAATATAATATCACTAAATAGTGCTACCTAAGGTGCAATAGATTCTTGTTTTAGCTGAAGCTCTCCCTGTGGCATCAGCCCCACAGCCAAGTACTGACACACTGTATATATTTAATTCTTTCTCCATTTACTGGGAGGATTGGGTCACTTGTTCTCAGCCCTTTGGCCCTCACTTCCTGAGCTCAGACTCCTTGACATGCTTGGGATTGACCCAGCAGCATCATTGGTGTCCAGATGAATGAACAGCGGAAGTTCATAGCTCGAGGGTAAGGAAAGCCTTGGTATTCCCTCCATAACATCCAAGATTTGAGAGTGTATTTGGTTTGTATGGCAAGGTTTTGGTGCTGGGCAGGACTGCAGAGGTGAATTCTGTGAGAAGAGGCCAGGAGATGCCCCATGTCAGAGAGAGCCAGTTCCAGCAGGCTGTGAAATAGATACACTGCTGTCCAAGGACAATCCTATCAGTAATACTGGTGGTGCCTCTATGACAGAAGATTTTAAAAAAAAAAAAAAAAAAGTGAGAGAAACAACTATGTAGACACCAAGGTCAGAGAAGGAAGGGGAGAAGGTGCTGCTGGTACCACAGCAGAGATTCCGCTGCAGCCCATGTAGAAGAAAACCATGGGGAGGCAGCTGGTGCCCTTGCAGTCCATGAAGGACCATATCAGAGCACATATCCACACTGCAGCCCCTGGAGGACCTCAGGCTGTAGCAGGTTTATTCTGAAAGACTGCAACCTGTGGGAGGGACCTATGCTGGAGCAGGGAAAGATTGTGAAGAGAGGGGAGTAACAGAGAGGATGTGCTACAGACTGACTGCAACTCCCCTTCCCTAGGCCCCTGCATTCTCAGGAGGAGATAGAGTGCTCAGGAGTGATGTTGAACCCTGGAAGAAGATGGGAAAGTAAGAAGGAAGGTATTTGAAGTTTTGGGTTTATTTCTCCCTATCCTACTTTGTTATTAATTAGCAAAAATTTACATTTTTTTTACTTTTCCCCAGGTCAAGTCAGTTTTGGTCATGACACTAATTCCTGAGCAATCTCCCTGTCCTTAACCTGACCCACAACGTATTTCATCTTATTTTCCCTTTTCTTCCTGAGGCAGCCAGCCAAGATCAACCCACCACAGAGCAGCCAGCAAGAAACAAGCCTCCTGAGACATGCAAGTTAGAGCCCTTCCAGTGAGCATTTCCATCCTTACAGGTAACAGTTCCAAACAGCTGTCTCCCATCTTTTCCTCCTTAAACAGATGCTTGGCTCTGGCTTCCAGGGCATCATACCTGCTCTCAAGCTACAGATCTGCAGCTGGCAGGCAAGACTTGACAGAAGTCACAAGTTTCCAGCCTTTTTATGGGCATCTCTATCCACTGGTCATCTGATTTTCTTGATCTTTCCTTAAACTATTGGTCTCTGCACAGTCCCTCCAAAGACATCGGCATTTTGCTCAACTGTCCCAGTGGTGCATAATCTGTTTGTCACTTCTTGCAGCTTCTTCACCTAATGGCACTGTTCTCTTGTCCTGTATCACTACATGATCTCATTTCATACAGTGCCTTATTCCCTAGCATAGAAAAAAATCACCAAACTTCTGCTGTCTAAACAGAAATTAAATACCTTTTGTCTAGATGAGACATTCATAACTCGCATAACATATATTCTTTAATTCTAAAAGCACTATTGATTATAATATTCAATTGTTTCAGTAATGCAGTGAATGCCAGTAACACATATGTAACCATGTGTGTATGAATGAACACAGAGCTGTTGCTGTCCCAATGTAACTACATCAACAAATGATATCCAAAATTTTATATAAATAACAAATAGTAGTGAAATTTTATTCATAATGCCTTTGGGGTAATACAGTTTGACTGCAAAAAGACACTATCCTATGTAAAGCCACAAAAAAAATGTGTTGCAAAAGTGAGTTGCTTTCTTTTAGCATAAACAAATAGAAATAAATATAAAGGGCATGCTAAATTATTCTCCCAAAACAATTGACATATAAATATACAAGAGCTGCTGATATATGAAGTGGTAAATTGGTAATGTTGCATATTTCATGGTATGTTGTAATTATGTTTTAATATAGTGTTTTCTCATATTAACATAATAATCTGCATTTCTTTAATCTTTATTTGACAATATGTTTATTGCTATTTTTGTGAAAATTGAATAAATATTAGATGAATGAGAACCCTTGACAATTAAAATTAACAGCTTTTATATCTTATAATCATGAAGTGATGGAGGTCTCTTCTTGCTCAGACTAAATTAATGCAATTTTTACTTGTGACTTCTCAAAATTATGCAAGATAATAACATTGTGTTACTAAGAGAGAAAAAAGGTTAGAAATATGACTTAATCTTCTATACTCTGTGAACAAGATAGTTCACAGTCAGCACTACTGAGGATGACAGATCTTACTATTGCCAGGGTGAATTGGTCAATTTACAGCTAACTTCTTCCACTTAACTATGACATTCTGGTCTTGCTATGCTCTGTTTGCTTTAAATGCTTGTCCCTCAGCTTTAAAAGCTCTAATACAGGAGAGGATCTTTTTTTACAGTCAGTAAAAGCAATCTCAATCACTCAGCTCTATATACATATTTAAACACATATTACTACCCAAGTCTAACTCATGCATTAATACAATTTCATGGACCTTCTTCATATAACAGAGAAATACACCCTTTTCTTATGTTATGGAAGACTGGATAGATGTAAACACTTAGATATATTTCTCAGATGCTACATTGTGCAAGAGACAGAAATCATGCATTTTATTTGCTCTCTTTTTATGTTATATTCCATTAAGTGAGTGGATCAATATGAAACCTCTGTGCACTATGAAATCACACACACAGTCTGCTAGAACTCTGTCACTAAATATGCCAAGTGCCAGCTAAGCATGTCAGCTAAATTACTGGATAAAGTTTGTGGTTTTTTTCCAGAAATATGGTACAATATCACAGTGTATGGATGATGTGATTAAAAAAAAAAAAAAAAAAAAAAAAAAAAAAGCTAATATTGTTTTTTCATAGCATCTTGGAAATAATTTCACATGGATGAGAATGTGCTTTCATCAGGGACCTACTTGCCATCTCAGAGGAGATAAGACTTCACAGAAAGTAAAATATAGGAGACAGAAGAGACAGGAAAATGTAGTGGGACCCTGAAGGATCAGGATATTTAGCTAAGAAAAGGAGCAGGCATTACAGTTAATAGCAAAAAAATCCTTCCTGAAGATTATGTGGAGTTTGTTAGAATTTACAATCATGATTTAGTTCAGACCTAAGATGGACCAAGGGCTTTATACAAAGAATGATGAACAAACAGAGTTATGTATGGCTTTCATTTATTTAATCATTCCCACTGTGTCTGACCCATTCACTTTTTAGCATCGAGTTTGCTCCTCTTCCTTCTATTGTGTAGGATTTTAGGTTGTGGTTTTTTTGGGGGGAGGAGGGTGTCAGGAGGTAACTTAATTAGTAATCTTCATTCTTATTTGGAGAATTTTGAATAGGAGACAGGCTAGGCATGTCTGACTCAAAGCTTTGGCTAACTTCAGGCCTCTGCAAAGCCCTTAGGGCACACAGGCTGAAAGTATGCTTCCAGAGGGAGACAAAACTACTCTTTTCCTCAGAGGAACAGTGAAAATTTGCAAGCTGCATAAACTTAGACAATAATTACAATAATTAATCATTAATAGTTAATATTATTGACAGTAATTGTAAATAATAATTAGTTATTAGACAATAATTACAATCCCACACTCAGACCTGTCTCCAAAACAATCAGAGATAATGGTCTAATGCTATAAAGTCTTCCTTTCTTATACAGAAGTTTTGACTGTTTATTTTAAATGGAAACAAATTCAATTTTTTGTTGTTTTCAATGCAAAATAAGATGGATTACTCCCTGTAAAGTAAGAATCCCCAAAGCATCCCTGTCTTTCCCACTTAGCCATCTACCTGGCAATGATACCTAGACCTAAGAACCACACACATCAATACTCAAAGAAGTACAACAGGAATTTGCACAACAAACCTGCTCCTATTATTTCCCGTAACAGTGAAAGAGCCTTGAGAGTGTTTGTGTGAGAGGACATTTCATAGATTCTGATTTCCAAAGGGGATGTAATCAGTTCCCTTTCAGTTTCAGTACAAGCAGCTTTTGGCATGGCTTTGCAATAGCAGTTACTATATCCAAGATATGAGTCTGTCTCAAAACTTCAAGCATATATTGTTCAGTGCTTTCCTTTAACTTGATAAACAATTTCCTTCCTCACTGATTTCCCTCCATATGGCACAAATTACGTGGTGCCATAGAAGATACATGATAAGAAAACAGTAATAGTCTTAAAATACTTATTCACATCATTGTCAAGAGAAGTTATACTGCAATGAATGGAATTAAACTTACTTTAAATTTTGTGTGTGATGGAAGGAAAGAAAGAAAATTTGTATATTTAACAACTTTATTTCAGAAATGCAAAATAGTGTGCTAGCCATTATAAAAATGTCTTTTGCTTTACTGAATAGGATCTATCTTCTGAATTATCCATCATACCTTTAACTGTAACCAGCAGTAACCAAATATAGTACAAAAAAACTCAAGCAACAAGCAGATGCAAGGCAATTTATCAAATATTAATTTCCTATCTTAATCCTGCATATTTAAATGTTTAAATTGTGGATAATGAATTTTTGTCCACCCTACAAAGCACTTCAATGTATTAAATGTTCTAACCTGACCTTCTTATTGTTGGCATATATTACTCCCATAACCACAGTAGGAAGGCTGGGATAATTGATCTATTTTAGTATTATTCAGTCAATAAGGTTTGTTGCCATGCAGTGGAGGGTTTCATATTATTTCTTATATGAATATGACAAAACAACAACAACAACAAAAAATCAGGTAGTGCTTATCTCATCAGCTTTGTTCAGCTTTTAGTCATCCCCATAACTAAGAGTACAGTTTACAGCACACAAAGAATATAAGATACTGAGACGTTCAGGTGACAGATGAGATATAAAACTATTAATAAAATATAGTATATTAATAAAATAAACCCTGGTACCAATTCCAGTTGGGCACCAAGGACTGCAGGGGAGGAAAGATATTACCGGCCCAGTGAACATCAGTGATAGCTGATTTTCAGTCTTCATGATTCTAGGCTATGGCATAAGGACGAAAACTATACAAAGTTTACCATCTCCTACAGCCAGTCTAACTGCTCCAGAGTGTACAAACAGTCCCAAAATGGTGTCATGTACTCCCAAATGATGTTCAATGTCAATACTGTGTGCTGAGGTGCATCAGTACAGAACTACATGGTACATAGTTAAGCAAAAAATAGTTTTTTAAAGTCAGTAGGTGAATTTGTTTCCATTAATCCAGTGGTATTTTGGACCTGGAATTATAGGCAAAAATACAGAAAATGTTAGAGGGTGAAAATAAAAAAAAAAAAAAATTATAACATGACTTATGACAGTGAAGTGTATCCTTGAATAAAGTCATTGCAATTTTCAGGATGATGTTGCACTACATAGAAAGAAATTTTTAAAGAATGATCCATTAAGAAAATTGAGGTGAGGAAGAGAGAAATTATTCCAGTAGAAGTAAATATTAGTATTTCGTGGGGTGAAAATTTTGGAATAAAAGGGACCTCAGTTCCTAATATTGGTGCCATTCCTTCTTTGGCACTCATTAAAAAGAAAAGAGCTGTATTTTTATGTAAAGGCAGATCAGTAATTTTATTTAATATTCATTATATTCAGAAAACAGAATATGTTTTCAAACCCAATAATGACTATCCAATTAACCTGAAATTATTTCAAGTCTCTTTTTAGTATTGGAAATAAATTAAATGGTTTGTTATTTAGGTATCAAAGACAATTTTATATTAAGACAATTTTATTCATGAGCATTATTGAATCCATTCAATTATTAACAAAAAAATCCCAGAGTTTTAGCCATTTTAGACAATTAAGTGTGGAAATCTGTGTATGTCTTTAAGGTTTCAAGTAGGTTATTTCAGAATTACTCAAAAGTACTGATCAATATTTCATAGAATCTCACCATTGTATTTAGTTGTTTAAGGCACTTTGATCAAATTGAATTATGGGTCTTTTATCTCAATGTGGACATCAACATTTCCAATAGATAACTGTTGACAACAGTGATTCTAAGAGTCTAATTACATTGTCCACAAAAAAAAAAAAAAAAAGAAAAAAAGAAAAAAAAGTTTTTGAGTAACAACAGGAACAGTAATGCACTGGCACTACACAGTCAGATTTATGGACATTAAATGTAAGGAAAGAACTGAGTCCCTGGGAAACATGTAAATAATAATAAACATTTTAAAGGATCAAGTATCTGTTGAGTGCTATTTCACCAGGGTTTTAAGTAGTTCAGAAAAGACACAGAGGTAGCAGCACCATTTAGGCATTTTTCATATGCCAATAAAAGAGCAATCTCACATTCATAGAATGACGGAACTGTTAAGGTCAGAGAAGACCTCTGACCTATGATCATCAAGTGCAACCTTTAACCTGTCACCTCCATGTTCACCATTCAGCCATGTCCCTGAGTGCTACACCTACACATCTTTTAAATACCATCAGGGGTGGTGACTCCATTATCATCCTAGGCAGCCTGTTCCAGTGCTTGACAACTTTTTCAGTGAAGAAATATTTTCTAATATTCAATCTAAGTCTCCCCTGACACAACTCAAAGTCACTCATTACTTCAGAGATGAGACCCCATCTGGCTACACCATCTTGTCAGGCACTTGAGATCAACAAGGTCTCCACTGAGGCTCCTCTTCTCCAGACTAAGCACTCCAAGCTCCCTTAGCTGCTCCTCATCACACTTCTGCTCCAGACCCTGCAACAGCTCCATTGTCCTTCTCTGGACACACTCCAGCACTTCAATGTCTTTCTTGTAGTGAGGGGCCCAAAACTGGACACAGGATTCAAGGTGCCTCACTAATGCCTTGTAACTACAATATGACAGGTATTGTGACTATGCCATCTGTGTTCATGTCAAGGCTATCTACATTTAATAGTACAACATGTTGAGGTAGACAGAGCAGGTACAAAAGACTTAAAAACAAAACCCCCCTGCTGAAATATTGGATTAATTTTAATTTTGTATATGTCTATGCCAATGAAATACAGTATTTGATTTCTTACAAAATCTTCTTTTCATTATAAAGAGTTGTTTAAGTTGAGTGTGATGAATTATTGTGGTGTGCTTCCATTATTGTAAGAAATGTGAGTTAAAAATAGGTAGAAAATAAAATCACAGAATATGCTGAGTTGGAAGAGACTCACAAAGATCTCAATATCACTAAGTCCAACCCTTAGTCCTGCACAGGGCCATCCCCAAGCGTCACACCATGTGCCTGAGAGTATCACCCAAATGCTTCTTGAAGTCTGTCACACTTGGTGCAGTTACCACTGTCCTGGGGAGCTTGTTCCAGTGCCCCACCACCCTCTGAGTGAAGAACCTCTTTCTAATACTCAACCTAAACCTTTCCTGAAACAACTTCAGGCCATTACGTCGGGTCCTGTCACTGGTCATCACAAAGAAGAGATCAATGTCTACCCCTCCTCTTCCTCTTACAAGGAAGCTGTAGACTGTGATGAGATCTCCCCTCAGCCTCCTCTTCTCCAGACTGAACAAAAAAAGTTTTACCAGCCAAAAGTTAAGATTTTTGAAGATCAAGAGGTTGAGGGAAATCCTGATTAAGATATGAGTACATTAGTTGAAAGTAACCATTACTGAGGTAAAAATCAATTAATATAAAGAAGTGTTTACTACTTTTAAAGCCCCTTTAGACAAGTGCAAAAGGACATTCTCTTTGCATTGTCTGAGAAAGATCTTTGAAGAAGGTCTCTGTAGTTTCAGGGAGATGTTGTATTGATCTGTAAATTGGTAAGACACCTTTGCAGTCTCTGACTCCAGCAGAACTTTATTTAAATTTTAAAGAATTCTGACAGATTAAATTTTTTTTATCTAGTTTTGGATATTAATTTTGCATTACATATACTTTGTTTTTCCCCCTCATTTCATTCACTGTGTGCCCACATAAGTGTAGGGTATGTATTTTGATTTGTTTTCAAAAGTTTTGAAGAAAGTTTTTTTGTGGTTTGTTTTTTTGTTTTGTTTTGTTTTGTTTTGTTTAATTAGAGGTGAATGACAATGTAAGAACTGAGACCAGACTGTGAATTACTAAGTATACAGGAACTTAGTAATTGAAGGAATTTAGAAATTGAACTTTCTGTCTAACTTCTGATGAGAAGTTTGTTTGTGTCATCATTTCTTAGAAATAAAAAATAACTATGGGGAAACATTCAGTGAGCTTGGTTACTGGGTTTAGGAAACCCTAGTCCAAATAATTGTGTCCAAAAAGAAAATGGGTATATTCATAAATGCTAACAGTGAATGGAGTTTCCAAAGTCTACTCATAGAAAATGAAATGGTAGAGGAGGACCTTGTAAAGAGCAACTAATGAAGTTTTATAATTATCCAGTTTAACTTCTTTCCTTCTCAATCTCTGTAACATTCTTCCAGAAATTATTTTCTTTTGCTAAAATATCCACTGTATAAACTATCTTTTTAATCCTTCTCTGACTGCATAGCAGTCAAAAACTAAATGTGGGGTTCTGTTTTATTCTGCTTTCTCAATATCTTAGCCAAGTTCTAGTCAAGAACTCAGTCAAAATTGCTCATGTCAATCTTATGTATATACATGCATTAATTATGATTGTCCCTAACCTTATTAATATAAAATGAACAACTCAGGGAAAATTCTTACACTTAGAGCTGCTTATCATTTCTATGGTTTTACTTTTCAGTAAACAATCAATTCAGTAATAGCATAACAAGTTCACTAGATCACATTATCATTCTTAGGGTTGTTAACATTTACAAAGAGGACATTTGAGCTGTGCCTGGAGGAATGTACAAGTCCAAAATTCAAGATCACTAATTTGGGGACCAGATATGCCAGTAAAAGTCAAATGGAAGCCTTTGGAAACTGCTGAAATCAATGTGTATGCTGACTGTGACAGGAAAGATTTTCTTTTCTGTAACATCTGTCACACAGTCCATGGAATAGAACTGAGCAGCTTACTGTGGGATTGGATATACACAGCATATCAAACAGCTACAGAGGAAAAAATAAAAAAAAAAAAAAGTTTTTTTGTTTCATTATGCCTCAAGTTGCAAAGAAGAATGTTGATTTTTTTTTTTTCCTTTACATAGTTTATCTTGAATTTCGGAATTAAGGGATCTTTTTTGTTGGCATAAATTTAAAGTAGCTTGGAGGAGGATTTTTAATATTTAGGGGAGGGAGAAACTCATGACAGGATTTTGGACCTCTTACAGAACCCAATCTATCCTTTTCAAGTTTAGCAAATATATATCTATATGCATGTCTGACCATGATATATGGCTGGAAATATTGGAGTAAAAAACTTTTTTTTTTCACTTTAGTAATAAAAAATGAATGTATTTATGTAAAACAGAGTCAGATCATTCGAGCAGAATTAGTATACTTACCACACTCACTTTAGCCAGTTAATTTAGGAGTTCAATTTTGATTTTGGAGGTGATTTCTCTGAATGATGTGTGACAAGAGTCTTTTTTTCTCCTTTTTTTTTTATTATCATTGCAAATTATTTCTCAAGTAACCTGTGCAGATTTCATGAGGAACCCCAAATGTATTATGTGATTATGTAAATAGATCCTTTATTGTAATGAACATGCCATGAAAAAAATTAATTAAGGTCATAGAGAATAAATTTAGCTCTGACATTTGCTACTTCAGAGTCCTTGTTTTTACAGCTTTAGTAGTCTATTAATAGCTTTGTATAAATGTGTAGTTGTGGAATGCCACTATGACATTTTCCTCTCACTTGCAAACTCCAGAAGGAGTTGATTTCAACTGCTTTAAGAGTAGTGTGGTGCTCTTTTGGAAGCAATTTTTTTCCTCAGCTGAAGACGTTAGATGATTCTAAGGTGCTTAAAAAAAATCACAGAAAATTCAGAGGATTCAGCATCTGCAGGTGAGATACTTCTGCCCATGTATGAATTACAACACAGAAAGCAGTGACTGGAGTACTCAGTTGAGTTGACATCAGAAAAATCTGGGGATCTATTTAAGGAATGTAGATTCACTAATTAATTTTTATTTGAAATAAACCTGTAAAGAAAACTGGATTTTTAGATCCTGACTATATTCAGGCTTTAGTTATCTTCATATCTTATTGTTATAAGGCACAGAAGCATTAATTTAGGACTTGAATAACTTGTAAGATAAAAGAGTTGAGGTAGTTTGAGCACTGAGGCTCCTGACTGAAGTTTTGGTAAAAGAGCCTCAAAGTACAGAAGAATCACTGTAAGTCTCCAGCTGTGTTGTGGTTTGTTTGGTTTGGTTTGGGGTTTGGTTTTAATTCTGATTTGCATAATGAAGAAAAATCTATTAAATAATGTTCAGATTGGGGTGCAGAAATGTATGGATTGACCTGATACTGTGAAGGACTTGACATTAGTAGAACAAGAAGGCACGGGCTTCAGCTCTGCCAGGGGAGGTTTAGGTTGGATATTAGAAAGAAATTCTTTACAGAAAGAGTAATCAGGCACTGGAATGGTCTGCCCAGAGAGGTGGTGGGTTCACCATCCCTGGAGGTTTTTATGATGAGACTGGATGTTGCACTAAGTGGCATGATCTAGTAGTCACAGTGGTATTGGATCAAGGGTTGGACTTGATGATCTTGGAGGTCATTTCCAACCCAGTTCATTCAATGTTTCTATGATTCTATGATTAATTTTGCTGCAAACAACCTTTGAAATAAGAAAGTTTTCCTATGCCCTTTTTACTTTTTTCCCCAATAGGTAATATTCTTGGCTTAAAGCCAGGTTTATGTCTCAATGACTTGAGATTCCAGAAGCAGCATTGTTGATTGTTTGACTCCTCCCCCCCCCCCCTCCCCTCCCCCCTGCATGAATGAATCCCTCTCTTGTGTGGTTGCTCAAAGCCAACGTGGCCGTTTCTACA
>JAWWEV010000001.1:12899425-12914818 GCA_035583235.1 Hafferia zeledoni
CCCCACCCCCCACCCCCCCTCCCCCAGCCCCGCTTTTTGTTTTTTTTTGGGATGCAGATGGACTATATTTTAGCAATAGGTAGCATTCAGGTTTGCATCCTAATTGGTGTCTTAGAATGCCCAGCATTATCCTTCAGCAAAGTCAGCCTTTCATATTGAAATTCTTGAATGTCACAATGAATGAGAATAGATGCAGAACTATTAATTATGTTTATTTAAAACTGTCCTAGGGTTTCAATAACTCTCTCCAGGGGAGATGAAGAGCATAGCATTTATCTGCTTGCATAGATGTTATTTTATATGAATGGCTTTAAATGTTCTACTTTGTGGTACTGGAAAAAAAAAGACTGTGTGCCATCTTAGATTTATATTTTCTTTTAAAAATATTTTTAATATTTACTGATGTTTCTCTCTCTTTTGGGTTCTCTGTAATTGGTACTCTTTCAGCTGAGCAAGAAGAGTCTTTGAAAATAGAATATCAGTAGAAACATACATATATGTTTATATTTGTTCTTTTACATATAGACACAGAGACATATACAATAAAATAAATAAAGGCATAAAACCATTGTGTATTTCCTGATGCACACACAAGATCATAAGAAGTTAAACTACTAGGCTAAGCAGCAGTGGACTCCAAACCTCAGTGAAACATCTGAAGAGCCTTTGCTGGCCAGACAGGCACCATCCAGGCAGTATGGAGCCCTCAGTGTTTTGCCAGCTTGCTGTCTCACAAATCCTCTGATGCTGATACTTTTCCACATTTACCCTTCAGGGCTTTAAACCTATCCTTCTTGTTGATTTTCCAACTTGAATTTTTGAGGGACTGATAATCTCTGTCTCTACAGTTATGTCTACATTTCTTATCTTTCATGGCCCTGCTACCCAGACTATTTCACTTCTCTTTCTTAAGATGTAGCAAATGCCATTGATCTCTAAGCCATGGTATCAGTGAGTCCTTGAAGACAGATGCAGAATTACCAGTTTGTGGTGAGGAGAAATTACAGTGACATAGGAAGGAAAAGGTTATATGGGCATCCTGATCATAAAATTCATTATAGTAAATCAGTTAGTTTTATCAAAAAAACATTAGACATTTCCATTAGAAAGAAAATGTAGTAAGGACAGAACAAGCAAACATGTCTTTCTCTTATAATAAGGAATGTTGAAATAGTCCAATAATTTTTGAAGATTGCAGGAGGCAGCTACTGCTAAGTGGTTTATTAGTCTTGGCACTAGACAAAAAAGAACTAGCCTTGGCACATAAGACTTTATCAAATCCCATAATTCTCCACTTTTCATTCCTCTTGCATATGAGCTTGAGCAGTAACAACTTAGAAAGCCGGCAAAAGTCTGCCAGGAACAGATGTAGAACTGGAGTATGACAATGTTAAGTGCAATGCACATGAAAACATCTTTGCCTTCATATAAGCATGTGATTTTCTATGTATAGCACATCTACTACAATAATAAAGTCTACTTTAAATGTATTGATCTTAAAACTTGTTTTAGGAGAAGCAACATGGTTATTCTCAGCTTACAGATGGAACAACTAAAACCACAGACCCACAATAAAAGAGTGAAAATACAGCACAGAGGCTGCAGAGAAGCTCATAATAGGATTCTCAATTCAATATTCTGTCTGTGTGGCTTCAATACACTCTTGTCCACACTTGAGGCCCCTCTAGTACTTCTAAGTATATGATATAAATCTGATGAATCAAGTGAGAGCACTGAGTAACTTTGTGTGTGAGCCATGATAAGTTCTATTGTTTGAAAAAAATACTTCATTCCTGAATTAACTCACTAAGGCTGTCTAAATCAAATGAGACTCTAAAATGGCATTTCAATAGGTTTATTGGTAAGGTTGGTTGTTTAACCATCTCTACAGTTCTTTGTTAAAAGGCTGGAGAATTTAGACATGAAATCTCTGCCTTTCATTCAGCTTTGGTACCACACTGAGATGCATCTCTCCCTTGACTGCAAAAGGAGGATACAAAAAATTTGCTTCCAAATTATTCGAAATCTGGAGCAAAGTTATGATGGTTTTCAGATGTGAATTTAAACCAGGTCTGCTTCAATATCTTCTGATATTTAGTACCTGCATTATGATTATTTTGGTGAGAAGGGGAACGAGGTCAGAAAGTTGATCAGTAGATGTATAAAATAAGAAGCAAGGAGAGTGAAACTGGTATGATCTCCTCTACATGATTCCTCGTAATGTCCAATGCTTCTTGAAATGTGAGAAGAGACAGTGTTCTGATATATAGTGCAGAAATAATTGCCTTCTGTGTTCTTCCAGCAGATAATGTAAAATAAAAGGGTATCTAATATTTTATATTCTCTCACCACACATACAGTAGAAGGCCTTTAAAAGATTTGTGAAAGATCCTGTAATGTGATTTATTTTTTTTGGCTGCCATGGGGTCATTGAAGTACCTCAGACTGTCTTCTGAAGGTTAATTAATTTTATGCTAAGAAGCTAGTCTTTCAGAAGCAGCCATCTAGTGGAAATAGAAAAGTCTTTAATTAACAAACATCGAAGCTCATACTCAGTAGTTATATGAAGACACACAAACCTGTAGTCTTTATATTATCACACTATATCATTATTTCTCCATATCCTCTACTACCCCAGCTTTTCATCAAAAAGCTGCAAAACCTTTGTGCTTCTTTAAATTGGATCTTGCTTTTTATTATACTGCTGCTAATACTAGAAGAATAGTTCAGAATATAGAATTAATAGGAAGACACTTTCTTTGGAATATACCATAAAATAATGAATATTAAACCCTTTGCTTTCAAAGACTGGCTTTTATGTCTGTGTTCTTAATTCCAAACATTATGAAGCAGCCTTCTAAAAATTATTGCTCTATTTTTTATGCAAATTTCTAGAGAAATGTAAAAATATTTTCCTGTCAATATCCACAAATGATACTAATATGTTACACAGCAGGGATTTTTAGGTCATAAATCACTACAATTTGAAATAATTGTTTATTATATTTAAGCTTTTAACTTCTGTCTTAAATTTCAGTTTCAATCTGTTAAACATTGACAGAACTGATTATTTTAACCTCAGATGGTGATCAGGAAAAAGAATTTATGCTTTCATAAGCTCCTTTAGTGCTGTAGATAACACTTTCACTGCATGGAGTCTCAAGGATAGAGAAAGCAATTTATTGACATCTTAGCATAGGAATGCACACATGGGGAGTCTAATCTTCTGTACAGGGTGGTCATTCACTGTCTGGTAGAGATGGGCATCTCCATTTCTAACAGCAACATATTTAGCTCAATAACTGCTGGTTTCTTCATTGCATATTCTCCAGCTGATCACAGTCCTATAAGACACCCCAGCACATACACCACCCACCTCTATGAATTACCCTACTTATATATAAAATATGTCTTAAATATCCCATAACTGTACATAAGATTGTACTTTGAAACCGTTTCTGCATCTATATGAGTCATTTCTGCTGTTTATTTGGGTTAACCTTTGCTAGCTGCCACATGCCTTCTCAGCAATTCTTTCTGTCTCCTAACCAGAAAGCAGGGAAGAAGACAAGACTGAAGAGCTCAGGGGTTGAGATAGGGACAGGGAGATCACTTACCAGTTGCTGTCATGGGGAAAACAGATTTGACTCGGAAGAAGTTCACTTCATTTATTGCCAATTAGAATAGTGCTGCATGGTGAGAAACAAAGACAAAATATTTAATTAATTAATCAATCAATCAATCAATCAATCAATCCTTGCCCCTTCCTCCCTCATCCCAGGATCAACTTCACTCTTCTGCCACACCTCTCCCCTACAAATGGTGCAGGTTGATGGGGAATGTGGGTTGCAGTCATTCCATAACCGTTCCTCTCTGCCAGTCCTTCCCTCTCACACTCTTTCCCTGCTCCACTCTGGTCCTTCCCACATGCTGCCATCTGTCAGAATAAACCTGTTCCATCATGGACTCTCCAGAGACTTCAGTTCCTTCAGGGAACATCAATCTGTTGCAGCATGGGGTCTTCCACAGCCTGCAGTGTGGAACCCCGATGCACTGTGCTCTCTCCAGGGGCTGCAGGGGATCCCTGCTGGGGCACCTGGATCAGCTCCTCTCCCTTTCTTCCATCTCAGTGCTCACTGGGCTGTTTTCCCCTCACCACTGGGCAGGTTCTGCCCTCCTTTCCCCAGGATGTCCCTGAGGCAACACAACTGTGTCTCAGGCTCAGCTGTGCCCTGCAGTGGGTCAGTTGGGGGTGGCTGGAATTGGCTTTGTCCAACATGAGGCGGCCCCGGCTGTTCATCTTAGCACCTGGGCACCTGGTGGAAATGTCCCACCCATTTACAATTTGATAATTTCCACATCAGGAGCTGTCTAGGATTTTCCAGGTCACTCCATAAGGATGTAGACCAGCACATTTAAAGTGCTGGAAGCTCAAGCCACTGCTTCGAGCTGCTCCTCTCTTTCCAACCCAGCCACTGTGCTGCTTGTGCAGACAAGTAGCTGCAGAGTTGTGTGTCAACCATGGCTTAAGAGCAACACAAAGGGTGTGCACAGGCCCAAAGAACCAGTTAAACCACATATAAACCTCCAGAAAAAGCCTGAATCTTATCCTTACTTAGCTCTTTGCTGCTCTCCATGCTCACTGTGATTTGTCATATTTCATGTTACCTCCCAACATGAGGTGGTCAGCGTTTCAGCAGGACAGAGCACCTCCACCTCTCAGCACCCCTGTCTCTCCATGACAACTTTATTGCCCAGCTGAAGGGACCACCAGGAGACACTCTACCAGTGCACACCAGCATCTTACAATGGTTTATGAAAGCAGTCCTGAGTCAAGCTCGTTCACTTAGCTAGCTGCTGAGAAAACCAGCTGCATTGTGGTGATATCTAATCCTGCAAAAACCTTTCAAAACAACATTAGTGGAGATATATAGATAAAATAGCCCCTTTATTAGAAGCTTCTAGGTGCACAATAGAAGCATGTACATGCACATCAGCCAAATGTTAAAGTTTTATATAACTTTCAGTAATTAACATATTTGATGACTATACTCAGCCTGTGATACCATTTTCCCATGGTGCCCATCCTCAGAACTGCTCAGAACTGCCCTTTGAAGGCCCTCCAAGGGCTCTGAGCTTACTCTCCTGTTTTCACTGCAAGATATCTTACTGTCTCACTTGGAGTTCTTGGAGGTGTTCTTCAAAACAGAATGTCCTTGGTGATGTGTGTCTAACAGAACTTCAGGAATGTGTGAGAAAATGTTTAGTAACTTCTAAATGCTACTTAAAGTGTGAGAGACTTAGGAAAACTTATTCAACTTATATAATTCTATGGAAGTCTATAAAATACACATTAAGATCCTTAGGCATGAGTGGTCTGTTCCCATTGTGGTTATTCCAGTGAACACCTTCATATGCCTTACAGAACTGGTAGCAAGGCTAATATTTTTAATATAATTATTCAGTTTAAGAATCTTTCAAAAGATTATATTATCTGAGTTTTCTCATCATGTCTCTCTCATATCAAATGGTTTTAGGACTTGACTTCAAAGTTTCATTTTAGTATGAAGACAGCCATAATCCTTGATTTGGATGTAGTATTAGAAACTTAAATGGTAGATAAAAGAGGAATACATTCAAAATTCCCTAATTTAAGTATTTAAAACAGGTGACCTCTGTTTCGCCTAAATTAACAATGATTTCCATTTTATTCTATGTTAGGCCAGAAGAAATGTTTAATTACTTATTTCACTTCTTAATTAGCTGTCTCTCAGATAACATTCCTTTTTACCTTTAGTCAAATTCCTCTTGAACTTCCAAGATAACCATTCATTTTTAATAGTTTTAATTTGGACTGTCCTCTTGATCTCATCCAAATTAAGACCAAGGGTGTACCTCCCTGGAAGAAAGCTGTTTGAAGCTATTTCCCCAGCTGCAGAAAAAAATTGGGTATGCTTAGTCAGAAATGTTCTATGTATCATCATTATTAACAATTGTCAAGATTAAATATTGGAAAAATTTTAAAGGTGGGGGGTGGGATGAGTAAATTGTAATTCACCTGTATAAAGCTGGTTTACATCTGTCAGAATAGCTCTAGGCATGCACTGTGGTGGGTTTGCTTTGCCCATTCCTTCCCGTCCTCTGTCTTTTGTTTTCCACAGCAACATATGTCAACATTTCTAAGGATAGGCATCTCACATTCCATCCTTGCACTGGCCTTGATGCTATTGAGGAAGTTTCCAGTTTATTGACAGAGCCTGATGATTTGTTTGTCAGGGAAGGACTTCTAATCTTGGCAAGGGAAATTTGCTCTCAGAGCCAGGCAATTAGTATTTTGTTGCAGAGTTTTCCATCATAGGAATTGTTTTACTAAATCCATACAGGCAGGTATCGTGGTTTTGTCTGGGATAGAGTCAACTTTCTTCTTAGTAGCTGGCACAGCACTGCATTTTGGATTCATATGAGAATAATGTTGTTAACACACTTGACAATTTAGTTGCTAATATGTAGTGTTTACGCAAAACCAAGGACTCTTCAGTGTCCTGTGCTCTGTCAGGCAGCAGGTGCAGAAGAAGGCAGGAGGGACCACAATTAGGACAGCTGATCTGAACTGGCCAGTGGGATATTCCATACCATTCATGTCCAGCATATGCACTGAGAGGAAACAGATGAGGGACAGGCTGGGCTTTGGTCAGTGCATGATGAGTCAGTGTATTGGGCATCATTTGCTTTACTCAGGTCCTATTCCCCTCCCTATAATTATTATCATCATAGCATCACCACTATCATCATCATCATCACTATGATATTATATTTTATTTCAATTATTAAACTTTTTATGTCAACCCATGTGTTTTACCTCTGTCAAATTGTCCTCCCCAGAAGAGAGTGAGCCAGTGGCTGGATGGTGCTTAGCAGATACCTGGATTTAAATCACTACCCTGGGGAACACAACTTCCTTGGTACCCTGTCTTTGATTGTTGGCAGAGGTAGAGATTTAGAGCCAAGTACTTGCTATAGTGGCTGAAATTATATTTGCTGGAATTAAATATAACAAAAGAATTATGTATTTCACATATTTGAGTCCAAACCTATCATTGGCTCTGAAAGTTCCTTTATTAGCACTGAAGTAAAATGATGGGTTTCTACCATATCTCTTGCTCTTCTGTTGAATTTTTAAGGAGTTTATAGCACCAGAAAAAAGATCAATGCATTTCTACATTTAAAAAGCAGCAAGATTTACAGTGTAAAAAATTAAAATACTCTGAACACTGCGCTCAGACAGCAAGTTGTTCCATCCAATGTGTTAACTCTGAGATATTATCAAAAATAGAAAAGACTCATCAAAACACATTTCTGACGCATATGCTTTAAAGTCATCAGAAGTGGAGATAATATTTTCTTCTCTCTCTCTTTTTTCTTTTTAATATATATTTGTAAACCTTCAAGTTGATTTCCCAGGAAAGCGTCCAGAAAAGCCAAAATATATATATTTCTGGTGACATTTTTAAAGTTTTGGAAAAGGTAGGAAGACTTTCTAGATTTGGTATGTATGATTGCAAAAGAAACCAGTCAGGCTGAAGGATCTAAAGGTAGACATTGGTGCTTAGCTCTCCATTTTGCATCACTGAGATTTAAAAGATTAAGTGTAGAAATACTTGTATCACAGTTCTTAGTTTTGTGATAATTCTCCCCACTAATGGCACAGCTGGAATCTTGCAAAAATGAATAATAAAGATTAGCAATTTCCTTTTGTGTTATTCATGAATTATTCAAGATCATAGGCTTAGTAATTTCTGGTCAAAATCTAAATAGATACAGAATGATACTAATCCAGCACACAAATATCTGTGAAATGCACACCCACTTGTGTTTGAATCTCCTGCCACACTGGTGGTTTTGACATTTTGTTCTCAATCAATTTTATTGACAATGCCAGTGAAAGCATCCCAATGCAATTCAGTGAAATCAATTCTCAAGTTAGTATAGATTTTGCCCATTGGATCTACATAAAATTTTATGCAAGGTCCTCCTGTGGATTTCTGTTGGATAAACAGAATGACAAGAAATCTTGGGATTACTTTTTTATTTTTCCCCATCCTTAGGCTTTTTTTTAGAGTTTGCATGAACAGTCTGTATCAAGTTTTATTCTAAATATAGTGAAAAGCTATTGGATTATAGCACATATGCTGGAATCTGGAAACAAGAATTCAGTGAACATATCTATGGGTAGCATCTCATGCCCTTTTTTTTAAAGGGATAATTATGGGAGATGATGCTTATTTCATTTTTACCAAGGGCATGAAATTCTAATGTAATACTAGAGTAAGATTTCATACCTATGCTGAGGTCAAAAAATGTGTAATTTCCCTGCAAGTATGTTTTAAATGTGAGAACCAGGGTTAATGCAAGGCTGTTTCCTGTAATCTCTGCCAGAGGTAGCTTTTGATCAGTGTGAAGAAGGGCCACTACACATATTTCAAATATTTACCAGTCCAAGCCAGCATTTCTGTTAGCATGATTTTGACTCAGTTGAGTAACGAGCTATATATGATAACAAAGATGTGAAGAACAGAGTGTCAACTGTTGATATAGACAAGTACAAAAAAGAGAGGACATTTGAGGAGTGCAAAAAAGCAGATCCTAAAATTAACACAGAGCAGAAAGAGGAAAGAGAACAGATTTTCACATTCCTCATGGTTTCAAGTTCCTTATTCTTCCAGTTTCCACCATCACAAATAGAACAAGAAAAGGTGGACAGTGCAATGAACACAAGCTTACTGTGTTAACAGCCTGTGGGCTTCATTCACTCAAACTGTCAAACAGGTTGATGCATTCTCCAGCATGAAATCTATCCTTCTGCTTAAGGTGAGCATATGCAAATTAGTCAATTATGCAAATTGTTTCCTGAAATAATTGCAGAAATGCCAGACATGGAGGTGTGCAAAGTATGGTAGTTATATAAGACAACCCACCTCTAAACAGATGAATTTATTTTAAATGTTTCTCATATCTATGTCCTGATCCATAAGTTATTTAATCATATGTAGGGATTTCAGTCTTGTAATTATAGAATGAATTTTGTTTTATTTAAATTCTTATTGTCACCAAAAATAAGAACTTGCTATTCCCTCTGTGAAGATTCACTACAGAAGCAGGTCAAAACTCCATTGAGTACAGTGAAAAAACAAGTGGCCTTTTCCCATCCACTCTATTCAATCTCCACTTGTGTCCATCAATTCAGCTCTCCCTACTGCTGCTGTTCAGTCAACAGATCCAAAAGAAACAAGATGACTGTTCAGATGAAGAGGCCATTCCACCTTCTATTGAAAAAGTAGCTACAGAATCTTAGAATCGTTAGAGTTGGAAAAGGCCTCCAAGTTCACCAAGTCCAAGTATTCACCCAACACTGCCATGTTCATGACTAAACACTATCCCCACATGCAACATCCATACAATTTTTGAACACTTCCAGGGATGTTGATTCCACCACTTCCCTGAGTAGCCAGTTCCAGTGCCTGATCACACTTGAAGTAAACAATTTTTTCCTCATATCCAATCTAAATATTCCCCAGAGGAACTTGGGGCCATTTCCTTCCATTCTGTCACTTGTAACCTGGAAGAAGGTATTGACCCCCTATCTCACTACAACCTCTTACCAGTTGTAGAGATTGATAAGGTCACCCCTGACCCTACTTTTCTCCAGGCTAAACATCCCCAGGTTTCTCAGCTGCTCCTCACAGGACTTGTGCACCAGACTCTTCCCCAGCTCCTTTGCCCTTCCTTGGACAGGTTCCCTCCCCTCAATGTCATTTTTGCAGTGAGGGGGCCAGAACTGGACACAGCACTGGAGATGTGGCCTTGCTAATGCCAAGTACAGAGGGACATCACAGCCCACATCCTAATGGCCACATCATTTCTGATAAAAGCCAGGATTCCATTTGCCTTCTTGGCCATCTGGGCATACCCTGGCTCATGTTCAGCTGCTGCTGATCAGCACTCCTCGGCCTTTTCTCACCAGTCACTTTCCAGCCTCTTTGTCCCCAGCCTGTAAAACTGGCTGGGGTTTTTGGGACCCAAGAGCAGGACCCAGCACTTAGCCTTGTTGAACCTCATACAATTGTCCTCAGCCAATGGATCCAGCCTGTCCAGATCCCTCTGCAGAGCCTTCCTACCTGCCAACAGAGCAACACTCCCACCATGATATTTTCTCTGTTGGTCTTCTCTTTGATTCTTACCCCAAAACACTTAACCATACCATCATCATCATTAAAGCTGCAATGAAAGCACTCCCTGACAGGGCTACCCAAAACACTACTCCTTCCTTGCCTATTCCTTCTGAAAGGCATCCATTGGAGCACTCCAGTTGTATGAGTCATCCCACCTTTTTTTTTTGTTTGCAAACTCCTCCTGCTGCACCTTGACTTCCAGTTCCTCCTGTTTGTTGCCCATGCTGTGGGCATGGGTGTAGATGACCTTCAGTTGGGTTATCAATCCCACTGCTTTTTCAGGGGGAGAAGCTCTAATTCCCACATCACTGTTCCCAGGAGCCTCTGTGGTTTCTAACACATCGATAAGCTTTCCATCCTTGCTACTGCAAATTGCTTCCCAAGTAACATGCAGGCACAAAATATGCTTTAAAGGACAGTGACATCATAATTTCAAAGAAAGGGTAGATATTCTGAGCTATATGTCATTACAGTTTTTGAAAATTTTGATAAATGTAGTTAATTTTATATTAACCTTTTCTAAACTGAAATTCTGTAGAGGCCCAAAGTATTTCAGTTTCCAAAATGTCCTTGAGCACCGGAAGTTCTGAACAGACGTGACTTCATCCAAATGCTGTGTTAAGTAATATGTGACTGACATAAATATTTCAGGGTTTTTAAATATTTCCCTCAATTCTAAAAATGTCACCTTGAATACTGGTTGGCTCTACTCCAGTTACATAAGTATGGCTTCAAAGAAGAAATTTGGATAATGTCTGAGTAAAAGATGGCAAGAAAATGGCACAAAGCCATGCTGCTGTTTAAAAGGTTTAAATAACTCAACTGTGGCTGGATAAAAAGATGAATTTAGACAACACAAATAAAACTTGTCTGACATTAAGAGGTAGAAAACTTACTAGTAAGTTCTGAGCTTTTTTAGTTCACCTTTAAACAAGTGGAACTCCAGTGACTTCAGTAGTATTAGTTCTGATTTATGCTGGTATAAGTGAGAGAAGAATCTACCCATATGTCTTCCTGCATCACTGTAATAAATCCTACAGGCTATTGTGCTATATAACATGTTATATAAATAACATGTTAGGTTCGGGATAAATTGCCAGACAGAGGGTTACATATAAATATTGTCAGAATTGGGGTTTATAAGGTGATTTTTGTGGCATAGCTTACAAATAATGTCATCAAATGCAACTTTTCCACAGATCACTCAGGAACAAGATGAAATAGCAGAAGCAAAAAGAATTTGGGATTCCAGTGAAATTTCTAAGCAGTTTGTGACAAAATGCAGATTTATTTCCAAGTTATGGGTTTTGTATTTATCTTACTATCCACTTTTTGTTCTTTTTCTTTTAATATTGGTTGCAATGATATAAAAAAGATAACTGGCTCTTGCAGCCTTAAGTTAGGAGTATTTCTATTGGAACAGTCAAAGATTCTTTGCAAGTGCTGGATTGGATGCACCTAGATTTCAATAAAGGAAGGAGAGTTTGAGGGTTTCGCTATTGTCCTCTTCCACTATTACTAACATTGCACCTGCTAGATTTGGTGCTTAGCTGCAGGAATATGTCCATGCCATCTGCAGAGAATTTAACTGTGAAGATACAATCATTACTTTTGAATGCATCCCCAAGAGGATTCAGTGAGAGCTTTTCATTCAGTAGTTTACTAAATTGTAAATAAATACACAAAGATATGTTGACCTTCAAGAGCTGTTATTAAATTTATACCTCTCTTTTTATTACTGTTCTAGAGTCAGGTTAGCCTGAATTATTTTTTTCGTGTGTGTATCTATGTACAACATTTCTAGGAAAAATGAGTGAGTGACATGATTTCCATGAGACAGCAAAATGCATTTTGAATTTAGGGGCTTCTCCCTAAGTCATGACTAACCAGCTTATAGACCTCAGACTATGAAAACTAATGCGGTCACATGGAGCTGAGAAAGACCATAAGTTTTGTTCTTAGTATTAATTTGTGACCAGCTGTAGATCTAAGTTTTCATGGATTGCCAAATGTCCACAATTTATGAATGCCTCTGTTGTCTCACAAACTCAGTGCATTTCTGTTTTCTTTCTTGTCTTAAAGTTTATATTCATCCTTAGTGTTATTTTTAAACATTTTTAAATGTATGAATGTTCGAGTGGCTTTAGTTCTGCAATTTTTTAATGTTATGATTGCTAATAATTTATTCCAGTTAAGAAGAAATTTGTAATTAATAGGCTTATTTTACTGACTGTACATTTTACTAATACACTTATGTTTTGCTCCAAGCTTTCTGGAATAAGTCTCTATGTATTTTTGTGGCATGTCTGCAGAACCTCCATTAATGCTAGAATTATTTACTTCTGCACTGTAAAAGGCATATACTGTATGTACTTTTAATCCACCTCTCCTAAATAAACTAGTTCCCTGGAATCTGTAGAAGCAGAGGTAGAATAAGCCCAAGATAAGTTCAAATTTCTTGGATGGTTATCATGAAGACTGTTCTTCCTTTGGGATGTAAATTATTTTAAAAATGCATTCAATACAGTTTTGTATTGCTGTTTCTTTTTATAGCTATACCCCATCATTTTGCACAAGTTCTCAGTGGCACATCTGTTAAAAGATGCAAAAGTCTTGTGGAATATTCATGTGACTGATGGATTGGATCTCTGCTTTCAGTCACTTTCTGAAGAGTCAAGCTAAACTGTTATACTCAAAGCCCACAAGTAAATTTTGTGGTCTTGTCTCATGTCTTGTTGAGGAAAAGTTAACATTAGTTCAAGTTTATCAAAATAAATAATGATGAATAGTTAGCAAGAGCTACTTTGAGGGACTCTGGATTTAACTCAAGATTAAGCAGAAGTTTGGGGGGTTTTGTTTCTTTGAGATTTTTTTATTTGTTTTTTGTTTGTTTGTTTGTTTGTTTTGTTTTATTTTGTTTTTAATTTAAGGCATTTGTGCAAGGTTCAAATTCAAACTAGCTCAGATTGCATGTGCTTCTATTTCTCCAGACTGCAATTAAAATTCATTTCTACATTTTGAGATTGAGTGAACTCCACTTTTTTAATACATATTGTCTCATTTGATGAAGGAGGCTGTGATCCTTCATAAGCTGCCAAACCTGCTCCAAATCTGGAGGGACAGATATGGATGCAATCAGCTAAGTGAGTCTTTAAGCTTCAAGGCATCAGCACAATCTGATGTGGTTATGGGACTGAAGGAATGAAAAATGCAGATTTTAGACTAGGAACTGAAAATAATGTATTTTTCTGTAGTGACCAGGGAAATGGTCACTTACTGGCAGCAAGCCTGGAATCAGCACAATAGCCCACAATAAGCTGAGACAGAAATCTCAAAGATAAGATTTAGACATGGTCAAATACAGAGCAAAATTGTATTGTTGTTTGGAGGCTTCAGAAAGAGCTGAACTGGAACAATAATTCTCTCATAATGTGTTTATATGTTAACAAAACATATAATTTTCTAGAAAACAGAGATTTTAACTTGAGATATATGTTTCCGTGATAGCTGCTTATCTGAGAATGCAGAAACTGGCACCTCTTCCAATATCACCAAGGAAAGAAGCTGTGATACTGTGAAGATACTCTATTACTATGTGACAAGTTTGAAAGGTAGTCTTTTAAATACCCACAATCCATCAAATAAATTTTTCAAGGGATTATTGATCACAATGCAAGGAAAGGGTATGATCTCAGTTAATCTTAGTTCTATATATTAGACATCTGGTTTCAGAAAAAAAAGGTTATTCTGAGCTGTGCTATGTCTCTTTTTGTGGTATCCAAGGTGGGGAGGATTTCCTCTGGCTTTCATTTGTTAGCTTCTCCTTTCTTTATTCAATTACTCCCTGCACGCCTCATTAAGAAAAGGTAAAAAAGACACCAACCTTAGTCTTGATTGTGGAGTCCTTCCATAAAAAGTAAAACACTAGGGAAATATGGGGAAAAAAGTGGAAGTTAATAAGGAAAGAACACGTTAAGAAGGAAACAAATAAGGAAAATAAGGGGGAAGAAAAAGTAATCATATTCAGACAATAATAAAGGAGACCTGAATATTCTTGAAAGAAAGGAAATTATCCTAATGTGAGTTCTTCATACACCAAAAGTAATAGATGATTCTAAAGGAACTGAACTGTCTTGAAAGGTTGTTTTCAAGGACATGTTGTTGGTTTTTTTGGTTGGTTGGTTGGTGGTTTTTTCCCCTTTGCAGCATGACTCTTTAATTTAACCCTTTCAGTGTACTCCCATTTGTATTTATTAGGCAGATTCCTAAAAAATTTTCTTTTTAAATTTAGTATTCATCAGGCAACTTTCTCAGTGATACTGAAGTGTAATAAACAAAAGCGAATAATAAGGTCACTTTTTGCCACTCCTATATTAGTAAGTTGAGTTTTCCCCAATTCCATATGAAAGAATTGCTTCTGCTATGAAGAAGTGAACAATAGATTCTGAGAGCAGGTCATGGTGATCTATTATAAGCCTCACAACAGGACTGAGCACAGCCTTCTCTCTGAGAAAGAGTTATAGTAGGTATCCAGTGTTTATGCAAGTAAATATTTCCATTCCTATGAGAGATATTTGTAAGGAAAAAAAAAAAAAAAAAAAAAAAAAAAACAAAACAAAAAACCTCAAAACCTCCCTTTGTTTTAAAACCCCCTTATTTTCCTTTTTTTAATGCTATTGGTCTGAATTAATTTTGTTTAAAAACCGCAACAAGAAATGGAAAATGTTATTGTTATTAATGATTTACTAAGCATGTTGTAAATCTATACAGTTCATTTTGTTTATTAATTTATACTTATACATATAAATGTTAATGTGCATGTACCTTTAAGACTGATCTAAAGGAGAGGTAGCTGACAAAAATTCAGCTACAGAAACTTCCAGCAAGTGATACTATATTTGTTTCTTTCATGAGGAACAAAGTCCATTTGGAATAGCCCTATTTTATTCATAAATCAACAGCAGACAATAAACAAAAGTAATGGTATTTATCTTCAGAAAATACAAGGTCATGGAAGAAAAATGAAAAAGGCAGTTCTAATTTTATACTGTCCTATCAAACTGTGAATGTGTTTGTGTTAGTCTTTTGTGTCTCCCAGATAGCAGACAAGTATAGGAAAGTGAAGGAGGATCTGGAAATTTTATTTCTTGACCTGAAGCATAAA
>JAWWEV010000001.1:12914918-12936396 GCA_035583235.1 Hafferia zeledoni
TCAGCAGGGTCAGCCCTGGTTAGTACTGGGTGCTGTGACAGTCCTGAGGACTTCACTGTCACTGTCCAAGCTCACTCGACCGTGGCAAGTGGATCTTGGGACTTTAATGGTGGGGCCAGTTCTGTGCATGCTGTGCCTCACCTAAAAAAAAAAAAAAAATCCACTGTGCAGGCTCAAAGGGCACACCCATATATGGGAGATCCATTCCCAACCTTAGGTATCAGATGCATGGGACTTTTCATGCACAAATGCAAAGTCTTTCAGAGCAGAGGCTTCAGCATAAAAGTAAATCAAAGCATCTGTTTGGAGGAGCATGCAGTGAGACTCAAGGTGGAATTCAGTGCCTAATTTTGGCCTCTCAATTGAGCATTTTTGCTGCTCCTCCAAAAGGGTGAGAATAGTCCACTTGTCCCAAGTTATATCTCCAGTGTCATATAGATATCTCAAAAACACTGACAGGTCTAAAATGAGCTAAAATTCTTGTGAACTCCTGTTTGGTTTTAGGAGAAGTGGAAATAAAGAAATAGAAGAGTTCTAGATGTGCATCTCACCCATCATGGCGAAAACTTTAATAATGCTGAGTAGAAGGTAATTTCTATGAGTACGGCCAGGAGGTGGCAGACTTCAAAACTTTTAGGACAGTAAGGAGAATGAACAAAAAGGAAAAGTAATGAATTTAGGAAAACTTACTTCCCTTGCCTTGGAAAACTGGCTGATGACCTCTCCTATAAAGAGAGGTTCCAAGACAAAATAATAGTCAAGATGATGATGATGATTACAAAAATATTTCTTGAAGCAAATGCCAACTTCAAAAAGCTCAATGCAATGAATTAAACTATGAAGGAAAGAAGGAATAGAAAGAGATCAACTTGGTCAACACATAAATTATCTAATTTGCTTCCAATAAAACAGTGGAGATTAGGAAAGTTGAGGACAGAAATTCAGTAGTATTTCAAACCAGCATGAACAAAATCAAAAAAGTCAAGGCACTCTGTTCTGTGATGATGTCAGCAAATGCTGTCAAGTGTATGTAGTTAAGTATTGTCAGTGAACAATGTAGACAGCATAGAAATAAGTAGATATGTTGCTTCTTCCAAAAGGAGGAAAATTATTGGTTAATAGTACCGAGAAAGCTAAGGTATTTAATACCTTTTGACACTACTTTTCACCAAAATGGTCAGCTATGATCAGATGGCTGAAAAAATTAGAAACAATAATGTAAGAATAAAACCTTAGCTCACAGTAATTAAAGAACAGATTGGAGTGTACTTATATGAGTTAGATGTTTTCAGATCATCTGGAGTGATAAGATGGATGGCTAATGAGATCCTCAAGTCATTAGCAATTACCACACAGAACTCATGTAAATGAGCAGACCTATAAGTCCAGTAAAAAAGAGAGAACATTGAAATTATTTTATTTCCCTTAAAATTTCACAATTCCCCACTTCCTCTCAGGTTGTTCTTGTCCAATCCTTTCTCCCAGATCACCAATTGTCCCACTGCTGAGTGTGTTGGGTGTTAGCATGAAGCAAAATGGGTCTTAATTAACCAAAGATGTAAAGGTTTAAGACCTGATTGTGTCCAAGTATACAGAAATGGCCTCGTGTCTCAACTATTGCCAAGTTTCAGCTGCTCTGGGTTATGATCACAATTTAAGTAAGTAATGTAAGCATAAATATTACAACTACAATATAAAAATAACAGTATATTCACATTTTAGTTGTTCTGTTTCCTAGGGTAAAGTCTCAATCTGAGTGCGCAGTGAATGAGTGGGAGCAGGAAAGCACAGTGACATATCACCTCTGCACTCTGATACAGAAGGTTAATCTGTGGGTGGGCAGAGAGTTGGGCACAAATTTGTCTTAAATTGCTGATGCCTGTGCTCATCTGCCAAAGCCTGAAATGACTTCCCAAGGTGCAGAGTAATGTATTATCAGCTTTTGGAATGATTCATTTTTCTGAATTCTTCTAAACATGAATCTGGTTGTAAAGGAAGGCTGATTACTCAGTTCCTCCCTGCACTAAGTTCAGTCTTTTGCCCACAGTTTAATAGAGACAGGGAAGTGACTAACTTGTCATTTTTCTTTTACAGACAGCTGCTGGAGTATAATTGGTGAGAGAGAAAATGAACAACCATCTATAACTTGTAAAGTCTTGATGCTGGGGAAAAATAAAGTCCCAATCAACCCAGGGAAAGCAGGAAAAACTGAAAAGCAATGCAAAATTTGGAGAGAATTGGAAAATGATCACTTTGAAAAGAAAAAGAGAAATGAAGTTGTGGAGAAATTGGAAAAGAACAAATGCAAGGAAAACAAAGTGAGATCTACTAAAATGTGCTAACATTGTTCTTCAAAGTAACATAATTGAGAAATGTCTTTGGGTACATATATACACGAAACTAGAGTCACAGCAAAACCAAGCAGAAGTTGAGCTGGGAGTTTTTTCAGTAGTTTTGGGACCCAGTTACTACAGTTTGCCTCTCAGTAAGGATTTTTGGCTCAGGCACAGTGCAGTACCGTGACAGTTGCCTTCCTTATTACTTACATCTGACCAATTAGTTCACCACAAATGAGGATTTAGGAACATCTTTGCAATAGCACCTTGTTATCCTTATTACAGCCTTTGAGAGAAATTTTGACTGAGGCTCCTGATGACTAGTGCAGCACCATGTAGACAGACTGTCATGAAGCGGATAACTGAATATAATTTACTACATCCTTGGTCAAATCAGATCCTACCAAATCATTTTCTCTCATAGGGCTGAAAGAAGATAAAAGTTGTCTGCAGTAATAATTTCAATAGTATCTGAACACACCTGAACATGTACCAAACATGGCACTGCTGAGGATCCACCCTGGTAGGCAGCTAAGCCCCACCCATGTGCATGCTCAATACACTGCCTCTCATCTGGTGGGATGAGGGAGAGTCAGAACAATAAAAATGGAAAAAAAACCAAAACACACACACACACACACACACACACAAACAAACAAACAAACAAACAAAAAACCCCAAACCTTTTAGGCAGTTTAGTAGGTAAAGTAAAAGCTGCATGTGCAAGCAAAGCAAGAAGGCGAATTAATTCATCACCTTCCACGGGCAGGCATATGTTTATCCAGCACCAGGAGTGCAGGACTCTATCACACTGAAAGGTGACTTGGGAAGACAAATGCCACCACTCTGAATGTGTCCCTCTGCCCATTCCTTCTCCCCCTAGTTTTTATTCCTGAGCACAACATTGCATGATATGGGATATTTTTGAGTCACTTGGGGTCAGCTGTGCTGTGTCCCCTCCCAATTTCTTGCACATCCCAGACTCCTAGCTAGTGGGCTGATGTGGGCCTTGGTGCTATGCAAGCACTGTTCACAATAGATACAGCCATAGTGTGTTATCAACATTGTTTTAATCACGAATACAAAACATAGAACCATACAAGACAGCATGAAGAAAATTATTCTAGTCAAAATCAGTACCAATACCTATATATTGTATCTGCATAGTAAATTGGTTGTTTCATTGTGTGTTAAATGAAGTAAACTAGTATTTGCAACCTCTCTGCTTTAGATTGATTGCAGGAGAAATGTATAATCATACATTCATAGATGTTACCAGTTTAGGATGTTCAGGAAAATATAACCCCTAGATGTGATGGTGATGATGATGATCTGTCTTCAATATATAATTAAGATCTTATCTCATTTGCACTACTGAACACTGTCCTGAATAGTCTGCCCTGGCTGGCCATGCTTGAGCAAGGGCGTTTAGATGAGATTATCTCCAGAAGTCCCTTCCTGAATCTGTGAATGTGTTATTGTAACTAAACACGTGTCTCATCTGCAACAAGACATATCTAATAAAAAATTTATGTGAAGGAAACATGCCTTTCTTTTTGTTTATTCCTACCCCATTATAACTAGTCTGTTATTTCTCCTGACCATGTCTCCTTTTGCAGTTCAGTATGTGGTTTTTTTCAAAGCATTTCTCTCAAAGCATTACTTTTGGTTTTGCTTCCAATTGGGATGAAGGACAAACTGTAACATAAATCTAATCATTCAGATCTGAACTTTCTTAAGTCATATTTGAAGGGGTCTTGGGGGCTGGAGTCAAGCAAGCAAAAAGATAAATTATTACTCTGCCCTTTCATTGAGGCAAAAGAAAAATTCTTCAATTTTTTTTATCAATGCCTAGACATGAAAGTTGGGTGCACACCAAGGATATTTGCCAACAACACTAAATTAGGAGGAGCCATTATTTCCCTCAAGGGTAGAAAGTCTTTGCATAGAGATTTTTAATAAATTAGAGTGCTGGGCAATCACAAACCATATGAAATTTAGCAAGGGAAAATGCTGGATTCTGCACATGGAATGGTGTAATCCTGGTTTATGGAAGAGTGAGGGACAAGAGGCTGGAGTTCAATGCTGCAGAAACACTTCTTGGGATTTGGGTTGGTGGTAAATTTAATAGAAGGCAAAAATGTATCCTGATGGCCAAAGGGGCCAAACTGACCTTGGAACATATTAAGCACAACTGAAATAAGTGGCTGACCCACTACACTCAGCATTGGTGTAGCCTCCTCAATAACTGTGTGCAGTTTTGGGCTCCACAATATAAGGTTCTAAAACTATTAGAATTTGTCCAAAGAAAGACAGCAACAATAGATACATGGTTTAACATTAGATGTATGGTTTAATTCTTTGTACTGATCCCTGGTCAGAACTCTGTGAGTTTTTATCTTCAAATCTTTGTCATTTGAGGTGTGGAGTCATAAGCCAAGGATATCATGTGATTATGTTTCAGCTGAGCTATTTGGACTGAGAATACATGCAACTATGAAGCATCCCACTTTCAAAATAATATCATAGTATCATTGAACATAATGATAGAATCATATGTATCATAGAATCATAAACAGGTTGGAAAAGACCTCTGAGATCATCAAGTTCAACCTTTGAGCCAACCATCGTGCTTCCTAGACCATGGCACTAAGTGCCTTATCCAGTCTCACCTTAAAAACCTCCAGGGATGATGAATCAACCACCTTCCCGGGCAGCCTGTCCCAATTCCTGATTACTCCCTCCACAAAAAATTTCTTCCTAATATCCAACATAAACCTCCCCCGGCACAGCTTAAGTCTGTGCCCTCTTATCCTACTGTTGATCACTTGGGAGAAGAGACTGACCTCCATGTGAATACCACCTCCTTTCAGGTAGTTGTACAGAGCAATAAGGTCTCCCCTGAGCCACCTCTTCTCCAGGCTGAATAACCCCAGCTCCCTCAACCTCTCCTCATAGGACTTGTTCTCCAGTCCCTTCACCAGCCTCATTACCCTTCTCTGGACTCATTGCAGCACCTCAGTGTCCTTCCTGAACTGAGGGGCCCAGAACTGGACACAGCACTCAAGGTGCAGCCTCACAAGTGTTGAGCACAGGGGAAGGATCACCTCCCTCATCCTGCTGGCCACACTATTGCTTATACAGGCCAGGATGCCACTGGCATTCTTGGCCACCTGGGTGCACTGCTGTCAGTGCAGCCTCCTGTCAATCAAAACCCTCAGGTCCCTTTCTGCCTGGCTGCTCTCCAGCCACTCTGTGCCCAGCCCATAGTGCTCCACAGGGTTGTGGTCCTAGTTCAGCAGCTGGGACCAGTTTATCACTGTGTGGGTGGGACCAAAGCTGTGTATTCTCCATCCTCTATGTCATTGCTCATGAACTGTTAACAAGAGGTCATTTGCAGCAACTGCCCAAAGCACACCTGACCCCTCAGGATTCAAGCTGGGTGTTAAAGAAGCCTGTGAGATAGCAGCTGTGATAACTCCCCTCCGGGGAGTCGGTAACACCTTCACACCCAGCCTGAGGGATCATGTCTGCTAATGGGCCAGCAATGATTCCAAAAATACCCCATGAGTCACAGAGTTAGATCACCCCTTGTGGAACTCCCCACCCTGAGGGAGGTACTCGGTGATCCCACCTGAACCTGAGGGTATATAATCTTGGGGTTTGGAGACTTCTGGGATCACTCGTTGGATCCAGAGGAGGACCAGAACCTCAACAGGACTGCAACCACTACTCTACACCAGACTGCGACCGTCATCTGTACCAAGAGGTTTTTTCCTTCCTTTTACTTTGAACTCAGGGGGACCACATGGGACTCAGCACAGGGGCTAACAAACAGCACTCTGTTTGTGCCTGAGAGTGCTGTGTTATACTTCTGGGTTTTGTGGGTTAAAACCAATTTCTCTTTGTATCATGCATTTATTGTAATATTTTTATTAAATTGTAACTGACTTATAATCTCTTTTGTGCTGAGTTCATTTTTCCTCCCAGTTTACCTTTAAACCAGCACAGGTTGTTATGGCCAAAGTGCAGGACCTGGCTCTTGGCCTTGTTAAACCTCATCCCATTGGAATCAGCCCATCTATCCAGACTGTTCAGATCCCTCTGCAGAGCCATTCTGCCTTCCAGCAGGTTGACACTCCCCCCATCTTGGTGTGATCTAAAAGTTTGTTTATGGTAGACTCAATCCCCTCATCTAAATCATCAATAAAGATGCTAAACAGAACTGGGCCCAACACAGACCCCTGGGGAACACCACCGGTGACCGGCTGCCAGCTGGATGCAGCTCCATTCACCAGCACTCTCTGGGCCCGACCCTCCAGCCAGCTCCTAATCCAGGAGAGGGTACACTTGTTCAAGCCCGGGGCTACCAGCTTTTCCAGGAGTATATTATGGGAGACAGTGTCAAAGGCCTTGCTGAAGTTCAGGTAGACCACATCCACAGCCTTCCTCTCATCCACCAGGTGGGTCATCTGATCGTAAAAAGAGATCAGGTTGGTTAGACAGGACCTGCACATCCTAAACCCGTGCTGGCTGGGTCTAATCCCTTGTCCATCCTGTAGGTGCTGTGTGATTGCACTCAGGATGATCTGCTCCATAACCCTGCCAGGCACCAAGGTCAGGCTGACAGACCTGTAGTTTCCTGGGTACTTCTTGCAGCCTTTTTTGTGCATTGGCATGACATTGGCCAACTTCCAATCATCTGGGACCTCCCCAGTGGACTAGGACCATCAGTAAGTAATGGAGTGGCTTGGCAAGCTCTTCTGCCAGCTGCCTTATCACTCTGGGATGGATCCCATCTGGCCTCATAGACTTGTGAGGTCTCTGTTTCCTCCAGGTAATATGTATTGACCTGTTATAATACTGATGTTTTATGTCTGTTAGGCGCTATTTAAAAAATGGAATATCCTTAAATCAATATTGATATTTTAAGTTGCAATGGCTATCTAGTGAGGTTGGGATCATTTTGTATTGCAACAGAATACCTAAAAATATTATAGGATGTCAACTTCTTTTTTTTTTTTTTTTAAATTTGCTTCAATGAGCAATAAATCAGTGTTTTTCCTCATTAAAAAACAACAACAACAACAAAAAAACAACAACAACAAAACTTAGTCAATTACTGAAATTGAAAGATTTTAAATTTACTTATGGTTATTCATGATTTCCATAGAGTCAGCCAGGGTTAATCTCTATGCTTCAGGAAAAAGACAGCAAGCAATGTTTATAGCCACATATCTAATTCAATTTACAGTAGAGATTTCTGTATTTTCTAACTCCTTATCTACTTACTTGAGGCCTTTGTCCTGCTGAGCCAGAAGTGATGACACTAAAACAGCATGGGCTCATGAAATTAAAGAAGTGGGTTTGAGTTGCAATTAATTCCTTTATCTACAAATTACTTCTAAGGTTTACTAAATGCAGATTGTCAAATGCCTTCAGTTTAGCTAAAAATACACTGCTACTTTAGTAAGTTCTGAGCAGAATAAGATCAACTTCAAAATCTGAGTTCCTCACTATTTAGCTTTTCCATATACATAATTGCAAATATTGCCCTTAAAATTCAGATGTCATGGACTTAGTGATTATCTATAGCTCTACCTACATGCAGTTTTGCAAAGGGAAGCCTAATATGCTCCATCAACATATTAAAGAAACCCAAGTCTGCTCTGTCTCTGAGACAAACCAAAGCCTTGTGAACATGACTAGTGATGTGCTGGTCCGAGCACATAATTCTCCTTGAGAGCTTTAGGACTGGACTCTATAGCACATTCAAACCCCAGAACCCACCCGTGTCCTGGGCTGCATCCAAAGTAGTGTGGGCAGAAGGAGAGGGAGGGGAATCTGTCCCTCTGCTCCCCTCTGGTGAGACCCCACATGTAGTGCTGCTCCCAGCTCTGGGGTCCCAGCACAGGAAGGATATGAACCTGTTGAAGGGAGTCCAGAGGAGGCCACAAAGTTGATTAGAAAGATGGAACAACTCTGCTATAAGGAAAGGCTGAGAGAATTGGGATTGTTCAGCCTGGAGAAAGCTTAGGGGTTACCTAATTGTGGTCTTCCAGTAACTCAAGGCACCCTCCAGGAAAGATGGAGAGACAACATTTACAAGGGTCAGGAAAGATAAGACAAGGAGGAATTTGACAAAAGGCACTTTTAGATTAAGTATTAGGAAAAAAATCTTTACTGTGAGGATGTTGAAAGACTGGAACAGGTTTCCCAGAGAAGCTGTGGCTGCCCCATTCCTGGAAGCATTCAAGGCCAGGTTGGATAGAGCTCTGATCAACCTGGTCTAGGGGAAGGTGTCCCTGCCCCTGGCAGTGGAGTTGGAAAGAGATGATCTTTAATGTCCCTTCCAACCCAAATCATTCTATGATTCTGTGATTCAATGATTTTGTGGACAACAAATTCTGTACTATAGTGGATTTAAGACATTGTTAAATATTGTATCAAAGTTACTTTTATCTTCACAGATCTGCTGCTGTGTGTGCATTAGTGGCAAGACTAACATGTTCAATGCCAAGCAATCATGAATTGTTATGACAAGTTAAAGCTACAAGCATATTGTTGGATACAGTGCTTTATTTATTAGGAAAGTGCTTTATTATATATGAAAGTAATCTATCCATATAAACACCTTTTCCTTTCTGCAATTCATTTGACTTATTCAGTAGTTTAACATTAACATAAAAAATGCAAAATCATAACATTGATTCAGGAAACTATTCATAATGTGAACAGGATATTCTGCCTGGTCACTCCGTAACTAGTGCAAAGGATCTTCTCTAAAGTACAATTTTCAGCCAGTCTTAGGTAAAGTGTCATGCCTTACTTCTTAGAGAAACTTACCTTAGCCCACAGTCTCTGAAAGTGATTCTTTTCTATGTCAAAGGCAGCCTGTCCTATGCTAATCAGACAGCTAAAGACAAAGAACCCGGTTATCCCTTATCTCCCTTATATCCCACTGTGCCAGTTTCCTCCAAAGTGTTTACTGTATACTTGAGAAAGTTCACAAGAAATATACACCGACTCAGTAACCTGTAAGTGAGGTTTTGCTGAGGTTTTAGTCCCTGTGTGCTTCAACATTTAAATTCCTTAGTGAAATTTAACCTCTCAATAATTTCAAGGTGAGGGTCTGAGTGCCTGTTGATCCATAAATTCATCTCAGAAGTTGTAGACTTCAGATGCTTCGCAGCAAGTGTGTGACCAGAAGGCTGAAGGTTAGACAGTCTCAGACACATTTATACAGTATAATAACTGAAAGGACACTAAATCTACTAGAAAAATTGTAATGTTGGCACTGCTATCAGTAAGAGCTAAAGTAAACCTTGAACACTAACCCTCCTTTAACAGTGTAAAGGCACAATGATAAACAGCTTTATAGGAGAAAGAAAAAATGAAAAGTAGCATAAAGCAAAGAAAACATACCTCTGGATTTGATAATTCCTTCCAAGAAGAGGTCATTTCCAGCAAGAATGTAACAATAAAAATCATATTTTGCAGACAAAGACAACTTGCTTATGGCTATTACTTTATGTGAGTATTTTATGAAAGATAAATGCCATGGTTAGAATCCTAAGAGGCTGAGAAACCTGTGAGTAACCCACCATTCAATCTTGCCTAGAAAGTCATCCCTTTAAGCAGAGTTGGCACAAAATGAGTCAATAAAATCTCAGTATGTGACATTTAATCCCTGGCATGGACCACAATCTTGAGATCACTTGCAATTCTTTCTTACTGATCAGATACTAGAATAGCTTTGCAGAAAATGTCTTCTTACTTCCTTTGTACTGGGGAAAGTAATTCTGTGCCAACTTCACACAGGCTGAAATCCTGGCATATCTCTAAAGTTATCAGAAACTGGTTGTATAGCAGCTCTTTAGTTGCTTACCCCTTCAGAATGATTGGTTATGCTGGATTTCAAATAATTCAGCAATAAACCACATGCTGCAATTCCAGTAACTTTTTTTTTTTTTCCACAGCTTTCTCCAAGTTAGTGAAAATGTGATTATGTTCAAACATAAAAAAGTATTTGCTGTGAGAATTGGGCATTTTCAATTCCAGTGGGAAGGGATGTTTTCCCTCACAGTAAAGAACTTGATATGGCTGTGCCAGGCAGGAAGTTAATTATTGTCTGTTTGAGTAATTTCAAAGAGACATCAGTATCTCTAAAACAGAATAGGGCAAACAAAGGTGCAGTGTCAGGAATCATGTTGTTTGTATATATAAATAGTAATTATCATGGTGAAGAGGTTATTGAATCTTATTGATCACATGGATGGATTTGGAATATAATGGGACTAAGGTTTCCTAGGTTAATGGCTTGCTTTAAAAGTACAGCAGAGTTTTCAGCTAGAAGTGCTCTGATCAGAGACCTGGTCTGTCAGATGAATTGGGTAGATGAAAAAAATCCAAGCTGCTCCAAAATGGAGCATCAATGATTGTTTCTCTCTTCTGCTGCAAGTGTGGTCTCTGTTTTCAACTATTTTATTTTAGCTTTGATAAAACCTTGAAAAATAGGATACTGAATGGTCTGATAAGTAGTGACCGTCCTTGTAAATTAAAATATGAGCTGTTAACATGTTAAAATTTTGCCAGTATAATTTCAGCCCACATCATCCATAAACCTCTGAAACAACTGTAGATACTTTACAGGAGTCATTGTGTCAGTAAAGGTGGTTTTCTCACCAGATATCTCAATAGGAACACCCTATTTCAGAAGTTAGGGGAATTTAATTGTGTAGAGATAGGACTTTGTGCTTTGTCTGACTCAGCACTGCAAAGAACAAAACAGAATTTCAATTTATTAGTGAAGATGTAGCTCAAGAGACTGGACTACAAGTACATATTTGTCCGGATGTTTAAAAACTTACAAGATGTTTCCCCCCCCTGTGCTGGTGAGCCATTTTGACAGCAGCTGAAATAAGTCTCAATAATGGTTAAGGGAACATAAGCATGGGAAGCTCTGTGACATATGCAAAGCAGAAGGGATGTAACCTGTACCTGCACAAAGTCTGAAAGCCCATATTAAAGTGGCATAATAGAGCAGGATTGTACCTGTTAGTCAGTTAATCTGCTTTGCAGTTTATTCCCTGTGACATGAGATGTTTTCTAGTTTTAGGGAAGGATTTTTGACAAGTTCCACCCTCAAACCACAGGTTGGAGAGATGTGTTTCACTTCTGTGAGCTTACTTATGCAATCCAACACACATTTAAACTTCCTAATTTACCACCCTTTGGCATTCTCCCTATTGTTATTGTAAGTAAAGAGAAACTCAAATCACAGAATACAATACATATTAAATCTTTAAAATGCACACACAAAATTTTTATTTCTTCAAATTCTTAATGCTAAAATCTCTTGCCACATGATTTTATTTCAAAACTCATTAAAAACTGTGAAAGCTGGGTTGGGCCTATAGGCAGCTTTCCAAATTATCATTATATATTTATATATTTTAGTCCATGGGTTTGTTAGGGGTTTTTGGTTTTAGTTCTTAGGGGATTTTTGTTTTGCCTTTTTTATTTGTTTGTTTTTAGAACAAGCAATTTCCAACCAGTAAGGGATTTTGGTGTTGTGATATTACACTGAATGAATACAGTATTAACTGCTTTTTCATTGTACTGCATTTTGAAGGTGAATATTTTTAGGCTTACTTGTAAATTGCAGTATATCTTGGCAATATCTAAGGATAACAGAAATACTAGAACATTTGAAAAATATGTATCCTATTTCATCAATTTATATAGCTTTAGGAGAGACTCCATATAGAATCTTTTTTGAGGTAGAGCTTCACTAAAAATAGCATAACGATGTTAATTTTCTAATCACTGTCGCATATGTATAAGGCATAGCAATTGATATTGTCAGAAATTTCAGTTGGAATAAATGTCAATTTGATTCACTTGGTATATATGAGAAACTGCCACTCATGTTACAGCTCTTGGAAACATTTACTATCATCTTAATTGCCCTGGTGAATTTGAAAAATATAATCTCTACGTTCTCTCCTTAAAATTGATGAAATTTATTTCACTCTTCAGCAGATATATTTTTTAAGATTACTTTTAGGCTAAAAGTACCCTAAAATAAATCTTCCTACACATACTCAGAGGTAATGAAGATCTGATATCGTGCAAGGATTAGGCTTAAGAGTACTTCAGCAGTGTTGCATTTTACAGGCAAATGTTTTATGTTACTACGAAGAATCTTGGATTGCATTTTACCATTGGAATAAATAGCATTTCTCGGGGTTTCCATTCACAGAGACAGACTTTCTCCTTTTTATAAGCAGAAGCTATTTTTAACAGTCATTTTAATAAGTCCATTCTGGAAAACTGTGGTGGTCAAACATCAGTTGAAGGTAAATGCTTAATGTGTGTTCTGTCTTTATGGCTACTTGGACTGAAATTATGCACCATCTAAACATCAAAAAGGCATAGAAAAAAGTGGCTTTGATGTTTTTTGTTGACCGAAAACCAGAAATGGCAGGGTAAGAGGATCAGAAAGGCAGACGTTACAAAGATTAGTTTTGCAGAATATTGTCCTGTCTACAGTGTGAAATTAAGAACTAAAAGACAAATCCTATTTGTCTCACTCAGAGCAGTGGCTTTCAATCAATAAAGTCACATTAGTGTACAGACTTTCTGGATCACATATTCACCTTACACTGCTGAGCAGCTGAAATGAATAGTCTGAAATACCAACTGAGCTTTCACAACCCTTATTGGTTTCACATTGAGTTGTAAGTGCCTGTCATTTCCCGGATTCAGATCTTTCATGCATAAAGCTCCCAATGAAATCAATGCTCTCTGTGTGTCTGGACCACCAGGAAGTTCATTCTGCTATCTTTTATTTCTGTCCATAGATATTCATGTTTTTATTATGGAGATGGCAATTCTTACTGATGCCCCACAGACCCAGACTTTTCAGTCCAGGTAACCTCTGCAAAACACTGTAGCTCTTTCCTGTTTGTTCTGCTGGGTTTAAATCCTGTGTGAAGATGAGGTGGGCAATGATTTGTGCATCTCCAAGACAAAGAATCTGAAAAGCATCCCTTTGTCCTTCCAGTGACACAACACAGATAAAAAGCTGCTCAAAACTCAAAACTCAAAACAACCCAAAAAACAAAAAAAAAAAACAAAACAAAAAAAACCCAACATATTTCCATGATACCAGGGTTTTTAAGCCAAATAAGGAATGCAAATCTTAGGGCATTAAGTTTATTTTGCCATATTATTTGGCACTGGTCCTTGGTTCCTCATATACTGAAACACTCCAACCCAGAGCCTCTTCAGCAGTGAACAGGACAGGCTGTTCAAGCCATAAGTCCTGATGTTACTGCCAGAGACTGATAACATTTCATTTTTCAGTCTAAAGGAGGCTACAGAAGAGGTGGAACTCCATTGATTTAAAACTGTGAAAAGTACATGTGCTGAGATTTCATCCTTCCACCCCTCAAAGGGAAAGGAGGCATCTTAGACCATGTTCCTTATGTGCAGCTTCTTGCACATCTCAAGAAAACACCCAGCTTTGTGTAGGGAGAGTTCTTTAAAGTAAAATGTATCATGCTGTTTCCAGTGCAAATGAAACTCTATTATTGTCTATTTTATTCCATATCTACTTAGCAAAACTTTCTGAGCACACAGCCAAATCTTAAATTGCTAAAGAAATCAGTTCTATGGGGCTTGATGTATGCAAAATGCTTTTAGAATAAAGCATTGACTCCCCATCTAAGATCAGTTCATATAGCATTCATTTCAAAATAAAGCAAAATTACAGTATTATAAAGACAGAGATATACTGCAGAGCTGGGGTTTGGAAAACCTGAGAACTCCTGCAGAGAACATCGTTTCTCATCAGATCAGTGTGAGTTAACAGGGAACATAATGCTGAGCATAACCAGAAACATCTGAAAGTGAATTCTATTTCAGCAATAACTGTTTCTAATGGGAAAAGGAGGATTGAGAAAGACAACCCTTATTAAGTGGCCTAAAGTCTTAATACTCTGGCCTATTAGTTTTCTGACATCGACTCATTGCAATTCTGTTCCGCTTATGTAAAATAGAGGGGTTTTAAGGTGCATAATTTAAGCTGCTGTGCTGAGGATTCACCTGACCCTACTGTTGTCACAGAGTTCAGTGGGCTGGAATTTCCATACCATGCAAGAAATGTTGTGCAAGACTTCTCTTTGTTTTAAGTTCTACATTTTTATCAGGGTAAATTTGTGTAACAGGCAGATATAGATTGATTGCAGAGGTGAAATTTCTTGTCTCTATTGCGCTTCTTAGATTTCAGTTCCTTATTACTAAATATGATTACAAAAATGTAATTAGTTTTCATTTATGATAGCAACAATGAGCTGAGAAAATACTACCTCTTTAAGTGTTTTTGAGCAAGAAATTCTTATTTATGAAGCTAAAAACTATAATGAAAACTTGACCCAACTGGAGAAAACATTTTTTTTCTCCAGACATAAACCAGTGCTTACCATCCACAGTGATGGGGTGGAAAGTGGTCATTTCCAAAGGAATCTCTCAAACTTTGCTTTTCCATCACAAAAGTTTTCTCAATTCATTAAATTCCATCTGGTTTTGCTAGTTTTGTCTGAAAAGTATTCTGATTGAATGAGTCCTTGCAATACAGATGATTTAGCTAGCATAGCCTATTAGAATGATAGTACTGAAAAGACAGCCTCTGAAAATAAGGAAAGGAGAAAAATGTTGCTGTATGGTGTGATTCTTGAGGTGTCCCATGTAGGCCCAGGAGTTGGATTTGATTACCCTGATGGATTCCTTCTAACTCAGTGTATTTTATTATTCTATAACAGACAAAAAGGAGAAGTTTGTTAGATCTATCTGTATAAAAATATTTCAGATTATGTAACTACTTGTGATCTTACTACAGAAAACATACTTTTTTTTTTTTTTTTTTTTTTCCCAAATCAGTTGATGAACATTAAAACAAATTAGGGGCCAGTGCTGGGGAAGTCTGCTGTAATTTCAAAACAGTCCTGAACTTTGTTTAGTTTCACATTTAGCTTTTCATAACCTGACCTAACTTCTTCCAGTGCCTAATTATGAAAGTTATTTAAAAACTTTATCTTAAAAATACATCTACCTCTCTCAAACAACAAGATCATTAATCATCATCTGTGCATCACAAAAATCCTGGCTCTGTTCTGTAACAAATATACAGCCGACACTGAGGTTATTGCTGTTTCATAACTCATGTTTTTCTTGTTAAGAACCCAATAATATCTTAATTCAGAAAGTATAGATTACCCTCCAATTTGCTAAAGATATGAGGTACCGATTTCCCCTTTGGAATTATTGTGGTGAATAGGGCATCATTGTTTCCACAGTTTCAGATTGCTGGGAGTAGATTGGTTGATCTCTGTAATCCCTTAGTGTTTGAGATGATAAGTACAGAAGGAATTGTGCCAGGCCTGATTGGTGCTCCAGTGTGTCCTTTGTGAACTGACTCATGTTTTACTATTAGACTCTCATGCTGAGCAGCCAAAGAGGCACTCCGGGTTTAATGCAACATTGCTCCTTCAATTGCAGAAGGAGATACTGGGAAGATTCCCATTAATCAGATTCCAAAACAGCACTTTCTCTTTTTCTAGTGGTGTGCTTCTTTTCCTTTTGTAATTTATTTTCCTGCATCCTTATTGTCGATCAGTTACCCAGAATGGGATGGTATATCAAACCCTTCAAAAGACTGCAGATTTTCAGGCTTTCTATGGATTTTTATTTTTATGAAAATCTGAGTCTGCCTTATTGTATAAGGCTAAGTATGTGCATGTCCACCCATGAGGTTTTATGCACTTTTTTGTTGTGTTGTTTGTTTGTTTGTTTGTTTTCCTGAATTATGCCAACATTTTCAGGCAGAAACTGTACATAATCTCATTAAAATAATAAACTCTGGTGTAATTCTGATAGAAAAAGAACCATGCTGGAACTCTGATGTATAATTCAATTTACACCACAAAATGGTTTCAAGGTACAGTTTTTAACCAAAGCACTTCAGAATGTTTTCAAAGTTATCTCTCCTTGAAGATATTAGCTCTTGTTTAATCTGTTTGAAGAATCTAAATAGACTTTTTCTTTCATGTTTTAAAACTACTTTATACTGCCTATCTCCTTTGCCTTTGCCCACATGCACTGTATACCAACAGAGACAGTGCTTTCCAAGCATCAACCTGTACAGGCAGCCTGGGAAGCTCTCCCATTTAGCTCTCAGAAATGCTGTGAATTCTAAATTCTAGTGCTGGTCTTAATGCTGCAATAGCAATTACTCAACAGTTTGGCCAGGCTCACATGTTAAACTGGTAAAATCTGTGAACTCCGAAGCATTATATTTAAACCTAGTGCATTAGTTCCTGTTTAACAACTAAAAGAAAAGGAAAAAAAAAAAAAAAAAAAACCCACAACCAAAACCTACCCCCTCCCCCCCACACAAAGTGCTTCACTCACCCAACCAACCAAAAGAAAAAAACCCAAAACCCTAAAATGCCCAAAATCTAATCAAAACTCAGAAACCATTGCTACTCCTCAGCAGTGATTTAAACAGGTTACTCGCGCAGATGCTAGGAAAAAACCCCAAACTATTCCTTGTTAATATCAGACGACAACTCTAATCATCCATCTCTTCCAGAGCGAACCTCTAATTCTGTCTTTAGAATAAGCTTCTCCTTACTGCCTCTTTCTGTACAGTGACATGAATGTGTGTGTCTATGAAGGGAGATGGGGGACCTGAAAAAATGATGACTTTTGGAATTAAGTAGAGGTCATGGGGTGACTTAAAAGAAGCTGATTATTAAAATTACAATGTCTTTAGGCCATGCTCCAGGTTTGTGCAGGTGGACATGCTGTTAATTCACATTAATTCACAGGCAGCAGAAACAGGGCTATTTAGAAAGATTGATGAAAGATTGATGAAAAGAACATTCTGTATGTCTGGAAGGTCAGTTTGGAAAGAGTAACAAGATAACTTGGTTTGGGGATGTTAGAGCCATAATAAAGCACTGTCTATATCTAAAAATCCACTTCATAACCCCTGCAGACCAGCACAAAGTTTCCACTAGTGATTCTGAGCTTAAGGCTCAGCTGTCCTTGCCTCTTGTTTCATTAGTGCATTCTGCAGCTGGACTGCAAAACAGACACTCTTGCCAGAACTGAAACAGGCCACTGGGATCAGAGCAGCTCTCTGCTGCTGTGGGCCATCCCATGGCTCAACTGGAGCAGCAGTGTTGATGTGGAGTGGCATTTTTCTTTGAATTCTTTTCATCTTTTGTTTGTTTGTTTGTTTGTTTGTTTGTTTTTTAAAGATAAGCTGTGAAATTCCAGTAAAAATTCATTAAAATAATTTGCTATGGTTAGGAAGTATGTTGACATCAGTTGCCCCCATCTCTCTCTGACTCTAGATTTCTCTACCTTATGCACACGTAGTTTTTTTTATGCACATCTTTGGGTACAGTTTCCTTTACTTTCTTATTTACTGTTAGACAGCTGAGCTACTGTCATGTAAATTATTCTCTTCAAAAAGAACTGAATTAATGATGGAGATGCTGGGTTTCTACATACTATTATTATTAATTTTAATATTTTTTCTGTTAAAAAACCACTGAAACTAATCTTCTCAATTGATACATGTTTATACATATTTATACATATTTCAATTAAGATAATGGTGAATATTTCAAATAAGACTAGTAAAGAAACTCTTTAATGTAGCTCTTGCCAATAGGTTCTACAAAGCATTTCCAGAGAGTATAGAGAAGAATTAGATAAACACTTAGAAATTAAAAACTGACTGTAGTTCAGTCTAGCATTGCTCTGTCCATGGAATTGATTCTTTGACAAGGTATTCTCTGTCATATGGTTTGCAAATTTATTGAATCAGAATAATGGAGAGGTTGCCAGCTGGAACTAAACAGCTGCATATGGTCAATTCTTGATGTTGATCAATATCTGGTATTTTACTAGAAACTTTACTTGCATAATAAAACATACATTTAAACAAACAAACAAACAAACAAACAAACCCAGTAAAGCTGCACACACACACACACAAAAAAACTCAGCCACCAAACAAAAAAACCCCAAAAACTCAGATATTTTAATATTTGAGACATTTTTTCTTTGATTTAATAAAACTAATTACCTATAGCAGGTGGAACTTGACATTGAAGAGAACAGGAGATGGCAAAAAGCCATAGGTTACTTTGAAATTAGGCTGCATGTACTTATGGAAGTGACCTTTTACAACTGATAAAAGCCAGTGCTGAATGCTTTTAAAAATTCCAATTGAGCAGAACACATCTTGTCTATCAATAAATAAATGTCTAGCAAAAAGGCAGTGTGAAATATATGAGACTCAAACTGAATTTTTATATGGCCCAGTATCCTGAAACAAAGACTACTCTAAGGTTAATTTGCTATACAAATTCTAGAAGGTGGAATATTAAATTATTTTATATTACCCACTTTCCCCTCAATTTTGAATAAACATTCTACAATGCTACAGTTCAGAATAAGTAGACATAATTATTAACAACTAAGAGATATCATTAAGGTCCTGGATTCCACAGTATTTTTGAAAAAAAAAATTGATTTTCATTTTTAATTTTTGAGTGATGGATCTCTATAAAAAATATTTTCTTAATTAATTTCTGATATCAGAAGTTTTGGGCCTCATTTTTCACACAAAGCTGTCATTTCAAAAATTAAATCTTAAAGTCCTTAATTACAAGGAAAAAAAAAAAATTCCCCAGGACATAAATACCATGGGTGAGTTTTTTGTTTGTTTATGTGGTTTATAATTCCCAAATAGACTGTTTTCTTTAAAACATATGAATGTGCCCACCCATTCTCACTTGGAGATATCTTTTCTTTTTCCTTTTCTGCTCCAAACTCAAATATGATAAAATATGGTAATTAAATCAGACATCTCCACACTACAGTTTTAGTTGTGAATGCCAAAATATGACTAAAATTTTAAAAATAGTTTCTAATATTGTCTCTTCTTGTATTGAACAGTTTAATCTAATTTGTTTGTAAAACATTTTATTCACTACTTTGCTACATAAAAAGAAATATTGAATTAAATTAACTTTGACATTCAAAGAGTAGGTCATGCTGTTTTCTGAATGCAGTAACACACTGAGAAGTCTGGGAAAGGCCACTATGTACTGCATTTGTATGAGAAAAGTAAGAAATATTTTCTACTAATACTTCTATTACAGCAAACTGGGAAGAGAAAGGAATATATTAGTTTAATTCCACAAGAGACAAATTGATGCTCTGGGAAATTATGATTTACTGAACTTAGGACAAAAGAGTCTTTGTCAAACCAACAAATTATATTCTGTGCACCAGCCTAGTGCATATAATACAGTTAAAGCTTCAAATTCTGATATATCTGTGCTTTTGTCAAGCTACAGTTAGCTCAGCAAATATTTGAGGACTATTTCACTGGAAGGGTAAAAGCAGATGCTTTGTGAAAAGGAGTGTGTCAGCAAATTTCTCATATTGCGCAAAAACTAAGAGTAAAGAACAGATGGTCTAGAAGGCTTACAATGGGTATAGTGCACAAAATGTAATTTATATTAAAACAATTAAACATTTTGAATGGACTTCTTTAATTAACTTCCAGTGCAAAGCAGTAAGTACTGTAGGTGGAGTTATCAGTAGTTTCCTGTGATTTATGAGCTAAGCATGAAAAAGTAATATTCCTGGAGTGGCATTGCAATAGCTACACGTGCATCTGAGGATAACACTGGATACACTTCGAAAGAGTGAGTAAAAGTGATCTATTAATTCTTGGGGACAGCTGGTTGTTCTTGTGGCATAATTTAATTAAACTACATCCAAATGTAATGGAAATCTTGCTAATTGGCTCTAGGAACTTGCTGAGCAAGTCTTATACCCTATTGTTAATATATGGGGTTTTTTTTCCATTGCATTCTTTTCCAAGCAAAGAATAGAATCTATAGAGCAGATTTCATTGCCAACTTCTTCACCCGAATTTCTTGCTAAGGTACCAAGGGCCTTGTCCGACATTTAGGTGGTATAGATAATTTACATCGAAGAGTATTATCCTTCTTGACACTTAAATACAGCTTTTGCAATAATATATGTCCACAGTTACAAAACTTACAAAAATTTACAAAACTTAAAGACTAAGCATATGTCTTTAGCAAAATAACATGCCAGCTGTTTTATATTACTTGTCTACTGCTTTCTTCTTGTGCCCCTTTGAGACAGTCAGATTTCCTGTCTTCTTGAGTATATCTTCTGGTGGTGTCTGGATGGGCCAGCTATGAACTTTCTTGATGTAATAATTGCCTCATCTAAACCTCTGTGAGACTCCCTGCACTAAACATTTCTGAATATCAGCCTTTCTCCTGTTCCATCTAATCATAGAATCATAGAATCATAGAATTGAATGGTTGGAAAAGACCTCCAAGATCATCTAGTCCAATCCTTGGTCCAACTCCAGTCCATTTACAAGATCAAAGCACTCAGTGCCACGTCCAATCTCAGTTTAAAAACCTCCAGAGATGGTGAATCCACCACCTCTCTGGGCAGGCCATTCCAATGCCTGATTACTCTTTCTGTAAAGAATTTTTTTCTGATCTCCAACCTCAATTTCCCCTGGCAGAGCTTGAGCCCCTACCCCCTTGTCCTATTGCTGAGAAGAGACCAACACCCACCTGGCTAGAACTTCCCTTCAGGTAGTCACAGACAGTGATGAGGTCACCTCTGAGCCTCCTCTTCTCCAGACTAAACAATCCCAGCTCCCTCAGCCTCTCCCCAAAGGACTTATGCTCCAGTGCCTTCACCAGCCTTGTTGCTCTTCTGTGGACCTGCTCCAGCAACTCAATATCCTTTCTGAACTGAGGGGCCCAGAACTGAACACAATACTCAAGGGGTGGCCTCACCAACGCAGAGTACAGGGGAAGGATCACTTCCCTGGTCCTGCTGGGCACACTATTTTTGATACAGGACAGGATCCCACTGGCCTTCTTGGCCACCTGGGCACACTGTTGGCTCATGTTGAGTTTCCTGTCAATTAGTACCCCCAGGTCCCTTTCTGCCTGGCTGCTCTCCAGCCACTCTGTGCCCAGCCTGTAGTGCTG
>JAWWEV010000001.1:12936496-12972104 GCA_035583235.1 Hafferia zeledoni
TCCAGAGGCCAGTTGTCTTGAGGGCCACCTGTCTTACTGGTAAAAACTGAGGCAAAGTAGGTGTTAAGTACCTCAGCTTTTTCCTCATCTTTGTTAACTATATTTCTCTCCAAGTCCAACAGATAATGGAGGTTTTCCTTGCCCCTCCTTTTGTTATTAATGTATTTATAGAAGAACATTTTGTCATCCCTAACAGAATTAGCCAAATTAACTTCAAATTGTACTTTTCTTTCCCTGACTTTTTTCTGCATGACCTAGCTATCTTCATAATTTTTTCATAAGTAACCAGCCCTTTTTTCCACAGTCTGTAAACTTTCTTTTTATCCCTGATTTCCTTCATAATCTCCCTATTTAACCAAGCCAGCTGTCTTCCCCTCCAGCTGGCCTTTCGGCACACTGGTATAGCCTGTTCCTGTGCACTCAAAATTTCCTGTGTGAAACATGTCCATCCCTCCTGGACTCCCTTGTTTTTAAGGGTTGTTTCCCAGGGTATGCTCTGAATTAGTCTTTCGAATTGGCCAAAATCTGCCCTCCAGAAGTCTGGTGTGGAGGTTTTAATGATGGCTCTCCTTGCATCTCGGAGTATTGAAAATTCTATTATTTCATGGTCACTATGCCCCAGGCGGCCTCCAACCACTACATCATCTACCAGCCCCTCTTTGTTCGTAAACAGTAGGTCTAGCGGGGCCTTACGCCTGGTAGGCTTATTTACCAGTCGATGAAGGAAATTATCCTCTATACACTCCAGGAACCTCCTAGACTGCCTCTTCTCTGCAGTATTAAGCTCCCAGCAGATATCTGGCAGGTTAAAGTCACCCATAAGAACAAGGGCTGGAGATTTTGAGACATCCGCCAGCTGCTTGTAGAATGATTAATCTCCATCATCATCCTTGTTGGGCGGTCTGTAACAGACACCCACGAGGATGTCAGCCTTGTTGGCCTTCCCCTGATTCTGGTCCACAGGCACTCAACCTTGTCACTGCTGACCTCGAGTTCAACAGTCAAGAGACTCTCTAACATATAAAGCCACCCCTCTACCTCTCCTACCCTGTCTGTCCTGTCCCTTTTCCCCTTATTGTTTAACTGATGTGTTTCATCATTAGACAACATCCTTCTGATATCTCATTGCTCTAAATGCCACCAAAGCCAGCTCCTTGCTATCTCAGCCCGCGATTTTATAGCTACAGGGTATGTTGTACCTCCTCCTCTCCAAAGGGCCTCAAGTGTGAGAGGCAAGTCCGGACTCTGATCTCTGATAGAGAAAAGTGTTGAATCACGCCTGTGAGGATGGTGCAGTAGAAACAGTTGTTGTTTTTTTTTTTTTAATAAGGAAGAAAAATTATCCTTTCCCCAATTCAGGTGGGGAAAATTGCAAATAAAAATCAGCTACAGCCTGAGCTTGAACCTTCTCCAGGTAATTCATACTGATATAATAGATACTATATCCTTTTTAGAGTTCTTGGAAAGAACTGAGAGAAATTTCAGACCAGAAAGATGAAAAAGAGATTTGGGGAAAATGAGAAAGAATGGAGAAAAAGGCAATAAAGAATTTTACTAGGATCTTGTGTGCCCAAAGATGTAATGATTACTGTCCTGATATTGTCCAGAATAAATATTATGTTGTTATTAATATTGTAATGGTTTAAATATCTATGCCTATTTTTGTATATATATATGTTTTACATCTAAATTGCAGCCAAGCTTCAAGGGTGATATTCAAGACCAAATGCAATGAACACTGTGTCAAATACAACCAATGAATATATATCTCCCTTTAACAACAATAAAATACATGTACAAGTGTATATAGCTTAGGATATCTAGAGATCTGTATAGTTACCTCTCCCACATTCCCATATCTGAACTCCTCCTTGCTTTCATTGTGGTCTTGCATGGAACACATAGACAACTCTCCCCATGCTGTCTATCACACATGATTCTATTCATGTTAAAATAATACTCTGAAATTTGTTCTACCAAACTGTCAAGGTTATGTTCCAACAGTGATCAGCAGTGAGCTTTAATGATAATAAACTTTTATTTATTTCTGTTTATGACCTTGAACACAGTGGTATCACTCTATACTTAGAATTTCAGGAAATCAGCTTTCTTCTCATGCCTACACTTTTGATGGTCCCAGTTCAAATTGCCTTTTCTCATTAAATAGCCTTCAAGCTGCAGTTACCTGGCAATAAACATTTTATTCAAATAGCCACATAACACCCACACTTTTAGGATCCTGAATCATTTCAGTGAAAAAAAAAATTGATCCATGAGAAGGTGCATATATAGTTATTTGCTTGTATTAATACCTTTTAGTTATGACATCATCACTGGTACATTACCAAAATTGCTTCAGAGCAATCAATCCCTTTTTCCACATAATCTGTTCCCATTACTGTCATATTATGAGTCCAGCCAACCAAGCCATACACTCTTGAACCTGCCTCACCTATCACCACTAGCCGCTTGATAAAGTAGTGTATTTTGAAATGCTCTAGGCTTGTAAGATTTTGTTGTTGTTGTTGTTTTTTATTTTTTAATTATTAGTCACAAGTAATCTTGCTGCAATATACAAATATGCTCCATAAATATAAAAACACTTTTAGGGTATACAGCCACTTACATTAACCATAATAAAATAATTGCATAATACTGCACATAATACAGTTCTTAAGACTGTCATCCTCTGACTGCTCAAAATCCAACTCAACATGGATATTTACATTTCCATATATACATATTCTGAAATGTTGATGAGAATCCTGATTTGGAATTTGCTATGTATAGTATAATTCCTATTTATATGGATTTGTTCATTTTTTATAGGTGTCCTTGAGTTTTCCAGTATTGCTTTGTAGGAGTCTGAAAATGAATGTCATAGCTCCTCTTGTTCAGCCACAGAGTGACAGCAACAGCTTGTGCTGGAAGCCTTTCCACCAACTGGATCAACATGTCCTGCTTTAAACTTCATGGGTAGAGCAGGAAGAGAGATCATAAAGGGTAATTGGTTTCTCCCTTAAATGTATATTCAATTACACAGTTGACTGTTACCAACATAGAAACCTCTGTGTTTGATTAGTCACTTCTAAGCTACGGAATCCATGCCAGGATGCTCTTCCTTTTATTGTGTTGTGGAATACCCTACAGCTTTTTGCATAGTTGTCTTGTCCACTGATTACAGGTTTGATTGATGAAGGGACGGACTCCTTTCTTCTTTTTTTTTCTTTTTTCTTTTTTTTTTTTTTCCTCCTGTTTCTCTTTTTTTTTTTTAAATAAATGGCATTAAATACCCAGAGTTTCCTGCAGTTAGCACATACAGCTTTCTACTGGATAATTACTTATTTTTTCATCCTTTGACTTGTGGAACTTTCTAATTACAGCTTCCTCAAAATATAAGTTATACACAACACAGTTGTATCTATTCTCAGACATTGTCTCAAATAATCAGATAGACTTCTCTGTTTTGTGGTCTTTACACTTGCTCTCAATAAAATACTCTATTACTTTTAAGTTTTTATGCTCTAATTTAATGACATTCTGCAGTGGATAAAGCCCAATATATCTCCATATGCTTATAACCATTGTTAAGGACACTACTTAGATGGTTATTTAATTTATGGTATAATTGAAAATATTTTAGTGCTAAGTCTTTAAGTGACTGAGGTTGGTGACTGAGGGAAAGATATTTTAATTTTACTTGAGATGATCTGTTTTTCTGAACAATCAAGTCTATAGAAATCTGAATTGTTTGGGAATTCTAGGAGGATTTAAAAATTATCTTACAATAAAACCTGTTGCCTTTGGAGAAGAAAGTCAGAAGAAATGGCTTGCGGTTATTAACCTCTGCTTACAGGGCATGAGCAATGCACTGAGTGCTGATGAGGTGTCTAGGGATGAGACACGGTGGATTTTTTGGATACACACACAATGCTTCCAAAGTTTAGCGTTGTACCAGTTTCCACAGCTTGAAGACATAAAGCCTGTCCATCTCACAAGTCACTTAGGAGTACTTTTCACTTCAGTGAAAATTGTTATATGTGTGAGAAAGCATAACTACCAAAAAACCCCCAGATAAATCCTGAAACAAACACAACAGCAAAGTGTAGTTCCATTAAGCTGTTTGTAGCTGAATAAATGCAATTAGAGTATTAAATTTTTAGACAGACTTGGATTTGCTTGAAGAACGTTCCTGAAATCCATTCATATTTCTTTATGTATGCATTAAGTTCTCATCTGGTATTTTGAATGTTTCAGGGGTAGAAAATCAGTTTTGTCATCATTGTAAAGGGCAGAACACCAGCCCACAGCTCACTTAAATGCTGTACAGTCCATTGTTGAAATTGTAATAAAACTAAACATCAAAATAAAAGTTTTATAAAAGTTTATAAGCTTTATGGGCAAGATGCTTTTAAGCATTTAGAGAAATTACGTTACCAGAAGTCATGATCACTATAAAGCTAGTACGCTCATTACAGAATTGAGGAGGATATAAGCTTTTCCAAGCAGGTTTCCTAGTCAGAATTCTTACAGTGTATACCAGTAGCTTAAATATTTGCCTTATTATAGAAAAGCATTGAAGACTTTAAAGTGAATATTTGATATTACTGTGAATTTGTGTGGTACCAAGAGATTACTCGGTGTGAAAGTCCAGTGATCTAAATCAGGAAATACATTGACTTTCTCAGGCTTTCATGGATCCAGGAGTGTCATGGGCACTTGTAAGCAATGCAACATTCATTTTCTTTTAAAACTTGATGTTGTGCAGTGGGTCTGGATGAGTTGAAACTAACTTTCTTCATAGCATCCTATATGTTGTTGTGTTTTGTATGTGTGGATAAAAGTCTAACTAGCATTTTAGCCTTGGTGACAGCATAACTCTGGCCTTTCAGTACCTGAAAGGAGCCTATAGGGAAGATGAAGAGAGACTGTTTACAAGGGCCTGTAGTGACAGGATGAGGGGGAATGAATTCAGTCTCACAGAGAGTAGGTTTAGATATTACGAAGAAATTCTTTACTGTGAGGGTGGTGAAGCACCAGAACAGGTTGTCCACAGAAGCTGTGGATACCCCATCCCTGGAAGTATTCAAGGCCAGGTTGGGTGGGGTTCTGAGCAAGCTGGTCTAGTGGGAGGTGTCCCTGCCCATGGCAGGAAGTTAAAACTGAATTATCTTTAAGGTCCTTTCCAACCCAGGCCCTTTTTTGATTTTATGATTTTGGCTATTGCAGAGAAGTGACAAGGCCTTCTCTTTTTTCTCGCTCTGCCCCCATGAGTTGCCTGCAAGAGATTGGAGGGGACACAGGCAAGACAGCAGACCCAAAGAGACACCCCATACCATGTGACATGATGCATAGCTAGGTAAAGGAAAAGGAACAGGGGATGTTCTTGCTTATGGTGGTTGTCTGTAAGGTGTGCTGAGGCCATTATTTCCAGGAAGTGGTTGGTCATCTGCATGCTGATGGGAAATAGTGATGAATTCCTCTTTTTTCTTTAATTTATTAAACATTCTTCATCTTGACCCACAAGTCTCCTTGTCTTCTTTCCATTTATCCCCATTCTGCAGGAGAAGAGAAAGAACAAGCAACTGTGTGGGCGTTCTGTTGTTGCCCAGGGAAAACCCCCTGCACACTGTCACCATTTAGAGGTTAATTACATTGGGAGCAGTTTCGTTGAGCAGCACAGATCAACAGTAATGGGATTGCTGAATTTTCCTGAAAGGAACAAAAGGACATTATTAGCAGCTGGTGAGTAAGTAGGCCTTTGCAGGATCATCAGGGGTCTGGTTATATTTGTACCTGGGATACACTGGCAGCATCTCAAAGTTTCCTTATTCAGAAGTTGAAGTTTTTCACTATTACTCCAACCCTCTGACTGATAATTTTTTTATTATTGCCAAATATTTGATAGTGAATCATGTTCTGGACCTTGAATTGTCCCTCTCCCAATTCTTCAGTCACTTATGTGATAATAACAACAGAAGAATCCAAAAGAATAAGGAAAGTTAACTTTTACCCTGGTGTAAAATTGTGGATGTTTTCCTAAAAGAATCTATGAGATTGAATTTTAATAGTAAAGTCTACGGACTCCGCAGTGTCACAAGAACTTATATAAGAAAACCAGTGTTCATGCTATGCTCTGAATATTCAAAATTATGTTACTGACAAAAGAGTGTAAACTATATAAGTGAAGTCACAGGTTAGTTTTAGTCCAGTAACTGTAATTCAATAGTGAAACTATCAGCCAACTTACAATAATATTAATCCTTAAAAATAAAATTGATTCAGAAAAAAACATTAACAACTCTTAAAATCACTGTACTTTTAAACCTACTAACATCTACTCTTTTTCTGTGGTATTCTGCCTACTCTTCCAGCATCACTCTGGGTCTTGAGGTTGAACCTTCTGCCTTCCTCAGGAAGACCAGAGGAAATTCAGGTGTAGCAAACACATCTGATGAAGTTAGCAGAAAAAGAGGCAACCTGAGGAACAGTCCTGCTGCTCTGATGAGATGAGATCAGATGAGAGAGGGAAGGGCCTGAAGCCCAAGAAAAATAGTGGCCTAAGGGTCACTGCAATGCCTGAAAAGCCATTTGTTCTGATCTAGATCAGAAGCAAACTAAATCTGGCTCTGGGATTTTTTTTTTTTTTTTTAATGGTAATTCAAGTATAAACTGAAGTAAAAGTTTGTGATAAGGACTTGGTGCTTAAGACTGATTCATAACTGGTCCTAAGAGAGCAAAAAAATCTTCATTCAGCAAAACATAATGACATAAAAGAAATGCAAATATAAGTTTATTTTAGCTGTTCTGGTAAACTGAAATCCCATCAAATAGGCTTACTCTATCTTTGTAAATATCTCAGAGAAAATATGTGGGGAAAATTTATAGAAAACCAACGGCTATTATTTTAAATCTGTTTTTAGCTAATCTTGAATGATTCTAAATGTATTTCCAGATGGTAATTTTATCTGAATTAAAGTTGCCTTATATCTCATATTTCGTATGATAAGGCAGAATAAAAATTAGCTCTTTTTTCTGACATATTTCAAAACAAAGCATTATTTATTCAGTGCTCCAAAGCTCGAAGTATTTAGGAATATGGTTTAAAAAATGTAAAGTGTAGGTGCAGGGTATTGGCCACACCTCTATCTGACAGAGAAAAGAAAAAATCAGTCAAAGAAAAACTGCAGAACCCCTTGGTGCCCTTTTGTTTTCCTCCCTCTGCGTATTTGTCCCTTTTTGGCAGTTTTGTGCAGACACAAACTGAGCAGGCTCTTCCTGCTCTTTTGAACCTCTCCTCTAGCCCGAGGTGTGAGAATGTTTAGATCTGTTTTGGTCTCATTCCAACCTGAATGAAACCACACAAATAAGGTTTATCCCCACTGATGATGGAGGCATTATTGTCTTTGCTGGTTTGAGTAGCTACATTATGAAAGATTGACTTGCATTTCCTCTAGATTGTCTCAATTGTACCCTCAATTGTATTTTTATCTGAATAAAATAGCTAAATCACTGTACCTAACTCCAAGAGACTCTTACCACATCCATAAAATATAATAACAGCATTTCAGAATTTACCACGATAGAGTAAATTTGTTTACTGTTTCTTGTCAATAATGAAAAAAAATACTGTGAAGTAATTTTGCTTTTCTGTTATTTTATTGTCTCCAGCAAGAAAACTGCAGCATATTCATGCACATGCACAGAGATATGCTGGACTATACTTAGAATTTTAAACTTTAAACTTTCTCTAGAGGATTTTGGGGTATAAATAAACAACTATACCAAGGCTTTGAAAGAGAAGCCATTTCTATTGCATTTGATCTCTGTCCCATAGTTGCTTTAAAATGAGGCATTTTATTGAATATAGATCCACTTGTAACTGTTTGGGGATTATTAAGTCAATAAGGTTTTTGATAAATGGATGTTTTAGTCCCTCTGCAACCTAATTTATCACTGAAATTGGAAGATTTAGTGTTTCCAGAAATGTAGACAGGAATGCATTCACCTCGGTTGCCTCAGTTTCGCTGATGAGAAGTGTATTTATTATTTGACTTACAGACAGCAAAAAGGCTGAATCAGAACTGATCAGAAACACTCTAAAAATTGTATAGGTTGATTCAAAATAATGCCTTTCTCCTGAACTCTCTGAAGCAGAACTTCCTCCTTTGGAAGACTGACAACTCTACAGACCCTCAAACTTCTAGAAAGCCCATTTTTATCTGACATCCTATAATTTACTTACATCTCTGCCACAAAATGTAAAGTGTCAGACCTTTGACTTTAAAGACATGTGAAATTTTTACTATCTTTAGTATTATAACAAAAGTGACTTATAAATATTAAAGGAATGGAAAGTCTCTCAGGTAAGCTTTTTTATGTTATACGTAGAAAATAAGCCTGTTTGCTTGCTCAGACATGGGCAGAAACTGGATGAGATCTGCTAAATGTGAGGTCAAGGTGTCAGTTTTTATGGCTATTGCATTTTAGAATTTTTCTCATTAGAGCTCTGGGTAATTTTATTCTGCACTGAAATTCACTTTTAAACCTTTAAACCCCTGTATGGTTTTGGCACAGGTAATAGGCCAAGGGAGAAGGTGTTCTCTATTGACAAGGTTGTAAAAAGGAAGGTATAGGGTTATAGGTGATTACCCTAAATTGCACTATTACCTTATAATATCCCAGGGTTTTTTTTAATTCTTTCTGTGAAACAATCCAGTGGTTCTTTTACATTAATATCATATGGATAAAGAGTGATCTTGAGTTTCCAGTATTCAATATTTCTTCTGAAATATTTGTCTCTTATTCTCAGGTGTTCATCCTATTTGGATAGAATCTAGTAGGTCTCATATACTGGAAACTAGTTCAGAGAAAAAAAAAAAAAAGGAAAAGAAAAAGTAAAAATAAGGAAAAACACCTGAAAAGATAATTAAATGCCTCTAAGCATCAAAGTAGAAGATCAAACTAGAAGCATAATGTTCAGAAGATTTTAATAAATTATGTTGCCTAGATCAGTAATTCTCCAGTATTTTTATGATTAAAACTAGTTACTGTGCACATAAGGAATTCCTTTGTTAAATGGTTTTTATTGTCTTTTCATTGGAGGGCTAAATCTAGAACTCATATGGATAGTTTTAAGGCAAGATGCCCAAACAAAGTAGTTTACTGTTTGGGAATGTAGCACATGGGGTTTGTATTGTTCCAAGAGAGGAAATTATAAAGTAGATGCAGATCTACAACATTAAACAAATAACCTCAGATAGAGTGATATACTTTAACCAGTATTAAAATAACTGGAATGGTTATTGTTGGAGAGCCTGTTGACCACAAAAGATGGGCACAGGCTGAACACCTTACTTAGCTAAAATGAAATGAGAGCAATCTGACCTAAAAAAGGAAGGCAATACAAGTGAGCACTAAGTGAGGGCAAAGAACTCTTCTCCTCTGCATTCTGTCAGAATTTGGAGGTCTGACAATTCATATACCCTGTTCAAAATGAGTCCTGAGTCATTGATGTCTAAACCAGAAAACAATGCTTTAATATTCAGGACAAAATGAACTCAGAAATCTTGCAAAAATAAAAGAATACTTTTTCCTCATAAAGATTAAATGATAAATCTGAAATCACTGGGGTTCTTTTCTCCAACATATGATCAAATTGGCACATTCTTTTTTAATCATGTTGATTTTAACAAAATTGTGGTTTCAAATGAAAAATCTTCTCACCTTTTATGGTTTTGGTTGTGATTCCAACTTCTCTTTTCACTATTTCCTAAAAAAGCTCTTTTGGGTTATCTTTTTACACTATGCCTGAGTTTTCTGCACTTTACAATCTAATTTACAAGTGTGGAGCTTGTCATTAATTAAAGTGCACCATTCTTCTTTTCCCAGCTTCTCTCCCCCAAATTCTAGAATTTATGTTTTAAAAGATTGGGCAAAGGATAAGAAATATTCACTACCAAATATTTATTTCATTATCAGCCCTTATTTCACTAGGCACCATTATCCAATATCTTATTTATAAAATTTTGAGACCAAAGTAAATCCAAATATTCCATCCAGGAAAACACAGTCCCTTGCTTTCAACCTGTTATTCATGTATTTTCTGTAATTTTCAACATCCTTGCAGTGAAAATCATTCTTCTCACTGTCTGTAATCAGTCTCACAAGAGGGTCCGTCCAATGATGTCTCACCAGTCCTGCCTCCTGCGACAGAGACAAATAAATTTCCTTCCACCACAGGAAATTCTCTTTTTCTAGCACTAAGCTGTATCAGCCCCTGTCAGGTTGTGCTGTACAGGCAGACACTTCCTAACCTATTTTTCCTTGCACTGCAGTTAATTACCTAGGCTGTTAGTTTGCAATGCTCATTTACATCAGCTTTACTTCTCTTAACTCTGTTTAAAGGTAAACCAGCAGGAGAAATGAACCCAACACAAAAAATATCATAAGTCAGCGTTACCATAAATGCAGTTACACAAATAGAAATTGATTTTAACCCACAAAACCCAAAAGTACAACCCAGCACCCTCAGGCTCAAACAGAGTGCTGTTTGTAGCCCCTGTGCTGAGACCCACGTGGTTCCCCTGCCTCCAAAGTAAAAAGAAGGGAAAAGTCTGTTGGTGCAGATGACGGTCACAGTCTGGTCAAGAGTGGTGGTTGCAGTCCTGTTGAGGTTCTTTCTGGTCCTCCTCTGGATTCAACGAGTGATCCCAGAAGTCTCCAAACCCCAAGATTATATACCCTCAGGTTCAGGTGAGAATGCCCAGTACCTCCCCCAGGGTGGGGAGTTCCACAATGGGTGATCTAACTCTGTGACTCATGGGGTATTTTTGGAATCATTGCTGGCCCATTAGCAGACATGACCCCTCAGGCTGGGTGTGAAGGTGCTAACGACTCCCCGGAGGGGAATTATCAAAGCTCCTATCTCACAGCTTGAATCACCCAGCTTGAATCCTGAGGGGTCAGGTGTGCCCTGGGCAGTTGCTGCAAATGGTCCATTGTTAACAGTTCATGAGCAATGACATAGAGGATGGAGAATACACAGCTTTGGTCCCACCCACCCAGTGATAAACTGGTCCCAGATGCTGAACTAGGACAAATACACAGGGAAACAAGGTCAAGTCAACTGGAAAAGAGGAATCAAGACAAATCTGTAGAGAAGAAAATCATCTGTAGGATTGCAATGACACATCAAAGACAACTTTACACAAGATGAAGAATGGTCTCAAATGACTTTTCTAAAAATATTTTGGGTTTGGGGAACAATGTAATTTTTACATTTGTTTTCATCCTTGCAGCATTACTACATGTTTGTTTACCGTGGTGATTATTGCTATGATCCTTACTCATGATCCTTTCTCCTCATCTCTCAAAACTTCATTTTTATTCCTAAGTTTATTGTCCTCCTTTTGGAATCCCTTTGTTTCACCTATATAATGGCCTGGTTTTACATTGTGCAGTGTCTCAAAATTGTTTCAACTTTCTCAAGCCTTTTCTCTTTATCTTTGAGAGTTAAACTGTGCACATATTCATTTCTAGGTGATGTTGTTTCCCAGATTTATATCCAGTTTTCACACAAGAGGTGTGATGGCTGCACTAAAAAGGCTGGGTTTGGTGATGTTGGTGTTCATTTGTAACTGGTTGCAGATGATTGCATTCCATCTTACCCATATTTTGCCTATCCCTAAGTACTGTCTATAGTCAAGGCCTTCCTAGAGAAGCAGTGTTTGACTGCCACCTATTTCAAAGCTCGGTAACCTTGCAATATTAGGATGAAATTCTGAGTCTTTCCCAGATCGGGCAATAATGCCTAAGTGAAATAAAGACTGTAGGGAGAGAGCGTATATCAATTTGCATGAGCTAAAATAGCAGAGATATTCTTGAGATTATAATGCATGTAATCATACATTTACATAACTGCATGGGAAGAGAAAGGTCTGTTCACACCAATCACAACACACAATGAGTTATTATCTGTACACCTCCTTCCCTGCAGAATATGGCTTCAATGGTAGTTAAGAACAATGGAAAAAAAAAAAAAAAAAACCAAAGCCAAACATATTGCACTTTTCTCATAGATGTTCTTCCAAAAATTACTTTGTAGAACTCCTTCCCAACTCTGTTTTTCTTCTATTTGAAGTTAACTGGAGGTTTAAAAACTCCACTGTAATTGTCATAACATTTATGTGTATGAATGATCTTTCTTATGCAGAAGTAATATATTCATATAGGGAGGAAACTACACTAGTTGCTCAGCTGTTATGACAAATGCTTGAAGAAATAATAATTTTGCATCTCTGAATTATGACTTTGTGAAGATACACTGGTTCTAGAACTCCCATCCATTCCCTGGCTTAGACTGTATTGCCACAAGCAGATGTCTGCAACCTACTGACAGGTTTGAGTTTAGTCACAAGTAATTTTTTTGAACTTCAGTTGCATCCACCCCTGAAAGTAGTAGGGAAGTAAAATAAGTTTCTCAACGAGAAAGTTTCACACTTTAAGTTACTCCCTTTAAAATGCAAGTCTCGGTGCCTTGGCTTTACTTTGTCTTTGAATATATTAAAGTGTTTCATTTGGACTGCTCCAACCTTTCATGGCTGAATACACCCTGTTCTCTGTGATCAGCCAGCCAACATGTTAATGGAATGTAATTTGAACTGCACATAATTATCTGGATGGGAGACTACCACGCTTGTGTACTCTAATGCAGAGTTGGATTATGTAGCTTTATTATTCAAAGCAAATGGGAACATGAGTTACATGCTGTGTAACTGAAATGACTAGGGCCCATAGGTTCAGTTTGATGCTTATTGAAGTGGCCTGCCATAGCTAATTCACTTGTAAAACAGGATTTATAATGGAAACATTTAAAGTGGGAACAGCAACTTATCCCCATCTACTGGTAGTTGTGAAAATATAGTCATATGGCACCATGTTGAAACAGAAAAAAAGTTCAGTGGCATATGTTGCAGTACAGATTCTCTCATATGCCTCATGCAATGTCTCTTTAATAGGTAACTCACTGTTTTTATAGTATTTAATTGATGGGGGAAATCTAAGAATGCACCCTAGCTTTTGTTGACCTCTCTACTTTGTACTTACTGTCACTGATTTAATAAGTTTTGTACACAATCAATCTTTGAAGGAGCCTCTTGAAATAAATAGTCACAAAATGAAAGCAGAGTCAGACATTGTTTTGCTATAAAAATTTCATTAGATGACATGTTGATAAATATCTGTCTTTATTTGGTGGCCTCAAACACTCACAGGCTAAATAAAAAGTGGTGTTGGAGGAAGAATTGTGGATGAAAAAGTAGGCATGGAAGGAAGGCCTTGTTTGGTTTTGATTTCTGAAAATATACCTTTTGTTTTATTTAGACACCTCTATATTTTCAGAGTCACGCCCTAATCCTATGCAACCTAAACAAATGTAACTAGCACTATGAAGTGACCACCACTATTGGAATATTCACTTTTGGAATTCCATGTTGTGTTGTACTAGTGAAGACACCTTCTGAGCCAGTGTCTCACTCAGTGTTGAACATCCCATGGAGACTGGAGGGAGAATTCATCCCATATGGTACAGTATGGAGAGGGACATTACTGAGGGGGAAATCCAATTTTAGACCTCAGCATTACTTTCAGACAGTGATGTGTCTTTTCTTCAAGCCTGTCAAGGCCTTCAAAATGCCTCTGGAAGGGTCTTGAGGCTGTAGTGAGCAATATGTGCTCTTGTGAGATCCCATCTGGAGTACTGCATTGGAATCACAAGCCTCCAGCCCAAACAGGGCAGGAACTTGCTTGACTGGGTCCAGAGAAGGGACACAAAAATGATTGGAAGGCTGGAGCACCTCTCCTGTGAGGAAAGGCTGAGAGACCCTGGTGTTGTTCAGCCTGGAGAAGGGAAAGGTCTGGGAAAAAATTTTTTTTTTTTTTTTTTTTGTGGGCTTGCACGCTACAAACGGGTCCCACAAGAAAGATGGAGAGAGGTTTTAACAGGTCCTGTAGCTACACAGTAATGGTTTTAAACTAAAGAGTGTAAATTTAGATTAAATTAGATATAAAGTAGAAAATATTCAGAGGGTAGTGAGACACTGGAACAGGTTGCCCCTTGTGGATGCCCAATTGGAGATGCTCAAAGTCAGGTTGGATGGGGCTGTGAGCAGCCCTGGTCTAGTGAAAGATGTTCCTGTCCATGGCTGAAATGAGATCCAAGGTCCCATTCTTTAAAGTCCCTTCAAACCCAAACTGTTTTATTATTCTACTAAAGAAGACTGAAAGAGAGAAAATGAAATATAGAACTGATGAAAAGGTAGAAAATGTTTTGAAAATGAACTAAGTTGATGTAGGAAAGAAAGTAGGGAAAATATGTTGTTTTTTTTTTAAGTGGAAAAAAAGATTAAGCAAGAAAATACAAGTGTTAAAAATACTGGGAAAGGGGAAAAAAAAAACCAGCTGTGAAATTAGTGTTTCACAATTCTTTTCATTTTATATGAAATTTTCTATATTTTTCCAAATGTTGAGTCAAAAGGCAAAACCTGCAAAAAGAATATTATGCCAACATTGTTAGTATTGTACAATTCTAAGTAAAATGAACTTTTTGTCTGGCAGAGGAGAGCCAGAGCATAACTTACATGTCACCAGAATGTGTTAAAACCCTCAGAAATGGTTACCAAACAACACTCAGCTGCTTGCTAATGGTCTTTTGTTTTCTTTTTAAATGTTAATAGTTATCAGAACGCCCTGTATAAACCTCTGGTTTCCAACATTTGTTTGAGAAGATGGTGGTGGTGGTGCTAAAATGTGTAGGATCCAATGAAATGATTTCATGATTTTTATTCAAATTGTTAAGATCTATCTGCTAAATGCAGACTCTCAAAAAGAAAGGTAATGTGTTAAAAAAAAAACACCTTTTTTGTGATGCTGACTATATTTAAAAACTTGCTTCAAGAGATATGGCAATATAAGAAGGATATTGCTTCTAGTTGGCTAATATCAATCTAAGAATATGTTTATACCATAATTATAGTTATTTTGTATTTTAGTCAATGAGCAAATTGTTCTTCTACTTGTTCCAAGAGATGAAGGAAAAAATTCCCCTCCTCTTACATGGTTTACAAGCACCTCCACTATAAACAATTACTTTACTGTACAGGATTAAACACTGAGCATGACATTGGAACTGAAAATCCTTCTATTAATTATGGAAGATGTCAACTGAAAAAGTGTGTTATAAATGAATATAATGACGTTTTTGGAGCATTCATTATTACTGTTAATATTGAAAACCTACTATATGGATTCATCATATAGTAGCTGACTCTATCACAAATAGAGTATTGAATGCTAAATTTATATCAGTCCTTTCCAGGCAGGAGCTGTGCCATAATTGTATCACAGAATATATATGCTAACCTGGAAGGAGGCAAATTAAATGTATGTTTCATTTTGCGGGGAGATGAAATATCTGTTTACTCTATCAAACTGTTGTTAGAAATCCCATTTTTCTGTATTGATACAAGTTTTCTCTCTGTTTGGTGTTTAACAGGTATAGATAATCCCTTTGACAAGGACAGAAGGAGGAGATGCTTTAGAGCAAAGCATGTTTTCCTGTTAATCATATTTATATTTTTACACAGAGAAGTCACAGGCTGTTTTATATGCCATTTATTATCATTATATTGGTAAAGAAACAGTTTCTTCTCAAACATATACAATGTGTGTGTGAGCACATACACATACTTTTGCCTGAAATAGGATAAAGAGAGGGAAATATATTACATGACACTTTAACTGAGGTGTAGCTACAGTCATTTGTCCATAGTTAATGGACCTATCAGTGATACCTGTCATATAAACCCTGGTGGTTTTGCTTTAGAATTTGTCCACATGTTATTACTGAAATTTTGGGTACAGGCAGGCAAAATCTAATGATGAAAACTAGGGTTTGCAATGACTTAAGGGTGCTAAAATATGCAATAAATTTTATTACAGAAGACATGCTGAATCTAATTTTGGCTGAAATCTTGCCTCTATTTAATTTTCTACATTTAGTAATTTACTTTGTTCAGACTAGCAATTAATTTCACCCTTATTTTCTGTGCTATCCTAGCAGCAGAATTCTTCTAACTCTGAAACAATATTGACTCAGGAAGAAACATGTCATTAGTTGATTCTACAGTGGCATTTACTGCAGCTTTTTTGGTTCTCCTCATGGACCCAATATATCATGATTTTTTTTTTTTTCCTAACATTAGACATACAAATCACTATTTCTGTTTCTAAGATGCCAAATATTACATACAATTTTCTGCCAAAGTTTTACTAACCTGATATTTCTCTCTTTCACCAATACTTGAAACTACATATTGTTTTATAATTATTTTAGTGGAAACAATTGTGAAGACGCAAGTCCAGCCTTTTGTGAAGTTTAAATAATTTCAGCAGTATGGTTTAAATCCATTATTTCTTTTTCTTTTGATCAGAAAGAGTGCTTGAGTAAGACAAGATAGGTTTAGAATGAGGTCTTGTGAAAACTAATAGAACATAAAGTTACCAAATTGCAAAAGCCACAAAACAGAATAAAATTGTGGAGTGTAAAGAGTACAGTATAATAAAGTAGGAATTCTGGAAAAAAAAATGTTTAAGAGAGGATGTTGCAAATTTCAGTGCCAGACCCACTTCTGCTGATTGCAATTATATAGAATCAAGATTACTAGAATAGAATACAATTTCTTACATCTGAGGAAAAAAAAAAAATCACTGAAAGTTAACATGGACATTTGAGGCTTTTTTCAGTCAAGAAACTGAAAAAAATGTTTAAATCTGAATGTGAAAATGGGGGTGGAGTTTAAAAATGTTATATAGCTTGTCTAAAGGAATATATGTCTTAGTGACTGGAGAAAGCAGTTTCTTGACTTGTCAAACAACTATAATTTGCAATTTATGCCTAAAGAGCAACAAATTGCTTTTAGTCAGTATCTAACTATGCTGGCTGCTATGACAATCTTCAAAAAAACACTACAGAAATAATTTCATGGGGTGAGTCAGTTTAAACTGTACTAGAAAATATTCATCTTAAAATCATGCTGCTTGCCTGTTAATACACAGAGACCACATTTGCTGTTTTTAAATAACATATGATTAAGTTTGTGCCTCTGGATCTGTAAGCAGATATGATTTTCCATTTTCTTACTCATGATACTCCATTTAAGGCCTGGATTTTTTTTTTTTTCAATATAACATAATGGTTAAGATATCCATAAGTGTTCTAATGTGCTTTGTCCATAGTTGCAGTCATAAAGACATTTTACAAATTAGTAGAGCAGATTATGGCTGTACTGCATGTTCCTGTAGCTTTTAATAAGGTGGCTGTTCCCCTTTAGACTGGAGCTGCTGTGGTAATTACAGCTATAAGTGAGGATGCTTTAGGCCAGCTATAACAGTTTGATACATGAGGCCACCACAAACTTCATGGGGACATGAAAAGCAAAACTATTCACAGAAATTCAAGATCCAAGTACACCCTGGATCTCTTCAGTGGCACAATGACATTAGTTGTCACATTGGTAGCAACTTTACCATTTGATTTGTTTTCCTAACATCTGTGGAGCCACATTTACACAGAATTAACTTTTGTGATTGCACTATATTTTTTCTTAATGTTAGTACCCATTAGAACACATATACTTACCATCAGGATATGTTTTCCCCTTAAAATCTGTGTGCAGCACTACATTTCTCTGTATTAAATATTATTGATCATTTTATCAATAAGTCATTGTAAGTTCCACCTTCATATATGAGCTTCATGTTATTACCTTGATACCATAGTATTGTCAGAAAGTACCGTCCTTTTAGCAAGAGTCAATACTTAGTATAAAGGGAGCTCTGTGTCTGTTATCATGGTGACAACAAAAACTGTTCTTCGGTTGTTTTTTCACCTTTTTTCCCCACCTCCTTATTGTCAGTGATGTCAAACTGCTTGGACCACTTTATGCCATACTTGGAACACGAGTAAGTTCTGCATAATTCTTCCAGTGTTTAGCATGGAGCAGAGATGCCATTTAACTGGTTTTCTGAGTAGCACAGCTTTACTCCCATGAGATGCAAAGCAGTGCCTCTCCTGTCAGCACTTGAAGCTCTTCCTTTCCTCTGATACTATAGTCCTAGAACTTCTTTGCAATGAAAAAGTATTTACCTACCTGTTTTTTTATGGAAAAAAACCAAGGTGCAGGTGAATATGAAGGAAAGGAGTCACTTGAAGGCCCACAGATCTAGACTTGATTTCATTAAGGCTGATCCATCCTGGGGCTGTAGATGGCAACACAGCTGAATCACATCATCTACTACCATTAGTTCAATGGAAACCCAGACCAAGAATTCTTTCTACCTACAAAAAAAAAAAAAAGGTTTTTTTTCCAAAATCTCTTGGGTCTGTAAAACATTTTCAGTAACACAAATAATGTTCATTCTTAACAACACATTTAAATATAGGAACTTTCTATTGATTGAAATTGTCTCAAGCTGGAAAACCTGATGTAAAGCACTATGCTGAGTAATGAAGATATGAATAAAATGCCATAGAATGCATTTTTTTTTTAATTAGGAAAAATAGTTATCTAGAAATCAATTGCCCAGGATTACTTCATCTTCCCAGTTACATTACATTGATACTTATTTTTATTAATTTTACAGTTTGTTTTCTGGAAGCACAACATTTACCTATTAAAGGGTTTGCAAAGTTTAGGTTATTCCCTTCCCTTGTTCTCGATCTTTGAAAATTTCCAAAGTTTCTGCTACATAAGACAATTATAGACCTGTGCCATATGCTTTATGCATATTCCAAGTATTTTGGAGAAAGTCTCAGTGTCGTGTTCTGCAGATCTTTGCAGAAAGTGCTACTCTGAGATTTGTACAAACTGTTACAGCTGGAAAAAAGGTCTTTTAATTATAAAACAATAATGGAGCTGTGTTTGACTTCTTCAGGGAAACCTGACACAGATGTTTGTGTAATGGAACCCAGTTATTAATTGATAGAATTAGCCCTGCCCTTCAAGCTGCTCCGGGCATGTGGACCCCATTGACTTCAGCAGGGCTTTGCAAAGGCACTCTGCCTTCCAGCCAGATGGACCACTTTGCAGGGTCAGAGATTAACTGTACCATTTGAGGTAGATAAAAAGTGACACAAACAGCTATGTCAGGCTTCCAGCCTTCAATGCAGCCATCACATTATCTCAGTTTTTCACTACTTATTTTGTATTGTTATCATGTGCAAACTGCTGGATGTACTTGTAGTTCAGTGGGATTTTATTCAGGATGTTAAGAGCCAGATTCTCAAATAGTTAGTGTTCCAGTGAGGGGAAATGAACCATCACTAGCTATCAAATTCTCACTGTAAAATAGAATGGATTGAGGATTATGGCCTATATCTCTCTTTTAAGCTGTAAGAAACAGTGTTACAGTGGTTGGATGGTCAATTTAGTATCTTCTAAGGCTTTTTCTCTGAAAGCAGATTACTTCTATGAACTATGAAGAAAGGCACAGTAGATAGTCTGAAAATCTCTGAACTGTCAGAAATGTTCACTGGTTCACTGTGGAATCACAGACCTTTTGTTTATATTGAAAGTCAGGTTAGCACTTTCATGGTGAGATCCTGTGATCCCAATATAAGGGAGTGCATGAGGAAAACTTTAGGCTTGAGTTCCAAATGAGAGAACAGCACAATATTGCATCTATAGGTCCATGTCCATTTTGCAGTAATCCTTCATTGGTAGGAATCTGACAACATGCAAACCACACTGTGCAGGTTTTATTCTGAAATATACAGGAAACTCTAGCCCTCTCCAAAAATAAACTGTTTTAAAACATGTATATTTTCCTTTAAAATATTACATAATAGACATTTAACACAAAAAAAAAACCAAACACCAAAACAAAAATCAAAAAGCCAAACAAAACTTCCCCAAAAATGAACAATAAAACCACTCAAAAAAAAAAACCCAATACAAAAAAAAATCCCCCCAGAACCCCTCAAAAACCCAAGCACTACCAATCGAACCAAACCAAACCAAACAAACAAACAAAAAAATAGTAAGAAGTCACTCAATTATCTTGCTGTTTTCTTTGCAGTGTCTGAGACACCTGGTTTTCAAAAGCAGAATCTCACAGCTGAATCTCATACTTGAATGAATATTCATATCTGAGTTCTGTCCTTACTGTAAAGCTAGACTGGTTTCCCCCATGTTAAAAAAAATGTTCAAATTAACACTTTGATAGGGGATGTTATCATATTTTTATATTTTACAAAGTATGGGAGACTCTTGTGCCATGTGTAAGTGACCATTAAAGCACACTGTGTTTTAAATACCTTCCTAAATGTAAACTTTGCTCGATCACCAACTTATAATGCATAGGGTTTGTGTTTTCTATAAAGTATTTATTTGCTTTCTGTTCATTTCAGCTGATACTACATTCTAACAGGATATTTTATTACAAAATGGATTAAAGAAAACCAAAACAAACCAAAAAAAACCCACAAAATGCAGCCTGTTTATTTGTGTGTGAATTACTCTTGACTTTATGTTACCATACACATTCTGTAAGGTAGAACATAAAATACTAGAAAAAATAGACATCACAAAAATATTTCATAAAGATAAAGTAAAACAATTAAAGGTAACCATAAAGGAAGTACATTAGATCTTTCTGTACAAGCTATTATTCAGGCATTAGACAGTCATCAATCTATTTCAGTCAAAAGTACGTCTCTAATTATGAGTTTCAATCTTACAAAACTTAAATGATCTTCATCTGCTTCTTGAAACCTTGATACCATTGAACTTCACCCCATTGAAGAGCAACCCACTGCTCCTCTACAATCATAAAATCATAGCGTAATTTCGGTTAGGAGGGCCCTCCAAAGATCATGTAGTCCAACCCCCCTGCGTGGTGCCTCAGTCTCTGATTCTTGCCCATAAGCTTCCAACCTGCTCACGTTTATTCTTCAGAGAAAGCAATTCACAATTCTTGATGTTGAGGACAACCCTCTCAACTCTCCTTTCTTGCCTGTCCCTTCTGAACAGCCTATAGACATTGATAGCCACACTCTAACCATGAGATACGTCCCACCAGGTTTCAATAATGGCAAGTAGATCTTAGCTTTCCAGTAGCACACTGGCTGAATGCTCTGGTACAGAGGCATTTCAGCTGGGCATTATCACCTTCCTAAAGGAATACACCTGAATTCCTTTGTGGTATTTCACTTGTGTTGCTCTGTTTGTTCCTATTGCCTTTGGAGCCTCCATAAGTGTACCCAGCACATCTCAGAGAAATAGGTTGAGGGCCCTCACTATCATTCCAACCCTCTAATCCTGGTGCGTCATCTCCCAGCTTAGCATGGACAAGTCTAATATTATCCCACTCCTCCTTCAAGTCTAGTTTAAAACTCTGTCAATTAACCCCACTAACCTGTGAGCAAAGATTGCCTTCCATCTTTGAGAAAGGTGAATCTCATCTGACACCAGCAGGGCTGGTGCCATGTAGGTCATTTCATTATCAAAAAAAACCCCAGAACTGTAGCAGTGAGGCCACTCTGAGAGACATGCATTAATAGACTGAGTCCACCTGTGTCTTCCAGTGTTGCTGTCCACAACTGGAAGGATAGAAGAAAAGGTCACCTGTGCTCTTCACTCTCTTGGCAACAATCCCAAGGACCTGAAGCCTCTTTGGATCACCCTTGGACCACTGCAGGTTCATTGCCACTCACATGAAAGAGCAGTGATGGGTGGTATTCTAAGCCTGTGCCAGGCAAGGGAGGTTCCTTAAGCCAGGCCTCAGGAAGGCAGCAAATTTCCCCTACAGGACAGTCTGTCTGGAATATTGGATGATCTGTTCCCCTCAGAAAGGATTCACATACACCTATAAACTGTCTTTTTTTTTTTTTTTTTTTTTTTTTTTTTTTTTTTTTTTTTTTTTTTTTTTCCCACTAACTTTGGCAAAAACTATGATGCAGATGGGCTATCAGCATCATTCATTGACTGGCCTTCCACATCCTCATACTTGAGTGCAAATGCACCTGGAAAGGTGAGGTGGGCAAGGCAAGAGTTTGTCTGCTGCCCGGAACATGGATTTGCCTCCATTCACTCCATTCCTCTAAGTTACTGCCTTCTGCCTGGTGGAAGGACAATACAGGATCTCCTTGATACTGTTTCTCTGGTGCCTGTCCCTGTTTCTGTCTCATGGAGAGTAGAGCATGGTTTCAGCAGCCTGTCTCTTTTCAGCTCCACGATGCTCTTTCACCTTTTTATTTCCTATTGTAGATCTACCACAGGAGCAAATCCTTACTCTATTCTTACATTTTCTCTGCACAACAGAAATGATTTGGGGCAAGACATCAGCCCACCCACATCACTAATGCATATTTCAGTCAGTATTACAAGATTTTATGGGTTTTACATACATTTGCCTAGAGCAACCTGATCTGTGTAAAATTTTCCAACTTTATTAGTTCTACTTCAGTCCATTTACTTGTTAGTTATATTTCAGGTTTCATGAGAAATCTTGATTTGCATGTCTGGTGATTCATTTTTACCAAATGAAATAATGGATAAGAAGGAAATCATCCACTCTCACACAGTCAATGTCATTGTATGTTTTCTTTTTAGAGTAATATTTGAAGCCAATAGTTGTAAATTGCTTTCCACTGAGATATTGATTGCAATGTAGAACTCAGAGGTTTCTATTAATTTAGGCACACTGACATTTTCTTAAAGTAAGAAATCTAGGAAGCAAAGGCAGTAATTCTTAACCTGTAAAGTTACTGCTCTTTCTCTATGAGATTACCTTCCATAAGCTTACTGAATAGGCAGAAGATATCTTGCAGACTTTAAGGATTCTATGATGTCACAAAAGTTATCACGTGAATTTCCACACACATTGCATCAGACTTTTTTCAGTGGAAGCAATAATGCTAGGTTAGACAAGAAACTAATAATACACAGTGCCCAGGGGCGTTCATGATTATGATACACACTAAGATTACAGGTTGCCTCCGCATTTTGCTGTGATTTTTTGCAGGTATTTGTACTGAGTCTGGCTGTGATAATGATAATTTTTTTCACAGCATCTTGTATTGGGTGGTGATTTAGACTTGTGGCTGAAACAGTGTTGGTAACACACTGATGGTTTGACTGTTGCTGAGCATTCTTTCCTCTTCTGAACTAGCAGCTGAGTGGGCATTTAGCTGCTGGTCAAGGTCAACCTGAAACAATTGCCTTTGTTAATAGAGAATCATTGAATAATTCCAGTTGGAAGGAATCTCAAGAGGTAATCTCTTCCAGGGTCCTGTCCAAAACAGGGCCAGGTCTGGGATCCGACCATGTCATTCAAGGCTTTGTCCCAATAGGTTTTTAAACTTCCAGAAATGGAGATTCCATAACCTCTCTGGCAACCCTCTTTTCACTTTATCTGTGTTCACAGGGAAAAAGGGGGTTTGTGTTTCCAGATATAATATCTTTTTCTCAGTTCATGTCTATTGTCTCAAATCCACAGGACAAATTGCTTAGTGAAGACTCTTGCTCTGTCCTTCCAATGGCCACCTCATGGGCAGCTGTTAGGTCCTCCTTAAGCTGTCTCTCATCCAGCCTGAACAAATCCATCTCCCACAGCCTCTCATTGTAGGGCGTGTTCCTCAGTCCTCAACCAGCTTGGTGGTCCTCTGCTGAACTTTTTTCCAGTTTGGCATTGTCTCTCTTGTACTGGGGAGTACAATTGGACACAGTAATTCATATGCAGTCTGTTTAAAGAAGAAAAATAATTCATAAACCAAATGAGAGTGAACACCTTTTTCCCCTCTAGGTCATTGATGAAGATGTCCAATAGTCCAGTCCCAGTGTATATCCTGATGAAACTCCACCCGTTACTGGCCTTGAGCCAGAGGAAGAATCACTGAACATTATCCTTTGAGGCTGAATAAAGGAACCAACTAGTTTCTCATCTGTCTAGTAGATCACCTGGCTAGACCGCAATGTGCCAGGCTGCATACAAACAAGGATGCTGGAAGAGACCATGTCAAAAGCCTTCTCAGGTAAAGACAGACAACATCCACTGCTCATCCACATCCTCATTCTTATCTTAGAAAGCTAACCGGTGAGTCAAATATCTTCTACTCTTGAAGAAAATAGCAAAAACACTGAATTAAGTTTAATACTTCCTTTTGGAACATTCTTATGGTTTTCCTTGTTGCCAGCTCTCACAACTATATTATTTAATTGAAAGTGAATATCACTAATTCTCTTTATTGCCTATGTAATGCCTTCTAACAAACAGCAGGTTGACTACAGTAGACTAAGGCCAGATACAGCTTAAGCTTATGAAAATATGTTACTCAGGCAAATATTTCTTATATTTTAAGCAAGAGATACAGCTCTAGTTGCAATACCAGATTATAACAATTGTGAATTGCATGTGATGCACAGCAGGGGTTTTGGGATTTGTCTTTGCACTGTATATTGTATTATTTTTTGAGATAATAAGCCCTGGGAAATCAGTACTTCACTGAGCTTTTCTGCAGCTTTAACCTTTTAAGTGATAGAGTTGCTATGTAATTACTAAAAGCAATAAGACCTGCATTAAATTCCTTTTGAAGTAATTTTTTCCTCTGATGAAAAACTCAAATAATAAATTGATTTTTTCTTTTTCAAAGTTAGAAAACACATGGAGAGGTTTTTCTAGTATTATTCATTTACTCAAGAACTTTATACACAAACTGTGCCAGAAGTTGTGCATTATTTTCTTTTTCAGCATGAAAATTATCCTGCTAAAATCTTTTCTGGTACACCTATTTCCCTTCATCCAACATCTGTCCTTGAGTAACAAATGAAGGAAATTTTGAAGGCTTTTCATTTTAGTAAAAAGCCTCATTGTAAGTGCTCCTCAACTTGTGTCTTGAGCTTGAACTGACTGAAAAGGTTTCATCATGCCATTGTGATTCTTTGGCAATTTCAATTGACAAAAAAGACAATCATTGTATGTTCCTATCTCAAAACAGCCTAAGAAGCAGCCTAAGCCACTGACTACATCTGAATCAGTTCATTTTATGTCATTGCTTGATGCATGAAACTCTTCACTTCAACAATGTTTCATTATTGGTTTCATCATATATAGCATAAGGGATTTTTTTTTTTTTTCAGAAGAAACACTCTACAATCACAAGAGACTTTGAGGGTAGGTGGTTTTGTGGAATTTCTTTACTCTCAGAAACTCTTTTATTAGTTGACTTAACTAGAAAGTACCTCTGGGCTATGGGAATATTTAGGTTTGAGCCCACATTACATTTATTGAAACATATCTTGTTCCCATCACTGAAGTCATCAGCTATTACAGATTGTTTGACTTCTGGATAGAATTGGATGATGAGTCATCAGCTGAGCTATCAAATATCCATTTCCCCAGGCATTTAGACATTTCAAACTTCCCTTTTTCTCCTTTGTATGTTACTCACAATGTGTCTGTTGGGGACTGTAGATTTAGGCCATGTCTTTAGAACTTGCTTCAGGTTGTTTCATGTACTTTACCTGCACTATAAAGCAGTAGATAGATGTATTTAACTGTATATCCAGCTAGTAGAGTACTGAGGTCAGTGTCACACTGAGATGTTACACAGCCTCTGAACCACAGCTAGAACATGTCTACCCAGATCATGTGTAGATGTAACAAGTATAAGTGTGACTTCCATTATATAAATCTCAATTCCAATATATTCTTAGGTTTGGTTCTACTCTCACTGAAAACTGAAGCTTCAACATCTAAACCTCCAGCCACAGTCAAAAAGTTGTTTTTTAAAATGTTTTCATTTCAAAGTGCATTATTGGTTTGAAGTTTTTTGAGATTCAGGTATCAATTTTCAAGAGAACATAAGATGAATTTTAGGTCCCCAAACTAAAAAGATGTTACAAGCCTGTTCTTGTGTAAACAAGGAAACTGAAAATCCAAACTCTTTATTATAAACTATAAATAATTAGCTATATGCGTTTACACGTCACCCTATACACAAGAATATTTTTCAGCAAAACATGGTCTGCAACACTATTTAAACATTCTCTGTCCAGTCTGTATTTGTGTTAGGGATTGCTCTGACCTATGTGCAAGACCTTGCACTTCACCTTGTTGAACTTCATGAGATTTACACAAGCCCACCTCTGAAGCTTTTTCAGGTCCCTCTGGATGCCATCCCTTTCCTACCTATAGCTTGTTGACCACTCCACACAGCTCAGCAGAGTCAGTAAATTTTCTGAGGATGCCCTCAGTCCCACTGTCCATGTTGTTGACAGAGATGTGGAACAACATCAGGCCCTGGGTACAGATGCCAATCCCAGGCACTCATCACTGCTCTCTACTTGGACCCTGAGCCATTGACTTCAACGTTGGGTGGTCCATCCATGAAATCCACGTTTCTCCAATCTAGAGACAAAGATGTTGTGCTGGACACTGTCACATGCATTTCACAATGATAATGTCAGTTAGTCTTCCCTTATCCATCAACAGTGTAACCCTTCAACATTGTAGCCCTGTTACAAACATGTAAGTCCTTAAATAAAGGCAGAAACCATTTCTAAAATTCTGCAATGTTTATTCTTTCCTCTCCACTGAAGATGGTTCAAATTTCTTCTTATATAATAATAATAATACCCAACAAAGAGAAGTGCTTTACTGTAGTTTATATTAGAATGGACCACACTAATTGGCATTTCAAATTTATCAGGACAATAAAGGAAAAACAGTATAGTAACATGCTTTGCTCATTTGCTAGAAGCTGATGTTATTCTAAGATATGTAGGTGACAAGCAGCCAGAGTAGCTTATCTTTCTTATGATAGAAAAGAGAAAATCTTCAGGATGGAAATGAAACATTGATTTACCAGTATTGCTGTAGCATAAAAATGGAATATAACATATATCAGGACCAAAGACAGAATGAATAAAGGAAAACAACAAAAATAAATTAAGAGGCTGAGTGGAATTCATTTTTGGAGAATATAGTCTTCAGGTGGTGCATGAAAAGATTTGAGCAATCATTCCATGTTAGGGAACAGAGAAAGAGACAGGGATAGGTATAATTTCACTATAAACATATTTGTGTCTATTAAGCAATATCCACACATCTGAAAGAACAAAACAAGATGAAGAAAACTGACCCCAGAACACTGAGTCTAAAAAAGAAGTCACACAAAATGAATTAGGCTATTAATCATTCTCATCTTTTCTTGGCTAAATACTGTTTTTAATCGATATTGATAAAATATTTTAAGTTTTGCTTCTGCAAACTTAGCCTACTTTAGTTTAGTTTTGTTTTGTTTTCATAACTAACTTTATCGCCACTATTCGAAAGCTATTTATTTAATTGAAAGTAATGTAACAAACACCAAAATCTTTCATTCAGTCTTATCAGGCACTTTCTTATCAGTATAGGGAGGCAACAAAATTCAATTTATGTAATTCACCTTCTACATGATTTGCTTTGTTTTTCCAGCTGAGGCATGAATTGGTATTCCTGTAGTTCTCTTACTATATGTGCATGGTTAAAGGAAATTTATCACATGGGTAATTAACACATGACTCACAGAAGTCCTTGGACACTGGCTTCCTTCCATTCCAAATGTTAAAAGCATAGAAGCAACTAAGTTTATGAAATGCAGTCACTAGGCCAATTGAAAAGTATGATTTAGTACTAGTGAGAATATGATACTGAAGGAAGAAGAGGGATGAAAATTGGTGATGAATTCTATAGGGAAAAAAGTACATGTCAGTATTACTCTTGTCTAAGTGATGAATAGAAATACATTATAAAAATGAACAAAAGTAAAAGACATCTATTATGGAAATTACTTCCAAGTAGATTAGATCAGGCCTTGCCAGAAAATGAAAGCAAACCCCCAAAACAAACAAACAAACAAACAAACAAACAAACAAACAAAAAACCAGGAGTTTGTTGAAAGATTAAATTTTAGGAAATAGATTTTTTCAAAGTTGCTTTCTAAAATTAAGTTTTAAGAAATTCCTTCTACATGGAGAACATAAACATATCCATTTCTACAGAAGAACAGGGTTGGTTTGTTTTTTTTCTATGACTTGGAGAAATAATAGTGGACTGGGTTAGAAAATTGGCATATATTAAGGCATAGTATTGTGGATAAGAAATATGTGTCTGTAAAATTTAGGATAGGAACCTATTCCAAGACTTGCTCTTTAAGAACAATCTAAAAAAATGAGGAAAGTCAGTGTCTCTCCCTACTACAAAAGTTCTGTTTCTTTCTTTTTGCAAGTGTTTACAAAAAGCTTTACAGACATCAGATTTATAAAAACACTGTGAGTGATGATACTTAAATACTGAGATGCTGAACATTGGAAGTAGAAGTAAATTCTCAAACTTCCTCAGGGAACACAAAATTGGAAACAGATTTTATTGTGGTTATTTGCTGAGTGTAAAGGGAAATGATGATGTCTTCTTATCCTTCCCCTTAAAGGCTGAGAGGGTTGTTTAAGACGTTTGTTTAATAGTATCAAAGAATAACTAATTTCTGCACGTAAAACTGTCTAAAGCTGAACAAAACATCCTTTCAGGTGGCTTAATGAAACAATGCAGATTTATCCCACTCCCCACACCATGACCTTCAAGCAGCTTAAAGCCTTCAGGCATCTTTTATGCGAGATAGTCAAGAGAAATCAACCTTCTGCTTGTAGATCAAAATTTTTCAAACAGAAATCTGCAAAAGGACTAGCATTATACATTATTCCATGTGCTCCATACCCTCCTGAGAGGAAACAGTTGTAGCAACAGTGAGATGAAATTGGGAAGGTGGACTTTTTAATAGTTCAACACTCATTCAGACAGGAAAATGTTCCTTATATATAGTCTAATGTTAGCAGAACACTTCCGATAAATCTTCTGAGGAGATGAAAACAATTCCCACTGAAGCTCTGGAAATTGTGCCTCTTCATCACCACCGAAGTGTTGCCTTCTGGAAGGCCTGAGTAATTAAGGAAGTGCTTGCCAGTTCAGCATGGTGTGGCAGCAGCTGTCTGTTCGCTCAGGTGAAAGAATTGAATTCTGAAGAGCTCTTGATTCACTTTCTCTGGCTTGTTTTTAAAAGGGAAGGTCTATGCTTCATGATCTTCCCTTGGTTTTCCATCACTACCCAACACAAAGCTTCACTCCAGAGAGTTCTGTTTATCTTTTCCTTCTCTGCTACAGCCGTAGGTTGTTGGAATATTACAGTTACAAATAACAAGAGTTAAAAGGGATCAGAGAAAGGCACTGCTTATCTTCTGGTAGCTTGGAGACAAATTGGCTATTCTTTTTGGTCTTATTTTAATAAACAGAATAAACAGAATCTTTTCTTACTGACCAATATCTAAGAAAGTAAAAGAAAGAAAACTAGAAAGTAAGAGCAGTGAGGCACAGGTGTGTATGAAAGAGAATATATATAGCCATTAGCAGCAAGGCATTTCAGTTTCAACTTTGTAGGAGATTTTTAGCATGCTGAAAACATGACAAGTTTCTGACTGGGGAACAAATTTTATTGAAATTTGAACCCTTGCAGACATACATAAACTCAGACATTAGAATGGAAAAAAACTAAACTAAACAAAACAAAACAAAAAACCCCACACAGTGGGTTTTACAGTGAAATTGCCTGCAGGAGTTTGAAGTATCTGGTTTCATATCTTGCTTTTTCTGTGTTGTATTCAATTTTTGTTTTGCTTTGCCTCACTTTCTGATTCAATCCCTTATCATTTTCTGTCCTTTCTCTTTTGCTGCTATTCATTCTTGTAAAGTGTACTTGCAATCACTTTGGTTTCAACCCTAGATTCTTTCATCATATACAAAGCCTGAAGCTGACCCAGGAGCAAATTTAGCTTATGTTTTTTTAAAGTACATCTTAAAACTCCATTTCCTAAAAAATACCTTCTTCTATTTTGATTGAAAATCATTTCAACTGAAGGAAGTCAGTGTCCTCACTAGAGGTGATACTAAAAGAATATAAAAATACAAAAAGGAATAAATTCTGCTTCCCGGTTATATTCTGGCAGTATTTCCATATTATTCTGTCACCTTGTGGTACTAGAAGTCTCAAACACCATGCACTCCTCTTATTCTAGTGTAAATTGTACATCTCCATACCACATTTTTATATTCCACTTTTACCTCCAAACTATTGTGTCATGTATTAAAATGTTGGTGAACCAAGGTTTATATTTTTTTCCTTTATATCCAACATATCTCCATGTTGGTGAGCCAAACATTGCATCTACAATGCCAGTGAAGAATCTATTCAATTTTCCTCTATATCCACAGTCCCTATCTAAAATGATTTCTAGTCAGCATTAAAAAAAAGCATCCAAAGAGCAAATTTGGTTTTTATTTACTTTTACATTTGAATCAGCCATCATCTTCTATTTTCTGTCTCATTCACTTTTGGTGTTATAATAAAGAACCATTTTTGTCACCACTAAACAGTGATGTTTCTGTTCAGATCACTGTTTAAGGAGGACATAGAGTTTGAAATTTTGTCTAGAAAAAGTGAGTTAAAGGGTTGCAGTTCACATAAAGTTTATCCTTAAATATTGGAGAGCTTGCCCATTTTTTATATTGTTGACTGCTGTGTTTGCCTGTTATCCTCTGCTTTTTCTTGTAGTTGGTGGTAAATGGAATTGGTCTTTTCATTTTACTGTGCTAAATAATATTGATATTAATGTTGACCACAATCACTTAGTGAAAGGGTAAGTAATTAAACTTTAAAACCAGTTCCTAAAATATCATTCTCATCATTAAAAGTTGCCCAAGAAAACATCTTTCTGTATCTTATTGCTTTTATATTGCTTGCCCAAAGAAGCATATAATGACTGCATGCAATGTCATGTAAAAAGCCAACAATTTTCCTCTTCCATCTGCTTCCTTCCTCGTTATATCTCTGCTCTTTTATTTCTGCCTTTTCCCTCCACTATGTTCATAATTCCCCTCCCATCATCTATTTCTTCTCTTTTCTATTCTAAAAAAGAAAGACGACAGGACAGAGAGGAATGAAGTTGTCAAAAGTAAATGGATTTTGTGAAATAGCTGTTTTACAGTTCAACAATGTTAAACAGAGACTGACTGTGTTGTACAGGCAAATTTAAGAACATCATTAATCCAAAATAGCTGCTTTTGACTAAAGGATATTGTGCAATAATGTTCAGTACCTAAAATCCATTTTATTTCATTCTTTTTTTTTCTACTTTCATCCCTCCAGTACAATCATATTTCTCAGTTATGACAACTTTTTCATTGAAAACTTTCTTCATGGTTCAGAAACATCCAGCTAGGGGTCAAGAAAATGTTTGAAAACATCCTGAAAGAGTCACTTCAAAAACCATCTTGAAACAAAAGGATAGAAACTACTGCTGTAATAAAGAACATTTCAGAAAAGATTGCCCTGTGTGAGCAAGTTTGGCACTGCACATTTTTGTAAGCACCTGAAGTAGAAAAAAGTTAATTTTTATCACAACTGCCTGCAGGAAAGATGATTACTCAACAATTATCTATGAAGGCCTTTTTGTCCCAGAAGAACTTTGGCTATTTCTGGGTTTCAGATGGCTAATGATAATGTAATAGCAATTACAACTATTTAAAAAATATTTATGATATTGGTGTTAAAAAGAAAAAAAAAAAAGACAAATGCAAAAATAAAGAAAGAAACTCAAATACCACTGAGAATGCTACTTAGCCCCTCACTTGAGAAAACACATAAATGCACATTCTAACAAATAGAAATGCCTGCAGCTGGACAGTTGTCAAGAAAGGAATTAACTGTGTAGTAACAAGGTTTTTCACATCCTGGCACTGATGAAATTTACCATCCCTGCATTTTCCTTTCACCCCCTACCAACTGTTATAAGGAGCAGAAGCCCTTCTAAAGAGGATTAACAGGAGTTTTGATCTCACTGAGCAAAATGTTGCTTTTCAAAGGCATGCTTTAAACCAAATCTCCTTGTCTCCTTGCCCTCAGGCACTTAGACATCAAGCTAAATATATATGTTCAGGCAGGCATCAGTCAAGTCAGTCTTTCTCAGGGAAAAAAAGAAAAAAAATCAATAAACAACCCCACAAAAATTGTAACATTTCCTTTCCCTTTAGCATGGGTAGAAGTTATAAGAACTGAAATCTGCCAAATTCAGACCAGAAGCCTTTTTTTCACCACGCAGAAGTGCAGAACTAGAGCAAAGCAGCGTCAATCTCTGTTTACAGGTACAAACTGGAACACTTAACCACTCATGACTGAGCACTCTGGATCTCAGGACACCTGACATCCAACAGGTCAAGGTACTCCACTAAGCCAGGGGAGAGAGAGCACAGGTGAAATCTTTGGTCTTGAATCAAAGAAGAAACTGCATCTGACCAGGAGTAAGGCACAAATAACTGGGCTGGGCTATTTCTGCCTTATCTTGGGGTGGGGTTTCAACCAACTTAACTACTGGCTCAAGCACTGCAAGGACAGGCAAGGAACAGGAACTCTTCATAAATACTGATAAGACAACTTCATGTGGCCCAAAGTTTTATCACGAAGTTTGGATTGCTGAAGAAAAAAAAAACAAAACCAAACAAACAAAATCGTCAACAAAAATCTGCAGAAAATGTGTACTAATTTTGATATCTGGCACAACTGCAAGGCAGGAAAAAAAAATAAAATAAGAAACTTCATAAAGAAGGTAAAATGTTTGAGAAATTTGGGTGCTTTAGTTATGATTTTACTTACAAATATTTAGTACAGACTTTTATTCCAGTTATATTCTAAAAGTGCTCAAAGCTACAACATTTTACTTGACATTTTAACTTGTTTTTTCTTTCATCTTCTGACTTTGTATCCACATAGTGTTTTGGAAAGGAGTAAAAACATATTTTTGATTTGAGCCTAGCTTGACTTTTAGGAGTTTACCTTTCTAAATAATAATTTTAAAAAGATCAAAGCCTTATTTATGGCTATGTATAATGTTGCAGCAAATTAACTGAAAAAGCATCTTAAAAAAAAGAAAAAAGAAAAAAACAGTAATTTGTGGACTATCAGTTTCTACAGAAAAATTGTTGATAGAAGAACATACAATTTCTAATTTTTTCTTTTTTTTTTTTTTTAAACAAGTGGTTTTGGAATTATTCAGATATTTAGTGTCTAAATGCTTATAAGATGCTTTGCAAGTTCATGAAACACTGATAAACCGGTGTGGAAAATATTTCCCTAAGCACTTTGATGAAAGCTTTTCACAGCTATTAACCTGTCCTGAAGAACTGAGCAGTAAATGGGAGCTCGTTCTCTTAGACGGTCACTGCTGGGGGCCTCCGTGATTCTGTGCTCTTTGTTTATAGCTACCATTGAATTAACTATATACAATGCCTGTTCCAAAATCCCTACTAAACTAGCAGAAAAATATTTGCTCCTCAGTCAGCATGTTCATTGGGTTGTCCTTTGTGTAATTTCACCCTGTAAATATCAGTTTAGAATCAATTCCTTTGATTTTGTTTTGAGCAACTGCAGGAGTCAGGAAACACACACTTAGTGCCACTTAGCTCTAGGCAACGATGTCACAACGTATGTGGGAACCAATTATAGTTAATTACAGTTTGACTAACCTTCTGTGCCATTAAAATTCTTGAAGAGATTCCACAGCTCCTGTTCTATGTCAATTCTTTTTCTAAGAATGTATATGCTTTGGAAGAGTTTGTTGTTTTGGTTTGGTTCATTTTTTTCTTTTTCTTTTTTTTTTTTTTTTTTAATTTTAGTTTCTTCCTTTGACATGGTATATCCTACTAGCTAGAATAAATTAGAGATTTAGGAAATGAAAGAGAATCCAAAACAGATCCAGTACTAACAGTCTACTAGTGACCCTATAGCAAGAGGCAAACACATTCATCATTTTGCAGATGTTAGCATTTGACATTTAATTCAGTAATCGATTTTCTTTAAATGAGAATTACATCCACAGAAATAAAATTCTCAATACTGTGAGAAAGTTCTAGAATAATATTGACTTGGAGCAACTCTGATCACTTGTGGGATACCAAACACAGCAAAACTGTGGTTCCTCAGCAACTAATGGAATTTTGTTGGTTTGGGTTGTTTGTTTTTTGTTTTATTTTTTCTCCAGGAAAATAAAAAAAATGAGGTGAACACATGGTAGAAATGTAGTACGAACAGAGGTGTTACAAAAGTAATTAGAAAGGGAAAGGTGCTACAAATTTCAGTTATCAGCAGCTGGGAAATGTTTGGGAATATGATAGTGGAAAGGAACTTGGAACAGTCTAATTAAGGAGAACCCAGAAAAATATATAGAAGAAAGGGAAGATGTCTCTGAAAAATCATTATAAGAAAGAATTTAATCTCAATTACGAGTGTTTGAATTGTCTCAAAAACTTGAGAGACATACATAAAATTAGAATACTAGATTTATAATGTAGAATATTATAACAAACCTATGGGGGCAAAAATCAGTTTACTCAAAGCCCAGAGAAAGATGCAGGGGGAAAAGAAATATGAAGCATATAGTGTAGGATAAATCTTATCTAATATTATCCATCAGACAGGAAAATCTCTAATCAGAGCAAGATGACAATGGCTAATGAAGAACACCTCCAAAAATCAACTCAGTTCAAATTTCTTATAATGAGACAATTAGTCTTTTCTCCAAGATGCAGAGGGAGTCCAGATGACCAAAACCTATTGATTAAACAGATTTATATTACAAGTATCCATGAATACCATAAATTAAGTGTTATTAAAAGCATTGTCTGTAATTACTTAACTAATAAAAGAAAGGCTTTTAAAAGGAAGACAAAAGACTTCATCTCCTGCTCAGAGATGAAAGTTGTTGATCCCAAGTAGACAGAACTCATTAAAGCCTTTTTTGCTTCTAGGTTCATTGTCATCAGACTCTTAACACATTGCAATGACAAAGACTACGATTTTTCTTTCAATAGAAATGGATTGTATTAAAGAGTAGGTAAGATGGATGTTTTCAAGTTGGCTAGGTGTGATGAAATTCACTATATCACAGTCTGAGAATTGGCTGGAGAAATCTCAGAACTATCTGCCTTTGTCTTTGAGACCTTATAGAAAAAACAGAAAGGCAAAGATAGCGTCCACTGTCAAAGTGGGAGGGTAAGAAGAGGGAAAGAAGGAAGAAAAGGGAAATTATTATCCAGCCACAGGAGTCGGGAGTGGAGAGAGAAGGAGGTGTGGCAGAATGGAGAGAACTAGGCCACCCCTTTGTGGGCTGGCATCTTTCCTCTTGGATTCCTTTTGCGAGAGGAATCTTCGTCCATCTTCAACTCCTGGCCGAAAAATGGCAATTTCCCGGCCCCACTGGTGCCCAGGAAGGACTGAGCTTTGTGCCAAGAGAAAAGGTGGCAGCCTTAGTCTCTCAGGCGACAATGATGCTGAGCCATTGCCATTAAAAAAACACCCAAAGCCTAATCCTAACACAAAAGAGAAGCCTAAACCTAACCCTAGCCCTAACCCTAACCCTAACCCTAATTCTAAGCGTAACTATAAGAGGAAGCCTAACCCAGGAGTCGG
>JAWWEV010000001.1:12972204-12982767 GCA_035583235.1 Hafferia zeledoni
TTGCGAGAGGAATCTTCGTCCGTCTTCAACTCTTGGCCGAAAAATGGCAATTTCCCGGCCCCACTGGTGCCCAGGAATGACTGAGCTTTGTGCCAAGAGAGAAGGTGGGAGCCTTGGTCTGTCAGGCGGCAATGATGCTGCGCCATTGCCTTTAAAAAAACACCCAAAGCCTAATCCTACCACAAAAGAGAAGCCTAACCCTAACCCTAGCCATATCCCTAACCCTAACCCTAATTCTAAGCGTAACTCTAAGAGGAAGCCTCACCCAGGATTCGGGAGCGCTTTACTTCTGTCACCAGAAAAGTACTGGAACAAACCAAGTGCTTTATAACCACTAGGAGATAACAAGGAGATCAATATAGTCCAGTATGGATTTATCGTGATCTAGGCTCAAGGAGACAATATAGTTGCTTTTACAACATGGAAACTGCCCTTGGGTTTTGCAAAAAATTTCTAAATACTTTGGCATTGCTAAAACTTCTAACATTGTCTCAGGTGATATGTTAAGGAAACAAAGTCAAGACAGAATGTCTGCTGAGTGCCTAACTGATTGGAAAATGGTAATTAAAGAGTGATTCTTTTTTCTCTGTAAGATAAAAATCTGAGTGGAGTTCTGAGTCAGATTTTAATTGTTTTTTTTTTTATATTTTTTATAATTCTCATAAAAAGTGGAGTCTGGGCATGAAATTTGTGCTCAACACCAGTATTTACAAGCATGACAGAGGCCAGGCTTAAAATTTGACTTGATGACAGCCAATTGAAGAAACAATTTGGAGAGCAAAAATGCATTTCAATAAAGAAAAATTACAAGCTCTACACTCTGCAGAAATAATCAACTGCCATAAATACAAGATGAGAAACAAGTGATTAGACCTCATCACTGTTGAAAAGGACCCAGACATTTAAAGGATCAAAAACTGAACATGAATCAACCATCTCACATAATTACCATAAGGAAAATATGTAAACTGGATTGATGTCCATGAGGATTGTGACATGCTGTTTGAGTCTACTCAGCACAACCTTGAACTCTACCAAGCAGAATTTGCCACAATTCAAGAATGATGTAACCCAGGTGTCCAGGATTCAGTGAGGAATAATGGAAATTATTAGTCTTGTGAGGAACTGACTAAGGAAGACACGTTAAAGAGGGGACAGAGTGAACATTCACTAATAGTTAAATGTATTATAAAAGTGTCATAAAAATACAGTGGAAAGAAAGTCTGTCCTTGGTAAACTTTTGAGTAGATCAGCCTGTGTGGGTATCACATCTACAGAGCTATTTAGTTTACATTGTCAGTGCAAGCTTTCTACAGTATAGAAGGAAAGGCATATATTTTGAGGAAAATTATAGGATGACTTCTATTGGAAGGTGAAGAAGTAAAGATCAGAATGACAGAATTATAGTTGACCTTACCTTGTAATAATTAGTGATTTCTTACATAGAAGTACTACTTTTAATTTCAGTTATGAGACTTGCAAAAGAATCTCAACTTATTTCTATGATTGTTTTCTATTAATCCAGAAGCATATTTTCTTCTCTTTTCATTTGGTCTTGTGGTTTCCCTGGAGGAATCTTTAGGATACATTCAGTAGATTTTCTCACAGGTAAGTCTCCTTTAATTCAAGAGATATAGAGTTAGGAATATATTTTTAAGGGTTTTATGAAAGTGAATGAAGGAAACAAACTAATATATGCTACACAATGATATGCACACATGGCATTTTTAAATTGTCTTTTCAGGGTCTTCATTAAAGAAGTTTGAAAGTTACTATCTTATGCTTCAAATACATACCTTTAAGTATGGTATTGTCTTTTCTTAGTGACTTGGATTCCTTGGTTACAACTGGTGAATAATAGAATAGTAATATTAGAAGTAGCAGTCATGAATTTCAATGCCTAGAGTGACAATAGCTGGTCATATTTGGCCTCATACTGTTAATAAACCTCCGCTTTTGATGTCGGATTTCCACATGCAGAATTTTTATTCAGCTGTAAAGTTCTGTTAACTGCTCTGCAGGTGACTCAAATTCCTATAAAAGGAAATATATCTACTGTTATCAAAGACTTTTTTATGGAAGCCCAGGATGTACTTACTTCATTAGGAAATAAAAATAAAAAATAAAATCTATGTTATTACTGATAGGAATTCTTTCAATGTATAAATTTAATAAAGAGCCAGAAGATTTTAAATATAGACAAACAAACAAACAAACAAAAAAGACGTATACAACAAAGTCATCTGTGACTGGAACTGGTCTGAGGTTTTCTTCACAACTATAAGCAATAATACACAAAAATTCCCAAGACTTAATAACCATCTTTTATTATTAAACTGCAACAGTTGGCAGAAAGGTCATTGTTCTTATTTTATAAATGGGAAAAGTGTGATGAGGATGGCCTGAATAGACAGAAATTAACAGCAAGGCAAGTATATAATTCCTTAAAGTATCCTTTAAAATTGTATGTTTAAAATAAATGTTTTTATACAAACATTTCACTTCCATTTGACTCACTTCATAATCTTGCAAGCTCACGTTCCACCACTGAGCAAGTGCTAATTGTAATCTGGAAGTGTGCTATAAATATGCAACATTCCTCTCTCTGAAAGACTGGAGATAAACAGTATGCTGTTGTTTCTTCTGCAAATGAATATGATGTGTTCTTATTATTTGATTTAGGAATGTATGGACATATTTTTCATTTTTTTTTCCTACTAAGATCTATTTGAGAACACTCTTTTAGTTTCTCTATGATAGTTTTCAAATTAGCTTCAAAATGGCAAAGCAGAAGGCATTTGTAAGTTTAGCAAGTGAATATAAATAGATAGATAAATAAATAAATAAATGAATAAATAAATAAACAAATAAACAAACAAACAAACAAATAAATAAATTAATAAATAAGAAGGTGTCAGTAAACTAAACTCAAAATTTCAGTTCTCTCTGTGCTTGAGTGGTAGGAATTTTAAGCGGAGATGTGATCTGTTCAACTCCAACTTCCTTGGAGGACTCTGACCCATCAAATCAGACTTGATGGGTCAGTGCTGAACAGACATCGCTTGTCTCTGCCTTGTGAATTTGTTAAAAAAAGAAAACAATTACCTCGACAGGGCTCTTTACAAGTGAAATCTCTTCAGATTGTACAGTGGTGAGATGAACACGTTTCCCCACTGCTTCACAGAATCTGAAATGATTGCAGTTAGTCCAAGTAATGTCTGCAGGGGGTTTTTTTTAGAGAGTATTTTAAAATCAAAACCTGTACCCACCGGGTGACTTATAGAAGGAAAAATCCATTTCAGAGAAGGGACAAACTGCTGTGTGTTCCCCACAGGCTAATCTTTGAAATGGGCTTTTGAAATTCTTTTGCATTTGAAATGAATTAGTCATTCACCTGTTTGTTTAGTCTGAGTTTCACATTCAGAGAAGTGGATAAGTGCTGTTTGAGTAAAGTGCTCCAAAGAAGTGCCCTTAAAGAGCCTTTAAGGATGTAAAATCTTTCAAATCAGATTTGGGGCATGAGTCCCTATTTGCAGAATATTATAGTTTATGCAGTGAAATATGTCAAGCCAATTCTCAGCACAAAGCTGGCTCCTCTTTTCCTAGAGTGACTGCAACAGCCCAGATGTTTATGTACCCAATAATTTAGCACGTGCGTTGTGACACGTGTTGATACTTTGCAACAACAGTGTATAGTTCAATTTCCTCCCTACGGAACACATTTGAAAGAGAATCTTTTTTGTTTGTACTTTGCATGTGGAGTTAAGGGATGAGATGAAAACTTACCCTTAATGTCTATAACTGCTTGAATTAAATCTGGGCTGGAATATGAAATGAATCTTCTATCACCACTAGCAAAAAAGAAATGAATAATGAGCAAACTTCTGATATGAATCATGAGATGGGCATTCAGAGCATGGCCAAGGAACATTAAAGTGTTCATTACTAGAAATGTACAGTACAGATATCGCAAAGAGATTCCATAATGCAAGATCTTCCTAAGCTGTTTAGTTGAGTTTGAATTCTGAGTAGAGCATATTTTTTGACTTTATCTCATACTTTGGCTGCCATTTGCATTAACCACAATGTCTGATTGTAGAAATGTCTTTGAAAATTATTTTGTTACTGGTAAAATATCTCATCACTCAGAAGTTGCATTTACTGAAGTATTTCATAGACTTTTTCATGTCTCTGCAATCACCAATTAGTAAGGTGAAATTGTGTTGATAAAATTACGTATATGACTTCTTAAAATTAAGGATTAAAAGATATCATGATCATACAACACTCTCATTTTAGTATCTTTGAGTTTTTAAACATAATGATTTATACAACAATGGCCTCTGGGGTGTGAATAGGGCAAGTTTTGAGAGCTAAAATTATGTTTTTCCTGAAACAGCAGCAATATAATTTAAGTGTTCTATCACCATTAATTTGATTTGCTCTTCATTATAATAACAGTAATAATAACAAATTCAATTGCTATTAATGGAAATGTCATATGCACTTTCATAGAGGTTTTATTGTAATTCAGTATTAATCAGTGTATCATTAAAATAAAGTGTTATCATCTAATTTGTATTTATTCAAGCATAAAGGAAAAAAAAAGTCTATTATGATGTACTGTACCATTACACAATCTGTTGTTTTAATGAAACAATTTTGCTGTATATTTATGGATATTTCTTACAATATAGAGAAGCAACAATGTACCAGAATGTACTAATTCATAGTATCTACACCAAATGCGGTTGCAATAGCAAGGTTAAATTTTGCCAGTGCTTTCCTAGTAAATCATCTCTTCAAAATCTTCAAGGTTAAACATGTTGAAATATCTTTCAGGACTGTAGTGCATCCCATCCATAATAAAAATGTATTTTTATTTGAGCAAGTTATCTTTATTAACACAGTTGAGTAAAACTGTGATGGAGCAGCTTCCAACCTGTTATGAGGGGCAGATATCTTTATTTTCATAATTAAAAATACACGTTGACCTTACTCACATTTTTACATTCTCATGTACAGTTTCATAGAAAGGACAAAATTTCACCAAAAATCCTCTAAAACTGCACAAAAAACAACAAACAAAAAACAAAACAACAAACACACACACACACACACAAAAACACAAACAAAAAAAACAAACAAACCAAAAAAGCCTCCATGAATGTCACTGACTTGTAATTTTTGTAAAGTAATCGTTGGGTCTGTGTGGTGAACTATTTAGGGCAAAGAAATCACAAAGTAATGGCAAATGTATAATTATAACATTTGTTCATTCCCTGAAGATTGAATGGAAACTCAACTGTTCCCATATTTCTTTCTTCACTATGAGAGTCGTGAGTCACTGGCACAGGTTACCCAGAGAAACTGTGGCTGCCTCATTCGTGAAAGGGTTCAAGGCCAGGTTGGATGGTGCTCTGAGCTGATATAGTGGAAGGTGTCCTTCCCATGACAGGGAGATTGGAAACAGATGATCTTTAAGGTCTCTTCTATGAAATTAACTCTAGAATATTATAAGCCTCAACATTAGGTAGGCTTCTGAATTATTTTGGATTTTCAGGGAGTCTGACTTCAGATTCAGATCTTGGGGTTAAAGCTATTCCCATCACTGTAAGGTCTGGGTAGAGTTGGGCTCTCTGAAATCGATCAGAGAGAAACCAAAATTGAAACAAGCAGAGATCTAGCACTAGCAAAAGAAAATAGCAATGAGCGAGGTATATCTAAAAAGACAACAAGAGTATATTTATACATTATTACTTTAGACTGTTACATTTTCCCAGTCACAGTCACAAAAAATCTTTTACTTAGTAACACTTTTTTAATGCTAATTTAAGATGCAAGAGCAGCTCTTGACAAAGAAGTTGGTCTCAAGCCTCCTTCTAAATGATTCCGATCCCATCTACAAGTCAATAAAACTTTAATACTTGCCTGAAAACTTATTCACTTTGAAAATGATTGATGAAGTGTTACTTCAGATCAGCCAGAAACCAGGATTCTTGCATGGATAGTGAAAATCCTTTGCCTGGAACCCTTCAAGCCATAAATCCATTTCAATAACATCTCCTATTATATTTGCCAGATTTTTATAAAAGGAGAAAGCATCCTCAGGAGAATCATTCAGTAGGAGTGAGCATAAAAGACGACATCTTAAATTTAGGCTGCAGGGGACCTCTGAAGGTTATTTTCTCCTAACTTCTTCTCAAAGCAAGATCAACTATAAAATAAGAGCAAGTTTCTCTAGATCATCTTGTCCAGCTGAATCCTTATTATTCAGTGACAGAGACCTCACAGATTTTTGGGTACTTGTTCCTCACAGTGAAAAAGTGTGTCCTCATACCTACTAAGAATTTCCTATGTTTACCTTATGCCTCTCAGCTCTTATGAACTTCTGTGAACCTCTGAGACTACAGAATCACAGAATCATTTAGATTGAAGAAGATCCCTGGGCATCAGTGAGTCCATGACTTGGCTACAAGGATGCTGTAGGAGATGTCATAAAACACCTTGCTGAAATCAGAAAAAATGACACCCACTACAATTTTGTATTTAACTACTCATTTCATCACAATTGATTATCAAGTTGGTCATATGTTATGGGTTTAACTAGGTGTAAATTTAGGCTTTGATTTGTAGAACAGGCCTCAGAGTAGCAGCTGATTCGAGCTGACACCTGACTCCTACTGGCCAATGGTATTCCAAACCATATTCTGACATCACAGCAAGTATAAAAACAGGTGTAGGAGGGACTTCAGTCAATCTCCTTCATGGTTGATTGCTGAGTGAACATGTTATCACTGTGCCGGGAGTATTAGGCCTTGCCACATCTTCACAGCTGTTTGGTTTGAGAAGTAAACATTTGTTTTTGTTGTTTTTTCTCCTCTCTTGTCGGATGTCTTTTTTTTTTTTTTTAGGAAGGAGTCTTTTGGGGTGTTTTTGTGGGCTGAGGTGGTGGAGGTCTGTGTTGTTGGGTGGGCAACTTGGTAAGGTTGTTTTTTTCCACGTTTGTATATATATGTGTTATATCCTGGTTTTAATTTTCTCTCTTCTGTATAAATATAAGAAGCTTGCTGTTTTAAGTTTGGGGGTGGGTTTTTTGGGGGTGGTTTTGGGGGTTTTTTGGTGGTTTGGTTTTGTTTTTGTTTTTTTCAGTGTTTTTTTCCTCCCTCCTTTTTCCTTGAGGGGAGGTTCTGACACACTGTGTTGGGAGCTTGGTATTTTGTCAAGCTAAACCAAAACACTGTGCGTGATTTTTCTTTGATAAATTCATGATGACATGCCACTTCTTTTCAAAGATGGCAGAGGAAGGGCTCACAATGTTGTTGGCGAGCTCCCTCTACCTCGTTCAATGACTCCCACTCAGTGACCTATGCCAGGATTGCCTTTGTGGTCCCTCATTGATCTCCTAATAGCATGGGACACACTTCATTCTCCCAGGCCCTGCCACTAAGCATAGGGATGAGAGAGCCTGAGACCAAATCCTGACTGTAAGGAGACAGGAAAAAAATACACCTTAAATTTCTTGGTTTCCTCATTCTTCAGTACACCCACACATGTCAATTAAAGCTGAACTGTTATTGAGTTATAGAATCATAGAAAACTTTAGGATGGAAGGGACCTTAAAGATCATCTTCTTCTAACTCCCCTGTTCTGGACAAGGACACCTTCATCTAGACTAGATTGCTCAAAGCCCCTTCCAACCTGGCCTTGAAAACTTCCAGGCATGGAGCAGCCACTTCTGTGGACAACCTGTGCCAGCACCTCACCATCCTCACAGTAAATATTTTTTTTCCTAATATCTAATCTAAACCTACTGTCTTTCAAGTTGAACCCATTCCCCTTTGCCCTGTCACTACATGCCCTTGTAAATAGTCTTGCCAAATCTTTTGTTTAAGTTTGCTTTTCTTACTGAAAGGACACAATTAGGTGACCACAGAGCCTTCTTTGTTCAAGGATGATCAAAATTCTCTCAGCCTTTCCTTGTAGCAGAGGTGCTCATGCCCAGCTGAGCTGTGGTTTTTGCATTTCCATAGCTGGCAATATGACTGTTTTCTTCCTGGATATGTTCTCCTGCCTCTGACCTTTTCTATGCTTCCTTTTTGTGTATGAGCAGAGTCAGGGTGTGATTGATTGATTCCTTCATAATGAATCAAGGCAGATTTTTGCAGGCCTATTGTGTTTCCTGCATGTCAAAACAGACCATTCCTGTGCCCTGGGGAGTCTTTCCATGAAGGAAGATGCTATGCTTAGGCACATACCTGAATAAAGAGCCTGGGGTACAGAATTGCGGTAAGATTTGCAGGCACTAATCTGTACAGTAAATGAGTCAGTTCTGTAGTCAACCAGCATTTTGTTTTCAATTTGGAGCCATGAGAAGACAGGGAAAGTCACATCTTCTTTGCTCCTTTCTAAGATACTGATATCAGAGTTATTTGCAGATGTGAATTAGGGGTAATTACAGGCTAAACTTCTTGCTTTGAGACAAATTCTGCTTATTCATACCAGTAAGCCCCATGTATTTAAGTACTTTCTTCCCAGTGAGTAATCAGGTGCTGTTACTAATAAACAGTCATCTTCAGATCGTAGATTGGCATTGGAAAAAGTGTTTTAAAGCTATTATTTTTTCTCATGGTACTGCACTGAGTTATATAACCATCATCTTCAGTTCTACTGCCTCCTTATTGATTTAAAACGTGAATTTCAAACACATATATATATGTATGCATATATACAATGATATATCTCAGCAGGTGTATTGTTTCATTCCAGTCACTAGCACCAAAGGGAGTTTTTGAATTAATGTAGGCCATTAGTAAATCAAAAAAGCAATTCAATACAGCACAGCAGGGAGAAGATGCAGTATCCACAGCACTAGAAAAATATTTTAAGAAGGGCAGTTGTTTGTTAAGAACTAGGGAATTCAGAAAGACAATTTAAAAGAATGGTCTAATAAAGATCAGAATTGTGCTGAACAACAATAAACCCCAGAACTGAACAAAAAATAATATAAAAATCCAGCAAATATCTCTAAAACCCTATAAAGTAAAACGACATGTTCTCCCAAACCAGGCAGTTGATTACAACCTTGGTCAAGAACAGATCTCAGAATTTTATGCTGCTCTGTGTCTTAAACCTCAAGGTACACCCATGAAAGTACCTACGCACTGGAGCACACAACTTTTAGTCAGCTAACTTTGAAGTACGTGCTCTCAGAGCCTTGGTTAGGCCCTTAGCCACTGTTATGGGGGATACAAAAACCACTCTTGTCTTCAAATTATGTACCACATTTTCAACATGCTGCATAGGTAGCCAGTGAAAGGCAGAACAAAAACAAAAGGAGAAATCTTTTAAATCCATAATTTTAAAAACTGTATTGGAATTGGAGCTTTTATGTTTCAATCAGCACTGTAAAGAGGATTTCCTGTGTCCTTGGGATACACCATCTGGAATTTCTTTTAACACAAATGCATATTTAATGGATTTGGGGTTTTATTTGTTTGCTTGTTTGTTTTGTTTGTTTTGTTTCATTTTTTTTTTAGCTGCTGTTAATAAGCGTCTCACTGGCTTTTGCATCATTAAAGGAACTTCTCAGTTCTTGCTTCCCTAAGTTCCTCTTGGAAGGTGACTGGATGTCAGTGTATGGTTTTAACCTTCTCTCAACTGTGTTTGCAGCCTCTTGAGAAGGCACATAGCTTCACTGTGTAAACAGTAAAACTTCTACTTCATATTCAGATTAATTTTCAGAACCAATATTTTAGTAATCAAAACAAAACATGTCTGGAAAGCATTGCTAGGTGACAAGAAAGGCAGAAGAATTCAGCACTGTTTTGACTAATTACAAGGATAAACAAAGAGTTAAAATAGATCCCAGAGATCTGTTGGAGAACATGCATGGAGATCATGCATGCTCATAAGCAGAGTTGCCCATTTTTGGAAAATGATGGCTGCTTCACATACACTTTTTCAAGGCTTGATCGGGACTCCTGCTGGCTTTTACACTTTACCAGCAGTAATGGCAGATGAATGAGTGAATGAAATCCAAAAATGTACTTTTCAACAAGGTAACTCTTGACATCCAATACCATGGCATTGTAAAGCCTTATTTCTCTCAGTGTAATCATAAAGACACTGAAGAGAAGCAGGTACATCTTTTGTCTCTTCAGGTCTCTGATGTTTCTGGGGCAAACTATTCACCATTAATGTCTTTGAGTTATGCTAGAGGGATATTAGTGGAGATGCTGATCGGTCAAAAATCTACTGACATATAGGACTATGAGAGATACTTTCTGACCCATTGAGGCAAAGTATGGAGATTATGATTACAGACAATTTGCCTGTGTATATGACTATCAGAGGTTCTCTTTTTGTGTCATGAAAGTGATTGCTACATTGTATCCTGATTCAAACTGTGATTGTAAAGCACAAGATCTATCTTATGAGTTGTCATGTGTTCCTTGAGCTTAATATTCATTGCTCTTTTTCAAACAATAAGAATTTTATTAAAAAAAAAAAAAAAAAAAAACACAAAACCAAAACAGATAAATCAGAAAGTGTTAAAGGTGA
>JAWWEV010000001.1:12997357-13008003 GCA_035583235.1 Hafferia zeledoni
CTCCTGAAATAACATTTATTAATACAGGTACGTGACAATGACTATATGGGTTACTTAGTCGGTGATAACATTTAGCTACAGGATTGTACAAAATACCCCAAAACACACCAGCACAACACACATTTTACAGGCCACTCCAGTAGTATACCACTCCCATGACAAGTTTAACTAACAGAGGATTACTAAACAGAAACACAACAGTTCAACATCACCTGTAAACATACTCAATTACCCAAAAGAAAAGCAACAGGAAAAATATAGCCACTTCCCATTAACACATATACACCCAGTGAGCTATAGCAAATTATAATTAATAAGGTATAAGGAAAATAAAGTAAGAATTCAGTTGTTTACTGTGGGGGAGGTTTGGCCTCTGCCCCTGAGTTGCACGACCCCCGTCAGGAGCTGACAGGCTGGCAAGGTCAGGGTGATCTTGGGGCAGCCAAAAAAGTAGTAAACAACCCCAGAGCAGCCAAACGGGCCAAACCCATTGGCGCCAGGGTCTGATCCTCACCGCATGAACACCGCACGTAAGCTGCCTCCCAGCCAATGGGAGAACCCCTCTGTTGCGTGAACAAAGATCCTCAGCCTATCCAAAGCTGCCCTCAGTCGCGTGTGCCCCTCAAAAACCTATATAAGATGTTTACCCCCCCAATAAAGTTCGTTCATACCTTCCAGTTTTTAACCTTAGCGCATGGCTGTATCTCTATGAGAAAAACGCACATTGTGACTAGAAGCCCAAACCCAGGGTCACGTCAGGGCTGGCCATGGGAAACACGGAAAACCCTCTCGCTATGCAACAACTTTTCCCCTACAGCTTACCCCTGCAGTGTTGATGGAATGGGGAAGACAGGGTAGCTCATAGGTTGCCCTCCCAGAGGTGGAAGATTTTCTCCCCAAGTTGCAGTTAAACTGCACTTCTTTTCATATCTTTTTTTTTTTCTTCAGGTGGCTGTGTGACTAATAGTCAATATACTGGGGCGGGGGCGGGGGGTGTGGTGGTGGTGGTGTGTGTGATGCAGATGCCTGAGTCGGGGTGGGCCCTTGAGCAGTCATAGAAGATATCACAAGGGAAGGCCGTGCTATTTTTTAACACTCCACCCTTTGTTAATCTTATCAGTTTGCCTTGCTTTTGTCTTCTGCGGGGAGCACCCCTCCAGGGGGCTGAGGCGTCTCCTTCAACCCATCAGGCCTTATCAGCTCATCACCCCACACTTGTGATCAAAAGGAATGACAAAAATCAGAGGGTTCTCAAAATCTTACAAAGTGTTATTAGTAAATTACATCCTCAGCATGGAAATTGGTATGTTAGTCCTTGACCATCTGTATAAGTACATGGCAATGGGTTTTGGACAACGGAATAGGGTGAAAGGGAAGAGATAGAGAAATAAATTAAAGAGGGTGTGTTTTGCATCAGATCAGTTATTACTGGGTCACAACCACCTTCTGGGGGGCACATGTGTGTATGTATCAGGAGAGGGGACCAAGCCTTTAGTAGCGTCCACCTGGTCAGCATGGAGTTTGTGTTTGCTGAGTGTGACAAAAGTTCCTTACTATAGCAATGCCTTCTAGTCCTGGTGATCTGTTCTAATGCTTTGGTGAAGTTGCATGTTATCTCCGTAAACTCCTATTTTCTCACCAAATTAAAAGAAATCTCTTAGAGAAAAATGTGTCATTTTTCTCTGGATGTGAATTGAAGGTATCAAAGAATCAAAAGGTTTTGCAAGATTTTATGAAGGCAAAATCTCTTGAAGCCTGAAATTCTAATGTACACTTGGTAAAGCGTAGAGCTTCTGGACTGGGTTGGAACAGTACAAGAGAAAGAAAGAAAATATCAGTCCTGATGTGCCCAGGCTACTGGAGTTTGATATATACACATTAGCCTCTTATCTTTGGACTTCTACATGCTATATTCACTGCTGAAAGCAGGAAGGCTCCTTTGCAGTGTGACACTTGTAGCAGTTGCCAATGACAGTAATGGTAGCTGGAGTCTGCATTCTGGAGATTCTTTTTTCCTGTATTTGGAAAAGTTGGTGGTTTTTTTTTTTTTCTCTCTAATCTATTTCAAAGGCAGTCTTCTCCGTTTTCAAAAACAAAAAAAAATTCCCACTCTTTGAGAATCCCCAACTGTGTTTCAGCTGCATGGAAAGTAGGAAGTAAATTTTCACATCAATTTTGCTAAGGTGAGGTTTGTTCATATGACTGTTTGAGAAAATGTACATGTGTACAGTGTGATTGCAGATATTATTAACTCTGAACATCTTCAACTTGCTTAGCTGAAACAGAAGATATCTTGTAGTGATCTATTTAGCCTGAATTGGATCAAGGAATGCTCACAGAGTTTAAGAAGAAGACAAGCTTCTATCTCAGTTGACAGTTGTGTTCTTTCCTGCTGTAGTACACTTTTAGCCAGAGGCTCTAAGACCTCATGCCTTGTTATGAAATAATTTCTATGTCATAATAATTCAAAAGAATCCTTGATGCAAAGTTTTCACTGCCACAAAAGGTAAGATTCAGTTGCATGAACACAGAAGCAACACAGGAGAGACTTTTTGACAGAGTCCTTGCACTCCAGGATAAAGAGTTTGCTTTCTAAGCACCTTTTAATGTATTTATTTATTAAAAAAAAAAACAAAAAACAAAAAACCAAAAAACAAACAACTTTTATTTTCTTTTCCAAATCATTGCACAAACTGTAAAGTGAACATATGACTCATATACTCCACAGCACAATCCTGGCATCTTTTCATAAATACAGTTACAATCATAATCTGTTATCATATATATAATAGAAACATAGACAAATACTGACGAAAGCATCTAAAAATGCTCAGCAATATGGATAAATCATGCATACAGCTGGCCTGAATTAACTTTTCCCCTCCACTACCTAGAAGAAAGAGATTATTCCATGTGTGTTTGGCTGTCAGCTCAGTATCTCAATGAAAATACCTTTCACCTCCCATTTCCTTAAGTTCCCAAACATGTACCTTTGATGCTAAGAAATACAAGTCAGTTTTATTAGTCAGTTTTTCAGATTGCAGATTTTCATGCTAGTGAATTGCATTTTTCCTATTTGGGCAAAAGCCTTCTATCATGTACAGGACAGCTGCTTCTTGTTTACCAAAGTTCATAAAAGTTGTGCAGGACAAAAGTTTTAAGATTCTCTATAATTAAAACAGCAATAAAATTTTGGTCCAGAACTTGCCTTGTTTACAAATATTAAATAGCAAGAGTTTTGTTAAGTAACCAGTGCCTCAAGTTTAGTTAAGGAAGGGCTATGTGTCCAAATGGATTGATCCATGGACTGGAAAGAGGAGTGAGACATGGAATTATCAGTATATGCAAGGCCCTGACTCTTTTTGTATTTGCCACAGGTTTTGAGCACCCACTTGAAGGAATTTTTAAGAATGTTAATGGTAGAAGACTAAGTGTGCCAGACACAGGAATAGAAATATTAGAGGGAGAAAACCCTAAAGCAAACAGTAAAGGAATAAATTTTCTGTACATTAAACTCTATGTTGTAAACATTACACCATAGACATCTTAATATTAACCAATGAAAGAAACCAAGATTTGTGCTTATGCATGTCACATGATTTCTTTCCTTTGGTCAAAAAGGCTGATAACTCAATTTTGCAGGAAAAAAAATGACACTTGCCCCCCACTTTAACAGTTTAACATGTAAGAGAAGGGAATAAAACCACTTAGAAAAGGACCCTCAGATACTTATTTTCAAACCAAATAAAGCTTAGTGAAAAAGTGAGAAATAGAATCAAAGATGATTTCAGCTATTGATTAAGTAATATAATCTTTCTGAGCATGTTTAAAATACTTGTTGCCATAACATCAAAGAAAAGTGCATTTTAGAATGACCAAGGTATAGAACAAGAATAGACTTACATATGTGGAGAAAGTTAGCAATGCTCTGTCAATTCAACAACCTTTAAGTTAATTTGTTTTAAAGTCATAGGTGATGCGGAAATATATACAAGTGACAAGTAATAAATAGACTGAGTAGCACTACCATTAATCTTATTTACAAGTCTTAACATGAACCTACACTGAGCCTTTGACCACTTATAAAAACATGCACTAACACAGGGAATTAGGGGGAGACTGACAAGTTTCGTGAGTGTATCTTAGCTAGGCAGTGAGTTTGTGGAGGCTGTCTGTTTTTAAAACAAATTGCCATCACATCCATTTAAATCATGTACCTAAATCTATAATGAGGATAACGTGTGAGATTTATATAGTATTCTTTATTCACAGGTTTCAGACCTTTGTGTGAACAAATTTATCAACTGAAGATGGATTTCTCATCAAGAGATGAATGGAACATAACCTTTTCCAAGGATTCTGATGCAAAACAATTGCCTTGGAGAAAATTTTCAAATATAGAAAGGTATAATTTAGGAACTGTAGCTTCATAGTTTAAGTTCATAGGACAGAAAAGTATGCAGATTTTTCACAGTTCTTAGTTTGTTTATAACAAACATCAACTAAATGTGAAAAACACATTCCAGAATTAGAGAAAACAAAGTTTAAACCACTCTTCACATTTCATGATTAGTGCCAACATTTCAGTCACTGTATTGCTGGGAGAAAAACACATGGTGGAAGCATGAGTCTCCTTTCCTCTTCTCTTGATGATAATGCTACACTTACAATTTAGCTGTAAAAGCAGGTTTGTTTTTCTGTCAGAATTCAACTGCATTTTCCAAATCATCTGGTTTATCTCCTTCATGATCACTGGCAAAAGGAAAACTCAAAGCCAACCGCAAAATTAGCTCTAATCACAGGTTCTTTAATTCCAACAAAGAAGCTCTTCTCCATTGCACCACCTAACACATCTCATTTCTATTTTGTACAGCAATCAAAGTGAATCAGGGGCTTTGCTTACCAGTAATGGTTGTCAGTGTGTGGGACAGCATGCGATCTGCTCACACTTGCAGATCAAGTACAGACTTATTTGTAGGTGAGAGAGGAATAATCTATTACCAGACAAGCAGCAGTCCCCCTTCAGCAGTGAATGCTGACTTTAAAAAGCCAAGACAAGTGGCTGTCCTCGAGTTAGGAGTGCTCCTCAAAACATCCCTCTTAAACTAAAATTAGTAAATTATATATTGCCTCCCACGAAAACTGAGAACTGTGCAAACCCAGTCACAGTGAATCATTGGCCCAGTAGTTATGACATGCTCTGTGTGAGAGTGTGTGTGTGTGTGCGCGCACCCGTGTGTGTGTGTGTGTGTGTGTGTGTGTGTGTGTGTGTGTGTGAAAGGTTGTTTCCAGACATCTGTAGGAAGCTACTGAGTGTTATTCACAGCATTTTTGAAATCTGGATGAGAATGAATGCCTGCCAATGCCTTTGATAAAAGACAGGAAACTCCCATTCATCATCCAGCCAGCTGCTGTTGGTACCAGCTCATTTGCTGCTTCCTCTTTCCCCTTCAGGAGACTTCTTGGGAGCACACTTTGCCTTTATGAGGAACAATAGATTGAAATAGAGCAAAAGACAAGCTAAACATGAGGCTGGTTTTGTTGTTTAGTTAGTTAAAAAGAGGGAAAATGCTAGAAATCATACTGTATTTTATTGCACATCACTTCTGAAGAACACTTCTGCTGCTGTTTCAGCTACTGGTGCAAGCATTGCTCCCCCATCCCCTTGAGTATTACAGCAGGATATGTCAGCAGTTAACTTCTGTGTGGAAAGGGCACATGTTAATCCTAGTCTTACAAAGGCCCTTGGAAATAAATAATAATGAATAATAAAACCGAAGGGGGGAAAAAAAACAACGTCATATTCAGGACTGAAGAGAACATCTAATTTCTTCCATCATGAATTTTTAAGAAAAGAATTTCAGAAAATGAAAATATAATTAAATACAAGGTGACATTTTTCCTGAGGCAGATAAATAGAATACAACAAAAATAACCCCCTTTATGTGATGACCTTAGTTTCATTATATTTCAGGAGGGTACTTCACTGAGATCAGTTACAGCTAAAGACTAAACAAGACTGATCAAGCACAATGCACTCTTCCCACTCAGGGCACTCCCACATTAAATAATCAGCTCATTTAAACATTCAGACATGATGGTTTTCAATATATTTACTGATTACAATGATAAAAATGTGATTATGTAAAATATCTGTGTGACAAGTAAACTGGTTATTTTCTTAAGTGTGCACTGTTACAAGAAAATAAAAGGAAATTCTAGAACCACATGTATACACATTCTTCATAGTTATGGAATGTTGATTATTGCTAAGAATGAGAATTTTAAAAGTAATCTATAAATTGTTTTGCTAAGAAATCTGCTGACAGGGAATATACTAATGGTGCAGACTGTGTTAACTTCTTTAACAGTTTATACTTGTTTTATTTAAGGCAAGATCCCTAAAACTGAACTCAAGATAAATAAAATATATAACCAAGTATCCATATAATCAATGGAGAAGCAAAGGGGAAAGTTGACTTGGTCCAAGACAGTGTCCAAGACAGTTTGGATTAATTTGTTTCAAGAAAAGTCTAATCCTCACTGTAGCCTACAGAGAGAAACAAGGTGATTAACTTAGACCACAGCCAGTGTTTGGGCAGCTTTGATAGTAGATTTTAAGGAATGGTAGGAGGAGAAAAAAAAAAATCTATTTGTGCCTGAAAAAATAAATGATTTGCGTTAGAGCTATGTGTCTGAGGCCAGTACTGATGAAAGCACAAAGGAGTCTTGGATGTATAACATGTAAATTAGATATTTCACGCTGACCGATGGATTTTAATGGCAAACTGAAGGAGAAAAAAATTGTTTTTTCTGGGACCAACAGACATTAGCCATTTAGGCAGATAGAGGTGACTAGAATATGGCACTGGCAAATGTTAAAAATCCACTTGTAGCTTTCTGTGCGTACATATGACAGGAAAAACACTGTCTGGGAGCAAAGAAAGATAAGCCTGTGTATTTAAGCCACAGAAAATTAATTTAGATTAATGCAGTGAAAGAAAAAAGGACAAATTGTTATCCTTAACATTTTTCAGAGGCAGTAAAGAAAATCATAGAATCATAGGTTGGGAAAGTCCTCCAAAATCATCAAGTCCAAACTTTGACTGACCACTACCAACCACAGCACTAAGTGCCATGACAAGTCATTTCTTGAACACCTTCAGGAATGGTGACCCCACCACCTCTCTGGGAAGTCCATTCTAATGCATGACAACCCTCGAAGGGAAGAAATTAGTCCTGGGAATTCATGGTATATGAAACTACTATGTGAATATTTCCCAAGATCTAAGGATTTCCAAAGTCAAATTAGAGTGCCAGAATATGCTTCTGTTTCTTCTTGCTAAAATGTTATTATGATTAGTTACCAAATGAATAAATGTGAACAAACTTAAAAGGGATAATCACATAAGAGTGTTGAACAAAATCAGAATGTCCATGCTATAAAAATTGAAATCATCACTAATTATTTATGACTCCTTTTGCAGAACTATCCAGCTGCTCATTTTAAGGTACTGGTGGACAGCACAGCTGCATTTTGTAACACGTGACATAGAAGGAAGAAATCTATCTTGACTCAAATATTTAAATTTCTTCTTCAGCTTTGTCAATGTCAATGGTGTTAAAGTGTTTTTGTCCCCATAGCTAAATATCCCAATTTCCATCTGCACTTCAAAATCACAAACTACTTCTCACAACTTCCTTCATGTCAAAATCTCCATTTCCCCTTTCAACCAGCTGCAGAAATATGTGATGCCTCAAAATAAAACTGTTTTGATGTTAAAAACACTGTTTAGTGGAACTGAACAAGGGATATTTCCAATGCTCAATACAATTCATTGCTGCAGTAATTCAGAGGTCACTGGAGGAGCATTAGCAAAGAATCAAACCTATCACAGCATAGTGGTATCTTTTTCTCTCTAATAAGTTCATTGCATTAGGAAATAACATGGCATGTGTCGACACAAGTCTTGACACATTAACCAGAAGGTGTTAACAGTCCTCTGTATTCCTTGTGGGACTTGAATAGTGAGACACAATATGTTGTGAGGAATTTTTCTGTCATCCTGAGATATATTAGTTTTATATAATTGCACCAAAGTATTTCTGATCTTTTGAAATTGCTGGGTTTATATTACTATCTGGCACTTTATATATCCACAGGCATATACATATATGTTTGCATATGTGAATAAACCTGTGATAGATGTTTGAAGTGTGGTGTCTACCATTTTAAAAAGTTAGAATCTAGAATACATGCAAAATTCCTGGTATTAACTTTGAATTAACTGCTGTAGGCTGTCAGATGCCCACCAAGCCATTATCCTCAGCTCCTCTCACCAGAACCAGAGAAGCAAATACAATGAAAAAGCTCTCAGGAAAGATAAAGAGGCAGACATTTTTTCACTAATTATTGCCACAAAAGCCCCAAACTTGAATCAGGGAAATTACTTTAATTTAATGCCATTTGAAAACAGAGTACAATAGTTAGACACAAACCCAAAACTAAACCCATCTTCCTTCCATATGCCCTTAGTCCCAGGTTTACATCCTCCTACTGACCTCGAGCGACAGAAGTGGATGAGCAAGGAGGGTTATAGTCAGAAACTCCTCTCTCACTGATGGGCTCAGCTTAGGCCAGCAGTGGGTCTGTCTCAAAGCTGGCTGGAATTGGCTTTTACACTGGGGAGCTCCTGGTGCCTTCTCACAGCACTCACCCCTGCAGTGTCCCTGCTACCAAAACCTGTCATGTAAACCAAATAAAGTAGCTCTACCAGATTTAATTGCTTTTGATCTGGAGAACAGAACTGCAAGAAAAAGAAAAAAAAGTTTAGTCCCTGAAATTGTTCATTCAATATTTAATTTCTTCACTAAAACAGCAAACATGGCTGAACTTTTGGAACCAAGACAATAACATATACAGTAAACTATCACATTGTCATGAAGCAGTAGTGAAGTCCAGATTTTATTGATATTAGATGGTTTTAAATTACACAATAAGTAATCTCTTACCAACCAAAGCTGGATGCTGTGCCACTCTAAAATTCAAGAACCTTAATTTTATTAGTTGAGAAATTTACGTTGGGCAGGACCATGACTTAAGTAAGATATAACAAATAAAACACCTTATCTTAGATAACCTTTGATATAACAGCTCATCTGTCTTCTGAGGTACCCTAGTGGTGTTGCATCTTCTCTTCATTAGTCATTAATTTGGGCAGTAATTTTTTTTTAAAAAAGCTCTGCCTGAAGATTGTAGATAAATCTGGTCATCCTAGTGATATTCGTACTGTACTTACTTGTCCTGGTAAATTAATTTGAGACAAATTCTTTCCCTAGTCACTCCATATGACTATTTATCATCCTTAGTGTAATAATCTTTGAGGAAAAACTAGAATAAAAAGGTTCTTAAACTGGATTTAATCAACCATACTGAGGAGCAAATTGTAGCAGTTTTGGTTCACAAGTACTGAGAAGCAATGAGAAACAGTTTCAGAAAAAAAAAATTCATTTTTATGAACTTTGGTGCTTATCAACACTTCATGAACTTTTGGAATTAATTTTCATGGTCAGCTACAAGAGTAAAATTCCAAGGAGAACTCTGATACACTTCTAAAAGCCCTAAATACATTCAGATCATGTAAGCTGACCTGACACCTAGGGAGAGCACCACAGGACAGAAGGGTCTTGATAATGGCATCAGATAATGGTACATATGTAGTGATCTTTCCATTCTCTTCCTACTATGCAGAGAGAGATTGTTCTCCTGTGGCTTCAATGATAGACTAACAGTGCCTCTGCAATCAAGTGCTTTTATTTAAACAGACTCTCCTCTCCTAAGCTTTGCTGAATGTGTCTGAATTTCACCCTGATGTAGAAAGCCAGTACAAAGATTATCTATCTTACTGATACTCCTCTTGAAAAACTTTAGCCTAAAGGAGTCAGCAATGGGTCATATTCGAATCTCTCTGTAAATCAGAGAACCATAGATTATGCTGAATTCAAAGCGACCCACAGGGATCATCAAAGTCCAACTGATGGCCAGGCACAGGACATCAAGAGTTACATCATGTGCTTGAGAGCATTGTACAAATGCTTCTTGAACTCTGTCAGATTTGGTGGTGTGACCACTTCGCTGGAGAGCCTGTTCAAGTGCCTGACTATCCTCTAGGTGAAGAACCTTTTCCTAATACCCAACATAAACTACCCCTGATGCAGCTTAATATCATTCCCTGGTGTCCTGTCACTGATTATCAGAGATAAGAGATCAGTGCCTGCCCCTCTGCTTCCTCTTGGGAGGACTCTCCCCTCAGTCTCCTCTTCTTCAGGCTGAACAGACAAAGTGAGCTCAGCCACTCCTCATATGGCCATGCAGCGTTGAAGGGAAGGAAGAGGGGTCTCTGCCTTCCCCTTTGTCCGAGAGGAGCAGAGAAGGGAGACAGAGACAAAGGAGTCCAAGCAAGTCCAGGCAAAGGAGAGCAAGAGAGTCTGTTTATTCAATCCACAAGGTATTATCAGATCTCAGGAGGCAGACCCAAGATCTGGGCTGGATTGGGGAAAACTGAGGAAAGGGCAGGGTCAAAGGTGCATTAACCAATGAATTTAGGAAAGCGGGAGGGCTGGCTGGAGCCCTGGGCCGGGCCGCC
>JAWWEV010000001.1:13034139-13048403 GCA_035583235.1 Hafferia zeledoni
TTTTTTTTCCCCCCCCCCCCCCCCCCCCCCCTTTTTATTGATTGTAGGCTTTTATGCACTTGAAAACAGAGGATATTGGGCAATCATCAATGAGTATGTTTCTCACCATGTTCCAGACTGAGATCTTAATATCAATTTTAAGCTATGTGCCTTAATTCTGCCATTGTTTATTTATGTGTTACCTCTTTCATAAAAGGAGCAATAATGTTAACATCAGAATTCTTCATATAGAAACATAATTCTTAAAAACTAATACTGTAAACCACTGAAGCTACAAGAACATAAAAAAAAAAAAAAACATACTGTTTGTAAGCAGTTATAAAATTGCATTTAAAGGATGAAATCTATGAATATCATAGTGCTTGAAAATGCACACAGGGGCAGCAAATGTTCAATATCACTGCTGGGATGATACAGAAATAAAAATACAGTCATGCTTTTCTTTGTGTTTTTCACACAGTTTATATCAGCAGTTCTACAGTTTTTAATACTTGTCTAACCTCAAGGGAAAATAATATCCCCCTATATTATCACACAGTTTTGGTCACTGTGTGTCAGAAGAGAGACAGAAATAACATACAAACCAGCAGAAGCACTTGTCTGATTGTACCTATGCTGAATTAATTTAAATTAGTGACTCACCTCCATCATGCCCAAGGATCCATGAGACTGTCAGCAAAAACATAACTAAATTAGATCAAACTTGTTTCCAAGAGTGGGAAGAGTGAACAAATTCTTGATTATCAGGCTTTGCAAGAACTTGATCCCAGCTGTGACTACATGGAGATGTACAGCAGGAGGGTAATACAGCAGATCTAGATACAAACACTCTCTCGAGGCCAGAAGGAGAAGTTGAAGGCTGCACATTAGTAATATTGTTGGCAAATATATTTTCTATTTTGCTACAATATTTTCTATTTATAAATAATTTATTTTTTACAACTAATATTTCAAGATATTTCATTGTTTGTATTTTTAATAAAACAGCATGTATCCTATATAGAATGAATCTGTCACAACTTCAGCTTTTTAAGCGACTAATTAACAATAATAAACCAAAGTATTTATTGCAGAAAAGCATGGAATCCTAGCATAAATACTAGAAGTGACTGTCATATCCCTACTAACTCTTTCAGTTGTTTTTTATCTTCATGGTTAATAATGTATGTCTTTTTACCAATTTTAATTTATATAGGCTTGAATTTTGGCCAATGAACTTCTTTGTGCTACTTTAGTCTAGTAAATTCAAGTGTCCTGTTCCATTAAAAATCTTTTCAATTACTGATGATTCTACTAAATTACCTTTTTAACCTTCCTTTGGATAAACTAGCAGAACAGTAAATGTTAAGAACCCATGTAGATTGGCCAGATGGCTTATGGGAAATATAACTCCACCTTCATGTCTTTCATTAGCTCTACTCTGTATAATGTAAATTTTTCTAATCAGATGAAGTGGCCCAGAATTGTATAGCCCTCCCATTCAGATATTACCTAAATGCATGCAGCTCAGAATAATTTATCTAATGCATTTAATCTAAAATGCTGTATAATTTAAATAGTTTTTTCATTATCTTTGAGATCCTGTTGCCTTTAAAGAATTTTTAAATTAAAACAACTTAAAACCAAGATTATCTCATTTAGTGTCATTTCATCTATAATGGTGTCTGGAAGTCAACTTTATTGATGACCAGCAGGCTACCATAAGAAGTCAAAGTGAAATCAGCAATTCAATTATAATAGAGTTGCGTTCTTTTAACTGTAAATTGTAATTCTAGCATGTGTTCCACACTACTTATGACAGTTTGATATCCGCATTCCTGTATGATCATTTCTTAAAACACAGCTTTGCCTTGTTTTGTGTTTTCACTGACTCATTCCATAGTTCTCTGGGAGAAGAATATTAGTAGATAATGAAGTAAGGTTGTTGAACTGAGATAGGGATGAGCATCTCAACCCTAAGAAAGTGACCTGCCTCAGTCTCCATGATCAGTTCTCTTGGTTCTATGGGAGAAGCAAATTTTCTGAGAAATGAAGGTTTATCATCTACCCATAACTACATGGAAATTACTAGCCCACTGAGGAACCCAAGTGGGCTGGTGATTAATTTTGTGGTTGAAACACATGTGAATTGTGGATAAACAGTTTGTATTTAAACTGCTGGGAGCAGGTAGAGGTGGAATGGTTAAAAAGCTTCAAGCACTACTAATGGTCTCAAAATTACTAGAGTACGTAAAATACATACGTGTATTCTAGCTTACTGGGAAAACTTAATTCCCTCTGTTCAATTAGAATCATATTGTGCTTTTCTTATGAAAGTTTTTCCTTTTGTATCTTCTTTTATTTGTTTGTTTGTTTTTACTCCAAAATCCCTCCTTAGATACACTTTTTTTCTTTTTTTTCTAGAGGGGAGGACACAGGACAGTTATTATTCATTATTATGTGATTAATAGCAGCAGTTAAATGGAGGGGGAAACAAAAAACAAACAAAAAAGAAACAACAAAATGCTAGGAGGTGAAGCAGTGATTTCTACTTCCTAAGCACAAGTTAGCTGGTCTATACTGGACTTTTAAGAAGCTTTGTCAACAAATACTGCATCATGAATTATTCATTTTATCAGCTCTATTAATTCCATTACAACGGTAACTCATCCCTAGGGACTGAGACTCAATTCTCCTTCTGTCTACTGGCATCACAAGGAAATCTAAAGGAGAGAGTGAAAATGTCCCTACCATTCATCACATTATGTTTGGCACATTCAGAAGAGCACATTGTTTATACATGAAGATTAAATATGCATTTATTTGTCACAGTCAAGAATAAAATGATTAATATGACTTCTGAAAACCAAAAAGAGTTTACAAGGGAAACAACCAATCTTGAATTGTAAAATCACAATCAACTTTTTAGCTATACAAGAAAATGATGGAATAATGGGTAATTTTACCACATAACTGAAGACTTGGTGGTGGTTTTGCATCACAGAGCCTCTTCAGATGACAGGTTGATAATGAATGAAGACATTATATCAGATAAAAAGCCTCAAGAAATGCAACCAGAGAGGTTTTGCTATGTCTTAGATTAGTATTGAAATATTTCCTCTTTATCAAAGTGTATTTTAAAAATACTTTGGGATGTTGGGTGGTCTCTGTGAGGAGTGGCTGAGGCTGCCCGGTGCTGGACACAGATGGCTGCAGTCAGCTCCAATCCACCTACTGCAGAACATGGCTGAGCCCTACACTCAGCAAAGCTGGTGGCTTGGTGTCTGAGTGTTCCCTTTGCTCAAACCACAAGGCTTGGCATGCTGAGGGCAAGGAACTGTTATTTCAACACTGGGGCTCTACCTCACATGTGCCAAAAGAAAAAAAAAAAAAGCAATTGAGATGCTGACATAGATTTACCAATGTTCGGTGCTTCAGGAGAGTTGTAAGAAGCTGGCAGTGCTAAGAATCCAAATTTGGAGCTCGTACATCTAGCATCAACCAAAAGGTTAGATAAGGCACTACAGAATAATGGCAGCCACCAAAAATGTATCAGTAAGGGACTTCCCTCACTTGTGTTAGGGAAGGATTTGCAATGCTACCTTAACTTATCCTCTAAACAGTAGATTTCCTGAAGTGCAAGTATCTTGCCCTTTTGAGCAGTATTCTTCTAAGTGGAAATCTCTCAGAACAGATCTCCCTGAAGTTCCTCTGAGAATGAGAGCCACAGATATCTTCTGCAAATTTAACACAATTCCTCACAGAGATGTTGGCCAGAGTAAGAGAATGTTATCAATCCTTCTCCCAGCATAGCTGCTCTCCTGTGTCTATAACATAAAGAGAGGAGGGAAAAGTGAAATGAAGATTTCAGTCAGCTATAATAGTGCTATGGAGAACACTACTTCTGCAGAATCTTTTCTGCCTCTTAGGTTCTCATGTATTTCTACCCGCAGTTAGATGAGTTGCATAATTCAAAAATATGGCTGTACATACTCTTGGCTCTCAAAACTGCAGAGAATTATAAGCATAAAGAGCACAGAACCATAGTCACAAAATCCAAGGAAAATGAAGCATTTCCTAGACCTAGTTACTTGTCTAAATATAATTCAGTCAGTATAGTTAATCAACTTTAACTGTATCTACTTGTTCACATTATGAAGGTCAAATACAAAAATGGATTTGGACTCCAGGCATTTATATGTTACTAGCTACCAATCCCATATATCAATGGCTCATATAGTGAACAAAAATAAACACTTCACTAACTTGATAGTCTGTGGAACAGACAATCTGAAAAAGTTGCAAATAATTAGTGACACATCATATGAGAGAGACCTGGAAGAAGGTCAAGAAATCATACCATGAGAAAGACTCAGACATACATTTAACACAAGAGCTCTCTCTAGGTTATCATGGTTGCATTGTTTTATTAGTGTTGTTAAAGGGAAAAGTAATATGACTCGATAAAGCCAAGCATACAGGCATATTTTCTTTTCACAGCCCAAGAATTCATTTCAAAGAGTTAAATGCCGAAAGTCAGGGAGGTGGGGTATTTTTTCACCTTCTTCAAACATCAGACAACTTAGCACAGAGTCAATGTACAGTGGGACAGAAATCAGACATTTTAGGGTAGCCCTGAGGGATGATTCTTGTAATTTTTTGTAATAGCAACTTGACAGAATAGTCAACAGAACATTATTTTTAATGGTACTGCTAGGTTCTGAGATTATACTCAGCAGGTCGGGGGATCCTGCAGAGATTTCAAACGTAATATTGCAAATTGTGAAATAAAGTGTGTCACTTTAATCCCTGTATTAAGGACAGTCTTTTCAGATAAACTAAGAACCATTGCAGACTTTCTCCCAGCTATACATATGAAGCCAACCTGAGCCTGTTTCACAAGTTGAGCAAAATTTGACTTGGAGGCCATTAGCAAATATAGCAGACACAACTCAAGCTTTAGCAAAATGTCCTTGTGGTCAAAAAAACCCAAAACAAAACAAAACAACAAAACAAAAAAACAAAAAAACAAATGGAGGAAAAGGCTCATTCAATAAGTTATGACCTTGATCATCTTGGTGTTCTTGTATGTACTTAACTCATGCATATGGATAATCTTCCAGACCACAACAGCATTATTCATAAAGTCAGCAAGTATTGGAATAAAGAGTTCAGTCCTAATTTTAAGAGTAATGGTTATTGATTATATTATGGTGTTTGCTGCTTATTAAAACTCTTAGAAATATACCTTATTAAATATAAGTAAAGGAAACCTACTGAGATTTTGATTTCTCTGATTAAAATATTGTTACTTGCATAATAACTGATGCATTGAATAATGTGATGTAGGACATACATGAGCCCTTGGAAGTAAGCATGTAAATGCGCAAGAAAAGGCAAACCAGTTTTTAGTTACGGGGTACCAAAACCATTTGTCCTTTTAAGACAATCAGAGATTGAATTTGAAAACCTTGTAAAATATATAGGAGGGAGTTTTGACTATCAGTTATGAGGTATTTCATCCCCAAGTTCAGTTGTCAGTGAAGTTAGGTTGTCCTTCTCATAAGATTACAGTTAATGGTTGATTTCATAACTGGTGATGTTGTAGTACAAGATTGATAAAAGTGAAACATTAAATCGGCAGAATAAGTTAGTTGAACAATACTGTGAAAACTATTTTAGATCTAATGTACTACTGTACGTCATAGACATTTCAAGGCCAGAAATAATACCTTGTAGGATTTTGTTCTTGTGTTTGTTTTTATGAAGAAGAGCTGTTTTCTTTGTGAGGATTCTGACATATGACATTTCTTTCTGTTCTTGTCAAGATAGAGTAGTTGTAAAAATAATAATAATTGCTACCATTTGTTTCAGAAGCATGCATGGTGTACTTCACTTACTTCATTACAAAATGTGTTATGCTCGTGACTTATTCCTGAAGAGCTATTCCTCATCATAGCATCAGCAAGAGATAGACCTATATATAGACAAAGATAGACTAATCTGAGTGAAAGATGGGCATTTCACCGTCAAATTTTCCTAAGGAAGAAAAATAAATGAGGAAATTATCATGAAAACTATTATTTTTTTTCATATTCTGTAATGATACAGAATAAGAGTGTAATGGCATCATTACAGAATATCATTACAGAATGATCTTGAGGAGTATGGGATGTGCGGTGTTGTACAATACACCGGAGCTCACACTATTTATATGCTCATTATTTCTACAGCCCTTAAGAAAAAGAAGTTTAACTAACTCTGGCTTAGCAGCATTTTATAATTTTTTATGCAGAATGCTTTGCACTCTGGGATCTCTCCTCATGGGCTCTGGAATGCAGGGCCAGCATGAGGGCAGCCTGGTGAAAGAAAAGACCATCTCATGGTTTGCACTTGCCAGTAGGTTTCTGACAAAACTAATTATGTAAACAAAATTTAGGCATGCTGAGCTTTTACCAGCAGATGCCAGGCTGTTTTCCTGAAGAGCAACTAAAGACTTTTGGTTTCCAGCAGGTCAAAACATGGAGAATCAATTTTATCGGCAGCTTGGGAGGCATGTCTTATTATAACATTTAAGAATTTAAGCTACTGTCAGGATATCTAAAGTTTCCTGCTTACAGTCATCAATATCAAAACATGGTAACTTGGGAACACTTAGAAATGTCTGGTTTAGGGTATCATTGTAAAATATTTATCTATTTATAACATTCTCCTTTTAAGAGTAATCATACAATATCTGTACCTGAGAGACTCTTCTAGAATGCCTTTATAGTCAAGGGGATAAAACCAATCCTAGAATATCACCATTCTTATCCTAAAACTTGTAAGACAAAAGAGATTAAATGCATGCAAAATATGTCTCTCACAACTGACCATGTAAGAATTAGATGATTGATTTATAATATTGTGGACATTTAAAGATGGATTAGTCAAAATCTAATTTTCTGCCAAATTTTCCAAGCAAAAGAAATATTTTCTACTAGAAATTCCATGGTTTTTTTTTTTTGTTTTTTTTTTTTTTACTTAAACAGTACTATTTTCCTGTGCATAATCTACTTGAGCTGTAAGTCTAAACCATTTTTTTTCAAACATTTGTTTCTGTAAGTTTGTTCCAAAGTATTTTTCCCATCAAAGTCCCTTATTCCTCTTACTGTAAAGTTGCTTTATTATTTAAATTTTATTGTGTTCAGCTCTATCCATGTTGAAAATGTGAAAGATCTCACAAATTATAAGAAATACATGCATTGCTTCAAAGGGATCAACATTATTCCATACATTTAAAGAATGCTTCATTTCTATGGCAACAAAAATTAAAAGCAACCAAGGGCTTTCTATACTCATCACATTCAACTCACACCTCACAATTTTGTGAGTTCTGGTTTCCTCAGAGTTTCCAAAATATTCCAGAAAGTCCTAACAGTGTCAGACCTCCTGCAGTCCATCCCAGGCAGTTTGACATCTCACAGCAAACCATCTGCAGGGTAAATCATGACTGCTGCTGAAAAGACTAGAGAAAAGAAGACTAGCTGTCCATATAAATACTGAAACAGGGTTTCCCCAACCTAGCAGATGTATCCATGTCTTTACAGAGATGAAAATGAATGGATTGTACTTGGACAAAAGCATTGGTTAAAGAGAAATGGGAAAACAGAACAATAAATAACAGAAAACAGTGAAGGACAAGAGAGCACAGAGAAACCAACAAAACAAGATAGGATTCAAAGCAAAGGTGGGAAACAAACAGTGAAGCAGGATATATTAAGTGATAAATAATACAAAATAAATCTTAATATACATGTGTAGAACAATAAACTTAACTGTAACCAGTGCTGACTAGGAAAATTAGGTCAGGAGAAAATGACAGTATGACCAGTTTCCCAGCTGCAGATTGTGGTCACTGTAGTGAATGGCCTACCCAAATAGCATCAATGTTTTTTACTGATGGCCTCCACCAATTTCCTGAAAGACCTTTCTTTGAAGACTGTCTTTTAGAAATGACACAACATGCAACTCCAGTATTTTGCTGACACCAAGATGTCATTCTCAGAAATAACATGTTTTTAAGGTGCTGCTTCCATAGTGAGACAGTGACAGGGTTTCAAGAGCTAATACACATGGGTTAAGAGAATGGTTCACACACAGGCAGTGGCATTCAATTGCCTTAATACTGCATGGACTTAGGGTATTTTTAGCAGAGTAACAAGTTACAAATAACACTTGCACACATAACATCTTTAATTCAGAATTCAAGAACTACATGAAATGAGTTTTGTGACCTTGATCTGACTGTCAGAAACCAAGAGCCCAGATCAATAAAACCATGTCCTCAGTGGAGGGTAATTAGCAGAGAGCGCCAGCACACTTGCCAGGCACTGAATGGTCAAAAAGCTACACCTCTTTTGCCTCTTGTCAGAAACATGCCATTTTTACTGCTGTTTCTCATGCTGAACTTAGATTTTGGACTAAGCAGAAGAATGAAGTATTCAGAGATATATATCAAGCATTTCTCTTGGAAATTAGATCTTTACAAGTAATTAAGTATATCTTATATTCAGTCCAATTTTAAGTAGAGTTACTGCCACAATAAACAAAATAGTATTTTTTTGCTTCTGATATCCCACATCACCCTCAGAAGGGAAGATGTGCTTCTTACTACATTAATTTTCATTTTCCCTTTCTTAATACAAATCTAATTATCTAATTACCTATCTTTCAACATTTTAAGCAATTTATCTGTAGACTATCCAAACAAAGACACTAAATGATGGCACTTAATGAAACCTTTGCCCACTCTGCTTATGAAACCATAAGTATTTCCTGGACCACATTAGCAATAGCAGGTGCATTTTCAAGCACACACTTGATAATATTGAACAATTCAAGTAATGCACTAGGGAGTAACATCTTATCCACAAACGTTCTTATTATTTAGTTTTTCCCAGTATGCTCTGTAATAGGATGCATAAGAGGAATGGTCAGGTGTCAAGACCTCAAAACTGTTTGAACTGTGAGGTTCTCTGAGCAGGTAGATCATTTCTACTTTACTGAACAGTAAAGAGCGGAAGGGTTCTGACTGGTATGAAACCTGACCAGTCTCACTTGTGACCTCCACCCACATCAGTGGACCTGGGAAGCCCTACTGAAGCTCAGCCCCAGGGCTTTCACTTTTCTACCTGAGCTATGTTGAAGAAGTGCCTGTCTCTGGGCTGGAAGCAGCTGAGCATGAGCCAGCAGCCTGCCCTGCCAGCACAGATTGCTAATATGTACACAGACACAGATGGAAGGTTCAAGGGAGTGTGCATCTTCTCTTCATCACTCATTAGACCCCATCGAGATGCTACATCCAGTTTTGACCACCAAGTACAAGATATCTACAAACTGAAGCAAGGTAAGAGGAGACCTGTCAAATTAGTCAATGCATTTGCCAGAGGCTGAGGGAGCTGAGCTTCACCCTGGAAAAGAGATGGCTGCAGGGAGGGGGATGGGACAAAAAAACAGGTATCAATTAAAACAAGATGTTTAAGGCTAGGTATAACAACAAGAGCTTTTTTTTTTTTTTTTTTTCTTTCCTTCTCTCCAGGACAGTGAAGCATGGGAGTTAATTGTTTCATTAGGTTGTGTGGACTCATGACCTGCTTGGAGATAGCCCTAAGCAGCCTGGGCTAATCCCAGAACTTGCCCTCTGGTTTGAGCAGGAGGTGTGACTACAGATCTCCCAAAGTCCCTTCCCAAATGAGTGATTCCGTGATGACTGTACGGTAGGAATGACTAGGACATTAACTTCAGAAATACAGAACTAATGCTAATTACTCCATTGACATTAGCTAGTATGAAGAGCTAATGACAATGGATTCAAGCTATTATACTCAGTGTGTTATACTGGTAGTGCCATAGCACCATTTCTCTCTGTGTTGCAAGAGGATAACTAAGCTTGTGAACAAGCAATCCTGAGAGAGAAACAAACCATATAGATTGACTATGTCCTGACTTTCCATCAACTAATCATCTCTTCCTTTACTAGGATAAACTTCTGGCATAAGGAAATGAGTGATGCAGAGAAAAGAACAAGTCCTAATGGCTAGTTTTGCATTTCAGTATTTCTGCAGGATCTATGTGTTTACTCTGTTACAACTAAAGTTTTATTATGGGTGAAAACGAACATCTCATATTCCTAGAACTAAGAGTATATTAATGCAATTAATGTTGTATGCTTTGGTAGTCCAAATCATCCAAGTAAAAAAGAAAAGCCTCATTAATAAAATATTAAAATTTATATCTGAGGGTTTGTAGTATCTGCTGCGTTTCTCTGGAGCTATGATCACCCTTTTAAGAGAGCCGTGCACTCCAAGGTTGACAGTTTCAGTCTTCTTGAAGCCTAAGGATGATTATGATGAGCTAGGAGTATCCTGAGGTCTTCACTTGGAGGAGCGTGATGTTGATGGTAAGATATTTTTCCTCCTCAGAACTGGGGTCCTCTTGGCTATCTTTTAATATGTTTTCCCGTCTCCACCTGCTCTCTTTCCCTTGCTTTCAGGGAAGAGATAAAAGCTGTCCCACAGCTCCCCTGTACCTCAAAGGCTGTTTGTCCATCTGGGGCTTCCTGGGCTGCCAGCCCCTTCCCCTGCAGCATTCCCAGAGCTGGAGCTCAGACAGGCTCTCAAGGGGCACTGTGGGAAGCCAGTTCAGCCTTCCTCAGGGCAAGGGCAGTCCAGACACCTCCTGCGATGCAATACAACCCAGTGCCTGCCCCGGCAGTGGCAAAATCATAATTGCAGGGCCAGAGCTCACCTGTGATCTCTGCAGAAAATAATATGGATTATAGGTATGTATCTGATAGTAAATAAGGTACCTGAAAACTGCTAAAAATCTGTGAACAAAAAGGAACATTGTGTTTCTCTTCAGATGTGATGTCTTGAACTCTATTCACCTGTCAGAAATTTTAAGAGGATACTTTGATGTCACTCAGGTAGAAGATAGAGGAGAGAATGAATACTCTGTCAGTGAAATTTCTAATAATTACCTGTTTTAATTATGTGGAAAGGGAAAGCAGATATTTGAAATATCATGGTGAACACTGAAAATTTTTATGATTTTGTGAGTCAAATTTCAGAACCTTTTCCCTGAAGAAGAGATAAATAAGATGAAGAATATTGTTAAGATATTTTTAGAAAGTCGATTACATGTAAGCTGAGGTTGAGAATGTACTCATGTCAAAATCGTTCAAAGCCATATGTACCAGGGGGGCTGTAAATGTGAAAATATTTCTGACTTTAGACCATGGTTTTTAATGTATAGTAACCACAAACCTGACCTGCCAGAAGCCCTTCTTCTGCTAGAGGCTATTAAAACTCCATGATAGATTAGTCAGAAACTTTGGGAGAATAGGTGAAGATCATGCTCATGCTGATGAATTAGGTTTGGGTTTGTGATGTAGACCGTGTCCTTAGTGGGTGATGGAACACAGAATCAAAGAAAAGATGAAAGTGAGTGTTTTGCCCTCTGAGCCACCCTGTTTCTTCATTTCTTTTTTATTTTCTTTCCCCAATATTCTGTTCATCAGCTGCTATTTTGAAAAATTCATGCATGGATGAACATTTTTAACTATGTTGTGTTAATTAAATTTCAACTTCTGAAGTATTAACTAATCAAGCACCTTTTTTGAATCACTGATTCTGAACTGAAGGCTAACTTCGTTTTCAGTGGTAAATTTTTAGCAAATTGCATTTATTCGACAATATATCTTAAGCAAACTTGCAGAATAAAACATAAAGAATTATTGTTAAAATTAACCTGTGATGTGTTTTAGTGCAACACTTTTTTTTTTTTTTAATTTACTTTTTGGATTGCTCAGTAGGAATTTTCTCAAATGTCAGGCCAACAAAGCCTTTCTTCTCATTATTATGGTTTATGAAATCACCTCTAAGAATGTATGAACTCTCTCCAGGGGGGGAAAAAAAAAAAAAAAAAAAAAAAAAGTGGAACAGTGAGGTTAGCTCAAGGTCATGGGGTTGATCTCCTTACAGACCATTCACTTAAGAGCTGGATTCGATGATCCCTGTGGGTCCCTTTCAACTGAATATCTTGTGAAAATACCCTTGATATGTGTGAGGATGACATGAGTGGATGAAAATAAAGTCAATTGATGTATAATTTACAGACATTTTGTACTAATTTGAATAAGCATGGTTTAGACATGTTTTTTCTTAAAAATATAATAATTAATATAACAGACCTGATAATATCTATTATAAAACACTTTTGTAATGCATATCTTAGACCTACAGACATTAATGAGCTTATTACAGATAACACAGCTATCCTTGGGCTTCTGTCTAAGCAGGTTAAATGCTGTGACCTTTTTTTGCCACCAAATCATCTGAGCTGGTGTCTAGAAAATGGTTTTATCCATTCTCTTTATTAACTAGCATGGTAAAAGAAGTGCCTTTATTTGCAACTGAATAGGGAGCAACTGAGCAGAAGAAAAGATACTCAACTTCCATATTTTCATTCATAGATCAGAAATGATTTGTTCAAGCTTCCCCCTAGATTTTCTCAAGTCATGTCCGCAGTGACCCAGCCTTCCTCCCACTGGGTAAGCTTGAATCAGGAGCAGAGTAGCATTCACAGGTTGCTGTTGCCTCTGACCTTCCTTTATCAAGACTTCAAGCACTGCACAGTTTCAGCCCTTTATGGTTCCTTGTGTTAAAACAGATTGAACCTCAACAAAGAATCAGGGGTAAGGGTTCAGCTTCAAATCCTGTCAAGGTTTCCTAGATGAATTTGAGTGGGTCACTGTTCATTCTACATCCATTGTCCTATCTGGAAAAAAAAAAAAAAGAGGAATAAAAAAAAGATTTGCTGCTTTATAATAGTACTTCAATATGTACAAATCATGAGTTATTAATCCTAGGTATTACTACTATCTCTTTTAATTATCTTAGTCAGTGAAACACTTGATTCAGGATGCACTTAAAATTTATAATCTAAGTTTGTATTCAAAATTAGGGGGGCAACAGAAGTAAATAAAATAAAATAAAAACCACAAACAAACAAAAACAAACAAACAAACAAACAAACAACAAAACCACCCAACAAACTGTTGGTTTTGTGTCAGGGTGTAGGTTTTTATGAATGACAGCCACAGAAGCCCACAGGCAATCTACACATAATCAAGGATTTTTATGTTGTCTTCAACCGAGTGTGTATATTTACAAAAGGTTTATGCTAATATAACTTAAAATGTCATAGGATTTCCTTTTAGTCATTCTAAGAGGTTCGTTACCTGTTTACAGATTTACAATAACACAAAAAGACTTAAAAGCTACCCAGAACTGTCTTTTCTTATTGGGTCTGAGCTTGCAAACTACTTTTTTTCTCCTGCAGTTTACTGACGTTAAAGAAATATTCATGAATTTTTATTTAAACATTTAACCTCTTACTTTTAAATGGTTCTACTCATGGTTTATTTCTTTCTTAATCCAGATGTTCCAAAATTACCCCCTGCAAAATCTACTGAAGGCAATTGATAATCTAACAACAATGCAAAAGTCAAGTTTAAATTGTGGTGTTAGATAAAAGCAGATATATAAAATAATTCTTCCCATTCTGAATTTGTGCTTTAGTGATTTTACAATCAGGAAAAAAACTTAACAAATACACAAAAGTACTTTCTTTGATTCATTTATTGTAAAGGATCCTATTTCATTTGCATTTGAACCTATCAATTTAATATTAGAATTTATTTTCATTAACCTGATGTCTTGAAATGAGATGCAGTGGAGCCAAACTAATTTAATTATTTTATCAAATGTGTTGACTTTAATAACTCTTACTTCTTTCTTAGAAACAGAGATTGAAAATTGTAATTATATTTAATATATAAATAATTGTTGAATTATCCAAGAAAAAACACCACATGATATTTGATAAAACTTAAATATTTTTAAAATATTTCTAGCATTTTCTTTATAGTAAGGTAGCCCTTGAAAGTATTCAGAAAATGTTCATTTAAGGTGGCTGTAACTTTTTAATTATGATGTTCTAAACAAACCGATATTTTGCTTTATCTTTTATTTCTCTGAAATCTCTCTTTTGCAATTTCTTGTGTGCTCATCAGCGGGAGTTGATGAGTTTGAACATGAGTTATATATAAACATGTATACATTTAATGCATATATATTACCTTAACATACTTAAATCCAATTGTCCGTTCTCATAAAGCTCTCAGGCATATTGCAGTGTGTAATACCATGAGATAAAATGTTTGAGAAAGCATCAGAATGTCG
>JAWWEV010000001.1:13050621-13075218 GCA_035583235.1 Hafferia zeledoni
CCAGGACAACAACAAACTTGGAGAAAAACAAGATGCAAGCCTAGGACTGCCCCCTGGGACGGTCCCTGCCCTTTCCTTGATCAGGACTGGATTCTGTGTATGGACAGCAGCCTGTAACCTATGAGATGGCTTGCAGAGATGTGCGGGGCATGGCTTTAGGGGTTAAATGAGTTGCTACTTGTAATAAAGTTGGATTTGCTTGAGAACATCATAATGGTGTGGTGCAATCCCGTCTGGCGGTCTGCAACAGTCTTGATTCTTGTTTTGTGTAATTTTCCCCTTCTGCTCCCAAGCTTCTAAATGTTGGGTTTTGTTGGGTTTTTTTTCAAATAGTGAGATACTAATATAAGATCTAGGCTTTTTGATAGAAGGGCTAAAATACAAATGATACTGTTGTAGTGATAAAAAAGGAAGGATTAAAAATTATATCAGAATTGAAAAAGAGAAAAATTTTGGTGAAAGGAAAAAAGAAAAAAAAGCCAATCCAGTCACAGTCATTACTTGTTCAGTCAATTACCATTATTTATAACTTGGGCTCCAGTTTAGTATTCAGGATTACGGGTATGTGTGCTGTAGATATTGTAAGTTCTAATTGATATCACTCCATTTTATTGTGTTTTCAAAGGGCTTCAAATTTCTTTCTAATTTAAAATATATTATCAATACAAAAAATTGAGAGATATCCCTTTTCCCTACAAAGTACTTCAGAATGTGTAATTTAAAAAACAAAAATCAAAAAAAGAAAAATAGTGAAGTGAAAAACCACAATCATCTCATAAATAACCTGAATTATGTAATACATTTTAGACATAACTACATATTGCATTTATATTTTGAAAATATTTTTTCTTATAGTTATAGTTTATATTAAATTTACTGCCTCCATCCTTCCCGTTCACCAAGTCAAAGAAGCAATAGGTATCACTAGGTAGACTCTCAGCAAAAATCTTCCCCAGACCGGGAAGTCCTACAACATGCTTGACATTTTCTATGTGTAGTAGTTTTAGTTAGGCCCCAAATTAGCAGGCTCAGAGAATCTACATAGATTAGGAGAGACAGGTATTACCTGACTTAAGTAACCAAAGAAATATTTCATACCAGATGACACAAACCTGAGATATGAATACAGGACTAGGAGCTGTTCACTCAGTTCCACTGTGGCTGAAGTAAAGGCAAGACAGGAAGCTGCTGTCTTGCTGTCTGGGCTCTGCTTACATTTTATTTTAGTTTCAGGGAAGTAGAAACAATTTGTTGTTATACTTCCTGTTTCTTGCTGGGTGTCTTTTGGGGTGCTTATGGATTTAGAGTGATGGAATCTGTTTTTCAGTGGGAGGTAGAAAATTGTTCTTATATCTAACTTGTATATGTGTGTGTTATATTGTAGTGTGACAGAAATTAAAATTGTTGACATTTTTGGTCTGTGTTTCAGCCAGCCATCTGGACAAAGTTTATATTATTTCCTACCTTGTTGCTAGTAACAAGAAGAGATAAAGTAGAAACTTTGCCCTTAAAGACAGAGCTAGCTATAAGGTAAAAATATTTGGTCTATTCTGATTGGCTAGTTGCAGTTAGAGGTCGTTTGAAGGAGAAACTACAGGAAGAGGAGGAGAAAGGCTGCCCCCAGACTCAAATAAAGGAAGACCCCTGGGCAATTATGCACATGATCAGGGGCATTCCAATACCCACACATATGCGCAGAAAGAAAACTGTTATATAACAAATGGGTGGAAACGGTGACTTCAGCCTGGGCGATTTTGGGGCGGTACAGGACAAACCTACTCAGTCACACATCACTGGCCACCTGTATTTTTTAAGGGCAGATGACTAGTGCACTGGTTTTTTTGGCCTGCTTGCCACGCAGGAAATCCTTGCATTTTCAAATAATGGGAACACCTGTTACTACAGTGAGTCAGCTAGTGCACTTGGTCTCAGCTTCTTCCTCTGGAAAATCTAAATGTGTGGGTCAGTAAGACATTAGTGTCACCAGCACCCCCCTTGGTGAGTGGGGAGTGTTGGCAGTTGGCATTTTTCCAGCTCAACCCAAGACACTATGCAACAGGAATGGAAAATTTTAGCTAAAATCTCCCCCAGCTGCCAAGGACTTTCCAAAGATTCTTTGTAGGCCAGATTTTTTGGGTCATGACTTGGTCCTATTCTGGTTCTGCAGAGCAGGATTTTCTTGGTATTTTTTTCATTGTATGACTTGACTAGTTTTGTTTGCTCTCCCTCTCTTCACTATTCTCTGTGTGACGTTTGGTATTGCAAATCCCACCATAGGACGAGGCCTTATAAATATAGCTGGAGTCACTTCTCATGAGGAAGCACAGGGGCCAGGTACATCCCATTGTGCCATCTGACCTGTGTCTCTGTATCCCAGTAGACTACAAACAATTTCTGGAATAAAAAGCCATGCTAGTTCCCCCTTAAAGCTGGAAAGATACTCTGCTTATTCCTACACATTCTTTTTCTTGGAATACAATTATGTAAGGGAGAAAGAAAAATAAAGTATGGTGTGGGTAATAAGGTGTGGTAGCTCTAAAAAAACAGATGGCAGCTACAAAGTCCAGTATTCCAGCACCTAGTAAGGTGATGCATCCAAAATTGTAAAAAGCAGCCTTATAGTGTATTTCTCATTTGTAAATGTTTTCAACATGCAGGTAAAGGCACCTGTCCAACCTCTGGGTAAAGATTGTTATGGTCTTGGTACATGACTCTGCCCTGTCTGGAAGACCTAACTGTTTTTCCATATCAGTAGGAAGCTTTACCTACCCCACCTTCATCTATGAAGATGTACAAGTTGTGTGCACGCATCAAGCCATACTTTATTATGTGAATAAATGCAGGCAAATATGCTAACAGTGTTAATAAACTAACAATCCATGAGTATCTGTGCTCCAACACTTCAATTTCAGAGTTCTCTTAATGAAGATGTTCCTGTAAATGATAGATACACATCTATACAGTTTATGTAAATGTGTATCTGTATAAATTTACAGTAAAATACTAACCACTCATATTTCACAAATTTGATGGGTGAGATATTGAAATAATTATTCTAATACTCCTACAATTTACTTTTATAATTATGGAACAAAGGTTTCGTATTTTTCTTAATCATCTAATCATATTATTCTACTTTGGATTTGGCTACTGAAATATTTTTTAATTTGAGGGTAGATGTAATAACAAGATGAAATAAAATCAATTTGTCCTCCAAAATCAAAATTACTTTGAGGGGAAAAAACCAAAGCTAATCAAATATCGCTGTGAATCTATTTCTTCTTATTTACAACCACTGACTGAAAACAATAGATCAATTTAAGAATAAACTATAAAATATTTTAAGTATCCTCTTTCATTTTTAATGCATTCATTCTTTTGGTTTGTTTTGTTGCAGTTCTTTTTCCTAGCTGGTAAATCAGAAATGATGCAATTTTCAGCAATTTTTCCTTGCCCCTGTAAGCTTATAAGGTCAAATAGCAAATATCAGTGTTTATATTCCTCACCAGCATTATTTACTTGACAATATCTATTACTTGCTATGCAGTGTGGATTTCTGACCTGTATTGAAATCAATTTCTTAAGAGAGCAAGGATACTATTGCTAGATTTAAAAATAAGAAGAGACAGAATCTGTCCATTTACCCAGTCATGCTCTATATCATGACATTATAGACAGTATATTATTTGTCTGGGATATGAGACAGGAGATCTAATCCCCCTTCTATGAGAATTAGTTGAAGTCTTCACCATGCTGTAACAGCTGGAGAACCTTCTTTTCCTGTGTGATGCAAATTCATTCTCTGATGTTGATGTGCAGAAGCCAGAGCAGCTACTTTGGGGTCGTGACACAGCAGAGTCTAAGGGTGTTTACATTAGGGTGACACCCGATAAAGTATCTATTTAATATTTAGTACACCGGTATTCTATTTGCTGTCCTCATTTTGAATGAGACAACCCAAACATCATTTTTTTGCTTTTATTTTTTTTTTGTATGAGAGTTTGTAGTCTTTCTAATTAGCAAGAAACGTATATCCAAGCTCTAATACCTATTGCTGTACTGTGTCTTATGCTCAGAAGTTTTTTGTTTTCCTTCTTTGAAACATGTATATTCTGAATGGATATATGGATAGAGTAGAAAAAGCAGATGTAATTGAGATGTCATCAAGGGGACAAGACATCCTCATTGTCCTGATAATTACTGGTCCTTAAACTGTGGAAATAACAAGATCTGTTGAAGAGATTGAATATTCTGACCACTGAAAAGGAAAGTAACTTTGCTGCTCTCAGCTCATTACGCTCTGCCAAATCATTGCCTATTTCACAGATGCTGACAATAGTTACTGCGCCAAAAATGTCACAATTAAGTGATAAAAACAGATGTAAATTCACTTTGTCATCTTCTTTAAGTTTTTTGAACAATCTGTGAAATCACAGATTTTTATGAACTTTCATCTGAGACAGAATGCCTTACTCTTAACTCTGAAAGCGATTTGTATTAACTTCATAAATATCCAAAGCAAACAAAAAATGTCAACAAGCATTTGAAATTGTGCACCAGATCCACCTAAGTTAACTCTGGCCTTGTCCTTCCATGTAGAGCATCTCTGTGGTAGTTTTGGCCTAGTAGGCCTTAGTTTTAGTTAGGTCTTAGTTTTAGTAGGCCTCAGTTTAGTAGGCCCTGATAATGTTACGTAGATTAGAAGGGACAGATGTCACCTGACTTAAGCAATCAAAGAGGTATTTCATACTAGCTGATGTCAACACAAGTATAAATACAATGGAGGAGGAGGTGCTTGGTCTTTCTAATCATGGCTGTAGCCCTAGGAGGACGTGTTGCTGTTGTTCTGCTGAGATGAGGCCTCACTGCCACCCCACCGCTGTGTTATCTTGGGAAGTGTCTTGAGTTGAGCTGACAAAATGCCAACTGCTCAACACTGTATCAGAGCTTCCCCCCGCCAAGAAAAGGGAGGAAAGGAAAAAAACTATCAAACTATGTTTATGCTTAAACTAACTATATATATTTATACAGAAAAGAGAAAATTAAGAGAAACTACAATATAACACACACTTACACAAGTTAGAAATAACAAGAAATAACTCCCTACTCCCCATTGAAAACAGATTCTATCACTCTAGGTCTATAAGCACCCTAAAAGACACCCAGCAAGAAATAGAAAGTATAACAACAAAATGTTTCTACTTCCCTGAATTCAAACAAAATGCAAGTAGCGGCAGCAGCATCAGGGCCCACACAGCAAGACAGCAGCTGCATGTCCTGCCTCTGCTTTGTCCATGATGGAACTGAGATGTCCTAATTCAGCAGGTGGGACTGTGTGGGGGAGACCCAAGCTATGTATTCTACCCCCTCTATTCATTTCCCAAGAATAATGGACCATTTGCAGCAGTCCAGGGCACACCCGACTCCTCAGGCTGTGAGCTGGGTGTGAAAGAAGCCTGTGAGATAAGAGCTGTGATAACTCCCCTCCAGGGAGTCATTAGCACCTTCACACCCAGCCTGAGGTGTCATGTCTGCTAATGGGCCAGCAACCATTCCAAAATACCCCATGACTCACAGAATCAGATGACTCATTTTGTAACTCCCCACCCTGGGGGAGGGACTGGGTGCTCTCACTTGAACCTGAGGGTATATAATCTGGGGGTTTAAAGACCTCAGGGAACCACTGGTTGGATCCAGAGGAGAAGCAGAACCTCAATAGGAGGAGACCATCACTTTCAACCAGATTGTGACCACCACTCTCAACCAGACTGGGACCATCACCTGCACCAACAGGTTTCTCACTTCCTTCCACTTTTGACTTGGGGAACCATATGGGGTTTGTAGCCCAGGGTGCTGGGTCATACTTCTGGGTTTTGTGGGTTAAAACCCATTTCTTTCTGTGCCATTGTATTTATTGTAATATTGTTATTAAATTGTAACTCTGACTTAATAATCTCTTTTGTATTGAGTTCATTTCTCCTGCCGGTTTACCTTTAAACCAGCACATGAGAGAACACTTCCCACTCTTGTATTCATATCTCAGGTTTGCGTCTTCTGGTATGAAATATTTCTTTGGTTACTTAGGTGATACCTGTCTCTCCTAGTCTATGTAGATTCTCTGAGACTGCTAATTTGAGGCTTAGCTAAAACTACACAGGACGTAAACATTTTATTGTCAGCTTCTCCCTTTTCCTTGCTGAGTGTTTATTAGGAAGAGTCTTGGGATGCTGGAGTGGTGGGATCTGCTTTTGGTGGGAGATCGAGGATTGTTGTCATTTCTAACTTTTGTGGGTGTATGTTATATTGTAGTTTGCTTTTAATTTTCCCTCTTTAGTGTAAATATATAGACCAGTTCTGTTTTAAGTATAAGTTATGGAGTTTTTTTCTCCCTTTTCTCAGCAGGGAAGGAGCTTTGTTGTGTGGTTAAATACTTAGCATTTTGCCAAGGTTTCAAACTAAAACACTCTCACTGAAATAAATACGTCATTTTCTGTTAGTTTATTCCATTAACATAATTTGCCCCATGTATTCATTATTTTAAAATGAGATAAATATATTAAAAAAATAAGGAAATATGCAGATCTCATTTTTTGGTGGGGCAAACAGAGGAGCTCATTATGGATACTTTGGATGGGAGCTGTCTTTGTAGTAAATACAGAGTCAGGTTGTGATGATCACTGAAGTGAACATATCATTATGATAATTCCTATTTTTTATACTCTATATCTTCTTGTGCCCCTGAAACTGTGCCTTGAAAAGTGATACCAATCTTTTTGTAGTAATATTGTAAAGAAATAGCTTGAACTGATTTATGCTCGGAATGATCAAGGATACAAGTAAAAGCACAGCTTCAGAGAACCATACACATCTTTGTCAGCTGTGCTTTCATGCAAATGTTTAAAAAAGTATCACAAGTTTCAAAACCTGTTATTTCTGTTTTAAAGATCCTAACAAACTTTCTTACTGCATCTACATTTAGAAGTCATGTATTCCAAGCACAATTACCTTCAAGGTTTTTTGTTCATGATATTAAGACCTATACCAAGGAAGTTTTGTGAAGTCATCACTATTAAAAATTTATATACCTTAGTTTATACTCATAGGTGTTGGCAATGTTCCTTACCTTTTTGTCAGGGAGAAATTCATGTACACTCTCTGCAGTCAATGAACAGTTAAACCTACGGGGCTCTTTTCAGATAGGAATGAATTTTCTAAGGATGGCAAGTGACTGAAGCTGTGACTGCAGCAAAGTAGTGCAGGAGAGAAGAGATAATGCACTATCAAATCACTTTCAGTGTTGGAGATTATAGGAACACCCAGGGCTGAACTTCCATTCAGCAGAAGTTGTCCAAGAAAAAAGGATATAATGAGAGACTTCATCTTAGAGCAGTATGCTCCTCAGCAAGAAAAGACTGAAATTTATCTAACAGACTGCTGCTTATTTCCTGGGAGATGTTTGAATTGACTTTAGAGATAGGTGACTTGTTATTCCACTAGCAGGGGAGAACACAGAAAACAAAGTGAAACCAAGCTACAGCAAGAGCTAAAGGAGAAGAGATTATATACTTAGTTTGTTGGGGGTTTTTCCCTTTCTCTGACTCAGAAGAAAGCAATTGCTTTTTTTCTTCTCCACAATCTTGGCATATTAGTAAAATAAACTTGTTTTACTTTACTTAAAAGTTTGCCCAGACTGTGAATCACCAAACAGTCCAGAGCTGAAATCAAGGCATGGAATTTCAGCTGTGGAAATCTGAATCTCAGAAGTGAGTTTTCTGTAATTCACTTGTCTGCATCCACCAGAAAGTAAAGGTGTGACTGCTTGTTCTGACAACTGAGGGAGCTGGAATAAGAAGTGAATGTATCCCTGGCAAGTGTAAATGGGAGTATTTTTGAGACTGCATGTATCATCTCCATGGACATCACCTGTACCTTAGCAGAAAAGATAGCACTGGGGGAACATCAAGAGAGTGGCAATAAAAATAAACTCTCTCAAAATCTGGGAACTAAGAATACATGTAGAGGAAATTGGATAATATTTATAGAAATCATAGCACCAATGCCAAGGTATAAATAACATATATTGAAATAATAATGATGATTGATGGTCCTATGAACAGGAAAGATAACCTACAGGCTTATACAACCACAAAAAATTTGGATAATTCTTACATTTGTTTGCAGAGAACATTGGTTAATCTCCCCAGGATTCTGGAAATGTAGCCTGGCTTGTGAACAACTGATGTTGCTGTAAGGAATCAGAGACCAGGATGTCAATGGCAGTGGGACTTAGTAGTGACACTCGTGACATGGGTTGTAATAAACCTGTCACAAGAGATCATCATAAAGTTTCATGATAGCTATGAGGAGTTAAATACACTTCATACAGATCCCTGAACCTCAGCAAACTGGAACAGAAAGTTGCTACTGTGGGATTCCTTCTGGTCTTCTCAGAAGTTCACTACCAACATGTAGCAGAGTGCATTGCACCAAACGTGCTGACTTGTGAAATAAATCCATTTGTGACATCCTGTTCCTGTTGTTGTGGTTCCCTGCTGGCTTTGGGTGGCTATTCAGTCCTTTTGGTCCCTACCAAGTGACCTGTCAAGCCTACATCACAACTCCCTCCTTTAACCTGACATAAAGACAGTATGGACACAAACTAATGGCTTTCTACTCACAAACTCATCTCTAACTGTATACTAATGCTAGAGTAGAAACGAGTGTGCATGGTGTCATTGTTTTTGCAGTGGTCTTAAACCCTCAGTGACAATTCTGTAGTGCTGGGCCTGACCACCTACTACACCTAATCTTCATGCAAACTGAACTAAAAGTTCCTTCTAGACAATCTGACTGTACATCTCTGGAGAAAGGGTCTTGACTGTCAGTGTGACAGCTGCCTGAAAAGGGAGGCAGTGGGAAAGTGGGCAGTGGAGTATGAGATAGAGAAATGAGACATTAGATGGACCAGAAACATCTAAATGAGGAATTAAGTGCTGAGAGGACCTCAAGGTGAGACAGTTGTCTAAAAGGAAAAAGAAGGAGCTAACAGCACAAGAAACTGATTTACATAGTCCAGGAGAGTTCTCCCACTAAAAGCTGACAAATCACAGAATCATTTAGGTTGTAAAAGACATCCAAGATCATCAAGTCCAATGTCTGACCGATCACCAGCTTGTCAAGCAAACCAGAGAATTGAGTGCCACGTCCAGTCACTTCTTGAATGTTTCCAGGAGTGGTGACTCCACCACCACCTCAACAGTCCATTCCAATGCTTGACAATCCTTTCCATGAAGAAATTCTTCCCAAAGTCCAGCTTGAAACTCCCTTGATACATCTTGAGGCTCTGTTCTCCTGTCCTGTCATTTGTTGCCTGGGAGAAGAGACTGACCCCCATGTGACTACAACCTGCTTTCAGATAGTTTTAGACAGTGATAAGGCCCAAACTGAGTCTCCTTTTCTCCAGGCTAAACACCCCCAGCTCCCTCAGCTGCTCCTCATAGGACTTATTCTGTAGAACCTTCCCCATCTCTGCTGCCCTTCCCTGGTCATGTTCCAGCATGTCTCTGTCTTTCTTGAATTCACTCTAATATTTCTGCATGCAATTTACTTTTTCACATGCTTTTCAGGGGGATGGTGGTAAAATACTATTTTTTTCTTTCAGAGTTATGTTACAGCTTTGATTTTGGAAGGGATTACAATCCTGTCTTGATTAACATTTTTATTTGAACTGCAGTTTAAATAAATTGAATATTTGAAATAGTATTCTGAAATATATTTTCATATAATATATGAAAAGTCAACTAAAGAAATATTTCAGACTGTCTTAAAATGAGCAGTATTTCAGTTTAAAAGTAATTATATGGGGATTTTCTATTATTATTAATATTATTATTTTGACACTTTTGTTCTGTTCAAGAAATCATTTAGCAAAAGTAAAAACTCAAACAGCTACTTTATTAGTCTGCCAGTTACTGAGTGGGGATGCACCAAGCTATGTCATCAAAATTCATAGAAATAACTGTTCAGGAAGAATGTTGATAACTTTGTTATTTCTGCTTCTATTGTTTTACTTGCTTTACACTGCTTAATAATCCTTGTCTTGTTATTTTTCATTATTTATAAATTATTTATATTTATAAATGTTGTGGGGCACATAATATATTCTATTCTATGGGGTCCAGCTTTCACATGGAGCAGTAAGCCAGAGGGAGAAAAAAAAAATAGACCATGCACATCTATAAAACTAGAAGCTGTTGTAAAATTGAACTGCTTATGTTTCATTTTTGTATCTCAGTTCTATTCTTAGCTGAAGGATAGATTCATGCCATTCCATTTTCTTTCCTTTTTTCATCAGCAATTTTTTTAATATTAACTCATTTCTGGATATTTTTATTTTCTTCCTTTTGGAGTGGTGCATAAAAACAGGATGTCAAAGATAACATTTCCTGCAAGATAACAGTGGCCACCCAGTTGCATTTGCTGGCCAATTTACAGTGACTTACATGGTTCAAAGCAAAGGGAACAGAATGACCAGTAAATCAAACAATTAACATTACAGACAGTATTATTCTCTTTGGTAAATGCTCATACAATGATAATATATCTTCAATAATTCAAAGTATGGGTTTTCTTTCCTAAAAATCTCCAGTATTAAATGCATGATGTGTGTATACCTGTAGCCTATATGTTCATGAGTACCTAACATATAAAACAAGAACATTTTGTAACTGATGTGAATACAAAGGAGGTCATGCAGCTTTCTCACTTGAACTTATGTAAACTAAAATTGGGAGAGAAATTAAGACCTTTTTAATTTTTTTTTTTTTTTTTTTTTTTTTTTTTTAAATACATGTAAACTAACCTTGCTATCTTGCTCCTTACATCAGAATCTACCAGTGCTCATCACTATCTTGGAAGTTTCCTACTTGTAAATACATCTGCATAGTTTGAAACTTTTATTAGAGCTTTCTGCTTTCTTATTCCCAGTCCTACTTGTGGTTAAAATATAGGAGAAACATCCTGACAGTGACAGTGTTCACAAAGCCAAGAATTTGTTAATCTCTTTCTCTTACCTATTGTAAAGGGCAGCCTATGGAAAGAAGTAGTAGATAAACAGAAATATTCAATACATTTGAAGGTATTAGAAACAATGTATTCAACAAAATAATAGTAAATTAATATCAGTTGTTGGCTCAGAGCTGTTTGCTTTGTGTTATTAGTACCATTGCACCATTGTTTCAGGAGAATGCACAACAAAAATGAGAGGAGAGAGTGCTGAACTCACTGAAATGTTGGGAGATACAAGTCCACAAAGGAGGACTTACAGAGCCTTTCAGCATCACTTTCCAGCACAGCAGGATCATCCACAGTACATGGTATAGTTGCACTGATGCCCAGTCTTGTCACTGAGACTGATGCTGGATCTTCCCCACTCGAAGGGAAAGTTAATTACTTTTATCAAAATTAATCTAAATCTGCATTAGTGTAAGTTTTAGCATGAAGGGTAGATAAAACTTCTAATCATCTATCACGTATCTTAGACTCATTAGACTAGACAAGTTTTAGAAACTGAAGTGATGATTTATTCTTACAAGTGCAAAATGCATTGCTCTCTCAACACTGCTGAGGTGGCAAAGTACTTCAAAAGACCATCTAGGCAACCCCCTCAAAGCAGGCTAAGCCAGAGCAGATCACTCCAGTTGGGAGACTCCAAGGAGAAAGACTCCACAACATCTTTGAGGAACCTGCTCCATTGGTCTGTCACCCTCACAGTTAATGCTTTCTTATGTATAAATGGATTTTTCCATGTTTCAGTGTTTTTCTGTATTTCCCCCATCAGGTGTTTATACACATTACAAAATTTCCCCTAAATCTTCTGTGTTCCTCATGTACCATGCACTCCAAGCCCTAAGTGATCCAGCAGCTTTTTACTGATGTGCTTCACCAGAGTTCAGTAGAGAGGTAGGATCATATACCTTGGCTTGCTGGCAACACTGATGGAGCTTGGGAAACTGATGACTTTTTTTTCTCACTGCTGGATCACAGTCAGCTTGGTGTCCACAAAGAGCCCAGGTAGCGGACTTTGCATTTCCTTTTGCTGAAATTCATGAGATTCCTGTCAGCCCACTTCTCCAGCCTGACAAGGTTCCTATGAAGAGCAATCCGACCTTCTGGCTTACCAAGCAGTTTTCTGCAAACCTGCTGAAGGTGGACTGTTGCATCATGCAGGTCATTAATGGAGATGTTAAACAACATTGGTCCCAGTGTTAGTCTGTGACATACACACTAAGGACTTTAGTTCTCCTAGCCCTATCCCTGCATGTTTGGATTGTGTCTCTATTCCTCCTGGATCACCTGTTCCTGCTCCCACTTACTGCATTCTTTCTTTCCATGTTTGAGTTTAGTGAGGAGCTACTTGTTCATCCCTGAAGGCCTCCTGGCAGCTTTGTTTGACTTCTTGCACACAGGGATGGACTGTTCTTGCACTTGGAGTAGGTGACCTTGGAAAATCAACAAGGTCTAATTATGAGTATTAGGTGTCTAATAGCCCACTCTAATGTCATTCCTAAAATTATCTTTACATTATATATTTTAAACAGTGAAGAAAGAAATAGATTATTTTTTCTATGCATTAATATTGATTGGCACATAATTCTCCACAGTGTTTCCCAGTTGTTGCTTTTTTTCATAAAAATTCTCACTTTCCAGGTAGAAAAAATCTGGTAATTTTATTAATTGATAGTTACTGTCAATATCAATATTGGACCTTTGTCTTAAACCTCTGGATCTGAAATGTTTAAATAGGTTAAATGAACACTTTTATGCTTACCATTGACCTTAAAAGCTCTCAAAAAGATTTCTCATTTTTATATATTCCTTGTGCATGTTATTCAGTACTAAAGTAAATATATTGAATTTATTGAATGAAATTTTATATTTTTCAACAATTTGTTTTCAAAAACAAAAACCTTAGGACTGCGAATAAGTTTGTTATAAACAATGTTTTGAAAAGATTAACTTATTGCATTTCTTTTGCCTTGTGATTGCCAAAGACTTATAGTTTCATTGTTTTTTTTACTAAAGGAATGAAACTTATGAATGAAAAGAACAGTAAATGATGAATAACAGACCCATAAAATTGTTCATGAATGCTGGAGTTTTTGCATGCAAAACTAAATATTCATACATTGAACAGTAATTTCCTAAATATTCATGTTGAACAAAAACTTCTCTGGATGAGTGTTTGCTAGCAATGAATATTAAGGAGCAGGAACCCGATCTGCAGAAACAGCTGTGCAGAGCTGAAACAAATGTTCACTTAACCCTATTTGTGTGGTAGCTGTACAGCTCAATTTATCAGGAAACTTATACTCCTTACTTATCGCTTCATCAAGATGCACATATACACAGCCAGAGCTCTTCTATTCCTGCTACACAATTCTGCCAGCTACTGCCATAAATCAGTGTTTTAGCTCTTTACCCCACACCACCACGGTGTTGAACAGGACTTGAGGTCTCAGGAAACCAAGCAGAGGGTAACTAATTTTATTTCCAAACTGTTAGATTGGAATTAGATGAAGTATTTTATAACACCCTATTCCTTTCACTTTCTTGTCACAATCATTTTGTCATTAAGGACAAAGATATTCAGTACACTTTTACTGATTTACAAGATTGAAAGATTTTAGCCATTTTTGGTCAGTTTGAATGTGTGAAGTCAAGCTCCTGGTATTACAGGGTAAGGGATTAATGCTGTCAGCCTAGGTGTATTACAACATTGATCCTCCAACAGCCTGTAAGAGCTACATTTGATTTGGCTGAGTGACTTCAGCAATTTCACATGGAACATGACCTTACAAAAAGAAGAAGAAGGAAAAAAAGCGCCAGTAAATGAAGGAATGGATTGCCCACACAGTAAATTTTCAACAAACTGAAGGACTAGGCAATTGAAAGGATAATTATCCCTTCTTACTAGTGAAATATTTGGCGATGATGAATAACAACAAAAAAAATTGTAAAAGCTTTTCTTTCAGACTTTATAAAGGTATCCTAAGGCTTCTGCCTTAACCATCTGTTGTGGTTTAACCCTAGCCAGCAACCAAGTTCCACACCGACATTTACTCGTTCCCCTCAGTGGGATGGGGGTAGAATCAGAGGAGGAAGTGAGAAAATTCGTGGGTTGAGATAAAGATATTTTAATAGGGAAAGCAAAATGCTTGCTCACAAGCAAAGTAAAAGAAAGAATTCATTCACTGCTTCTCACGGACAGGCAGGTGTTCTGCCATTCCCAGGGAAGCAGGGCCCCATCACACATAACAATGGTGGGAAGACAAATGCCATTACTCTGGATGTTTCCCCATTCTTCCTTCTTTTCACAGCTTTATATGCTGAGAATGATGTCATATGGTCTGGAATATCCCTTTGTTCAGTTGAGGTCACCTGTCCCGGCTATGTCCCCTCCCAGATCCTTTTGCCCCCCACCTCAGCCCACTCACTGGTGGGGTGGGGTGAGAGGCAGCAAAGGCCTTGGCTCTGTGCAAGTCCTGTCAGTGATAACAGAATCATCCCTGTGATATCAACACTGTGTTGAGCACAAATCCAAAATAGCCCCACAGCAGCTACTTGTGAAGAAAATTAACTCTACCTCAGTTAAAACCAGCACATCATTCAATATATAGAGTAAAAAAAAAAAAAAGAATGGAATCTGCCACAGATTGATATTGATTTGATATATGACTGCATTTTTTATCAAGTCAAAATTTACAGTCAGCTAATCCAATAGGCTAAGTGAAAAACAATATCCTAACTTACACATAGTTCCATTCCACATGTAGTTTGATTTTTAAGCTTTTTCAATGGATGTTAAAGATTGCTGTCACCAGTTTACAATCTGCATCAAATATGTTGGATAAATCTGTAATTTTAAACGTTTTCCTGTCAATGTACTGCTACAGCTCTTGGTCAAAGTCAGTAGCAGAAAACTCATAAATAAAATGTAAGAGTTTCAAAGTAGAACTGAGAAGTGTTGTGATGAGAAGGATGCTTCTGGATCCCTATAGGAGATTAACAGAGACATGCAGTTTCTGAGATCAAGCCTAGCTAATTTCTCTAATCAGTCTCATGATTTCATTATTTTTACAGGTAATTATCTAGGGTACTTCTAGGAAAAAAAAAAAAAGCAAACAAAAAACCTCTTGAAGTGTTTTGATTAAAATAAAAACAAACCAACACAACAAAACAAAGCACAACATATAGTTACATTGACATTAGCTTTATACTTCTCATAGATTTCAAATGTGAACACAGAATTTAAAAATCTTCCTTATAATAGAAGGAATCAAAGATTATCTTACTTCAGATCCTGAAGCAATTAAAAATTTAAAAGAAAAATATTATAATGCATCTAATTTTTTTAGTATTTTTTAACACAGGCATTGAAGTTCTATGAAAGATGCTTTGTGAATTATGAAATGTCTTCCACAAGCACTTCCTTTCACAAAATGTTTTTTGAACTTATTTGCTGAGAGTGATCAGTTTTTCTTGCCTGTAGAAAGTCTGTATCACCATGTAAGCTTAATTTTATGTACACGAACATCTAATATATTTCAAATAAAGGAGAAAAAGGTAGGAAAAAGGTTAGACATATACTGCAAAATGACAGAAAAGAGTGAAGAGGATTTATTCAACTATGTCTTTTCCTTTTATGAATACCCTCTATTCTGTCTCCACATTTTTTTAAATACTCCTGAACAATATAATACAATTGCTTTTCACTCACATTTCAGCATTACTATTTCAGCTTGTCCCTGATACAGAAAATGTGTAATGATTTGTATTTTTCCTTACAGCAGATTTTGTTAAAATTATGATGGCCTTATAGAGTATGAAAGAACATTTGCATTTCACAGTTTGAGTAGCTCTGAGAATTTTTTGCGCTTTGCCAAATTACTTTTTCATGGTCCTGGATGGTTAATCCAAAATTTTCAAATAACTATTTTAAAGTATGTAACAGCAAAAATCTATTTAAGAAAACCAAACTTATTATAATACAGGAAGACTTCCTATAATTTTATTTTTGTATATTTAAAATGACTCATAAGAATTGAAGGCTATGTCAGGTTACTTTTAAGAAGATGCAGATCAAGCCTTCTAGAAATACATTAGTGTATATAATTATGAAAGCAACTAAGCAATTCACTTGTTATTTCACTTCTGAAAATACCAAGAACCTCTATTAAACTACCGTGAATACAGGTTTCATCATAATTTTAAACACTGAACTCTGAACCAGTGGGCTGCTGTTAGCACTTTGTCAATAAAAAACATCTAGACAAAAATTTCCCTAAAATATATCCATGATATTCTTTAAAGAAATCAATATTCACACATTCATTAAAGAAAATGCTTAATTTTTTTTTTAATGTAAAGTTAGTAGGAAATACTATGCCTTAAAGATAAGTCAATATTTTTATTTTACTGAAACTCTGTTTTTTTTGGAACAACCTAGCAGTATTAGACTTATGAAAGGGCAAGATGCTTTGATCTTACAAACTCCTTGTGGTATCTGCTCTAATCTGTGCTCTCCCTTAACTATAAACAGCCTCATTAAAATATTGACAATTAGAGGATTTGAAGAAAAAATTAAAAATACCCAAAATTGATGGAGAGGAAACAATATCAACTAAATAGATGAGATGGGTGGGTTTGTTTAAAAGATTTTGCATACGTGTTCTGACACCATCACTTATCCTGTAATTCACTGTGAAGGGACAACCATCAAAAAAGAAAATTTAGTTTCTCCCTGCTTGGGTGGTGTTTGCATTAAATTAGTTTTAGCACAGAATAAAAAGAGACTTTGTGAAAAGCCACAAGCTCCAAACCAAGTGATTGCTGAAAAATGTAAAAAGGCAGCATACAATTCAGGAGAATGGCTTGATCTACTTAATCATGCCTAAGGGTTGCAAAGTCACCCTGCAGACTGAATGATTGTTTACAAATAGATTTTGACAGGTAATTTCACTGAATACTCCACCCCCATTTTAAATTTATGGGTCCAGTCTTACCTCCAGCAAAATCAACTGGCAGTTTACAGTTGATTAGCACAGGAATGTGGTTCACTGGTTTCTGAAAGCAGGGAAAGTCAGCAAATCTGGTGGCAGTTCAAGCTGTTGAACATCAGAGACAAGCTGTGGGGACACCAGTCCTTGCTGTTGCTTGTTCAGCTTCAGCTGACATGGAGTACACAGTGGATTTGGGAACACTGCTTAACTCTACCCAAGTGTAAATCTAACTTCTAGACTGGAAGGAAAATGCAACATAAAAAGTGGAAAAGCCACGGCATATCTGTTGGGGCTGTATCCATATAGCAGCTGCCATAAAGCAAAGCAAATGGCATGGAACAGGCTAGAACTTCTCCAGGGGGAGAAAGACATCCTGGATCTTAAAAAAAAAAAATTAATATTTTCTTTTAAGTCATCTAACTAACAGTGAAACCGATTATGCACTCACAGGCCAACCAAAATGCCATTGGTCTCTATATTTAGTGCCTATTAAATTACATCTCTAATTAATATACACGGAAAATGTGAATAAGATTAAAAATGTCAGCATTTCTTTGAAGTGGGAGAAAATTTAACATGTATTTAAAATTACATTCCTATTCTGTTTTATAATAAAGCTATTTGTTTTATTAAAATGTATCTTGAGGCTCTATTGAGAAAGATATCCTGATTTTGCAAGCTTTGACACAAGAGCTTGTCGAAAGAATAAAGAGCAAAAACTGAATTACTGATTTCTAAAGAATATACAGTTTTCATAACTCCTAATAGTTGTTAGCCTTTTTGTATTAAATAATCTGGTGGAATATTATGGTTTATTTAGTGGGCGTGCATAATGCCTGGTAATAATTCCCTTGATGGAATGCTATCTGCTTTCCCCCTGACCCTCTCACTTAAATAAAGTAAGATTTCAAGATTGTTTGGGGTTTTTTTTCTTTTTCTTTTTTTTTTTTTTTTCCCCCTGGGGTTTTTGTATGTGTGTCTTTTTTGTTTGTTTTTGGGTTTGGGTTTTTTTAAAGTATAAGAGAAAACATGTTTCCACTGCTTGAATATCTGGTCTACTACAGAACAACTTTGACACCAGTATTTTCCACGACCAATTGATTTCATTGCAGTTCTTGCAATGTCAAGTAGCAGAACCTAATGTCAAATATTTACTGTTATATATATATATATATAAAAATCTAACAATAGCAGAAGGAGTTAACAGGTGAAGAGATGGCTTCCTTCCCCTACTGGGATTATCAGTATTGGCTGCAAAACTACAACTAACCTTGTTTATAGTTTAAGACTTCTGCATAGTCTTATAAATTCCCTTCGTTCATCATTAGTAATCATTAATACATTAATTGCTGAAAAATTATCCCATGTTTTCTGCCAAGACAAAAACCTGGGACTACATACAAAACCCAGTGGAATGCATGGAAATGATTTCATGAATGGATAATGACTCAGATCTTAGGTTAGACAGAAAGTTTTTTTCTGGTGGTAAATATGTATTGTGACACTTCCACTCAGTCTCCAAAGCAAGAGCATAACACGTAAGCGTCACTGACTAAGTTCTGCAGGCTACACACAGCTACAACTTAAGTATTTAGGGATTTGGTTCACTGCAGGTGATATTTTGATATCTAATTAGACTGTTCTTTAGAGAAAGAACATAAAAGCCGGCTTCAAAAGACCATGAACTTTATTAGTTAAGTACTTGCTCTTTACAAAGTGTATATTTTATGACAGAAAAGTCTTGGGGGGCACACTTTCAGTACAAATGAATTTCAGATATGAATTTCCCAAACTGCTCAAAAGGCTGCAGACAGTAACTCATACAGTGTAACCACTTTGTTTTCAGAGTGTATTATTTCAGAACAAATATCCATCATAGCAATGTCATTTTCCTGATTAAATATTATTTCTATTTAATGATATTGTACAGTATCTTCACCTCATTAAATTTAATTTTTATTTTTTTTCCCCTTTTTGTTATATAAGAGAATTAAATCTGTTTAAATAATCCATGAAATCCAGCAGAATGTTGATTTTCCATTTATTCACCCTGGAGAGTTCAGGCTACAGAAAAGCTTTATTTGCTCAAAAAATTTCAAAAATACTAGTATTCAGATCAAAGAGACATGAAAGATGAGGCACCAAGGAGAAGATTACAGTCCTATTCTTTAAATTGTTGCCCTTCTCTCACACTAACTTTTGTTAAATATGCAATCCAAATACAGATATAATTGTACTATTTTGATTATTTTTAGACAAAGTCATCATAAAAAGTGTCCTTTACTTTTCCAGAAGTAATTTTCATAAATTTTCTGATTTGTCAGTTATTTCAACAAAATCAGAACTTGTTATTCACTTTTCACACCCTTTGAACTCATACAGAGTGACTCTCCTGCCTTTTTTTTTTTTTTTTTCCATTTAGATATTTTTAATGGGTAAAGAAGCATTATTGCATTCAGAGGGTTTTATTTCATTTTTTACCTGACTTTCTTGTGGGATATAGAAAACATTCTCTACTGTAACATGCATTTTCTACTAAAAAAAAAAAAAAAAAAAAAAAAAAAAAAAAAGAGTTTGCTTTTTCATTTTCTGTCTTGCTGTCTCTATATGAAATTCAAAATTGTAAATACAGGACAATATCTTCTATTTTGAGATACAAAAAAACCCCAAACAAAACAATAACACCACCACCACCACCACCACCAACCCAAAATAAAAACAACAACAAACCAACAAAATATCCACAACCAAACAAACAAAAACCCCTCCAAACCAGAAAATCTACAGACAAATTCAGATTCTTGATTTAAATGTAGATTTATAACTAGGGTTTATTTTGTGGCATAAACCCATGAAAAATATGGCTCAAGGTCAGACTGGATAACAGAGCAACCTGATCTAGTTGAAGATGTCTCTGCTCACTACATGCAAGGTTGGAATACATGACATTTAAAGCTCCCTTCATGACCCAAATGTTCTATGATTCTATTTTACAAGACTTTTGGAGTCTTCTGACCTGTATTGAACAAAAATCATATATCAAATACCTGGCTTCTGGCAGATCCAGTAATAGATCAGACTAATCTTCCTTGATTTTCTTAAGGCATAATGCTAATGCAGCATATCTGTACGAATGTCTTCTTCATTCATTTTAAACTGAGTGTTACTCTGTGACACAACTATATAGACAACTTCTCTCTTCTACCTTTGTGCATCTAACACTAACCTATTGCCTAAACTATCTCACTTGCTTCTGCATTTCTGCTCATTTTTTCAGAATTCCATCCATTTATCTAATTTAGCAAGATTGTGCTGCTTGTGGATCCTGTCTTCAAAAACAGCTGTGATCCTGCTTAGTCTGCAGATCAAAATGAAAATGCAAACATTGCAGAATTGAGGTTTAAGGTTTTGTTATGACCTTCTGTTTTGGGTTGTTTTTTTGTTTTGTTTTGTTTTTTTTTTTTTTCATTATTATCTGGGGATATTTTGGCTTTCATTTTCTTTAGAGTTTTGAGTGTTTCTATTTTCTTAATATTGACCTGATTATTAAAATAAACTGAAATAAGTTACAGCTATGGATAAAAGTGTTTTGTGGTTTTTTTGTTTTTGTTTTTGTTTTTGTTTTTGTTTTGGTGTAGGGTTCTCTCTAATAAAGAGTAGCTCAGGTTGTCTTAAAGTACACAAAACTCCTTTTTCTCTGTAGTAGTTACTGTTGAAAGATCTTACAACACAGGCAATTCAGAATGAGTTGATCACTGGGAAAAAAGATACTACTTTTCACAGAGATTTTATTTTTATTTATTCAGAAGCACCACAATCAGAAGGCAAATGACAGCAAACAATTCTGCCTCTTTCTATGCCCTCAGTAACTCCACCCTAGTTTTGTCAGCTAAGCACCCATTTTGGAGTGATTTTTGTCTGTTTTTAGAACAGGCATACAGCATTAAAAGTCTAATCCTGTGGTCTGCAAGACACACTTAAAAAGAGTGTAAGCAAGAGAAAGTGTTTGCTATAGTAAGATATGACTTCAGCCACCCTTTGGCTTAGACCCTTCCTGAGTCAATTGTTACCTTTGTGTTTAATAACCTTCAATGGGTTCTACATCCATGAATTTTTCTATTTAGGGTTTTTTTTTCTAGCTCAGCTGTAAAGTTTTCATGTGGTGTAGCGACAAGGTGATCAAAAAGGGCTGAAAGGTGGAAAATACACATTGAATAGCAAATATATAGAGTTAAAGAGCAGTGAGGTTCATCATCCAAAGGGGGCGATCAGGTTGATTAGAGGGATGAAACACCTCTGCTATGAGGAAAGGCTGAGAGAATTAGGATTGTTCAGCCTGAAAAAGAGAAGGATTTGGTGTGACCTAATTGTGATCTTCCAGTACTTGAAGGGAGCCTAAAAGAAAGATGGAGAGAGATTTTTTACAAGGGCATGTAGTGACAGGACAAGAGGGAATGCCTTCAAACTGAAAGAGAGTAGGTTTAGATTAGATGTTAGGAGGAAGTTCATTCCTGTGAAAGTGATGAGGCACTGGCACAGGTTGCCCAGAGAAGTGGTGGATGCCCCATCCCTGGATGTGTTCAAGGTCAGGTTGGATGGAGCTTTTAGCAAGTTGGTCTAGTGGAAGGTGTTCCTGTCCACGGCAGGTCCTTAACAGAGCTTATTTCAGTAATATTCATCATGCTTGCCTGGAAGTGTCAAAAAATTCCAATGCAATGCAAAAGTTTACAGTCTAATTCTGCTACTGTAACTAGGGAGAGCATGGGTTTGTAGGCAAATCAGGATTACCTAATTAACATACAAAATAAAAGTGCAGAAGATATAGGAATCCTATCATAAAACAACACCAGCACTCAAGTGTCAAAGATCTGGAATCTAAATGCTAGTGCTAAAATAGCAGTTGAAATTTATTTTGAGAAATATACATAACCTCTAATCCTCAAAAACCCCAAACATCAAAACAGTCTCAAAACTGCAATTAAAACACTGGCTCATTCATCTTGTTTGAGTCATTCTGCCCCCTTAATTATATTTTGGAAGTAGTCCCTTTGAGTGCCATTTCTGTACACATTTTCTGTTATCTCCATCTGGAGTTTGTTTACCAGAACTTGCTGTACTTCTCCCAGGCTTGAGATTCCACTAAAATGGGTTACCGATATGTATTACAACATATGATATGTGCAGGCTTTGCCTTCCCCTATGCATTTATCAGGGAGATAATAATGCAGAACCTTTCCTCAGACTTCCTTTCAGTCTGTTCCTTCAGGTGCAAAGGAAACCAGTCATAAACCATTGCAAAAGAAGGAAGTGTAAGCAGATATTGCAAAAACAATCTCAATTCATTATTTTGTAAGTATTTTTAATTACACATGTAAATTGTACATACATATATATACACATATATACACATATACACACACACACACACACATATATATGTAATGTATTTTTATGAAATTTTGCTCTTTGACTTCCTGCTTGAAGCACCTTGTCAAGGATAAAGAAAATGCACCATTATTTCTGCATAACATTTCTACAGCAAGAACAAGTTTTTTACAAGCCCAGAGTTTAAAGATGGAATTCTTTTTTTGTCACTTCCACTTTCTTGCTAATAAAAATAATGGTCTCAGCAGTCTAACCAAATCCAAACTACAGCAGAAAATGATGAGGAAAGATCCTCTTGTTAATTCTAAGATCCCCTTTGTAATTCTTTTTATTGTATTGATCTGCCGAGTTAAAGCACACTTTACTCATTTGCTGTTTGTTCTAACTGTGGAACTTTTCTGTAACACATTTTCCATTACTTTGGGATAATGAAAATATCATGCTTGGTTTTGGTCACTCTATATGAGTAATGTGGTGATATGGGAAAGAGAATAGGGAAGAGAAAGTATGAGAGGAAGAAAGAAATAAGCAGAGTCTTTGAACTCCTCTATCTTTAAAAGCCTAAAAAGCCTAATCACCATTAGAAAATGCAGGAATGAATAAAGAACTGGGAGTACAACAGTGTCAAAAGAGTTGATTGAATAGCAGATCTTTCCCAACATTAACCAGATAATTTAATATCATTATCTGAACTCAGATATCTCCACAAACACAAGCCTTTTTTATACACATATAATGAAGAAAGGAAAACTATTTTTCATGAGGTGTTTGATTCTGTTTTTCCTGAAATCTACTTTTTGATCCTACAATCACATTTTTTTTCATTTTGTCAGTACCCTTTTTGGTATTATTAATAAAGAATTTTCATAAAATCATAAACAAGTCCTTTTTGGCTGCAAGTCAAACTGTCAGGAAAAATTAACATGCCATTCTCTTAGGATCTTACTCACCATGATAAATTGCAAATACCTGCCACTACCAAGTCAGTAACTCTGAAAACATGTGCATCAGTTCCCACAGCGTACTGCACTTTGGGTGCTTACAGAGCTATTAGCCTTCTTCCCTAAGGTGTAATTTTAAAATAAATAAACCAGCATTATCATGTTGTGAGATATATCAGGAGTAAGAAAGTGTCTGCTGGGTTGTATCCTGAAAAGTACATCTGGCTGATAGAGCTACGAATCTTTGCATGAGAAATATGGCTGTGGTCATTAAAAGTCCTCCGGGCAGTTTCAGTTGTCATAGAACTTGTGCATCAGCTATATACAAATGGCTGATTCTACCATTTCCTCCCAGTTTTTCCACCAGGTAATTCATGCTTCACACTCCCTACAGCCCTTCTGAGTAACATCTTAGCTCATGACTAACAGCTCCCTAGCTCCAGTGTAAAGCACATTGTGATTTGTCAATATGCAGATTTTTGTCTGTACATTAGGAACCTAAACTTATAGCTTATGTGCATGATCCATCACTGAAATAAGAGAATTGTACTTGCCTGAGGACTAGAGAGCCAGAAGCACACAAAGTCAGAGATGTTGCACTGGAAATGCCTTAACACTTAGAGTGCTTTTCCTTTAACTTGGTAGGTTTTTCTATATTGTAAGTGAATAAAAAAGTCTCCAGGGACTCCATTGTGTCATAGTCTATTAGAATAAAGAAATTTTTACAGGCCAAAATCAGCAAATCTTCTTAGAGTAATGAGTTCTCTCTGGAAGGTGGCACAAAACAGCCTTCAGCAAAGCAGAGTTACTCAGGAAATAATAGATTGAACTCCAAACTACCTGAACACCAAATGAGAAAATGCAAAGCAGTGCTACCTGCAAAATATGAATGTAAGATGTGCCCTGATATATCAGAACCATGGGTTATATGTTTTGTCTCTTCAGCTGGCATTAGGAGATGCTACTTAGAAATATGCAGGGGCTGTAAAAAAAATCATCATCTGCAGTGTATTAGAATCATAGAATCAGTTGGGTTGGAAAAGACCTCTGAGATCATCGAGTCCAACCCTTGGTCCAACTCCATCCACTTACCAGATCATGGCGCTCAGTGCCATGTCCAATCTCCTTTTAAACATCTCCAGGGATGGTGAATCCACCACCTCTCTGGGCAGGCCATTCCAATGCCTGATTACTCTCTCTGGAAAGAATTT
>JAWWEV010000001.1:13075318-13089463 GCA_035583235.1 Hafferia zeledoni
ACAGTGTCAAAGGCCTTGCTGAAGTCTAGATAGACCACATCCACAGCCTTCCCCTCATCCACCAGGTGGGTCACCTGATATTCTTCTCATACTCCCTGGATAACCATAATTGTGGTATGTTTCTGCCTAATCCTGTTAATATTCATTTCTGAACCTGCTGCCCAGAAATTTATCTGATCTCTTGAGCCTTCTGATGATGTCTCCCACACAATTTTGTGTGGCAGAAGTCTCACAGCTTGATTTCCTGTTGTGTAAACTGTCTCAAATCAATCTCAGTAATTTCACCACGTGCATCTTCGCTTTTGTCTTGAAAAGCAAATCCACATCCAGTTTATATGCTGCCTCATGACTTTACAAACTCCTAGGACTTGCCTCTTTGGAGATTTCATTGTGCCTGCCCCTGCCCTGATAATCCAGTATTTCCCTTTACAGAAGCCATATATATTGTCATTTTTTCAAATCAACGTGCACTCTGTTTTCTTAATTCACATCACAAATCCCACCTGTGACAAAAGTCAGGCTCATTGCTCTGTGGTTCCCAGGACCCCCACTAAAGCTCAGAAGTGGCAGGATTTACACACAAATCTTCTTAAGCCTATAGCAATAAAAGAACACTATATGGATTGCCAAAAAATCTTAATTCCATGAGTGAAACAAACAGACATTCCTCTACATTCAACATGACCCAGGCATAAACTTTTATGCCCTTCACTGAATAGAGATTAAAAGAGCATGTGCTTAAAGACACTGCCAGACAAGAGCAGAGACAGGTAGAAGAATCAGCAGAACCTCTACTCGGTTCTTCTGGAACCTTCTATGAGTTCTCTATTAGCTCTATGTTCTCTTGGCACAACAACCAAGCCCCAGGCTCCAGAAGTAACTATGGGAGTTATTACCTACTACCGTACCACAAAATGGCCTGTTGTTTACTGCACCTCAAAATTCTTGAAGAAAAATCATTCCAAGAAAATGCCAGAGTGTTTCTGTGGAAAAGTGTACTGGATGAGGTTAAAGCCTCTGAGAACTTGGCATCACAACAGTTTACACAAACTGCTAATCAGAAGAAATGGCCAGACATGTTCATTTTTGTCTACAACGTGAAACAGGGAGCAAACCTCTGCAAATAAGTAGCTGGCATGTTCTACACTGTGTGTAGTACATATAAAGATGAACTCATCACTCTTGTAGTTGTCAGTGGGACACGTGCACAGTGATCAGAGACTTTTGTTATGTTGCAACACATGCAACTAGTTATGAATGCTCTTGATTTTAATAATAATTTCAAAAAAATATTATGAGAAACAATACAAGATCCTGATAAGCTAGGAAATCTGATTTGAAATACCAACCCGAAGAATCAGGCTGAAATTTGACCTCTAATTCTGTTAACTTGCATTCTGTGAGCAAATGCTTCATCTTGACCTAAAATGGGTTGCTGTGAATCAAACATCAAACTAAGTAAATATGGGAACTTCCAAAAAAAAAAAGAAAAAAAAGAAAAAAAAAAGGTTTCATAACATCAGGAAAAAGGTACTGTTCTAATCCATGACTCATGCTAATTAGGAAATTCTCTTCAATGATAGATCAGAGATGTGAAACAAATGATTAGATCAGCTTTTTCTAGAGTTCAATTATTCTTTTTTTTCAACTTAAAAACATAATTAAAAAAAAAAGCTGAACTTGGTATATTAAATATTTCTTCTTTGTGTATGTGTGTGCAGAAAATTATCCTGGGAGGTTTGAGTTTACATAAATTTCATTTTAGTTAAATTTATGTACATTTTTATATGTATCTTTAGTATTTGCTGATTAGCATCAATGCAATAATTGATTAAAAAATAATTTAAGAGATATCTTCACATTAAGAAGTGCATTCTATGCACTATAAGCTATACGCATTGAAATATAATGCATCTTTCCAAACTACAAAGAATTAAAATAAATTGGTACATGAAGAGCAAGCAAAAACTATAAAGTAATTTAAATGATAAAATATAATTTCCTTGTTCAATCAGACTTTTAAAAGTGAAGAATCAGCCAAGAAATTATAGATAATGATATATCTATTCTCCTAAAACAAACAATAGTTAAGAAAACACTTGTAATACCTTAGCAAACTGGAATATCAGTATTTCACATTCTTATTTGCCACATTACTCCAAGTGTAAGTTTTGTCATATATATTGAATTCCAAAACTACATAACACTCACAGTTAACACTATAAACATCTCTGGCTTAATTAAAACACCATTGAATGCAAACTTTTATTATAACAGCCTTTTCGGCAAAATGGCAGGGAACTAGAAGCAAGTTCTTATGCTGATAGTTCACAACTCAACCTCAGGATCAAAACCAAACTATTTATATCCACTAGAAAATCGCCATCAGCTATAAGGTTGTTGTGCACTTAGCTAATGTGCTTCTGATGATAGACAAAAACTTCACAAGAAATGTTTTTAATTAGTACAACATTAAATTTTCTGGATATGCTATTAAAAATAAAAAATAAAAAAATGTACCCAAATCTTCAAGTTAAACTCTGATGTAGCATGGACTCTGCAGTTATAGGCTCATCTATCATCAGCTGAGAATTTACTCAAATTCTCATTTTTCAATTCTCCCAGGTATGATGAGATGTCCAGGCATTAACTCAGATGATAATGAAATATGATTAATTCATGTTTCTTAATAATTGCAGGATAGAGTTAAAAGATGTGTTCACACAGACTTCACAGGTTTGGTCTTTTATGTAGATATAGAAACAAAGCAAATTTTGCAACTATTTTAGTGAACAGATACATGTTTTCTTTGATAACTGAGACAAATGAAAAATTGAAAAACTTAAATGAAACCTCCTAGCAATTACTTTTATTAATGAGGTGGTATTGGTTAATCTCTGGTGTGGACTATGTGAAATGAAATGTGAGTGTTTACCAAATATATTCCTGGACTTGTTTTTGAATCATAGCATCATTTAGGTTAGAAAAGACCTTTATGGTCATGGAGTCCAACAGTTAACCCAGCACTACCAAGTCCACCACAGAACCATGTCTTCAAGTGCTACACCTATAAGGCTTGTAAATATCTTCAGGGTTACACTAACTGAAGAATCTTGGAACCAAATATTTTTACCTTATTCCGAAAAGACTGATTATAATAACTTCTTGATAGCATAACCCCACTAAAGAGATATAATCCTTAATGAAGAAAAGATAATCGCCTACAAGCCCAGTCACAAAGGAAATCTCTACACTCAACAGTTAGTCTGGGCAGAAAGTGTTTGGGTTCAGTGTATTTTAGTATGTACAATGAATTTTATTTAATCTCTGTGTAGGTAGCAGACTTGACACTGAATGCTTATTATTACAGCTGTTCGTAGGAAGAAGTGACACATTTACCACATGCCCACGGTAAGTACAACTCATAGCCCAGCTGCCTGTGAGCCAAGATCCAGCTCCATGAAGCAGTGCTGTGACTTGGGCCCAGTTAACTGGAAAAAAAATGCTGTTAAGCTGTGATATATTACATAAAATAAAGGTAAGGCTGTGTAACCTGTTATTTAACCTCTAAGTATGTGTGGACAAAATAGGATCAAACTTAACTCATTTCAAAAAAGTAGCAGCATCTTTACTTACCTTAAAATGTATACAAGTCATTTAATAGATAGACTATGCAGCCTGAAACATAAAACTGATGGCAAGATGTAAACTCCCAGGCATTATATCACCAGACCAGTGCAGAAGCAGTTTTATGAACGGAACATTGAGCAGAAACATGTCACAGCTGTGCCAAATAAATGATCTCTGAGAAGATTTACAAATGCTGGAGTAGAAATACTAAACATTAAAAAAAAAAAAAAAAGAAAAAAAGAAGAAAAAGAAAAAAAAGATAGACAGGAAAACATTCTAGATGAGACTGGTTGTACCTACTCCTCATGTTTTCCATAGCTACTCATGTACTTTCTCAGCCAAATGTGAGGTGTCCTCAGTGTAATAGAACTTTGCCTCAATAACTCACACTTCTATAACTTAAATAAATTCTTTCCTCACATTCTGTCAAAATTAATGTCTTAGAGCCTGGAAATTCATTCTTTAATGACTAGTGCTGTCAGGTATTTATAGCAAGTATTTGCTAGGTGGATGGAAAACATCAATATGATTTCATTGGAACCAATCAGGAAAAGAACATAATCTGGTTTTGTTGGTCCTGAAGATTTTTAGACATCTATTGAAAAAGAAACCAGTGACCAAAGCTATCCATCGACAGCAAATGTATGACAGGTTACCTCCCAGTATCCTCTTTTGCTGACCTTTTAATCTACATGAGCATAATTTCCTTCTCTTAGAAAATAAAACATCATGGAAAATGATGTACACATACAGAGGCAGGATGCAATTATAGTTTTTAGAAACTGCCCTACCATCAGTAACACTCCTGGACCTTACTGCTGAGACAGAGAAATACTATCTGCTTCTGGATATGTTTCACAGTGTTTAGCCATCTTAGCTTTGATTGCCTAAATCCTGTTAAACTTAGATGCCTTGAATAGCCTAAACCTTATATGAAACCACCAGACACCTCCTCATTACAATTTTGGAATCTGAGAAAGGATTTGCAGCTAACAATTACCTAAAAAAGCCTATCTACCAGGCTGAACTCAAAATTCAAGGATGGTACCAACTGTGAAACAATACCCTTCGATGGTCCTAAGAAAAACTTGAGAACCACACTGAATCATACAAAGGGTCTATCCAGTTCTGTATGTTTCCCCAGTAAATTTTAAGAGGGAATGCAAAGGGAAGAACGAGTGTAGACAGTGATACCTGATGTTTCTGGCAAAAGTGTTCTTCATCTCCAATTATTGTCATTTTAGTAAGTTCTCCCAAACCAGGGGTAGTCCTTCTCACTATGGATTGCATGTCTTTATCCAGTCTTACATACAATTTACTTCAGTTTAAGCATCCGTGTTATGCTGCTGTAATGAGCTGTACAGATTTGTTCTCTGCTTCATGCAGAACCGGCTCTCGTGTATTTTGAATCAGCTCTGTCTAGTTTCTTTTGAGTCTGTCTGCATTGTGAACAATTAATCACCACTTCTAATGTCACTTATGATTTTCTAGACCTTTATCTTATCCACTGTAATACCAAGTCCTCTCTTTCACAGCCCATCTTTCCTTTGTTCCTGTTTCTTTTCCAGCTTTCTCTGAACATTTTTCGGTTCAGTTATTCTCCTTGTGGTGAAGTATTCTGGATATGGAGAATTCCCACACTTTCATACAAAAGATGTAGACAAACTAGGAATTCTACAGTGTATTAATAATGCTCTCTGTATTTCTTTTTATGAAGCCTCAGTAAGTCATATTTGATTTGTCTTTTGTCTGCTACTGTGCATTGAGCTGACATTTTCACAGAATCTTATTCCATAACACCAAGATCTTGCTTCTGAGTAGTAACAGGCAGCATAAAGGTTTTCATATTATTCATATGTAAAACTGGGATTAGTCTTCCTCAAGTGTATCACATTTATACACACTGAATTCCATCTGCCAGTTATTGCCCAGCCACTTGGTATTACATCTTGACAATCTTTCATAGTCAGTACTTGTCCTCAGACTCTTCAATAACTTAATATCATCAGCAATTTTTGACACTTTAGTACTTACCTCTTTTCCTGACTATTTATGAATTTATTCCACCTCAAAGCCCTTTGGAACTCTGATGATGATATTCCTCAGTTATGTGACATGCACTTTATTCCTACTCTCTCTATCTGGTACATTAAAAAATATTTAACAAATCAAGGGAAGAAAGAGGAGGAATAGCAGAATGATAGCAATATATTTGGAAAGAGATAGTTAAGTAAACCTAAAGAACATGACTTATGCTTCTACGGGAGGTAATATATCTGTTTTGATGGGTCTGATTGAAGACTATGAAAAGATTGATATAAAGTCATGAGTTTCTAGTGCTAAAAAAATTTCCAAAACATAAGTTGACATGGAAACTTCATGCTGTTTCTGTAGCACTGAAAACATCAAAAATCTCAGGAATAGTCAGGATTTATGCAATCAGATCTGTTTCAGATGAGTGTTGTAAAAGCATGAGGGTTTTTTGTATGAACTCTGGTGTCTTTCTTACACAGCTGCATACAGAAAATTTACAACTCTTCTTATACCTACGAAATCTTAATGCCTCATAAACAAATGCCCCAGAGCAAAAGTAAATTAGCAGCTACCAAGGTTGCCTGAGCAGAGATGCTTACAACTGATTGCATTAAATTAACTGTTTAATTGAATACATTTGCCTGATTGAGTAAAACAACAATTGTGTCAATGTTTTTTTCTAATTGTGTTAGTTTCCACCTTTGGTTCACTGCCCTTTCTTGAGCTTTCTATAGCTGAGAGTAATGATTCATTTTGTTGCTCATGAAGCTGTGATAACAAGCAGATGAACTGACATTCACATTGCCATCCACATAGACTGAGAAGTAAAATGGGCCTTCTTCTTTCCTTTCAATCTCAAAGGTATTAATAGTTGGCATTTTTGTACAGGTTGTAGAGGAACAATTTTCACCCATTTTGAAGACCTAAGACACTCTTATAGATGGGTGGAAGTAATTTTTTCATGCTTCAGATTACCTTTTATTATTTTTTTCTTCAATTTCCATTGGGATGAAATCAAGAGCTCTTAACAAATTTTTAGGAAGAAAAAGGACGATGAGGAGGGATTCTGCAACTTATTCTATTTCTTTTGTGTCAGAGTCCTGACAAAACAGAGTGGAAGTCAAACCTTTCATCTTCACACCAGAAGTTAAACTTGATGTTTTCTCAAATTTATGCATCTTTTAAGCAATAAGTAACTACTAGAGATTTGAGTAGTCTGCAGAGAGAGAGGAGACATTCTTTGGGTCTCTCACATTGGAAAGAGTCCCACTCAGAGTCAATATATTTCATTAAGAACATATTAATTAAGACAAACATTTTTACTCTATAGTGCAGACACATGAATGGTTACATCATACACATAATACCAAAGTTCAGTTCTGTGTTTGTTTAATTAGCATACAGAGAAGCAGGGTTTTTTCTTACACTCTACGAGGGCTCCCCTCTCTTGACATCTTTGAAGAAACCAGCTGACCATTCTCTCTCTCGTCTTGACAAGAAATTCTCTGAAGTTCTGTTTGTAAAAGTTGCTACATGATGAACAAAAAAAAAAAGTTTTTTTTCATAAAAGTGTATGTAATGAAAATGCTTTCAGACCACCTGTCCTTTCCTTTAACCTGTGTCAAATCATACAGTTGTCATTCACAACAACTTCACATGTCTTTGTGGAAAAAAGAAAATAATATCCATTTAGAAAGTCCCTGCCACCATACATCCCCCACAAAAACCAGCTAAAGCAATCACTTCATATGATTGAGTAAACCCTGTTTTTGAATCAAACTCAGATGAGCCAGTCAATAGTCAGACTGCAAATGTAGACACAAATAATTTTTGAAGACAGGTCCTTGTTCATACCAGTTCCTGTTTATTAATATATGATTTATTTGCTTGTATTTCACTTTTTTACTGTGGAAAATTGAATTGTTTTTAATCTATATGTCAACATATGTTGCTTTGTTTGTAAGCTACAATTTCTGTAATACTCTTTCTTCTCCTACTGTTTATGTTACCTCCCACACTGGTGACAGGATTGATATACACTTATTATACTGAGATTTTTCTGGCACGTAATGGTCTAAATAAATAAACAAAGTCAATAACTCATGCCACTGCTGCAAATGTACTATTAAAAGTGAGCCAGTTCCCTGCTTTAATCTACAATACAGAACAAATCAAAAATTATTAAAATTATGCCCAGGGCAATATAAATTACTTGTTCATCATGTGACAATGAAATGCTGTTTAAAATTTGAGGGGTTTAATGAAACACATTAACAATACAGCTGCAAGCTCTTCTCTGCACTATTTCTGCGCCTTCCCTTTGTGACACAGCTCAGGACCTGAGACATGGCTGTACATGGGTTTCAGGGTTTTTGATGAAACACCACCTTTTTCTTATTTAGTTATTTACTTATTTTCTTGCTGAAATTCAGAAAACAGTGCAGGAAAACTGACAGGTATTTATGACCCCATGCAAAAACATAAGTAAAAACACCCACCAAAACAATAACAACCGAAAAATATGCTACCAAAACCTCCCAGCATCCCACAAACATGACCACATTCACAATGTTTTTCCTTTATCAGACTGCCCACATTTCAGCTCTTCTTCAGCTGAAGCCACACAAAATGACTAATCCTTTTCTCACATGATTTTATTTTTCACTTGGTTTTCAGATTCACAAACCTTCCTACTGAAAGACTGATACGTATTTTTTTTTTCTCGCTTTCAATCTAATGGTATGATGATTTATTGTTAAGTAGTTGTTGCAGGGACCATGCACCACTCTTTTGCTTTAAGCCAAGTAATGTGCATGTTCTGAAAATCAGAGGCATTTCAATGTCTTATGTTGAGAGTACAAAGACTAAGACAAGTATTAGATTTTGAAAAGGTCCAAACATTGAAGGAAAATCTGATTTTGACAAAGATAAAATGCTCAGTGTAAGACCATTCAAACTCCTGTATTAAACACAACATGTATTATTATCCTATCTTGTATTTTTTTTAACTTCTTTCTTGAAAAATATTTGTAAACATCTTTAAATTTCTGTTAAACTTGTTCCAAATGTGCAAAAAATTTTATTTTTATGCACATGGCTGTTCCAGGTATCAGACTGCAATGAAAGTATTGGAGTTTTTTTTCCACTGTATATAAAGCAGAAAGATGGAATGAATGCCTGTAAACATATTCCAGAAAGTCATATTAAAAAGATGTAAGTAAATATGTATGCTGTTTTATTCTCTGGTTATCCACTTTTGACACAATTTCTGTTTTATTTCTCATCAATAACAGGAGGCTCGAATATGGAAGGTAAATATTGCATTCTTCTTTTTGATTCTTTGTGTGGGTAAATCAATTTTAGCCCTCAAAAAGGAAAAGAGTTGCCTCTTTCAAAAATAAAATAAAAAAAAAAGTTCCCATTATTTTTTTCACTTTATTTCTTTGTTTGCTTTTTTTTTTTTTTTTTTTTTTTTTTTCCCCTTAACCAGAAGGGTAAGGATCTTGTCTAAAATATTTTCTCTTGCTAATTCTTTATGATTATTTCAACACCAGAATTTTCTGCTCCAGTGGTACTTCCCCAGCTGGCAGCTGGCAGCCCAGAGAATGTTACTGGCTTGTCTGACATGGGTTTTACATTCTGTTTAAAGAATCTGCAATTTTGCATTGTTGGATCCAATAAGGATGAGAAGACAGCGTGAGACAACGTGTCTGAGGGTCAGACAGAAACTCCAGTATAGCATATAGACAAATATTAGCAGCTTCAAAGGCCAGAGTAACAGCTAATAAAGTTGAGCTACACCTTTGTGCCAGCAAGACTGAATAAAAATGTATATACTGTGGCTTTACAGGGAAAGCAATATATTTTCTCGGTTACATCTTCCCAGCACTTAATACAAGGAGACAGGCTTTGCACAGCCTTTTCTGTCATTTTTCCACTGCATCATTTTACTGGATAGTATTCAAAATAACAAATTCTATATTTCATTTCCTGGCAGTTTATGCTTTTGCACCTCATATTGGTAATATTGATGTTTACATGACTGATAGTACTGAAAAGTCTCTGGAAAAAAAAAAAAAAAGATGGATAGATAGATAGATAGATAGATAGATAGATAGATAGATAGATAGATAGATAGATAGATATCAGTTAGGACTTTTGATGTTAAAACTGTTTAGCACTGGAAGGCTTTGTAAAGCTCTGATATCTTCCATAGAAAAATCAAATTAGTCAAGTGAAACTGTTTTGAATTGTTGGAATGTCAGGGGGGAGGATTTTCTGAGCTGTTTTTTGTTGCTTCCTCAGGTAATCGTTCTAATTTTAGAAGGAAAAAATGAACCCAAAACAAAGGAAGAGTGACATGCCCCTGCAGCGGAATGTACTACTGAACTATATGCATTCTATCTTCAAACACAGATTTCTAAGACTTATTATCCTTAAGAAAAACCCCAACAAAACAAAACAAAAAATACCCAACCAATCAACCAAACAAAAACCAAAACACAACCTGACACATTTTTAATTTTTCTTTAAAGATTAAAAAAAAAAAAAGTAATATGGTGAAAAAAATAGTAACATTTAAATTTTACCTTCTTTGATCCTTCCTCAATGACAACTCTCATCTAAAAGTCATATAACATTACAAAATTTTATTTAAGGGTATTTTCACAGATATTTCTGCTGTAGGTTACATGAGTATACTTGTATTTGAACATCAGTTCTTATAATCCTAGTTTTTAAAAACAGATCTTTTAATAATGCAAAATATGTTGACTTTATAATTACTGTACTATTTTCCCTATTACAGCTACACCGGTTTGAAAATCTTATATCAGTTGCCTTTAATATTTGTGAAAGCTCACTGTGATTCCAACAATTTTCAGGCATGTAAATAACCCACATAGTATACTGAAAAATGGCTTATATGTTTATTTCATTATATAGACATATATTTAGATCATTTTAATTTCTCATTTACTTTCTGAGCACTCTCTGAGAATGCTACTATGTTTTTCAGAAGGGAAAATATCCTGGGAAAAATTTCTGCAGATTTATCACAATAAATGAAATATATCTGTGTTTTACTTCAGAAACTGAAAAATACAAACACCACGTCTTTGTATTTGAAAAGCATGTGACCAACTTCTAGCAGTGACAAGCTATCTTACCATATTACTATTCAAGATATGTACTTTCAAATCTCACATAAAGTAACACTTAATCCTTAATCAGAGCCATAACATTCCAAAGTTATCTTAGTCTGCAGTTATCTTCCTACATTCCCTCCTTTCCCTTTTGCAGACACTTGCATCTCTGGTTCACTGATTTTTACCTCAGCCTTCTTCATTACCTCCTTCATTCTTCTACTCATTGAGTGCATCATTTCTTGTTTTTTTCAGACTTCCTTTTAAGATAGCTAATCCACAAATACAAAATTTCTCAAGATATTTAAAATACATGGAAGTTCTACTTCACACATACACAGGAATCGTTGCTAAAAACCCCCTTCCACTCCCCATATATAGTTTTTACAAACACAAATGCACCCGTATTTGTGTATAGACAGAAAACACAAAATTTTTTTTGGTGAGTATAGCTTGCAAGAATTGCTGGTTTGCAAGAAATTTTAAAAGCTTACTTTCTTCCTAATGCAGAGGAACATCACTTTACTCAGCAGAGTTTCTTCTAGTCACTGGCTTTTCTAAGCCTCAACACATTCAGGAAATGTACTATAAAAATACATGCAAAGATCAGTATGGCAAGTCCTCTTACCAACTGTTTCAAAACCAAGAGAGAAAAGTATTTTTCGTAGCTAAATATCTGAACAAAAGGGTGACTGTGGCTCCAAACATAGTCAAGCCACCATTTTTTCTTAAGTAGTTTAAAAGTGTGCATGGTTAGAAAGATACTATTAGTTATTTGTTTGAAAATATGTATGTTAGGAAAAACTCAGCTGTAATGACACCAGAGCTAAGTCTACTTCAACATTTAAGATCACACTCAGCAGAGGTGATATTCCTCTTAAGATCTAAATTCTCATGAATCTTGCATAGAAACTTGGCTGAATTTCAGTGACTGAAAGCATTCATGCATTTCACATAATGTATTATACTATGGATTTAGAATTCACTCATACATTTCAAATTCTTAGGTCTTTGTTACCTATTAATGAAGTCAAACCCAGAAATACACACAACATGGAATTTTTTCTCTTGTCTAGTAGAACAGAGCACAGAGAAAGAAAAATTTGTACTGAATCAGTCAATTTTCAGAACTGTTGGTAAAGGGGAAAAAAAAGTAATACTTATTAAGCTTTAAACATATTTGTGTGGTGTTCTGGAGTATTCATCCTTTTCCTTACTCTTAATGCAAGTCACATTTTTCTGTTGTTTAAAGAGTGGTCCTTCCAAAAGCAAAAGGTAAAATGTTTATCCTTGAGATGTAAAAGTAAAGATTTTATCATATATTATATTTTTTCTGTGAAAACAATAGAGTAGTTCAAAACAGAAAAATATTTTTCTCTTTATTCCAGCTAAAACAATGCATTGGATCTACTCTAATTTTGGGATTCTAAATGGTTTTTAATATCCTATAACTCAGTTCCCACTTATTTTACTATTTATTGGAAGAAAAAGGAACTTGAAAAAGTGACAAAAAAATCACAAACCAAAAACCTACCCACCCTATCTCCTTACCTAAGTTTTCAGTGCACTTATAATGACTGGCCTCAGACTAGCTCCCTCGACAGAGGTGAAGAATACACTTTGGCTTTTCTTGTCTACCATTAACTCTGGTAGTAACAACTGAGCTTTACAAAGAACTTGTCAAATTTGTCAGAGTTACAATGCTATTGTTTAGCTTACAGGCCCCGCCAGACTTTAAAGCAGAGGAGCTTAAGATGCTTTCAAAAGTCGGGTTTGCAGGTTTTTGCATAATACATAGACAACACCACTAACAGACATTAAAAATTCTACTTTCTCTCTCTTTTTTTTTTTTTTTTTTCAAGCAGAATTTAGAACTCCTGAAATGGAGCTTAATGTCTCATTCTCTTACAGAGAAAAAAAAAAAAAAAAAAGACGCTAACTGCAAAGCAGCCCAAACCAGATTGCATTTAGCATCCTGTTCTTCCTGTTTCCCCTGCATTCCAATAAACCTTGAGATCTTTCCCATATTGCTGCAGTTCAGCCCATCATGATTCCAGCAGCGTTGAGGAGATGAGACAGATGACTTTTGTAATACTATGTACTATCCTTTTTAAGATCAGCTGGAGAAAAACCAAAAAAAGTTTCTGAACACAAAGGTAATTTTCAGTTTTTCAGGCGAAATTTTTCCTACAAATATTTTCTTAAGATATCTAGAGTCCTTTCTGAAATCTCTGGATCTTCTGCATTGAACAGAGATTTAAGGATATCTGTGGCAGACTGTTGTATGTTGCATTTATTTTTGGATCAAGGAATTTTTTAAAATAAAGAACAAACAGGTTCTTCATGACCTATTTATTGAATTATGTTATCATAACCTATATATTGAATTCTATAAATATATCAGATCCTGTTTGTTTGAGGTTTCATTCTTCCTTCTTTTTGGTTCATGTCCTACAATGTGTAAAAAAGGTACTTTTGGTGAAACAGTACTTTCACAACTTCTACAGATTTCTGTGTTTTCTTCAGTTGCCTGTCAACTTCCCATGTTCTCTATGGAATCAACCTCCAAAGACTCATTCCTTCCTTGCCTTCCTCACCTTCACTCAGTACTTCGGACTAAAATAACAATACAGTGAAAAATTACAGGATCAACAGCTTTCTGTAGAAATCTCTGTAAGTAGTTTGGAGTTAGAGGCCTTTGGTTCAGTCACCCTTCCTGGTGAAATCTATCCTCAGCTTTCCAAATTAATAGAAAGGCTGAATTCTTGTGATATATATTATCTGTTATCTAAATAGGACTATCTGATTGTCCAAAGTGACCTCAGTACCTCCCCTAGTTCTATTTGGGAAAAATTTTTTAGGGTAATTTATCTTTATGCAAATCTTTTTTAATCTTTATTATAGATGGGTATCACTTCTTGCAATAGATAGGGCAAGAATGGGTTGACAGATTACTGACAATTAACATCTTATTATAAATTCACATGACTCAGGCAAAGACCTCAGTTTGAGGCTTACACCCTGTAGCAAGCTATTTCTCTCTTATTATATCAGTATTTATTCTCATCCTATGGTTTATATTTGCGGCCTTATTAAATCATAGTGCAGGATCCTAATATGGAGGCTCATTGAACTTTCCTTTAGGTTTTTATTGTTAGGTAAAGCATTGAAATATTTAATAAAAACATCAATGTCTTGTTCTGTTTCTGAAAAATAAGATAGCACAGCAGCAGTATGTTACTCATCACTGTAATAAAAGGAAAAGGCGGTCCCGTGGCGTAATGGAGAGCACTCCGGTCTCTGACTCCCAAGGTCACGAGTTCGAGTCTCAGTAGGG
>JAWWEV010000001.1:13089563-13129915 GCA_035583235.1 Hafferia zeledoni
CACTGCGCAGGCTCGAAGGGCACACCCACGTGGGGAGAGCCCTTCCCAAATCTTCGTTCGCGAAGACTGGGCCATCAATAAAAGGAAACCTCATGAACATTCGCTATGATTCAAGCAGGAGTTCAGGTCATCATTTGTGGATTAGCCCTGAAGGAGCTGTCTGCTGGTCCAGACACGGGACTGTAGGCACATAAAGGTTTTGGATGAGAACAATTCATAATTCCCATCTGCAATGGCACCTAATACTGCTTTATTATGTTACTTTTGTTCCTGTTTTATTTTGTAACACTGGTAAGTAAATCTATGAGTTGCTCATGACACTAGTCAAGGTTCTTCTTGTTACTGGTCTTTTTAATTACATTAATTGCAAACACAGGTACTCATCCTAGACATGTTACTTATGTACCACTCAAGAAAGGCTTAAAATTATTAACATATATTCAGAGCTGTTATCGCTGAAGTGTTCAGAAGAACCACCGCGGGGATCCACCAGCAGGCAGTAAGTTTGTTTCCTGACAGTCATTGGTGCCAACACTTTAGGACTGTTCTGGGACGCTGCCAGACAAAAGAATTTAATGGGTTTACTCTGCTCTTCTAAGTAGTCTGAAAAGTAGCTCAATATGCTGGAGGAAGGAAGTCAGGAAAAGTTCAGGATTAAAATATTCCTAGGCAGATTAATAAATTCATACACAGCTATTAAAACAACAATTTTTCCAGAGGAAAGTCAGCAAGAAAAGAAAGAAAATGACACAGGAACCCAAGGGATCATGAACAAAATGCTTAGCCTGTCAGGTTCATTCTTACAATTGCAAAATGTCAGATATGACAGAGACTCATAAATATTGATATTTTGTTTTGGCCTTGTGTTAAATGTATTGTCAAGACAGCTGTCAGTCAGTACACCACTAGTCACAGTTATCTCAAGGGATAAAGCACAGATTCCTAAAATACTCACCACCTTGAGGAAGCAAACGATTGGTTCAGATGGGCAGGTGTTCAAGAACTGAAGTGTGAAGGAACAAACTGCAAGATTTCACTCCAGCAGAGTGACAAAAATACAATTAAGACCATAAAAGTGACAAGAAAATTAATGGAATAAAAACTAAAAAATACAACTGTATTTCATTAGTCTTCTTCCAATGTACATCATCTGACAAGTGCTTTCTGTTTCTTACCCATGTCATATATTGTTTGCAAAGTTAAGCAAGGAAAAGGTAAAATGTATTACTAATTTTCATTATTGACATGCCTATTAAAATAGCAGTAGTATATAAAATGTAAATATAGCCTTTTTCCCCTACATTACACTTTCTTTATCAGCATCTTAGGTGCTTTTAATTTTATGAATGGATCTCAACAGATTCAGAACTCATGCAATGAAGTGCAGAATCATGAATTAACTGGGAGTTCTATGTCTGTGCATGTGTGAATTACTATCACTCTATGAATGCTTTTACCAAATTATAAGCAAAGAAATTTGTTTATCAATTATGAACACATATAGTAGCTGTCTCCAGCTGTTACTTCCCTTCAAAATTTCTCTAAAAATTTTCTTTTTTCTTACTGAGAAAGATATGCTAGATCACTGAACACAGAAAGAAGATGCATGGACATTGGATTACTATTGGACACATTACACTTTTAGAAAAATGAAGTAAGGTAAAAATTCATCATCAATTACTGAAAAAATGCATTTAGCTGACAGATCAATAATAAGGTTATGTTGCTTTAGCATTTAGTAGTACACTCTTGCACTGTTTTTTTTCTGGGAAAGATGGTTTTCTCCATAGTAGCTGGTATGGGACTGTGTTTTGGATTTGTGCTGAAAATAATGTTGATAACACAGGGATGTTTCCATTATCACTGAACAGGACTTGCACAGAGTCAAGGCCTTTTCTGCCCCTTTCACCACCCCACCAGTGAGTGGGCTGGGGGTGCACATGTTGTTGTGAGGGGACACAGCCAGGACAGGTGATCCCAACAGACAAAAGGGATACCCCACACCATATGACATCATGCTCAGCATGTAGAGCCAGGGAAAAAAGAAGGAAAGGGGGTTGCTCAGAGTGATGGTGTTTGTCTTCCCATCACAGTTCCATAACAGAGCCATGCACTCCTGGGGATGGCTGAACACCTGCCTGCCTGTGGGAAGCAGTGAATGAATTCCTTGTTTTGCTTGCATGCATGGTTTTTACTTTCTCTACTAAACTGTCTTCATCTCAGTTCATAGGTTTTGTGGCTTTTACCCTCCCATTTCTCTTCCCCATCCTACTGGGAGGAGCAAGTGAGTAGCTGGGTGGGGCTGAGCTGCCTGCTGCGTTTGAGCCATGACAGTTGCCCTGTAAAGCAATGGTACTAAAATCCCAGACCCCATTTCAGTCAGGCTGGCAGTCTGATAGATGGAGAGTTTGATACAGTTAGGTGTTTGCTCTCTTAAAAAAAAAAAAAAAAAAAAAGAAGTGTCTCTGAAGCTCTGTAATTAGAAAAAGGAGCAGCTGAGAGACATGTTTAGAGAGCTGAGTGCTCAGTCAGTCTTTCAAGAACAGCCAGCGTAAAAGCAAAGTATAAAGAAAGAAAGAGAATATCAATTTTATGTACTTAAAAAATCTGTAATCCAGAAACATTAAGTATTTTGTCTGTCAGGTTCCTGTGGGACTACAGTACTCAGTCTGCAAACCAGAGGAAACCCTTGAGCACAGTTTGTTTCTATCCTTTGTGTCACCTCAAATGGCACAGGAGTCAGAAACATATCATATCTGTTTATTTCCTGATTTTGGGGGCTGAAGAGTAATCAAACATTGGTCATCTTTTAATCTGTCAGTTAACTAAATTAAATGATGTAAAATAAAGTCATCCGTGATTTGACTTGATTTTCCTTGAGAAACTAGACAGTTTTCTTATCTTCTATATCCTCCCTTCCCTCTTTAGAAATGTAGATCTGGGACAATCCAGAGTGTGCAATTCAAGTCATTATAAATTATTTTTGGTTTTGTAAACTCGTTTATAGTTTCGGGTTATTTTATTTTAATTGATGGGTTTGATTTTGTTTGGGTTTTTTAATTTTTTAAACTAAAAAGTCTAAATATTTTATTTTTAAAATATTTTGAATTAAGATTTTATCAATGTAAAAAAGAATAAAAATATGTCTGCAGCTATTTTGTAGCTTTGAAAATGAATTTGGTCTCCTTGAATTTTTTTTTCATCAAAAATTACTGCCTGTAGAATGGGGTCATAGGAGGTCAGAGATGATAATTTAACAGTCCCCCTGGCCTCATAAAGGATCTGATTCTAAGCTCTGAAGTTGAGAATTGAGTAGGAAACCTATTCATAAACAAAGAGACTAAAGGGTTTTACAGACTATCAACTTTGACCCTCCATAGCTGATTGAAAGACCTGTATACTAACAACATCACATTTATTTTGAAGGGCATTTGTGTCACTTTGATGAGATCATGACTGTTTCGGATGAAAGTCAGAATTAGAGAAGAAATATCCCAACTGAGATAGATGACCCAGGTTGTCTTAGTGCTGATAAGTACCATCAATTGCCTGATGGGCAGGTGATCTGCTCTTCTGGAACACAGAAGTGGAAAACAAAAACTATCAAAAGTGATTGAAGCAACAGATACAAAGGAAAAGAGGTCAATAAATAACACATTTAGATGTCTTTCACTTAGACATGACTCTTCTGAATTATCTTTTAGTACCTGAATCTTATAAAAAAAGTAAAGATAGAGGTTAAAGAAGCACTGTCTGAAGCTAGTTAGAAAATAAGAAGGTAAGAGGAGAGAAAGATTGGAAAAACTTATTGCAAGGAAATCATAAGTAGATTTTACACTCTGCTTTGAAATTTGACACCAAAGTTGGCTCTTAGAGACAAATGTATTGATATGCAATTTAAATACTTTGAATTTGTTTTATTTTTAGCATTCAATGATGAGTGATACCATAAAACTAAGCAGTATTTTCATATCTAAAAAATTGGTAAAAATTCTTCAATGTTTATGACTGTCCACCCACTGTAGGGTAAGTTGCACCTGTCAACGGGTTGGAATGGATGTAATTAACTTATAACTTAATTACCATCAAGTGGTAGCCCTTATTAAGTTTATTAGATGATCATCAAAATAGAGTCTAGCTACTGCATGACAGCTCATGACCTCATCCTTTTCTTCCTTATCCCAAAGTTATGGATATTTCAAATACTTCACTTTAAGATACACCTGCATTCCTGTCAAACACCACCATGGTAGGAGTACTTCTGATTGTTCCTATTTGTTTCAGCTAGGAAAAGGCTTTACTGAGTTTTTTTACACAATTGAGGCAAGTGTATTCAGAGATTACGAATCTTATTTCCTGCCTTGAGAAAGACGAAGTGGTTGTGTGCTGAAGAATACTTTTTTTCCTATGTGAAAGTTTGATTTACATTCCTGTCTCAAACCACTTTTTGATATCCAGCTTCAAATTTATGTTTATGAAGTCATACTTTTTGTATTTTTGGTCTCCCTTCTGTAAAAACAATGTAAAGTTTCCTTTCTCGTGTTTGTTATATTAAAGGTCTGAGGAGCACTCCCCAGGAAAAAGTTTATTTACTTAAATGTGAATTATAATTGTCTCTGTAAACAGACATGTTCATAAAGAGTATCTACTTTTTAGTCCTCCTGAGTGGGGTATAAAATATGACACTCCTTAAAAGACTGGAGCAAAACAGAGGATGTTTATGTGTTTAAAGTGTGCAACAATACATTTACTACTTCACAAATATCTAAATAATAATTTTCTTAATTCTGTCGTGAATGCCTATGTCAGACACAGAAAGGGTCATAAACCCCAACATATTTTATCTTGACTGAGGTATTTATTTACCATTTATGTACAGTTAAAATTTATGAAGTTCATATTTGAAATGATTTTCCACGACCTAAAATGGCTACTGAATGTTCAGTTCAGTGTTCAGAACAACAGGACTGCTGTATCAAGACAGAGGTTTCCTCACACTGTTCTTACTTGAGTTTGAAAGTCATTTCTAATCTGTTACACTAGGGATGAGGAGATCATAGATTACTCCTACCACATCATGAAATGTTATCTTGAAAAGGATTAAAATACTCAGTCGATTATTTTTACCTCTTGACATTTTGCTACTATTAGTGAGAACTCGCTCAACTAATTTAAGATCTCCTAAGACCAAGTTAAATAAAGAAGTAATTTCTTTTTTCTATCAAACATTTTAGAAAATATCATCAAACTTTCTGGAAAATATGTATGTTAATAAAACTTTTAATATCTTTAAAGCTATTGCTACTTATAACAGATCCAGATAACAGACTGGGTTTTACAGACACTTACTTTTTTCATCATCATCATTATTATTATGATTATTATTATTATTATTATTATTATTATTATTTTTTTTTTTTTTCCATCACCATCATTAAAATCCACTTTCTTCATCTCAATTTTTTTTTTTTTTTTTTTTTTAAGAAAAACAGTTTGGGACACTACTAATAAAAAAGGCTACCTAGCAGAGGAATACAATTAAACTTTCCTGAGGAACTGGATCAAAATACAGGGAGTGTAGTCTTGTGACCTGTATTAGAACAACCTCCCACACCATGGCCATTTTGTCTAGAGAGCATGGAAAGTACATGGCCATTAAGCACTCATTTAACAAAGCTGATAAAGGAAAATGACAGTAGGATTTAAATAAGATATAAACACATTGTTTCCTTCTTTTTTTCACATTGTAATTCTAGCTCCATGATCTCTTTATATTTTCACCTTTTTTTGTTTGCCTATTACCTTTGACTTGTTAACTCCTTACACATCAACTACATAGAACTTAAAATCCAGAAACATACTGTAAGATTCCAAGCGTTTTCCTTCTCCCACAGCTTTACCAGAATGAATATATTCCATTCACCCCTTAAAGACTGCATTTTCTCCCACTTCTTTGTAAGAGAAATGAAGCACTTGTGCTTATGATCATTGAAATGTCCCAAGCTGACAGCACAAGGCCACTGAGAATGAATGGTTCTCTAACTCTACTAACAGTTTCAGGTTATGATCGTGATTCCAGGGATAGTCATCACAGACAAATCTTTTGGTACTTGGTAATAAGACATAAACATTCATGCTTCCATTTAAGTCTACTCTAGTTATTTGGGTTGCAATATTAAATATGAAAATCTGCATAAATAATTTAATATTTTTGGCAAAGGTAAAAATGGTTACTTGAGTTGTGCTAGTTAAACCATTTAAAGTGGACAGATTGCAGTTGTCATGTAGAGAATAAAAGGAACTAGTGTATAGACACTAGGGAACAGTTACCACAGAGGTATAAGGCTTTCACTAGTTAGTCACAATCCAAAAAAGTAGGAGGAAAAAAATATGTGAAGCAGGTGAGGGGAAAGAAAAGAACAATACAAATAAAAATAAGGAATGCAGTTTGCAGTTTCTGTTTGGTTTCTGTTCTGGTTTTGCAAGAGTCAATCAGAAATCACAGTTGACTTTTCAGTCTTCTTTATGCCACTACTGTTTATTGTTTAAATATTAAAGTTCCCTTCTTTTGTGGAATTTAAGCTCCCCTGCCCCCCAGCTTCCCATTAGAATCCTGACAGTACTATAATCTTTAAGATAGATGGTCTTTAGAGAAAGCCTCCTACCCATTTAAAGAATTTGCACATCTTTATGCCATACACCATTTAATTTCCTCAGCTTCTTATCTAACACTAAAACTGTTGCCCGTCTTTTATCCCCAAGAGCTTCATGAGGATAAATAATCTAGTTCTTCCCATTCAATTGCACATTAGGCATTATTATCATTTGCTATCATTGCTGTGGTGCCTCGTATACTTTTACAAATTCATATTAAATTAAAAGAACAATATCTGTTAAGTCTGACTACCTTCCTCCTCTTCCATTCCAAAACCCCACATATTGTCTTTATATGTGTTTTCTTAATGGGGAATAGTAAGGTTGATGAGAAGGAAAAGCTGACTTCACATTAAAATTGAGTTAAAACCTGATAACTCAGCCCCTCTGGCACATAAGAAAGAGGACTGCTTCTGCAGCCTTTTTCTCACATGAAACTGCAGCCTTCCGTGTACACAAATTCAGACCCTGCCACATGCCTGTTGACAGCTTATTCTAAAACAGCAATTTAAAAATGATGATCAGCAAGAGGCAGCAATTAGAATGAGTGGAGGATCCTGAATGACTTAGAAAGAAATATTCAATGGCAATAAATACAAAATAATGCACACCATTATATTGAATCATATAATGCAACCCATTTAGTTGTACACATGGTCAGAGAGCAGCAAGAGCAGGGTGTTCCCTGAAGGAAGGATCCGATGGCAGCTGCAGTGGCAGTGACCTCACTGACAGGGCACAGTCCCACAGCACAAGAGATGGGCCAGCAGAGCATGGCAGGGACTGCAAAGGGTCCAGCAACCATCAGGCAAGGCAAAATAGCAGCCCAAATCCAAGGTCAATCCAGGAAACACATTTCGGGAACGATGCAGGAAGCCCAGTTACAACATATTCAGGGCAGAACCAGGAGTGGGAAAGAATTGATCGTTTCTCAGAGACAACCACTGGAATTGCCTGGCAGCATTTGAACATCAAGTGTTTTCTTATGCAGCGTGTAATTCAACTGCAGAAAAACATTGTCACCAGATTTAATGGGGGGCCAAAGGAGTATGTATGTTCAGAGCAGGTGGATTTAGTCTACCAGTAGCAGTTGGCTCACCTGGTCCTTAATTCCCAAATTGTTAATCACTGAATTGCAATACTAGAATGAAGATTCCTCTATCTACATTTTCTGCTAACATTTACTAGGCACTGTTAGGAGCCCAGTGCCTTGGTTTGGTCCTTCATTTTCTTAGCCCAGGCTTTGTATTCTTACAACAGAAATTATTACTGCATTAATGTCAGATATGAAAGACCTTATTACAAAGTGAAGACATAGAGAAGGAATATGTGTAGACAGTTATGTCCAAAAAGAAGACATAAAAAGAAAAAAAAAATCAATTTTAAAACTATCAGCTAAATCCTCAAAAACTTTTTAAGAAACCTAGACAAGTAATCTTTGTGTGAGAGGATTAAGGAGGACTTACACTAAAAATTGATGAGGATAAACTAAAAAGATGATGAGAGCATTTTCAGGACAGCCTGGATAGAACAAAACCTAGGGTTAAACTTAAGTACTCATAGAAAAGCTCCAAACTTTATTAATTAGCTGTGACCTTCACTAAAAAGAAAATAAAGTTGTTTAAAAAGTCTGTAGGAAGCTTCATGGCCAAGGCAAGACATTAGGCAGAATCTGACTGCAGGATTTGAGAGGAATGACCAAGCATCTGCAATAATGCCTTGAAAACAAAAACACATCAACCTTAATTGTCACACTGCCACAGAAGGAAGATGAGCCAAAATATATTAAGCAGCTCCACAGAACATCAGTGTCACTTTCAGGAAATATTCATAGGAGATTTATATTACAATAAAGGAAATCTAAGAGAAAAAAAAAAATATAAGAAAAGAATGTACAGGTGTCAGAGAAAGAACGTTATATACTGAACAATTAGAGTGGTTTGAAGAGTTCTAGGAAGATACATTGAAATACAAAATGTTAATAATTATTAACCTGTATAATTCTGAAAAATCTTGTTGTTTTGCAGAGAATGCACAGAGGATAATGGTGAGTTAACCTTGGCTAGCAGATAAATGTCCACTCAGCAATGGGGTATGGGGAGAAAATAGAATGACCAAGAATGGCAGAGAGAGAGACAGTGAGATTACTTACTAATTACCACTGCAGGCAAAGTGCACTTGACTTATGGAAAACCAAATTAATTTATTGCCAATAAAAATAAACATTCGGGGGGAGATACAATTCCCTTGCCATCCGCACCTAATACAGCAAACAAGAAAGTCTGTGTTAAACCAGCATCTTTTCTTCAATCTCAAGCCAAAACCAAAATATTATTTATTGACAAGAATAAAAAGTAAATTGTACAACTGCTCTTACTTGTTGACTACATTGCAAGAACAAGACTTGAAGGAAAAAGTATGTAAAGCCTTGGACTAGGAGTCAAAAATGTAAAGACCTAGACATTGAAGACTTAAAATGAACTTTCTTCCCATTTCTGTACTTTTAGAAAGCACGAAGGGCAGCTTTAAGGAGACAAAACTTAAGAATGAGTCATAGAGTGGCCTAGGTTGGAAAGGACCTAAAGGTCATCTCATTCCAGCTCTCCTGTCATGGGCAGGGTCACCTTCCTCTAGGCCAGGTTGCTCAAAGCTCCATCCAACCTGGCCTTGAACACGTCCAGGGATGGGCATCCACAGCTTCTCTGGGAAAACTGTTCCAGTGCCTCACCACATCTGGACTACAGAAACCTATTCAACAGTACCAGTTCTTCAGACAAACCTACATGTTTTTCATTAAACATCTGTGAAACCCAAAAAATGTTAAATGGATAGACCAGATAGTAAAACTGGACAAATATATAAGATGCAGGAATGCATTCATTGACTTTCTATTATGGAAAGGATGGATAAAATTGTTTGGAAATGTTCAAAGAATAGAAGTATAAATAGTCCTTACCACTCAAAACACTGTAACAGTGAACCATCCCAGAGGGTTCAAGGTTAGAAGGCAGTTCTTTAGATCACCTGGTACAACATCCTGCTCAATCACAGCTACCTGGAGACAATTTCTTAGTCCACATCCATATGGCTTTTGAATATCTCCAAGAATGTAGACTCCACAACTGTCCTGGTCAACATTAGAGATAGGTAAAAAGCAAGATAGAAAGTTAGGAATTAAAGATCAGATAATAAGATAGACGAGACATTTGAAGGATTAATTTACTTCTTTTAAAAACCTGTATTTGCCTTTTGTTTCACAGAATTCATGACGAAATAAGAAAATAGAGACTTAAAATTTTACAATTAAATTTTAATTATGCTATTTAAATTTATATCATGTTATCATTAAAATGTTTGCATATCTAGCTATATGGAGAGAATACAAGACCTTGAATTTAGCTATTATCTATCAAACTGCAGTTCAGATGCCTGATAAAATCTTGCTGATTGTAAGACAACTGTACATAGTTAAAAAATCTTTCTATTAAAAAAAATCAAAATGATTTATGGAGATTTGATATATTTTTAGATGAAGTAGAAGAGGAGACAAAATCAACAGACTTCAAAGCTTGAGGTTTTAATCCTTTTTTATTAAAGCATTGTTGCTCAATTGAAAGAAAATTATAATTAGAAGACAGGTTTGTAATTAAATGGGGAAAATGCTGAAAGTATCCATTGATATAAAAGTGAACAAGATGCTGATAACAAAGAACGAAATGCATTTCCCTAAAACTATTGAGGTCCTTCACTTTCTTTTTGTCTCCTAGAGACACATGTTCTATCAAACTTAAAGTGAAAGTTATTAATTCTCTACCTTTATGAGATGCCTGTGGCACTATGCAAGGTGCTCAGGCAAATGCAGGTGCTCAGGGAAAGTTATGAGGGCTTCAGATCCTCCACCAATAGCATCAAACACACCATTTTTATGTGTTCTATATTACATGATACAGTTCTTGTCACAGAGCTGTGGGGGAAATAATGCAATATTGGCGAAGAGTGTTGTAAACATGCTTGAGTGACTTACAGCAGGGTGTCAAGAAGCACATACATCCTACTAATTGTTGTTTGGCCTTGTGTGTAGGACAAGTAGAACATCTCTGTTTAAATAACGTAAGCCTGTGATAAACTTGGAGGTACTCTATTGGACATGCTTGAGATTTCTGCCCTGGTGTGGGAAAGATCAAAGCACAGTGGTAAATTACACTTGCATGAGTGTAATACACAGGTGAATACAGCAGATTTAGTCATCCTCTAAAACAGACCAAACTCTGTGGTGCCTGTTTGAGTGTGCACACCCTTGTGTGCCGCTGCCCAGGAACTGCTTCAGGGATTCCCTGCTTAGCAAGGTAAGGAAAAAATATGTTCTTAGCTTTTCATCTGTGGTTTGTGGTTGTTCCTGCATCCTGCCTGTGCTGGCTCACACACAGACACTCAGCTGTTATATAGAATCACAAAATCACAGTATCATTAAGGCTGGAAAAAACTTCTAAGATCATCAAGTTCAACCTTTGACCAATCACGACCTTGTCAACTGGACCAGAGCACTGAGTGTCATGTCCAGTTATTTCTTGAACACCTCCAGGGATGGGGACTCCACCCACCTCCCTGGGCATTCCAATATTTAACAACCCTTTATGTGAAGAAATTCTTCCTGATGTTCAACCTGAATCACCCCTGGCACAGCTTCAGGCTCTGTTCTCCTGTCCTGTCACTGATTGCCTGGGAGAAGAGGCTGACCTTCACCTGGTTACAACCTTCTGTCAGGGAGTTGTAGAACAATAAGGTCTCCCCTAGTTTCATATTCACCAAGCTGAACACCTCCAGATCCCTCAGCTACTCCTCACGTGATTTACTCTTTAGACCCTTCCTTAGCTCTGCTGCCCTCGTCACCTCAATGTCTTTCTTGCACTGAGGGGCCCAGAAATGGACACAGGATTTGAGGTGCAGCCTTGCCAGTAACCAATGAGGGACAATCACTTCCCTAGTCAAACACCACTAGCCAATACCCTACAGAAAGTTTTCTATTTACACTGGCAATTCCTATCTACCTAGGAAATCCTGGAAAGTTACAGTACTTATATACTGCAGAGAATCAACACAAAGATACCTACAGAAGGGAAATACACTTTAATTACAGGCACATGCATTTAGAACTTTTCAGTTCTTACATTAAGCAAACACTAATTTTGCTTAACCAAATAAACAGCTCCTTAAATGATGGAGTAACCAGTTCCTTCATTAACTCTATTTTGAGTCCTCTTTGCTACATCATAGATTGCCAGTAGAAATATTGTGGTTTTAGTGGGAAGATATCAATATCTTCTCAATTTATGAAAAATGCTTTAGATCTCAATGGATTAAACCATACTATATGCAGAAAAATGTAGTAATTCTTTCCATTAGCACCAAATCAACACTGAAGATTTGTGTTCCAAAAAGATGATGACAAAATTGCAAAGATTGCAGAAATGTGAAAAAGCTAAAATCTCTAAGGAGTTAAAAATTGAGTTGAGGCAAAGCAAATGGATTCCCTCCCTTGGAATAAATTGCATTAAATTTTATTCGCATATGTGATTTATTAAATACTATATTTTAGACATACCTGCATGCGCACAAAGAAACCATCAACTAGTGCAGGATCATGAGAAAGAAAATGGCCTCAATGCCTTGATTGGCCCTTTCACCATGTAGCATAAAACCGTATCTTTTCTTGACATAAAAGAAGGAAAAACTGACAGATGGGTAAGCTCATATTAAATCTAACCTATATATTGCCAAGACCATCTTTACTTCTGTATAAGGAGCAGTAAACAGTGTATTTGAAATTGAGAATTCCTTGGGGGGGGGGGAGGGGGGGGAGGGAGGAAATCATTGTTGTGTGCAGGTAAAGCAAACTTGAGAGTTTGGCCCTGAAAGGTGTCCCACTCAGAGGGAAGTTGCTGGTCACAGCCCTCTGTGGTGCAAGAAAGCTCAAAGGGTCTCACTTTGGACCTCTGCTTATAGGGTCACAAGAGAGTTGGCTTTAGTCAAGTGATTTTCCATCTTGGACACAATTCATGCTGGTAGCTTTCTTTTGAAAGCTTGATAACAAAAAAGTTGTTCTACTTGGGTTGTTATTTGGGCAAGAAAACTAAGTTGTCACCAAAGTATGTTGGTGGGAGTTTATCCCTGTCAAATAAATTCATGTTGCAGTGGGCAAAGTTCTGACAAAACAGCTACAGACCCACACTGGAGGAGGCTGCTGATTGCTCTAAAAGGCAGGGAAAGGTGTATGATAAGTATGTGTGGCAAGGGGGCATAAGGCTGGTCCCTGTACTATAGGGAGAGTTCAAGATAAGACCAGGAAAGTAGAGGTACAGATTTGGATTTGGCTGGGCTGTTAGAAAAAGACACACAGGGCAAATGAAAAATTGCTTTAAGATTGAATTCGGGATCTTGCTTTAGAATATTTCCTGATATACTGTATTACATAAGGCTGGTTCTGATCTTAGAGTTGTAAAATAATTTGGGTTGAAAGAGATCTTAGAGATAATGTAGTTTCAACCTCCCTGCTACAAGTGGGGCATCTTCCGCTTGAACGCTTCCAGAGATCCAGGACATCCACAACTTCTCTTGGTAACCTATTCCAGTGTCTTCCCATCCACACAGTAAATAGAGTAATTTAAGCTGTAAAGGACCTGTAGAATTATCTGGTCCAAAATCACGCTCAGAGTAAGGCCAACTTAGAGCAGAGGCAGCTTGATCATCAATAAATGGAAGAGATATTGAAGATACTGTTGCTGTGCAGCAATACAAGCCCCTTCCTTATGATTTGCCTTATAACATAGTTCACTTATTCCTTCTATAAGAACATTTATAATTTACCATTTTCTGTAAGACTAAAGGGACATGGTAAGAATATTTAAATAAAGACAACTATCTGAAAAATACTACAAATATTCCAATGGCTATTACATAATTTTTGTGACACAATGCTTAGCAAGTAGTGGATGTCTATATAAGTTATGCAGACCTACTAAGGATAAAGTAGAGGTGATACTTTACTCTTGGAAAAAATTAAAAGAAGTAAAAAAGGGCAATAAAGCACACTGAGAAGTAGTGGCAAAGAAAATCAGGAAGCTGTTAGTTAAAAGACCAGTGAGTTCCTTAGACTAAGAAATTTTCTGACTTAAAAATCTTGATAAGATTCTTAAATCTATGTACACTCAGTTGATATATTTAAAATATCATAATTCCCTCAACATTTTGGTTTGTTCTTTATTAGTTTTTATCTATCAAATATGTTAAAAATTAGGATCTTGATTTTAAGCATGGAAACCCAGAACCATTTTCCTACTCAATACTCCAGATAGGTGAGGCAGCTGAGAGTTAAAACGCACTGGAAATAGACAACATGTGCAACAACAATATGCTTGTCATTCTTTGCAGAGGAAGAGATTTCAACTGAAATTCAAGCTGACGAAACTAAGCAAACTATAAGGGAGAAAGGCTGCCTCTAAAAAATTATCTTCCTGAAGTTTTTGAAAATATCATGAAAGGAAATGAGATTGTAGAAATCACAATGAGGACTCACTGGAATAGATTTACTTACAGTATTTATCATTTTTTCCTGATCTCAACTGCTACTTCCCACAGCATCATAAACTTGGGAAATATAAAAAGTCCTTAAGGAACTCTTGATGATTCAGAAAGTCAAATATTACATATTGAGCAATACCATTAGGGCAGGAGCCAACTATGTCACTTGTATATACAACCATCCTGAAAAAGTAGTTTAATTTCAGTCTAACCTTTATTCCAGATCAAGTCTGCTTTCTTCACCAAAACAACTGCATTTGTTCAGGAAGAACAGACATATCTCATGTATGCCTTATGAGGACAGACATCCTTTTTCAGCTCTGTTCACATACTACAAATCCTCTTCAGAAATGAGAATACCTTCAAGTCCTTCCAGCAACAAATGAAAGTTTAAAACACATCTTTCTCTCTTGTATTCCTGGAATAAGCCAAGGGTAGTTAAGAATATCCATATTTACAGATAAACCTTCAACAAAATGTCTTCTTCAGGTCTTGTAGTAGCACAGAGAAAAGTAAGGGATAAGTTCTGATTTCTTCATAATTATTACTAGATGTTTAAAACTGTGTTTCAGACAATTAAAAGTTATGTCTCAGCAGAGGACAAACAGGACACAGTTGGAGTTTACAATGAATGATCTGGACATAGTCTATTAACAAACAGCCCCATGGACAGTGAAGATACCATATTTTATGTATTTTTTTCATACCTGATTTCAAATGAAATCAAGAATAGCAGTCACGCACCTGTGATAAGATGCATTTCCATTAGAAGATTGGGATAATGAGTTCTTATCATCTATGAAAAGCCCCATTATCTGGTGACTAAACAGCACATTACCAGTGAAATAAAAAATTAGAAAAATGAACTCATCTTAATTTAAACTGAAAAGGTTATTGTCAAGTGTATTTCCAGATAGGAAATCCTTTTACAAAGTTTATAAAAGAAAACAAATTATTTTGTGAAAGATTGTAGAGATCTGGTGTAATGAACCCTGAAAAACTCTAAACAAGGTATCAAAATATATCATAGTAATGAAAATCACCATATGCAAACTGGACATTGGTGGGGTAACTGAAAGTGGTTATGTTCCTAAGCAACATGTTAAATCTCATTATGTTAATGGAGAATATGATTTGCTCAATTTTACTGCTCTGTTAGTTCACTGTTCCCAGAATATCATTCCTCTTTACAATAGGATTGCCATTACAAGGAGTCAAGAAATAAAAATCAAGGCATTCCTGTGAGTAGGAAAAGTGCTTTATTTCCAACCATTCTACAACCTTCCTAATAATGCTTATGTAATAATAATTTCCTTTAGAGTCCAAAAAAGTGTAACTTTCTAATTTCTGAAATAGTACAATTAAAACCAGAAAGCTACAATGTAAGTGGAGCTGAAAGGGGTAAACCCCTTTATCTGTATAACTGGAAATACTGTAGAAATGACAGAAAAACTGGAGAAGTTAATATTAATTCTGAAATCTGTTAATCTCCAAAGTTTTCTGAGAAGTTTTATTTAAAAAAATGATGCCACAGATGAATGAAATTAGGTTTGTGTTTGATAGTTTGCATGCTGTATTGATAAACAGTGTTCATCTTGGTTTAAGAACATGTACTACCTAGAGTCAAAGAATCACAGCACACAAAGTCATGTCTGATGTACCAGGGGAAGCTCTCCTTTTTCCATTCAGATTCAACTCCAGAAGATTTTTGGCTTTCCTAACCCAAATACTGCATGCTCTGACAATATTTTTATTTTCCTCTGGGGTCTACATTTTTTGTGCACAAGTGAGATATTTATGCTAATTATGTGCACATGATAAGCGAAACGTCTCAAAAATAACTGCTAAGAGAAGATTTTTTAATTCTAATAGCAGCAAAGGTATTTATTGACAACGTTGGAGGCAAGCCAGTTCATACTGGGCAAAAACTTGCCTAGCTTGTTTGTGGAAAATAAGCTATCTTATAGTCTTAAGTCCATAGTTAACACCTTCCAATTTCCATATTAATGACTAGGCAGAATCTTGGGCGGAGCTTTCTTTTTGGCTTTGAATTTGGGTAGTGGTCTCCTGACTTCATCCGTCGGGGTCATCTTGAAACGTCTTCATTACTCTTCTTTGTTCAGTGACATGACCTGTAAAACTTGCAAAACCTTGGCTCTAACTCTGCAAAATCTTAGCTCTTTACCATTTCATCCTATTGAAATGTCTAGCTTAGTTTATGACTTTTAACCATGATACACTGGTCTCTATACTAGACAATTTGTACCTGAACAAAGTGGTCTAGCACTTCATGCTGTTCAGCGGCCTTGCTGTGCAAACAACATTTTGCAGAGCAGAAATAGAAATTTCACAAAACTAGGGATTTTTGGTCTCTTTTCTCTTTCAGCGCGTGTCAAATAAGAAGGTTCAAATGACATTATAGTTTGACTGCTAACAGATGTGGGTTGGGGTTTTTGAAAGGCTTTGGTTGGGGTTTTTTTGGCATTTATATTTTCTTGGTTTGTTTTTTTGTTTTGTGTTGTTTTGTATTTTTTTCAGTTTGAAGATGCCCTTACATATATCATATCTATGATTTTACATATATAATGACTCTGGATACAATGTCTGCCTGACCAGCTTTTTATTAAAAAAAAAAAAAACAAAAAACTCTACAAAACTTCCTAATTAGTCTTAAAGGGCAGTGGTGCTGCTCATTATAAAAGCTGAATGAAAATAAAGTATCCGTACTCTGTGAGACAAAACAGAAGCAATTCACAACTAGTTGGTGAGATGTCAAAAGTGTTTGCAGAGCATATAACAGTATGTTATGTTGGTCCTGAGAAATGATCCTCACCAAGGCAAGATAGGCAGACATTTAGCTCTGGAAGAGGGTTACTTGTTCGTATCCATTAGTTTTAGTTTTTTTCATTGGTAGTAGGTATACGCATAGGACAAAGAACAGATTAAAATACTTCAGGTGACAAAATTATTTCCCATAGCTCAGTTTCACTTCATACAAATGAACTTCTGCAATGTTTTGTGCTGCAGTTAACTTGTGAATTGGATTTGCTCAAGAATGTCATGGTCTTTCTTCACTGTGAAGACATGTTATATTCCAGTATGGAGGTTTCAGAAGAGATGGACATTATTTCCTCTGACACAATTCCTTTCTTGTTTTGTCAATGATAATTTTAGTCTGGTCAGACTTATTACTTCATCATTTTCTGATATTTCTTGGTTTTGATAGTTTCCCTGAATATGTCCAGTCTTCATAGGTCTATTAATAACATTGCTAACAGCTGAAATTTCAAATATATTGCTTTGTGCTTGAGATAAAAGAAAACTAAAATGATATAGTAGAAAAACTCTGTGGAAATCAGTACTTTGCACAAAGCCTATGCACAAGCCATCAACTGTGGAGCTGTAATTTGGTGCTTCACCCTGGAAAAACTGCTGCTCATACTCCATTCCTGAACAGGCATCCTCTGCAGTTACAGAACGTAGCCCTGCTTCTGTGTAAGTCATGATTCCCCCAACTCCGACTCCCACTAAGTCCACAAGTCCTTAGGAGTACAAAACCCAGCATTTCCAGCACCCTTGAAGCAAGATATTTTATGGAAGGGTCTTGTGGCTGTCTCCCATTATATCGTGGGAGATTCTGATTTGCAAGAAAAGGACATGTTAGACTAACCATCTGGTCAGGCAAGAGTTGCTGCTGAGTTTTGAACTCGGGGAATCCAAGAAAGGTTATCTCACAGAGAGGAAATCCCTGGTGAAACAACTGCTCCTGGCCTTCATGCTGCTCTTGGCTTCTACAGAGCTGCTTTAAGCAGAGTTGTTGACCTGGGAGTCACTGTTTCAAACAAGATGAAGTTACTCTCCACAGCACAATACAGCCTGAAGCCAATGGGATCAGGAGTGGCTGCCTCACAGGGAGCAGCGTATTTGTGCAAGACAGCTGTTTCTGTTTCTCTCCAAGTTTCTGCAGCTGTCCAAGATCTATTTTTTGCTTAAAAAAATGGCAGGATAGCGTACCAACTCACATCTGCAATTTAAACAGTCCTAATCTTAAAAGTAAGGAAGACAGAGTCCAATCTGACCCCTCTCATACACAGAAATATCTTTGTCAAGAATAATATTAGTTCCATCAATAAGTAAAAAGGATAGTGTACCAAGCAGCATATCTAAAATCTTACCTCAGTTTTTCTCATTTTGTCTAAATAAGTAATATAGAACAGGACTTCTCATTAACATGTTTCTATTCATCAGTCATGTATCCTATACATGAAATAATTACTATTTAGTGGCTAATATATATGTAATAATAATTGATTTATATGAAGTAACATACATTGACTATGTTATGGTAATACTTTAAAAAGTTTTTGGTCTTCACAGCTAGTAGAGGAAAGGCATTATGAACTACAGGTAGGTGGCTGAACCCCTAATTTTAAATGCATCTCAATTTCTACACACACTTAAAAGTAAGATATGGCCAAATATCTACCATACTAGATCTAAATATTCATCAAATTGCTGCTTTCCAATTATTCTGCCCCATCTTCAGTTACTATTTAAAACTATTCTGAGCAGACAGAGCAAAACAAGGCAGGTCCTACTTGACTCTTCTGATCTCCTTCTATGATAAGGTGCCCATCCTAGTGGATGAGGGAAAGGTTGTGGATGTCATCTTCCTGGACTGTTGTATCCCACAGCATTCTCCTGGAGAAACTGGCTGATCATTCTCTGGGTAAAAAATCTGGCTGGATGACTGGACCCTAAGAGTGATGGGTGAATGGAACTAAATCCAACTGGTGTTCAGTCACAAGTGATGTTCCCCAGGGCTCAGTACTGTGGACAACCCTGTTTAATATCTTCCTTGATGACCTGGGTGAGAGAGTCAAGTGCACCCCTGGTCAGTCTGCAGAGGACATCAAGTTGGGCTGGAGTGTTGAGCTGCTGGAGAGTGGGAAGGCTTTGCAGAGGGATCTGGACAGGCTGGATCCATGGGTTGAGGACAGTTGTGTGAGGTTCAGCAAGACCAAGTACTGGGTCCTGCACTTGGGTCACAATAATCCCATACAGAGGGTGGGGGAAGAGTGGCTGGAAAGCTGCCTAAGGAAACCAACCTGGAGGTGCTGGTGGACAGCAGCTGAACATGAGCCAATGTGTGCCCAGGTGGCCAAGAAGGCCAATGACATCCTGGCCTGTACCAGCAATAGTGTGTCCAGCACAATCAGGGCAGTCATTGTCCCTCTGCACTGGGCACTGGTGAGGCCACACCTCGAATGCTGTGTCTACTTCTGGGCCTCTCACTACAAGAAAGACATTGAGGGGCTGGAGCATGTCTTGAGAAGGACAATGGAGCTGGGGAAGGGTCTGGAGCCAAGTCTGATGAGGCTGAGAGAGCTGGGGATGTTCAGCCTGGAGAAAGAAAGGGAACAGGGGAGACCTTCTTACTCTCTACAACCAATTGAAAGGAGGTTGTAGCCAGGTGGGAGTTAGTGTCTTCTCCCAAGTAACAAGTGACAGGACAAGAGCAAATGGCCTAAATTTGCACCAAAGGAGGTTTAGATTGGATATTAGTGAAAACTTCACTGAAATAGTGGCCAGGCATTGGAATTAGGTACCCAGGGAAATGATGGAATCACCATCCCTGGAAGTTTTCAAAAGTTGTCTAGACGTTGAACTTGGGGACATGATTTAGTGGTGATCATGGTGGTGCTGAGTTAATGGTTGGACTCAATGATCTTAAAAGTCTTTTCCAGCCTTAATGACTCTATGATTCTATGGTAATTTATTAAGCTGGTCTCCTGATGTGTTATGAACTGCTATGGCAATTGCTAACCACCATCAACATGTCCAGTTTTTTAATACAATGAATCCAAATAAAACATTATTAGATGTCTAACTATTATAACTTGCAAGTTATCAAAGGTTAAACAAATCTGTTTGATTTTAGGCCTGGTCTCAGCTGGTCTTTTGAGAACCTACATTAAAAATACATAATGTGAAAAACATTAAAGGAAAAAATGAGATTACCAGAGGAAAAAAGTGGGAATCTTACTTTTTATACAGGAAAGTGCACTGTTTTTATGCCTTGTAAATTACAACGTGAATCATGTTCATTAACTAGAGAAGAAATCTATAGTTCCTTCAGATGTGAAGGATTGTTCAGTTTACTGGTGAGAAAGTGGACATTAATTATTCTATTCTTGTTATGTTTTCATCACTAACATTAAAGCATGGTAATTGCAAGGAAAAAGAGAGTTGTTGGTTTGTTGTTTGTTTTTTTTTTCTATCTGCATGCTAATCAGACCATTGCAGAAGCTAAAATCTCATATTTCGTTAGACATTATCTGATCTGTTTTCATCCCAAACCAGGATATTGTATGCTCTTTGTATCAAATAAAGGGCAAACACTGCAAACAAAAAAGAATTGTACCTTCAAACGAGAACTGTTTATAGACAAGGACAGCCCAGTCAATTATGCTCTCTTTTAGTTGATAGAAAAATCTCTTATAAAAATTCAGGTGAAATTTCTTGCAGATTAACCTATAAAGTGAGATCTTTATTAAAAGATTAAGATAACAGTTAACTTATTTTGGAGCAACACATAATTATAAAATCCAGCTTACCCAAATTATAGAAAAAATATTTTTTCATTAAAAAAAAATTATTAATGTTTCAGTTTATTCTCTGTAAAACCTATATATAAACTAAGGTCTCCAGGGCAACTAATGAAATGCAAAGTTCATCATACCTTTTTAAGCAATATATAAAGCGCCATCTTAAAAAGAAAGTGTTACATAACTAATTACTTCTAAAAATAGTAGTACCATGAATCTTTTCCAAACTTAATTTATGCTTCCTTTTCAAACATACTATTACAGAACCTTAAATATATCATCACATACTTTTTTCCATTGTATTTTCTGGGATTAAGGAAAAATAAAATTGGAGACAAAAAGATTCAGTCAAACCCAGAAGAGCTGCTATGCAAACTCCTGGCAGATCATCAGTAAAGTTCTAGGCATGTTTCACCTTGAGCTAGACCAGGAACCTGCAGAAGAAATAAATTGGCAGCTTCCAGAGGTATCACAACGGAAGGCCAATGAAGTCTGTATTTTGTCAGTAGGTTTCACTGATGTTTACAGACAAGAGAAAGAAATCTGTTCAGCCTCCTGTCATTTTAAGTCCTAGTCTCTTGCTCCAAGTCCAAGTCAAAACCTAGATCTTCCGGACCATTTTCTCCCTTCTCACCTGATATCACTGTTGGCCAGTTCTCCATTTCCAGCCCTACAGATGAAAATATTAAAACACTATCCCAAAGTACATTGACAGAAGAATACATATGAAAGCCAGCTCTAAATTACACTTACAAAACAGATCAAATTTAAATCATCACAAATTCTTACTGCTGATTGTGACTTATAAATAGTATAAAATTTTAGTATTTTTGGTTTGCTTAATATTCCTAGATGAACTAAATATGCATAAATGCATATTTTTCTATTTTATAGGTAAATATGCAGAAAACCACAGCAGAGCTGACTCCTTACCAAGTCTTGGAGCAAACATCTCATTTCATGTGCAGTGCAGACAATCAGCTTGAACTTGAAAAGACTTACAAAACCAGGTCTAAAGAAGATATTACACACTCTTAGCTTGCTGGAAATAGATCCACAGTCAGAAAAGACTATCCATAACTTTCCTAGTAACACACAGAATTATGAACTAATTATATTTCTGTACTGCCTTTATTTGACAAAATAAAAATCTCCTATTAAAAAATCTATTTTATAGAGTCAAATTCTGACATATAACCATAGCAAAGAATACTCATGAGAATTATTGATGAAATGTGTTCTCACAGCTAATAAAATAGAACAATCACAATACTATGTTTGCAAACTTCTCTTTCTCTGACAATATTGAGTTTAAACATTTTCTGAATATCAATACCAAGTAATCTATGAAAAAATTGTGCACATTGTTATGCTTAAATGTTATATGAAGTATTCTGGGCTTATGGAACAATTGCTAATAGATGAGAAAATTAATAATTCTTTTGAAATATCATTAACCTCATATATTTCAATGAACTCGAACAGTAAAAAATTCTCTTTTATTAGAAATTTTTACTTTCATTTTTAAGATCCTTCATTTTTATAGGTATAAGAACATAATAAAATGCTTAATCTGTGAAAAGATCATTGTAACAATCAGCAATTGTCAAAATGTAGTTTAAAACCAATACAGATTTTAAGGAGTAATTCGAATCTTGCTAAGCTCTATCAAAAAGTACATTATAAAAGTCTACCTTCAACTTTTCCTTCCCTTATGAATGGCTGAAGGTTAATTTTAAAAAGCTGGGAATTACTGTAAGACTTTATAGGGTTTTGTACTACTTTTTAGTGAACACGTATCAAGAATCCTACTACAAAATCACACTAGTTTTACATTGGCATAAGTGTTAAGGGAAATCAGGGTTAAGCTCCAAGGGTTTTTTTTTAAGTGATTCTGTTATATTTCATTGTCTGATTGATAGTATTGAGAAAAAGGGAATAAGAAATATTTTTTTTTAAAGTAATTTGCATTATATGAAGAAAAATGCTGACTGCTTTTCTTGAGGAGTAATGTGAGTATACAATACTAGTTTTTGAGGGAGAAGGGGTTAAGCTTAGGAGAATAGCTTCTTTAATACAAAACTATCTCTTACCTGATTGCACTATTCTTCTATGCTATCAAGTCTGAATTGCACTTTTTACAAAGCTATGCCTTGATAAATAAATAAAGCATATCCAAAGTCATGGGCTGTAATTAAGCTCTGAAATAATACTACCAATTTCTGATACCCTTTTTTGTCTGTGTAACAAAATAATTTATGATATAGTACACTTGTAAAACTTCCCACCTTGTCATGACAAAAGGAAATAGTCATCCCTGAAAACTCTGTGCAGTTTGGAAAACTTGCAACATTGATTGAGTTACTTACAACCAGTTTTGAGTTGCACTAGTTGTTTAGTTTCCACTGCTATGAGTCAGTTTTGGATGACTTTAAGGGTCATCACCAGGTATGAACATAAAGGCCAAAGGCAGGTTTCGAAAAGCATTTTTGTTTTATTTGTATCAGATTAATTTTGTCAGACTAATTCAAACACTGAAATTGTCATGATTAATCTGTTTATTCAATATCCTGAAGTCTTGCATTTCAAGCTCTTTGCTAACCAACATAAAACTCTTGTATGAGGTTAAACTGAAGGTCTATCTACTTGACCAAAAGTGAGCAGTAAGGAAGAAAACTACCTGTTTTATTCCTGAGACAAAATGCTTTTTGAGATTTCTTCCTGCTGCCCAGGAAGGAGTATTCATTGTGCCTCTTGAAAAAAGCTTGCCCCTACTCACAATATTACACAAACCACTTGTGTGAATATTGTTATCATCTAATATGCCAAAAAAGAAGAGGAAAGGCAATAAGAAGAATCAAGTTCCTTATTAGTCTGGCACCTTTAAAACTCTTCCTCACTAGTTTGCATCCTTACATCTCTTCAATTTACCAAGCTGATCCAGCATCCTTTCCTCTCCAACCATGCAACAGGTAGATATTTTAACATTTTTATCTACTTTTTTATTTACTTCTTACTCCAGATATCTTTCTGACTTTTCACCTCTTTGGCCCAACTGTTTCCTCCATGATTTACCAGGTTCCTTTCTACCTTTGATGCTTTTTAAATCTCTGCCTACTGTATGCTGGCAGCCTCCTCATATGTACACCATTTGCATCTACTTAAAACTTCCCTTTTATAATAGGATCATGCTTGCCATCTTACTAAGCCTGTGCACACAGAGCACTTATTTACCCTATCACCTTATGCAGATCAGCCCAAGGAGTATCTCCCCTTCACCCCTCTTGAGAAATGAGCCCTCTCTCCACTTATATGAACACCTGTCCCATCTGACATCATCTGTTTCTTCCCTGTTTTGGCTTTTCCTCATCTACTTTGCTCTCATCAATAAAAAGGGAAACAGAAAAAAGCTATTACCCAAGATACACAGAAACTGAAGGAAAAGCAAAGTCAAACCATCAAAGTCATGCAATACATATGGCTAGGGACTGCTTCTGTGCTCTCAGCCTGACAGCATTCTCACTGCTATGCAGTCTATGCTAGCAGAACAGTCTCCATTAATTTGTATTACTGTCTATTTAGTATAATGATCTACTTTATCCCAATGGTAGTGAAATTATTCTATACATTTATCTTCCACCTTTTTTACCTTCCCTGCACAATTTCTTTTTTCACAGTGAGGTGTCATGGTTTTAAACCCAGCCAGCAGCCAAGCACCACACAGCTGCTCACTCACTACCCCACCATCACGAGGGAATTGAAGGGGTAAAAGTGAGAGAATTCATGGGTTGAAGTAAAGACAGTTTAACAGGGAAAGCAAAGCCACAGCCCTGAGCAAAGCAACACAAGGAATTCATTCACTGCTTCCCCTGAGCAGGCACGTATTCAGTCATCCCCAGAAGAACAGGGTCCCACAACAGGTGTAATGGTTACTTGGGAAGGCAAGTGTCATCACTCCAAATGTCCCATCCTTCCTTCTTCTTCCCCAGTTTTATATACTGAGCATGTTGTATGGTTTGGAATACCCCCTTGGCCATTTGGAGTCACTTTTCCTTACTGTGTCTCCTCCCAACACACTCACCAGCATGGCACTATGAAAGGAAGAAAGGCCCTGGTTTTCCCTAAGCCCTGCTCAGCAGTAACAAAAAATATACCTACGTTATCAACCCATTGTTCATCACAAATCCAAAACACAGCCCCACATCAACTACTGTGAAGGAACAACTCTATCCCAGTCCAAAATCAGCACAGAAAGGTAAAGGGCAGTGCCATCAACCTCAAAGATAGAGCTGCAGCATAGACCTCCAGAGAAGCAGTTTGCAGTTTATGTTTTGTGTTCCATTATTTTCTGCCTGTGTTCTTTATTTATTTGATGATATTTTTTTGGTTTTTTTCTTACTGTTAGCTGAATGTTGAGCTCATCCTGTCAGTGTCCTGCTGCATCTCCTCACTGCTGGATTTGTGTTCTGTCCTAAACAACTGCAAAGCATTTACTAACTGTTCATCTTCTTTGGGGAGATTGTTTCTAAACATATGAATAAGTATAAAACACAGCAGATATCATAGTGTGATTCCAATGCTGTAGTCCTTTCTTTGGAAACACAGCCCACTTTTTTTTTTTTTTTTTTTCTTTTTCTTTCCAGGTTTTATTTAAATTTGAATGCAAGAAGATTAGAGTCATCTTGCAGTTCAGCAGCCCCTTGGAGTAAAGGCGCAAGAGGCAATGAACAGGTGTTGGGAAAAAGGTTTTCACCATGACGGAGGTCAAACAATGGCGCAAGTTTTCCAGAAAGGTTATGGAAACTCCATCCTTGCAGATACTTGATTTTTGATAACCTACTAAAACCCGAGTGCTTGGATCCAAATATGTCTGACAGGACAACATGAAGCAGAAATGTCTATCTAATAATATGTCTATAACATAGAGGAGAGAAAATAATAAGATAGGCTTTGAAAGTAGTATGACATATTTAAAAGGGCACTTACTCTCTCTACTTCTTTTATCCTAGTACTGGCCTATTATAATAGAATCAGAATGTTCAGCTTGGAAGGGATCATAAAGATCACCTAGTTCCAGCTCCCATGTCATGAACAGTTATATTGTTGTTTGTTTTGTGCAAGTAAAAACTTTAATCAGACAACTAAATAAGGATAACCTAGATCAAGAAAACAGTTTAAGCTGAATTTAGAGATTTGGTTATTTTTCAAAGCTAAAATTCAACTCTAATCAATTTTGCCAGGTAATTCTCTTAGCAGAGGCACAAGCAAAAAAAGTCACATAAAAGTGAGAAAGGTATCATTCTCTATTGATGGCACTGATACATGAATAAAACCACTGAAATGCCACATAAATAGTCTTAACGAAATCTCAAAATTTGAATCATGTTTTTCTTAAGAAAAGGTGAAAAACATTACACTGTCTTCACAACAAACATGGTCTGACATTGTAGACACACCAAGTACTTTAAACTGTAATAACTCTACACTCTAAGATCACTCAGCTAAAACTTACTCTAAGTGTAAGAAATCCTGAGATAAATTTTGCTGTTTTCAGTATTCAAAGAAACCTTTGTCCTTTCCTTGTCAGGAAGCTATATCTGCTTTTAACTGGCTGCAAAGGGATAGTTGCTAAACAGAGCGAGGAAATTCTAATTTAGGAAACAAATAAATAAGTTAATAACATACATATATATATATGTATATATAACTGCAACCTGATCAGAGGGAAATACATGAAAAAAAACCAAAATGAAAATAATTCTGAAGAGCAACAATTTGAAATGAACTTAGGATCAAGAAAGAATAATATGCAAATCTAAATAACACAAAAAACCCAAAAAGTCAAAAATCCTGACTAAAATATTGATGCACAAGGTATTTCATAACAAAAATCAATGTAATGTATATTTTTTTAAAAACAGTGCAAGGGAGATATATTTATATAGAGAGACAGAGAGTAAAAGAAATCTATAACAAATCAAACAAACAAACTTACATTAAAAAGCAGTGCCAAATCATTTACTGGGATTATCACAAGTTATAACTCAGAAAAAAAACCCTGAAGTACTGTGAGGGAAAATGAATAAAATAAAAACACTCCTCTATCACAAAACTGAATTTTAGCTAGTTTCGTTTCATCTATCATTATACAGGTTGAAAGTTGAACATCAAAATATCACAATAAAATTAGTCATGCTTATTTTAAATTTTTTGAAAATGTAGACATTTTGAAATGTAAAAAAAGTCTAAATTTAGAATAGTTCCACATATATCAATATAGTTGCTGAGTATGTCTTTCCTTATAGATCATTCAAGGCAGTGAAAGGATATAAGAGAGGAGTAACTCTTTTACACTGGGTTCTCATATAGGCATTATAAGGATTGTATGGATAAATCCTCTTAAGCATAAAAAAAGCGGAACAAAAACTTTTGTTATCTGGTTGATATTTTTGGATATCCAAAAATTATTAATTATTTTAAATTTTAGGAAAAGTTGAAAACAAGAGGTACAAATGAGGAATGTTTTGACATTAATTTGTTGAGCTTCAAAGGGTAATCATGAAAAAAAAAAAAAGTCTTTTATTTCAATGGATGTTAATTCCAAACATATTTTGACACTAAGAGCAGCAGCTTGCTACTTTCTATCAGAATAAAAAAAAACCCCCAAGACAGGAATAAAAGTCTTTATATGTTAGGAAAGTGAACTTTATTGTAATTAAATAACCTGATTTTCCATTCAGTTTCAGGACCTGATTGAAGGATATCTTGCAGAAGGCAGAAAAATGTGACCTTCTCTGCAAAGTGTTCTTCAATGCTATAATAGGTGAGAATCAGCTTAAATTTCACCACAATTTTTATATGCCCTTTAATCGACTTTTCACAAGCTTGGCTATTATAGGTCTATATTATAATTTCGATTGTTTCACAGCCTCCAGAAAACTTACAGTAACTTACTTTTGAGGGTAGTTTTGACTCATTTTACACTACGTCCTAACGCTGGACTAATCGCACTGAGATGCCACAGATTCAGCTGGGAAAAACAAAGGGGATGAAAATCTTAAACTCCAATTTTCTTTCCAATTACAGGGGAACACAGACATTCAATCAAAGCAAATACTGAAAGACTGCACAATGCAGTGCCCCATCCTAAACCCTTTATCACTCCATTAGTTTCATTATTGAGCAATTGCATTGGCATTAACAGGCAATTCTCTCATTTTGATACCAAAATATCTTTCCCTTGGCACCAGCAGACATGCTGTTTGCCTGGCCATTTGAAAAGAAATTTTCATCTGGGTAGTTTTTTTTGACATTCAAAATATGCATGATCAAGTAATTTGTTAATATATAAATATGGAATAATAGGGATCTTGGAAAAAAAAATGAGTTTTACACTGCCAACGCCCTACTACTCAGCTTACTGAATATTATTCAAATACAAAAAACTCAGAACAAAATATGGTCACGAAGATCAAACTTATGTGAAAAGGGGTTCCTTCAGCTTTTCAGCAGGATTTGGAGTCAACAGAATTCCTGAGGAGAGAAGCATATAAGCATAAGATCACAGAAGGATTTGGGTTCTAAGGGATCTTAAGGTTCATTTAATTCCAATCTCCCTGCCATGGGCACGGACACCTCTCACTAGATAAAGTTTCTCAGATCTCCTGGCCTTGAACATCTGCAGTAATGGGACATCCACAATTTCTCTGGGTACTATGTTCCAGCATCTTTCACCCTCATCGTAAAGAATTTCCTCCTAATATCTAATCTAAATCTATGCTCTTTTGGTCTGAAGCCGTTCCCCCTTGTCTTGTCATGCCCTTGTCAAAAGTCCGTCTACAGCTTTATTTTAGCTTCCTCTAGGTACCGGAAGGAGCTTTAAGGTATCCCCAGATCCTGCTCTTCTCCAGGCTGAACAACCCCAACCCTCTCAACGTCATAGGGAAAGTGCTCCAGCCCTCTGAGCATCTTCATGGCCTCCTCTGGACTTTCTCAAGCAAGTCTATGTCCTTCCTATGACTGGGGCCCCAGAGCTGGACACAGTTCACCAGGGTTCTTATAATAGCATAATAAAGGAGTAGAATCACCTCCCTCAACCTGCTGATCAGAAGACCACTAGAAGAAGAAGGAAAAGAATCCCCCACCAAACCAACTAACTGAAAGACTACAAACCCCAGACATTACTGCTGAAAAACACCCTTTGGATGACTGCTCACAAGGACACAGGAAAGGAAAAGATGAGTATTCTGAGCAGGCCAGTCAAGAAACAAATACATAGCAAATAACAAACACGGTGAAGGAAAACTTAGATCTAACTGCATCTCTAACCCAGTGAGACTGAAATAGGTGAAACACATATAAAGGTTTGCCAGGGTTTCTAAGGGTTTTGTTCACCAAGCTGAAGTGCAGTGTCTTGGAAAATTATAAAATTCTTATTTTTCTTGCTTCAGATAGTGTGAATCATTTAAAAGAAAAGACAAGGTGTCAGAAGGCCTCACAGAAAGCATGTGAGGGGAAAATGCGGGACTGCTTGGCACCTAGAGGTCCACTGAAGGCAGGCTGTCTATGGAACAGCAGGCATGCTTTTTTGGGTTCAGTGTGTATGAGCTGCAGTTGAAAAGAGCACTGCAGCAAAAGTGATCTGTAAAAATGAAAACTATTTTTAAAAGAAGGGATAAGAACACATTAAAATAGCAACTGATATGTTGCAGAATGAAAAAGAAGATGTAAAAGTTTGGAAAATATACTGCAAAAGAGAATGTTAGTTTGATGGAAAGGATTACTATTTGGGGAATATATGTATTCTTATCTCAAGACCAGACATCTTATTTCACATCCATAGTGCAAACCAATTGCACTATTTATACTAGAGAAGCTGCCTCCTTTTTTGCAAGAAAAAAAGTAGTGCTGTGTATCAATGACAGTGTTTATCACCTCTAATAAAATTAGAAATGGCAAAAATGTGTTTGCTATCTGTGAGCTTGTCAGCATAAAAAATGGCTGTCTAATTTAATGTTCTGTAGCACTAATAATGGTTCTTTAATAAGAAATAAAAATGTCCCCATCTTAAAAATACTACAGTAAAGAAAGCCCTTTTGTTTTAGAGTTAACGAGAAAAAAATAAAATCTGTAAGTATGAGACAGTGATTCAGAGAAAAAATGTGACTGTAGGTGGAAGGTTCAATTATCAGTTCTTGCTTCCAATGACCATTTTACAAATATTCAGACCAGTGTTTTCCAGTAAAGCTGCAACATCACCCTCTTCCTTATAGACTCATAGAATGGTTTGGGTTAGAAGGGACCTTAAAGAATATCTTGTTCCAAACCCCCTACCATGGGCAGGGACACCTTCCACTAGAAAAGGTTGCTCAGAGTTTCATCCAACCTGGCCTTGAATACTTCCAGGGACAGCCACTTTCTCTGGAAAACCTGTGGCACTGCCTCACCACCCTCACAGTAAAGCATTTCTTCCTGAAATCCAACCTAAATCTACTCTCTTTCAGTTTGAAGTCATTCCCCTTTGTCCTGTCAAGGGATTATACACAACAGTTGTGCCCCAAGCATGACTTTGCTACACTAGAATTGTAACACAACAATTTTACCTACAAGGTCGCATTCAATGCATGTGGCCTCGTGTGCCTTTGCTTTAAGCCCAGATGCATTGAAAGCTTTTCATCATCATTACAAGAGAGATCTAGAAATTTGTTAACAAATACAGAATACAACAGAAAGATATTCAAATATTAAGTTAGAGAATGAAAGCTTGATGGTTTTTGTTTCTGAGAAATATGAAATACTTTCAGTGTTTGAAATACTGTCAAAGTGTTAGTAGAACCTAAAGAAAAAGAAAAACCAAACAAAACACCTTTTGAAGTGGGGAGACACATTTGCACATATTCCCCACTGCTGTTTGTGCTGCATATCTGCACCCTAGTGGCTTGGTTTTGGCAGACAGAAATCACAGAAATCACTTAGGAACTCTAAAAGCCAAATGAAACCTGTACAGATTGCTGAACATAGACTCCAGTCTGCTGCCCTTCTTTCTCTTTAGAAATACCCTGAAATAATAATTTCTTAAATTTACCTTAGATAATATCCTTTCCAAGTTATGCACAACAGGCTGTAAAATATTGGCTTGACTGTACATATTTACTAAGAACCACTTTCTTATAACCAACAGTGTGAAATTTATACCATTCTGATTATGTACCACATATGAATATAATAGTTTAAGGTTACTATAGGTGCTAGTTTAGTTCAAATTGTGGAGGCTTATTTTTCTATTCTTAATCTCATGTTTGTCATTATAAATATCCCCAAACAGATGTTTCTGCAACTGATACTCAAGCCAGTATAAGGCCAAAAAGAATTAAGGAAGAAGGTGACAAACTGCTTTATATAAACATGGCTTTGCTACCAGGTAAGAATTAATCCAGAAACATAGTTTGTAAATTGATTGCTTAAGGTCTCATCATTAGCAGTCCATACCAAATTCTTATCCCTAGAAAATGGTAATTGTGGTTTAATGACTTGAGAAAACAGTGAAACAATTTTCAGAACAAAAATATTTTTAAATATATCTCCTTTTTATACACTAAAAAAATACTTGTTAAAAGGAAATCTTTACTTTCTTTTAAAGACTATCTGAATGGGGAGATGCCATTCAAAGTAAGAAACTGGTTTAAGAGAAGAATGAAAAATCAGAAATTATTTCTAAATATTACACAATGTGTATGTATGCTCATTGAGCTACAAGCCCAACCAAGAAACAAACAAACCCCCAAAACTTTAATCAATATCAAAAAGGAAACTAAACCTGTAATATTTCATTTTTACAGCTTTATTTTACAATCCCAGCAATACTAATAACCAAGTTATCTCATGCTGTTTGTGCAATGGTATGTGTCTAAGGATGTCTTCCAGGCAAGAAGCAGATGGACACAACTTCAGGTGTTGAACACTAACAGTTCCCTGCTGACTTTAGTGGAAGATGTATGCACTCTACAGCCCTGTAAATAGGCCACCTTTTCAGTACTTAGGCAATAATTAAATTCCTAGCTTTAGCTATTTAATGTAACAGCAAGAGCAGACTACTAAATAGAACATAAATTTCTTTTACTGTAAGATTTTCTATCTAAGACATGAGAAAATAATTCAAATACAAACTACAACATTTCAGGGTTAATACCTAGATTTAATCAGAAAAAAAATCTTCATTGTACACACTACACAAGGTCACAGCTCTTGGCTGTAAACCAGCTAATCTATTTATCCCAAAAAGCAGAACTCTGAGGCATGATGTTCCCACTCAGCTGAATGCAGAAGAAGCTTGTGTGAATGAGTCTATCCACCTCAATCACTTATCTATCTAATTCATGAGGTTGCAAGAGTTCAGATTCCTCAAAACATAAACTCCTGAATGACAGCCAAATGCAAATAACGAGTCAGCACTGCTGTGCAACCACCCAGTAAGTGGGAGGAATCACCCGGCTCCTCCAGAGTATGACTGTTTCTTAAAGAGGTTTGAGGCAGAGCTTAGAGGTCATAATTACATATGAAATGTGGTGATTCTATTGACTGAGAAAGGAAGGTAATTAAAGAAAATTTATGTATACAAAATGGAGAAGTTTCAAGGCTAGCTAAGCAAAAAATAATTTCAGAGCATAATGTCAACCTAATGAGAAACTGAAGATTGCAAGTTGGGTGTTGAAATACCCTTAGAAAGAAATAGGACATAGAGTTCTCCCACTCTGGATGGTAACTCTTATTTAAAATAGAGAAAATACAAATGCACTGTTGGTTTTTTTCAAAGGTAGACTGTTCTTTCTTTTTTGTTTTCTTGAAAAGTTTTTTTTATATATTTTCCTGGGGTTTTTTTCACAAATGACCAAATTTTGTCAAAATTTTTCAAGAAAGCAGTATTTTATTCTAATGAATTTTGTTCCCTCCTATGTTAAGTTTTTCAGTAAGAAACCTAAATGTAAGATGTTATTGAAACACTTATGAAGTAGATATTTCAATAACGTTCCATGAATTTTCTTCGTATTAGAAAGCTTCTTGCATTTTCTTCTAAAATTTCTTTGTGCTAGAAAACTCCATCCTCATCTGCAGTCAGAATAAGAGTAGCATTATAAATTCTGCAGGTAAATATTCTGGACAATATATGCTTTGAAGTTGCTTTGATTTATTCTTCTTTATTTTGTTTTGTTTGAGGTTTCCTTAACATCAGACTCTTGGAGAACACTGTAGAGTACTAAAGAAGAGGGAAGGTGGCTTTTAATTCTGATGTCTATTATTCCTAATTAAACAGTTAAGGCCAAGAGAAATGCTTTATAAAATAAAGCTCCCAGGTACCTGGAGTATTTACATACACACACACATATGTACGTTTAAAATGCGGTTTTCCACCCATCCCATTATGTAACACCCTACAAAATGGCCAACCAGGGAAAACAAAATTAATTTCATGTCCTGGTCTATATGGGGAATCATATCCTGAAGTATATAAAAAAATGAAAGTATTGACATTGCATATTGGGTCAACAGTTCTGATTACAGTGCTATTTTCTACTGATCTTAATATACGTGATGACCTTCTCTCCCAAGGCCAAGCTGTAGACTTTTCCTATCTCTACCTACATTGTAGGCAATCAAATAGATTGAGATCTTTGTTCCTTTAGTCCCTCACCTTGGCCTTAGTAGAAGAGTAGGCATTCAATTCCCTCCTGTGAGTAACATCTCCTTGCATTGTCTCCATTCTTTTCCTCTGTTGATTTCTTTGAAGGTCCATTGTCAAATGTCTGAACATCTTGATGTTGGTTGCTGATTCTACCAATCACCCGTTTCATTTATCTCTTTGAGTATAAGTAAGCAGAAGTATTTTTGTTTCACTCACTTGTTGTGCAGATATTAATAAAAAATAATACGAACTATTTTTTTTTGGTACATCATAAGAATTTAAAGAGAAGAAAATAGAAGAGTAAAAGATGTATGCAAATGAAATGGGTGAAGGTAAAATAAATAAGTAACTAAGCATTTATTCATTATCCTAGTGAATTTTACCTGATGTCAGCCCTCTCTGAGAGGCTAATTTGAATCTAACCTAGGACCACAAGTTCTACAGCCTCCACATTTCATTTCATCATCAGTCTTTCAAGAGAAGTGGATTAGGCTGTCTTTATTTTTTTCCCAGTCTAGAAGCTATCTATGCTGGAAAACCAAACATGAATGGAGAGATGTTGCCACTCGACAAAAGACAAGACGCTGTTCATAAAGCAATGATGTCTATCCTGTTTCAATGCAGAATAATGGTTCGCAATTACTGATAACTTCACAACATACAAAGAAGTAGAATTCTTAGTTGGTCTTAGCATTCCATCGCAGCTCTCTGATCTCAGGTCTACCCTATACCTATTTACTGCTGCTCTGACTTTGCTGACAGAATACTTTCAAGCCTTGTAGCATAAGCTGATAGCTGTAGTATCATAATGCCACTAGCTCTTTTGATACCAGTTAGGAACAATAAGAAAGTAAAATATCATCATGAAGAGTACAAACTATTCAGTTACACTATGTAATTCTGCAGTATTACAGCATTCATTCAAATTTAAGTATTGAGGTTTTCTTGCTGTCATGAATGATATTTACCTTATTGGAAACATCCATGAGAGAGAGACATTAATAGTCATGTCTAAAGTAGATGACCAAAAAAAAAAAAATCCCAGCTGAATGAACTACAGAGGTTTCTTGCTGAGAAATAGGGCTTGGTATTCAATTTGTATGAAGATATTCAAAAAAGAGGAAAAAAATGAGAGTCAAGAAGGCAACCTTTAAAGAGTCAAGAAACGTCTGAATTCTATGGAGCAAAACAAAAACCACAGAACTATGAAAGATTGTCTGTATGTGCCCCAGTCTTACAAATTGTATGTGGGGAATTCTCCGGGGTTTCATCTGTTCTATTCTGCTGTCAAAATCTTCAATAGCCTTTGTTTGCACTGTTTTGCTTTTTTATGTCAAGTTTTCTTCTTAATCCTTGCCTTTCTACACCTTCCCTGATTTTTTTTTTTTTTTTCTTCTGGTGTAGGCAAACAGCATTTCTTATGAGCAAAGGTGCTTCAAAAACTCTTGGGCCATTTTTATCTACTTTAGACAAAAATTTCATGAGTTTCAAATTCACACTCATATGTTGGGAACAAGCAGATCAAGGTTAAAGCTAAAAAAAAGCCCTAAAACATTCAGAGTGAATATGACAGCACATTTCACAGCTATAAATGAAATATATTAATGGTTCTTTAAAAATTAACTACACTATGAATAAAGCAAAAGATTAATGTACAAGTGCCATCAATGCTTGTGGGTGTTAGCAAAGCCACCCAACCTCCTGTCAGTACCTCCAAATTCCAACTTTCATCATCTTGTTGTTTTCTTCTTTTATTTCCACTCTTGAGCCAGTGATGATTATATGAATTGAATTATTTTCCCCATGGAGCCCTTGTTTGTGAGCAGCTGGCAAAGTGTTTTTCGTTACCTTGCCTACCAGAAGCTTTTCAATTTATCAGTGGCCATAGTTTAGATCAACCACAGTTGCACACAGCTCTGAATTCATTGTTTGCAGTATGTGAGAAGCATGACATCCATATCTTCAGCTTGTTACATATCCAGCACTGAGTAACTTACTCTTGGTGCTTTCAACAGATACCTGACAACTTTAAAAAAAAGCAAAACAAAACCAAATTACAATAGCTATCTATAGTTGGATAATTGTAATGCTGTTTGGATTCAAAAGCTGCAGTGGAAATATCTGATTTTATTAATTAAAAAAAAAAAAATCCAAAAATTGTGAAGATTTCTACCTACAGTATATGGAACCACAGCAGAGTTTAATGTCAAGGTCCAGACCTAGATATTTAACAGCACCAATGTAACACAGGTTAGAGTTCTGACATACACATCTCTACAACTCCATCTTTATATTTTTGCCCTAAGGACTTTTAAAATTATACTCAGTTGGTCATTGAGAGTATACTAGAAATTTTCACTTTGGGAGTGGATTACAGTTGTCTTAAGCAGATTTTGACCATCGTAGTAAAATGATTTAACTGCATTTGGTTTGTTTCACACTCATGGGATGAAAAAAAAAATGTGATCATGTTTTGACATGATCACATTTTAAAAAGAAGTTGATGAAATTAAAAAAAAATATCCAGAATTAATGAAGTGGTTTAGATTAGTGGTTTTAATTTCTAACCTATGACTATCTATTAGAAATTCTAAGAACCTTGTGTTTATTCATGTCAGTTATACCAACCTACCACAGACAGCCTGCAAAGTTCATTTTCCTATAGAATATGCAATAGTGCTTTTAGTAGCAGCCCTTATCCCTGTCAGAGATTGTTGCTAAGCCCTATGAAATCTCCAAAATTAGTATAAGTTTTTGCAGGATATTTTAAAGCGTTTTAAAAAGAAAGAATAAAAACTAAACAATTACATTTCAATCAACTTTGTTAATAGTGGAAGAATCAGTGATTACATCTGTGAGAACTGTTCAAAATTCTTTAAAAATTACAACTTCAGACACAACAGCTGCTCATCCAGCTACTACATAAATAAGACAAAATACCTGCCCACATACGGTTGTCCACACTTTATCATACAGTAATTAGGTAAGAAGTCTATACATTAAAGAGATCTGTCCCACCCACGTAGTTCCAACAAATACAGCCACAAATAAAATATACTTTGCTTTTTGTGTTCTTCTAATGGCACTTATAAACTAGTCAAGTAAACTTAGAGTGAAAATAGTAGTTACGTGGAGACTGGGTAAAGCATAAAAGTGTTCACAACAGTTAAATCATAGGACTTCAGAAAAACTTTGCTCTTTCCATCCTATAGAAAACTACTGAAATTGCTTCCCTGTTTGTCAGCTCACTGAATCCAAGTTACCTCTGCTTAGATAGTGTGTTGAATGTTTCTTCTGCAAAAAAAAATTGCCACAGAAATCTCATACAAAACTGACTTCAATAGGGCCAAATTGGCAGCTGTGGAGACTGTTCAAGGCAGGAAAGCCAAGTGCATCTGTTACTGTCACAGCAATTCCATTTGTTCAGGTTTCAGACCTAATTGAAAAGTTTCTGAGAAAATTCCACATGTCATTCCCCTGGTTTTGAAGGGATGGGGGAGGGAAACCCAAACAACCCTACAAGTGTAGTTCGTTCCAAGTGAAGTAAGATGACAAGATACTTTAACCAATCAGGACAACATACTGTCATGATAAAGAAGTGTTTAAAGACAGGATTACTGGTAATTTTGTACTGTATTGTCAAAAATTTGGAAAAAATTAAAAAATTAAAACTAAAAAATCACTTTATAAGATCAGTTAGAAAAGTGTGTGGCCATAGTACTGTCTACTGATGTTTTTTACAAATTTACAGTGTAAACCCTCCATACACTGAGTCCATGCAATTATAGAAGTAATTAAATCACTAGTTAATTTCAACTAAAAAAAAAAAAAAAAATCCCAAACTCCATAGTTCATGTTTTTGTCTTGGTTACTAGTGATGTAATTTTTCTCCTTATGTCATAGCACTTCTCAAAGAAATTCCAAGTTGTGGAAGGGGTTTTTGGTGTAAATGATAAGAATCTCATATTCTCTCTTCATTTTATTTTTTTTTTAAATACAATAAAATCTATCAGATACCATAGTACTCTGCCATTTTTTCTAGACAAAAAACAAACAAACAAACAAAAAAACATTATTGAAGATAATACAAATTTAAATGCCAGTAATTTACTCTCTCACCACTTTTGATCTAAATATAAAATCCCAGAATAAAAAATGAGATTAATATTAGATTTCCTGAAATGTATACATAACCCCATGGGTATGTGGAGATGACCTAGGAGAACAGGATTACAGGAATCTGCATGTCAAGGAAAAAACCAAATTATGTGCATTAAAAGACATATTGGTATGAAGTGCAAGTGTTCTAATTTTCCCATGGAATTCCCTTCATTTCTCCATACAACCTGAAAATAGAATAGCGATTTATAGGTATTAATACTCCTCTGTAAAAAGAGGACAGAAAAGCATTTTATTGGCAATTCATTGTCCAGTACTAAATCTCAGTAGCAATTAACAAAAGGTTTTTAATATAAAGAACTCTGTTATAAACTGACCCAAACTATTTCAATGAACTTCTTGTTTACAAATATACACCAACAGGTCAGAATTTAGCTAGAATGATTAACCATTGCAACCACAGCCTAAGTGAACAAGAGTCTAATTTCCAGGCATTCTCCTCCTTATATATTCCAGACACAGATTTGGAGGTACTTTTGTCCATTTGAGCAATGTCAGGTAAGTATATCATGCACTCTTTGAAATGGCAGACGCAAACCAAGAATGAATGATTTCCTGGGAATACTCACCCAACATTACTCTGGCTACGGCCTGGGTCACAGTGCAGTACCTTATTGCCATGGAAAATGTTAAGACTGTCCTGTACTTGAGAAATTCTACACTATAGCTATTTTTAAAGCTCTCAAGCTCAACTGACCACAAATCTTCATGACCTGAAATAGAAATCTTTCCCTCTTATCAACCTTACTCAAACAAATGACAGTATTTCCCTCCCAAATTAAGAGAGTTGCCTTTAATTTACAGCACTACATACAGCACTACTTTCTTTACTTGTGGTAAAACATATGTGAGCAAAATTCACTTCTCAAAACGCACATTTGGAATGAACAAACATTGATGTTAAAATCAGTAATCTACTCAGTAATCTTTACACCAATCATAAAATATCAAAGCATGTAGAAAAGGGCCTTCTTTTTAGGTTAGGATATATGTAGCAAAAGCATTTGTGTTTGCCAAGCATACTCGGAAATGCTGAGAAACACCATGTAAGATCACACTACTCCAGTTGACTAAGGCAGGTTCTTCCCACTGATTGCCAGGATTTCTGGACCACAGCAGGAATGAGGCACAGAATCCATTAAAAAAGCATGCAACTGTGTAATTTAAGACTCCATTGCAATGCTTACATACAAAAAGACAAAATTAAATTTGAAGGGTATTATTAAGTGCCTTCTAAATGCTGAACCATATGGCAAATCAAAATGGACAACCAAAACCACAGGCACCTCTGCAGATCTTTGAAGATTTTCACTAACCTTCTTGGGTTTTGCAATTATGAATATGCCACTACATTATAATGACTGTAATTAGAGACAGTGAGAAACAAAATTGTGATTAATAGCACACTGTAATTCTCTGTATAGTATATATTGGGTCTACTCCAACAGTCTTTACTCATGTAGGAGTCCAAATAAAGATCTATGGAATCAGATGAAAGAACAGAAAAATTTAACATTCATCTCAGTAGTATGAGCATCTTTTAAATCCACACAGTCAGTGCTTCTATATTTATATACTGTGTAGAACAACTATAGGCTTATAGAAACAACAAAATTCAATATCTAGAAATAAAGCACCTAAAGCAAAGGAATAGAAGAATAGTATTTACTCCCAGGATAATTCAACTTCCAGATTAGAGTTTCAAGACTTACATAAAATATTTTTTTTTTTTTATTTTTTCCCCCCGAGAGGAAACTTGGTTATACATTGAAGCAGAGAAAAATCATGTCTCTTTCATGGCTGCACATTTTCAAAATCTAGAATTCAATAAAATGAATATCCAAATAGTGTGTTTACATCACATGTATTTTCAGAGGAGAGACTTTAACACATCTCCAAGAAAAGGAAAGAGATTTAAGATCTAAGCTAGATTCTTAAGACTTGGTACTTTTGTCTGTTTTTAATGAGTATTCAATACTGAAGAGAAAAAAAAAAAAAGATATTATTCAGGTAAATAATAATAACTGCAATTGCAAAGTACTTCCATTTAGTGGCACTAATTCCAATAAGTGGAAAGTACAAAGCAAGATAAAAAGGTGGTTTGGTGTCAAAAGATTCATGTCAGAATCACAGATGAGATTTAAATATGACAAGCATTTCCCTAGAAAAGATGATTTCCACAGAGAAGAATAATATAAAAACAATAAAGAATACATTAAAAATTATAATTCTATTTATGACTGTATATTATTTTTATAATTTTAAAAATTGTTGTCTGACATAATAGTTTCTTAAGAGTGCATGGAGGCAGAATTTGTGGAATTTTAGTTTGTTCCCTGTTAATGTTTTCAGTAAGTGTTGTAATTTCTGTGCCAGCATGCATTTTTAATGTCTAACAATTACATCAATGTATTAGTCCTACATTTTGATTTCATATGAGCAGAAGAGTTTGCATGTATGATTTTCTGGGTCTTAAAAGTATCTGGAGAAAACATGTTTGTTCCCACTCATTTTAAAGAAAAACTTATAGATAGCAGTCACATTGATCAAGAATTAACTGACATATCTCTGCACAGTGAAAGAAAGAAAGAAAAAGAAAGAAAGAAAGAAAGAAAGAAAGAAAGAAAGAAAGAAAGAAAGAAAGAAAGAAAGAA
>JAWWEV010000001.1:13136553-13167651 GCA_035583235.1 Hafferia zeledoni
TAAGTGTGTGTTATATTGTAGTTTTAATTTTCTCTCTTCTGTATAAATACATGTAGCTAGTTTAAGCAAAAACCTGGGTTTAGAGTTTTTTTTCCCTTTCCCCCTTTTCTCAGCCGGAGGCTGACTCTGTCTTTGGGCAGGTGGCATTTTGCCAGCTCAACCCAAGACATTTTTTTAAGAAACTTTTGGCTTGGGGTTTTTGTTTGTTTGTTTTCTTGAATTAAGGAAGGGGTTTGGCATGTTTAGACACAAATCTCTTTCACCTACATTGGACAGAGCAAAGTAAATGTAAAAATGAACTAATGTGAAGATTTGACTTCACATCCTCTCAGTTCCCTCTACTCCCCAAGTCTGCTGTCTGGGATGTTTGTGTAATCCAGTCATGAAGCAAAATTTTGGGCTTTCATGGGTGCAGCTTTAAAATACCTTCATAGATACCGAACAAGAAGCAACAAAGTCCATCTACTATGAACTATTAGACTAATTTAATTTTTGTATGACCACTGCTTCGTGGTTCAATGATAACCAGTTCATTCTTGTTCTACTATTGTTTACACCTCACATGACTTTATTAAGTTTTATATACTAACAAGTGAATATTACAGATTATTATGTCAGATTCTATTGTGTGACATTTCAGAAGTCAAAGGATGTCATTGCTTCATTCTGCCAGTAGGAGAACAGCACTAAATTTATTGTTCACCTTTCCTATGAAAATTTTAGTTTAGGAACACCAAGACACTGATTTTGTTTTAAAAATTTCAGACCATGTGCCAAAACATATTAAGAGGATAAGCATGAGTAAAAGCCTCTTCAAAATATCTTTCTTTTTCTTCTTTTTTCTTTCTTTCTTTTTTTTTTTTTTTAATTGAATTACTGTAAACTCTTCTTCTGAAAGGTTTTCAGTCAACCATTCCAGGTTTTGATTTTCCCCTCTACTCACTCTGCACCTCTTCTTATTCAAGAGGGTATTTTACATTCAACACTACTTACAACTAACATTCCAAAACTCAATGTGCGCTCAAAAATTTAGAATTCAGCAGATCAAAACCCTTGCAACACTGCAGTGCATATACACTCAGGACCATATGCCTGCAGATGCAAAAGTGTGTCAGTATAACCAAATAAAAAGCTCCCATACACACCACTAACAAACATACTAACTCCAGGTAGTATAGCTACACAAGCACAGAGCCTGAATTATAAGATTATTTGCAGCTTTCTAAGGTTGTCTTCTGCATGGTGGCATGTATTAAACAACTTCCATAAAATACCTCATATGGCGTTATATGCAAAGCACTGTCTTGAGGAATAGGCGGATTATTGACATTCCCTAGAAATGGGATCTTGTTTTTATACTCAGTCCAGAGACAGAGGCACAGTGTTATATTTGTCTTTGCTGGAAGGCTGACATCACTTTTAAATTCTTTATGTAGCACATGCAATTTAAAATACATTATCCACTGTGTAAGAAATAATTAAAAGTTGAAATAGAAATGAGAAAAAAGGATGTATCTGATCCAGTTGTGTGATGGCATCTGGGAAGAATGAAATTGAAGGGGTTTTTTCTCTCATTCAAGCACTTGTGTTTTCCCCAGTGAGTACTAGACACGATAAAATCACAATGTGAAAATTTATATTTATAGTTAACCTCAGGCTTGGTAAATATGACTGTTTATTTCTGTTGGTTCAAACAAAACCCTTAAAAACTGGTAACTCACCCAAAGCAAAACCAAGTCAACAGTTCAGTTTTTCAAGTTTCCTCTGTAAGGATGATAACACAGGTGAAAGTTCCATTGAAAACAAACAAAAATAAAAGAAACAGTAAATAGACATCATATTAGTGGCATAGGCAGACCTCAGATGTATGGTGTTTTCCACCTTTTCTAGAAAAATTGTTTCTATATCAAGCTACCACATTTGGTTCTTTGACAGGAAGCCACTTTTGACATTTAGAGATACAGTATGAGCTACAAAAATGAACTGTTCCTCTGCACTTCTCCCTGGCCTGACCAAGAATAGCCATCAAGCTGCTCACAAGCATGCTCTAACCTGTTATTTGAGAGAGCAGATTACTTAGTCTTTGACTATTGACATATCTTTGCTAATGAACCAACATTGGCATAACAATTTCACATGAGATTATGTCAATTGAACTCCAGAAGAAGTAATTACCTTGTCCAGTGAAGTACCTGTCCCTTCACCAGCTATGTTATAGCCATAAAGATTCTTTCAACACCTTTATCACTTCAGGAAGTGAAATTAGCTGAAACTCAGTGGGAATTGAGTTATTTCTTCTAATCGGTATGTATTTGCTTCTCCAAACCAAATCTGTGTAAAAGTCACTGTATGCTTAGAAAAGTCCCTTATGTCAGAAATATTAAATATAAAGCTGACCTATTGTGATAAGAGATGAGGGGACTTAAAATGGTCAAAGGCAGTTTAAAAATAGGAGCCAGAGAAGATTTAGACTTCTGGCTATGTTATCTGTGAAACTACTTTGGGACTTCTGGTGCCTTAAGCTGAATCAGTGAAGCTGATACTCTGTCTCACTGGAACTAATGTAAGCCTGGGAGCCCTCAGCTGTACTTTCGGTCAATGGCATTTCATTCATATTGGTCAAGACTTAACCTCTAACGATTTTCAGACTATACATGTGCTTGCTGAGTCACTGTTTTGGCTAATGCTGAAGAAACATCTTGCAGAAAGAGTATAATGCCAGAGAGATCATATTTGCCCTTTGGTTTCTTGTAACCCTTCCCTAACCTACTATTCTCTGTAGTGTTTAGTGATTTGTAGTCCAGCAATAGTCAAGTCTTCATTTACTTCATGCATATGCACTAAATTAAGCTATTTCCCTCCCACCCATATGGTGGTCTGATATGCACAGATGTTATTACAGAGTTCTGTGCCACATAAAATCCCAGCTGTAATATTAAAAAAAAAAAAAAAAGAAGAAGAAGAAAAAAAAAAGATAAAAAGCTCTTTTATTCATCTTCCAAAAGGACAAAACAATAGAAAATAAGTCCATAAGGAACTGGATAAATATAAACATACCCGTACAACATCTGACATAGACACAGATCAGGGATTGAAGATGGAAGACAAAAGAAAAGAAGGATTAGTATTAAATTATTTCAGACAGTGATAATAATTAATTAAAAAATGCTAATCTCTACAAAACAGTGGTTGACAAAATCCTGTTCACAGTCCTCTGAAACACAAGGAAGCTCTTATTTCATAAGGTTTCTCAAAATCACAGGTTACCCATTTTTTTAAAACTGAATTGAAGGAGTGTAAATATCAGAAAATATGTGTTCTATGGGCCAAAGTGATGGAGAAAAAAATGTCATTTGCATAACCTTCCAGTATTTTGCCACTAACAAGTGCCTTCCCCTTTCAGATCAAACATCTATGCTCCTGTAAAATTCCAAACAAGTTAATTTCAGAGAAAATTAGTTTACTCTTCAAAACTGATTTTAATTTTAGCACCTTGATATTTCCATCAAAGCTTGCAAACCACTACCTACAGTATCTGATAACCCAAAGAATCACACAGCATGTTAGATACTCAAAATTTACACTGGTCATCTGTTATGGGTTTAGCTGATAGGCTTAAATTTAGGCTTTAAAAGTTCAGACCAGGCCTGGGATTGTCAGCTGATTTGAGCTGAGCTGGGCTAGCTAACAACTGACTTCTTCTAGCCAATAATATTGTATTCCATACCTTATTACATCATCTCAGAAGGGGTAAGAGCCGGTGTGTGGGAGTGGCTTGGTCAGTTCCTTCATGGCTGAAGTAGAAGAAGGACGTGCTACAGCTCTTCTACTGTTGCCAGGCCCCCGCTCCTGTTGCCGCTACTTGCATTTTGTTTGAATCCAGGGAAGTAGAAATATTTTGTTGTTACTATTTCTGTTTCTTGCTGGGTGTCTTTTGGGGTGCTTATAGATCCAGAGTGATAGAATCTGTTTTCACTGTGGAGTGGGGAAGTTTTTTTGTTATTCCTAGCTTGTGTAAGTGTATGTTATATTGTAGTTTTACTTTCCTCTTTTCTGTATAAATACATGTAGTTAGTCTCAGCATAAACCTGGTTTAGAGTGTTTTTTTCCCCTCTCCCCCTTCTTCCCTTTTCACTCTGTCTTGGACAGTTGGTGTTTTGCCAGCTCAACCCAAGACATCATCCATGCAATTTGCTGCCTGACAATAGTACCAGTAGTTTGTAAGTGACAATAGTACCAGTACCAGTTGGGGATTTTTTGTTTGTTTTTTGCTTGTTTGCCTGTTTGTTTTCTGGTTTCTTTGGAGCCCTAAAATTAAAGGTGTTCACTGGTTCATAATTGAAATTCTAATCATTGGATGAATATAACTTCAGCTGGCATGTGGCTACTGGACATCGAGTTAATAAAAGCAAAGTACCTACACCCCAGGTGTGGGTATGCAGACTTTTAGGGTACTTTTCCAGTGACTTATGCAGTATCAGCTTTTAGAGAACAGCAAAAATACACACAAAGCCGTTTCACCCACTGTCACAAGTCAATGTTTGGGGTAGCCCAAAGAATCACCAGCAAAGCTATCACCAAAACCAGGTTTAATACAAAAGTGAAAGTGTGACAAAGTTCATTAGCAAGGTTTACTCTGCTGCTTACTGGGTAGTTAAAGCACACAGAGAAAAATCAGACTACAATCTAAAATCAATCTATCTGAAACCAAAATCAACACAAAAACTGTCTGTGTGGAGGCTGTAAATGGAAAAGGGTAAGGATGAATAGGAATAAGGGAGATATTCCCATTGAGTCACAAGGTTCAGAGTGGACCCCCTTGCGAGACAGCCCCAGACTCAACCGATGGGTTGGGCCTCAAAGTTTAACAGCACTTAACATCAGTTAATCAGTAGCCTAATTAAGAAAATGTGACAAAAGATTTGTATAGAATTTACTATAAACATAACAGGCCTAACTTAGTGACAAATCTAGCATATTTAAGAATCCCAGAGAGCAACATTGACAGTACATTTGATGTGGCACAGTCACTCTCACACACACACAGACCCAAAGAAATCTGTACAAGGTATATCCCTGTGAAAATTCCCCTCAAGTTTAGTGAAGTAGTCATGTTGGATGCCTTTGCATCTTCTCAACAGGTGAAGGGTTGAGCCTTGAGGAGTGGGTTATCAGCCATTGCAGTCCAGGAGAGCTCAGAGGGTCTTATTTAGGACCACTGCTTACAGGGTCACAAAAGAGTTGGCTTTAGTCATAGTTATTTTCCATTCCGGACACAATTTGGATCAGTAACTGTTACGTGTTTAGCGAGGCCAAGATTTAGATTTTAGTAGGCCTCACATTATCAGGTGACTCGAGCTGAGTCAGGCTAGCTGACAGCTGATTTCTGCTGGCCAATGATATTCCATACCATATTCTGACATCATCTCAAATGTAAATACAGTACAGTAGGAGAAGTTCTCTCAGTTCCTGATGGGTGTGGTGCTAAGTGGATGTGCCCTTTGCTGCTCTGCTAATTAGACCCAGCACCACCTCACTGCCGTGTTATCTACAGGAAAGTAAAATGTTTATTTTAGTTTTCTCTACTTGGGTCTGTCCCTTGGGATTTTGAGTTCTCTTGGGTGGTTTTGTAGCTAGAATGGTGGGATTTGTGTTCAGAAGAGTTCAGTTTTCTGTCGAGTGGAGAGGTGAAAGAATTATGAACTTGTGTAGTTGTGTGTTATATTGTAGTTGCCTTTTAATTTTCTCTTTTCTGTATAAATATAATAACTAGTTAAGTTCAAGTGTCCAGAAGTTGGGGGTTTTCTCCGTTTTCTAAGTGAGGTGGGGAGAAAGCTTTTGTCCTTTAGTTTATACTTGGAATTTTGCCAAAGTATTCAAACCAAAACAGTAGCTTTCTTTGAAGAGTTGATAACAAAAATTTTATTCTGCTTGGGTTGTTATTCAAGCAAGAAAATTTAGTTTCCAAGGCTGTTGATTAAAAATTAGGAGCTCCTTACAGCACTAGTTCTGGGAGCAGGCAGAGTTTCTGGTAACCTCCAGAGGAGCTGAACCCAGAGGCAGTTCATCAAGGCTAAGGAGTAACCAGCATTTCTGAAACCACAGTGCTGCACAAGGTGAGGGAAGGGGGTATGTGCTTGTCATTCACATTGCTCAGGTGGTGGAGATGCCCCTAATCATCTGTGTGTCTATGTGCATATGTGTGTGTGAGAGCCAGGGATTTGGGATTTGAGTGTTTGTTAACACCTTCTAAGCAGCCAGGACTGAAGTTTATTCCTTCTGTTACTCATATTGATCCTGAAGACATAGCTCACTATTTGCCAGCTAATTGCATGTCATTAGTAAAATCAATAAAACCACTTTGATCCTGGTTTTCTTTAATTACATAAAATGAGCAGCTTTTACCTGTGATAGCTGAGCTAACATATCTTAAATTCACAAATGGGAGATAAGTTAGGAAGATACAAACAAAGATAAAATGGAATTTCAAACTGAGGCAAAAAGTCTAGACTAAGTATTTTGAGCACCTACATCACTGGGTTCCAAACAGATATTCTCCTTTTTCCTAGAGACATTTCACTGCCTACTACTGGAGTAAAATGCTCTTGTTGTAGTCATAGAAGTCAGTGACCTAAACCAAAATTTTACTCTTCAGTTGTGGAAAAAAACCCCAACAACAACAACCAAACACAAAAACATTCCTGAATTAATTATAGAAGAATTATGGGGTCCTAATCTTGAAACTGCTACCCTTACTCCAAGTTAGAAAATGAAACAAAACAAAAAAACAAACAAAAAAGCAGTAACAAAACAAAACCAAACCAGAAAACCTAAACAGAAGCAATAAACCTTACATCCAGTGGTTCCTAAGCTCAAGAGTTTTAAACTTCATAGCGATGTAAGAAATTAGAGTGCTGAAACAAAGGATACATAAAACAAGGGGTGAGAAAGCAAAGTTGGGGGTTTGGAGCTGCAGAAATTCCAACCACAGTCCCATTCCATTTTCTGTTGCCAGGAGAAAGATGAATGGTTTCAGCTGAAGCCAAGCTAAGGAAAATCAAAGGTGAAAAATACTGCTGTAACAACACCATTTACCTCCAAATAACTGCCCCTTAACTTGTGGTTCCTATATCACAAGGTAAAATAACTTTCTCTTGTGGCAAATTACTAAAATCTATAAGGAATGCAGAAGTTATTCTTGCAACTTGGTATCATTTGTGAGAAGCTATCTAGGAAGCTGAAAGGGGAAACCAAGAACAGATGTTCTCCAGTTCCTTCTTGAAATAACTGAGACCAAAGCATCCATTGTGTTCACAGAGTGATGGGTGAACTGTCCAACTTCAGTAAATCCTAAATACTCCTTTCCAGGTACTACCAATAACAGAAAGTTGGGGAAGTTATTCTTCACAACTTCAGTAACAAGAAATAAATAAAAAAAATAAAAAAAAATGAAAAAGAAAACTCACAGTGTGTGGCATAAAAAAAGGAAGACCAAACCCAGAATCCATGAGTCTGAAAAGGCCAACAAACAAGCCAAACAATAGTTTAATCCCCTTCCTTCATATCATGACCTTGAATTCAACAAAAAATATTCTGAATTAAGTATCTTCAGTATCATAATTTCTCTATTGTACCCAAACATAATTGACTGAACAAACTAGGATAGCTTGAATGCTTTCATAAACCCAGTTTTAAATATGCGAAAAGAAGCATAAGAGAATGATGTCCTCACTAAATTGATTCTCATAAGAATTTACAAAATTGAAAGATTTTTCTGAAATACAAAATTAAGTGATCACTGAGAGACAGAACTACTCAAATTATACATTTTTCTCAGAAAATAAAATTGCTGTCTTCATAATGGGAATAAAATTAAAAAAAAAAAAAAAAAAGAAAGAAAAGAAAGAAAGAAAAAGGCAATATTCCCCCAATAAAACAAACAAAAAACCCGAACAAAAAATCCAAACAAACATAAAACCCCTAATACAAAATAGAAAACTAGCTGGGTCAGGTGCTTCTCACAATACCTTAAAACAAATTCAGAGACAGCAAACATAATTATACGGTTATCTCTTTCTGATGCTTCCATTCTCACTTTCATTTAAATACAAAACAGAAAATTAATATTATGAGCCCAACACTCCAATTGTATGATCAGAGCACTGCTTGATTTTTAGCATTTAAAGAGATATCTTCAATCTCTTCTAAAAACAATACTTGGAATCTTTTGAAAGAAATGCTGGAACACAGACAAAAGAAATTAAAAAGGACCAGGGGAAAGATAAGAAAATTAATCTGATGAGAACATGGAAGACAGCAAACACAGCCTGGACCAGTCAATGAGATCAGTGAGGTGAAAGACAATCTCATTACAAATCCTTAGTCCCCTGTAAGGATTTATGTCAGATTTGGACAGGTTGCTTAAATAAGTCATGCCTCAGTTCTCCACTCCTTAAATGAGAAAATAAATGCCTTCATTTCAGGGATTTAAAAAGTTAGGATAATATAATTAATACTGTGCAAGTACTTGGAAGCTACAAAGCTATCCAAAGTGTCTCTGTCTTTAAGAAGGCCATGGCAAGCAGCCTATCAGAAAGCAATGCAAATTACTTATTGTGACAGTAGGAGAATAGGGAATAAAGAACACAAAACTGGGGCCAATCTCCCATGGGGATAAATAGGACTAAATCAGCTAAATAAATAGTAATAAAAAGGAAGTATAATTCAGTAAGTAAAGTGAGCAGGGATCATTTAGAGACACTTTAAAATACCACTACCCATGTATTCCTCCTCCCTCCCTCCAAAATAGTCCAAAAACACAGACACAAGGGCACTTCCAATCATTAAGCAGGCACCCATTATCTCATGACTACAACCTACTTATGAAAGTAAAAGCAAATAGCTGTACTTTACTTATTAGCATAGTACTTCCAGACTAAAAGGCACTCAGATTTGTCAGAGAAATAGCAGATCTTCCATTAGTCATAGAAAGCAAAGGTAGAATCAGTCTCACGTGTATGTTGGCTTCTTTGTGCCACCCAGTGGTTTAGACTAATACACCTTTCAATGCAGGTGGAAAAACAGCTGCTGGTAAATGATAAAAAATTTGAGGTCTATTTGAGATAGATAGATAGATAGATAGATAGATAGATAGATAGATAGATAGATAGATAGATAGATAGATAGATAACCTGAGAGACATAGTTACAAGTTACCTCAAGGCTGGAGGAGAGCTTATTTCATGTTGCATAGATATCCTAACTGTGTTATCTCAGAAACAAAGGGCAGGTCAACATACCATCTCTAATCTGACATCTGACATCCTGACTATTCCATTTTTATTCCATAGTAAGTTGGGGAAAGTTAGTATGTCAAGAAAGCAAACTATGTTACAGATGTCTTTCATGCAGCATTTTCCATAGGCAGTTTGAGACTTCCTCTGGGCAGCAGAGATCTAGTGACAATAATGAAAACTATCAATTTTGTTCAAAAAAGAAAAAAATCCTAGTTTGTTAGTGCACATTATACTGCAAAAATTAATACAGCCGTGGTTTAAGACTGAGTGTCAGATTTCCATATAATGCTTTGGCCTACTTTCTAAAGAACTTTATCTGGCTATAAACAGACTGTGAGATTTGAGCTGTCTTCAAAATCTGACTCAAAATGGCTGTTTTTAGAGAGAGAAATGTAAACATAATTATCTTATTTGCAGTCTGAAATAAACCGCAATCAGATGCAAAGTGAGATTTATTCATTATAGCTGATCTGTATTCACTTTCATTATATCTGAATTTACCTAATTGCTTGTATAATTCCATTGTTCAAAGATAAGCAGATTTAAAAGGTTGAAGTATGAGTATTAAGAAAGGCATAGACTTTTATGCTAAAAATAAGAAAAATCCAAAGAGGGCTACATCAGACTCAATTTTTCATAACACATTTGAAAATAACTTTCATCTATAAAAAAATAAAAGCTGATAATTTTGTTTCCTAGTTATAGTTAGATAATGGAATAAAAGTTAAGTTTCTTTGCTTTTCAATTATCATTGTTGTAGTAAAAAAAGTATTTCCTTAGGCAATGTTGTATCTGTATCAGAACATACAAAAAGCACAGAATACCTCTTGTTTTTGCTATTTGAAATACCACTGCCTTAATTAACTCCAGTCACAATTCTCAAGAAATAGTTGAAGACAGTACTTCTTTATTTGTGTGTTGTGAAAGAGTCTATCAACTGATAAAGATACAGATAACAGGCCTGAAGAAAGAAAATTTACAATATAAACTTACTATTTACACTCCAGAGAGTTTTAAAATATTTAACATATCTCATGTCATTATTTTTTGCAGAAGTAGAAGCAACTGAAGTGGCAATAGAACAGGGAACTCAGCTGATAGAGTGGTAGCATAAACAGAAACACAAACAAAGAATTAGATGTTACTAATATTCTATTGTTTTTAGTAATTCCAATTTTTGGTGGATTTCAGGTCCATAATAGGCCCTATATTTCATAAACAGTCTGGCCCCAGCTCTAACTCTGAATGCAACCTATTTTTGTTGTTAAATATATAGTCTATTCTTCTGCTAAAGAAAGTGAGAGTGACGACACAAGTGACCAGCCTTTGCACAGTTTAATTGAAGTAAATTTTTCTTAATTCAAGAACTCTGTCACAGCTGCACTAATTAACCCCAGATACAGACAGAAAGGAAAAGTGGAAAAAACAATGTGATGACGTGGAAGCTAAACAAACATGTTCCCTGCTTTTCCACTAAGCCCTATTTGTCTCTCTCTCCTCTGCTGTCTTTGTATCCTCTCTTGTCTGGGAGCCCAAGGGGGTTTTTAGTTCAGCTGTCAGTGTGTAGGACTAGGGACAGTCACATTAACTTGACAGGGCGAGTATCCACAGATTCCTCCAGCAGTAGGTTTTAAATGCGAACAGAACTCCTTTGATCTCTTGTTTAATCAATCAAACAGCAATACCAATCAAGGCCAGATGTATCCCAGTTTCTTTTTGATTAGTCTTAGTGGACATTTAAAGCAGAAAATCATGGAATCACTTAGGCTGGAAAAGACCTTTTAATAAAAGCCATATGACAGAAGTTGATTTTAAAATGTCATATAAGGGATTATGCAATTGATGTTTACCATTGTCTCATTTAAACAAATGCTGCATCAAAATAGAAAATAGAACAGACTCTGTGAATTACTATACTGGAATATAATTGCACTTCTGTTAGGCTGATCTCGACTTACGTGATGTAAGCTGTTACCAGTATAGTTTCAACGTGGAATTTTTCCACTGCCAAAGTGTCAACCATCAAGTATACATTAATACTTTAAATTTTTCTTGCAACCTCTTACAAACTTACATGTGTTACTATAATCTGTGCTATCTTTGATTGCGGTACTCATCTTGGACTTAGTGATTAATTATGTATAATAAGTAAGGTTATGTAAGTACATGGTTACATACATGTTGTAACTGGGGCTAGGTGTTATCCTTCAGAGACAACTCCTTCAGAGGTTGTGACTCCTTTTCTTTAAACTTTTTCTTTTCTTTGTAGTTTATTTATCCTATTTTACTGAGTTCTATCTTTTGTCAAAAGCTGTGATATATATAAATTATTTCAGAATAATTCACTGCTAATTCTATAGTTTCTAGCTATAACTAGTTTCCAGTCAAGTTAAACCCTACAGTTTTCATTCACTCTTACATTTAGGATATAATAAACAACCACATGAAATGCACATAAATGTCTTTATAAACTTAGTTCCTTGTTAATGAGAACTGAAGCCTCAGGCAAAGCATGCACTTGTCTGTACTCCTAATCCAAAATACATTTCAAATACATTGAACAGTAAGTGGGACAAGTGTAGCAAGAGCTGAAATACCCTTCCTGTCACACAAACTGATTTGAAACCTTTTGCTGATATCTACTGTGTCTTAAGGTATCTCTGCAGAATTGAATAATTAATAGAAATTAATAAATCACATTGATTTTTTCCTAAAAGCTTATGGACTTGTATTAGTAGAAATTCTATAAATAGGTTCTCCCTCACATACTGTCTCTTTCACAAGTTGATTAACTTATTGTCCTCTTCTCTACATAAAACTCTCACTTGAATTTTTAAGTTATTTTTTCTTGATTCTCACAGTTCCAGAGGTATCCATTACTCCACGACTGAAGGTTAAAATATTCTTTCTAAAACTTGTTAACACAGTAAATTGGCTTTTCACATTGCAAAAGGCCAGACTTCCTGGAATTGAAGCTTTTTGCTTTTGCCTTTTAATTTCCAGGAAGACAAATCATTATGCTGACTCGACATCCAGTACATTCCTTGTTCTTGTGCATTAGTGATGTTCTCTCCTAAATGGAGGCACAAAACTCCCATGATGGAAATTTCTACAAAGACTCATAGAAGGGAAGTAGAGGGGCAGGTACTGATCTCTTCACTCTCACAACCAGTGACAGGAGTCCAGGAAATGCCTTGAAGCAAAACCAAGTCAGGGAGATTTAGGTTGGATACCTGGAAAATGTTTTTCACATGGAGGGTAGTTGGGCACTCCCCAGGTCATGGTCCCAAGGCAGTCTGAGTTCAAAAACCATTTAGACAATGCTCTCAGGCACATGGTGTGACTCTTGGTGTCCTGCACAGGGCCAGGAGTTGGACTCAATGGTCTTGATGGATGCCTTCCAACTCAGCACATTCTGTGATTCTATGATTCTATGATATTTGCTACTCCTGGGAGCAGCCATCATGCTGAGTCAGGTCCCAGGGAGTGGCTGGGCTACCCTTTCCCTGAGCAGTGTTGAGCTGGGTTGCCTAAGTTCCCTGTGACTGAATGCCCATTGCCCAGCCTGTCTGAGCTTCAGCTCTGGGAATGGCACTGGGAAAGCTACTGCTGGACAAACATACTCCAGAAATGCTGTGGGTCTGCATGGCAGCAAACCCTCACTGTGTCTGAGCTTTTGGTGCATGTCATTGCCACTACACTGGTCCCACACCCCCATCCCTGTTGGGAGAGGGCCCAGCTCAACCTGCATTAGGTCACTGGAGAATATTCCCACTCCCACTGCTTTCTGATAGTATCTTCCCAACCCAAGTATTTCTCTGCCTTCACCCTTTCACCCCCTCAGTGCTCTGAGAAAACAATCCACTGTCCAAAAGCAGCTGCACATTTACAGAGATTAGAAGCATTTTACAAGTCCCAGCTATGGAGTGAGGCTCTTAGTTCAAGCTGTAGAGCAGCACTTCCCAAGATGGAGGTCATGGCAGTGGCAAGTGGAGTCACCAGCCAGACAGAAATTCAATGGTTTATGTCAGCATTTCAGATTGCAGAGCTGATGAGAGTAGTAGGTGTAATAGAAGAGAAGGGAAATGGTTTCTGGGGAGTGTGATGGTTTTCACTCTGTTCAAACCTGAGTCACAAGAAGAATGGCTGCTATTTTCACAAATAAATGAAACAAAGTATTTCAGCCTCTAACGTATCTCCTTTCTACTCCATCCCTTAAAGGAAACTGAACTCCACCACATAAGTAAAACTTTAGTCCACTTGGAGTAGGGGTCATGCACACTGGTCTCTATTAGGCGAATCTATTAAATGAACTATTTCCTTTCACAGTATTAGTATTTGTGGTTACTCCAGGTTCAGCTCGCAAGCTTCATGAGTTTTATGTCATGACCACACTCAGCTCATAGGGAGAAATATTACTTAAAAAGGTATCTGTTTTGTTGAAGAGCTATAAATCTGCCACATTGTCACTGTGGGGTTTGAAGGTTTGGTTTAGGAGGTCTGAGGATGTTACACCTTTCACACAGACTGTCTTGGAGTGCTGCTGGTTTAAGTTATCATGCTGTAAGTGCTATTGGTCAACCTGGTGGTGCAAGGCATCTTTTTTTAATCCCTTTACCATTGCTACTCACATGCTAACACAGATCTAGATCAGTCACAGACTGGCAGACGTACAAAGACATGAAGACATAACATAGGAATTCCTGGAGAACTAGAGGCAGGACTTAACATGGATGCTAGAAGAATCTTTAAAATTAAAACAAATTAACAGATGTGTATGCCTAAAGCAGATGCCCTCAAAGAAATGTAGTCTCATCCAGTGCAGTCATCTGGTATTTTAAGTTATTCACCTCGAATTTAAGAAAACAACAGAACAGGGCCCCAAACCTTGATTTCCCCTAAAAAAGGAAGTGACACGATCAAACTACTTGTTATTCTAGGTCTTCCTTTATCCCATAAAAATTAAGAAATGTTTAGATTTGTCCAGTTATGGAAAGAATGGTGTCTGAAAACATGCAATGCCTTTTTCCATTTAGGATAAATACTTCCTGTCTCTACCTCTGCAGGATATAATGAACTGTTTATATTCATAAAGGAGGTGACATAAAAATTCTCAATGGGAAGACATTTAACTGCTGAGAAGCTAAACAGGATCTCAGATTCGGTAACTGGATCCTCTTACTATTTAAAGAAACATAGTTCATATCAAACATTATCTCAAAAAATCGTCATTTAATTTGGCAATCAAGTTACCAAAAACACCTGAGTTGAAAATGCAGCACAGCAGAGATACTTCAGTGTCTTATCTACAACACTCAATATTCCATTCAGACTCATGATAAATTTGCAGAGATTTCAGCAGAGGTGGAATTTCACACAAGTTCTGCCTAGACCTAAATCTTTTCTAGATCAGCTTTTATGGCTTGTTCAGTGAGCACTGCTCCCTCTCTGAAGAGACTGGTTGTTTATTTGACGTTAAGCACATGCCTTTTATTCCTGAAGTGTAATGAATAATTGCCCTGGAGACAGAGATTATTCAAGAAATGGAATTTTACACAGAAAATGTAATGAGAGTCTGCACTGTCCCACGATGTTTGTAGAAGTTGTTCGTATAGCTAATTCTCTAAGCAAACCTCTCAGTTTATAAATTTAGAACATTCCCATTTCCTCAGAATGTGCATACATCAATTTCTTTGGAGAGCATGCTATTACTACAACATGTATTTTGTGTGAGTTTTTAATTGAAAATGTAATAGAAGTTTTAATATTCTGACTGCATAAAAATCTCAACATTAAAATGCAATCAGTGACACTTATAAGCCTCTGGCCAGAATGCTGTAGTCACATCCCTTCCTATCTTCCTTTCTCTTAATTTCTTTTCTTTCTCTTACAATGTAATGTAAAGATAAGCTAATATTAATTTACAATGGAACATTTCTGTATTAGAGATCATTTGCATTAATTTTCTTTCCCTGATTTGTGTTCATGTCTTCTTGCACTTTATACCAATGGCCTTTATGGATCGTAACCACATTAAAAAAATGCATACAGTACAAAAGGGATAGGTGTCTGGCACATTAAAGACAAAATTATTCCTCTTGCTGTACCTATAGGTCAAAGGCAAGTAGGAAAAAGAGAGTGACATAGAATTAAATTGGAGTCAGATAGAGGGCAGTCAGAAGCTACTGCAAAATTTTGCCACAGGAGGTGAAATATACTCCTTAAACTATCATTAAATAATACTTTTCAAGCCCATCCTACTGCGTACTTCACAGTATGCGCACTGAAACAAGAGTATGCTTAATTATGTCTGTCATCTTTCTTTAGGTCAACTAGTTTTTAATGGTATCCTTAACATTTCCAGTAATTTTACTGCACCCTCCTTTTTCAGGCTTTGTATATTATAGCTCTTCTCCTTGTAAAAGTTTAAAAGTTCAGCAACAATTGCCTGCTGAATGACTTTAATTATTGCCTTATGTCCCTTCATTTTATGAAGTATTGACTTTCAATCAGAGGTTCAATTATAATATGATTCTATGACATATTATGAAGTGAAAAAAGAAGGCTAAAATAAAATCCTTTTCTAGGAATTTACAAACTAATTTATGTTCCTGGATTTTCACTTTCCTATTTTTCACCTTAAACAGAAGATATTTTGCTATTCACTACTGAAGGAATGTCAAAGATATTAGCAAGGTGAGTGTTGTTCTCTTCTCCCAGGTAACAAGTGATAAGACAAGGGGAAATGGCCTCAAGTTGCACCAGGGGAGGTTTACATAGGATATTAGGAAAAATTTCTTCACCAAAAGGTTTTTCATTCTTTTTAAGAGGCTGCCCAGGGAAGTGATGGAGTCACCATTCCTGGAGCATTTAAGACATGTAGACATGGCACAGAGGGGGGATACAGCTTAATGGTGGGCTTGTCACTGCTCTGTGAATAGCTGGACTTGATGATCTTAAGAGGTCTTTTCCAACCTAAATGGTTCTATTATACTATTCTGTGGCTCCCTGAACCACTCAGTGAGAGCAAAGCACTGCAGGAAAGAAAAAAAAAATCTTAGAAAAAGGAAAGATGTCAGTAGGATGTTAGGCACCTGAATGCCTTTGGGAGCCGGTTGATGTCACTCTATCAGAAAAGCTCCTGAAGATTCAGCAGTGTCACTTGAAATTGCTCCCGTGCCGGACTGTCTTCTCTGTTCCTGGTCAGAGGCTACTGTCTGTCACCCAGCTGTGCCAGCTCCATTTCACAATTAACCTTAAAAGCTCTTGGTACTTCTGGAATTACATTACAAGACTTCTGGGATTACATTAGAAGTCAGAAATGTAATAAACTAAGAGATGGACAGGTATATCTGCCATGGAAACTAGTCCTCAACTTCACTCCTGCTGCTCTGCCCCTGCCACAAGATATTTCTTCCTGGCACTTTCTCATGATACTCCAGCCTACTTATGACTTGGCTTTCATGGTTTGCCTCTCTCAATGAATCCCTTGCAGTTTATTGAGAAGAAAGCCTGCAGACCTTGTGAATCACCAACACTGTGTTGGATAAAAGGCACACTTTCATTACTTTTATAGACTTTTTTTTTTATGTTCATCAGATCCTCTAGAGTGGAATATCCATATTTGCCAGATTAACCTAAGGTAATTCATAGTACCAAGCAAGATTTGGATGGAGAGTAGGACAAATTCAATCCAATAAAATGCAAAATTCAATAATTAATTCCCACATTCAGAATCAAATAAAGAAAAGAATAATGAGTTTTACCTTTTTTAACTGATCTCCAGTATGTCTTTTGTATTTTACTGAGCTAAGGACTGACAAGGACAGTTCCATATTCTTAGACCTGCATGCCAGTTCTTTAGAGTAGTGACTTCTTATGTAGTACAATTCCCAAACGAGAATCTCTAATTTGGAGAAACTTCCTTATGAACTCCTTCATACAGTAAGAATTCCACTGTGCATAAAGCACCCTGGGGACTTCTTGTAATTTAGAGTATTCATAATTTCTTTTAATTAGAATACTATCTTATGTTTCTTTTATGAATGTAAAGCTGTCTGCCATGGCATAGATTTTGCAGAGCAGAGAGGTTTCTGAAAAGCCATCTTAATCTTCAGAGGCCAAACACTGTTAGCACCCAACTAATTAGGCATCCACTCAGGCATAAAAATGAACCTTTTTTTGATAAACGTACTGCTAAAGAAGAACTGTATCACATCTGATTTCATCTGAGTTAAAGGCAGATTTCTATTTAGCTTTAGAACCAATTATATTGAAATTTCAAAGATAAGTGGAAAGACAACTTTTGTTTATTGGTGATTTACTAAATTCAGCAGATAATAAGATAAGCCTGTTCAGAACCAGAACCAGTGGTCTGTGGTGTTGAACACCTCCCTCACAGTAAGCATGCCTGAAATGAAACACTGGAATAATATTTTTGAGGGATCACTATCACTGAGTTAAATCAAAGCACAGACAAGCCCTGGAGAGATTTTACCAAGTACCTGGCTGTTAGCATTGCCAGGGATCCAACTCTAGACCTCCTCGGAGCAGACGTTTGTTATCAGCTAAATGGTATCAATGTCTGGGGGGTTGTGTTGGAGATTAATTGAATCTGGAGCTTTACAATCAAGCTCACTTTCCCTTCAGTTGTTATCAGTACCACTGAAAGGCCAAGTCACTTTCTCTGCTGTGTTACATATTGCCTGCTCTCTCCAAAGCAAAAGGTGAAATGATGTGAAGCTAGATCTTTAATACAATAGATATATTATCTGTACTTTAAGTTATGAAAAAGAAAATAGATGATACACCTGATTGCATAGATCAGGTTGTAATCAGCCATTTTCAGGATTTTTTAATTTTCTATGCAAACCCTATCATTTTCTCACCAAATAAGAAAGACCTGTGCACTCAGGTGCAAGCTAAACAGCACACATTTCTGAGAAAAAATTTTTCTTTAAGAGATCAAACTGTGTCAGTTGAAAGCTGTGTTCGCATAGACTATCTAAAGTGCCTTGATAAGGTGCAATTGTTCCAGAAGTTCCTGAGGTACATTTATGCTTACTAATGAAAGCATACACCTTCCTACTATAACAAAATAGGGAATACATTTTACCTTTGACTGGAATTGAACTTAAAACTTTAAACCGATGCATTATCCACCCAGAGGTCCCTGGGTTCCCTGCACTCTTGTAAAAGAAACGAGTATGTCAGGCATCATTGATGTTTATGATTCTGTGCATCATGCTAGATAGCATTAATATAATGCTTGATGGCTTTGATAGGAGGAAATCTATAACTGGAACAAGGTGAAAAAAACATCAGCAGCTTAAATTCATCAGGAACCTGATGGCATGAAAAACAACTTAGGAGATACAGTTCTGACTTACATATACCTTGCTATAAAGAGATATCTCATCATACGACTTCATGTCCCTGAGGAGGGCCTGGATATATACTTCTTAATTTGTTCTGGTGGAAGAAATTTTATTTTTGTAGTATTTAGCAGCTTCAGAAAGTTAAAGTAGCAGATTTAAAGTAAAATTACCAATAATTGTCTGCCCTGACAGGAAGGGATAGCAAATGTTAGTAAGGTCTAAAAGGATGTTCTAAGTGAAAATAAATATAGAAATGCTGTTATGACAGTTTATAATGACAGTGTGAGCTATAAATAAATTATTTTAAATTTTTATTTGCTGTTAGAAAGTGTGCAAGCTGAAGAGATGTTATTGAGCAAAATATTAGCAAGATATTTTTCTTTTCAGGCATAACATTGAAACCAACTGCTGGAAACAGAGAGCCAAACTGTGCTGGCAGAAAGCACACTTATTCCCTCTCTGCAGGGCAGACTGAGAGAGCTGGAAAGTGTCTACCACAGCACATGCAAACTAGGGCAGGAGGTCACAAGCACACAAGGTGGAATTTAGGAAGAGGCTGTTTTCTGTTAACTATAACTGGAGGACTCTCTAGATGAAATAATGTGACACATACAGTGGGGTAAGGACAGTGAGCAATTCTGCAACTATTCAGCCATAGCCCGGGCAATGTAACAGAGAAAAAAGCGTATTTGTTGACTTCAAAATACAAAGAAATTGCCATAATAGAGACAAAACACACAAAATAGAGATCAATTTAGTTAATATACACAAAACAGTATTGAAATTTGTGGCAAACCACTTGAATCATTAGACTTGCAATTGCAAAGACCTTACAAAATGGAAAAGAATTATAGTAGCACAATACCTGCAAACAGCACTGTACCACACCCTGATTGCAGAAAATAGAAAAGATGTGAATGTCCGGTTAAAACTCTCAGCAAACACATAAAATTTTATTAGGACATATATGGCAATGCATTCAGATCTCTAGCGGCAATCACATCATCCAAGGAAAGATCAGGTATTATCATACAAAAATGATGTCACATTCATACACACCAGACAGACAGTGACTCAATATCTTTCAGAACACTGATGGAAAGAAGAAAAGTATGATTAAATCTAGGGTTCTCCTTTGGCACATTCTCATTTCTGTCTGAAGGTGGAAAGATGAAGATTTAAAAACATTCTTATGTCATTTATGCCTTTAAATCTCCATTTGTTTTTTTTCCCCTACATCCACCTTACAGGAAAGTGTCAGTGTACCCTTTTCTTTACTAAGAGCATGTCCCATACTAGAAAGCATTCAATACATCTGGCAAAGCAGAAAACTACTGAGAATTTCAGAAATAGTTTTGGCACCATTTTATTCATACCAAAAAAAAAAAAAAAAAAAAAAAAAAGGGTCCGCCAAACCGCGGTAAACTGAAAAGAGATTTTTAGTATTAAGAACCATGTGGAAGATAATGTACAAAACAGGCAAAAGCACAGCATTTTTTGAACACATAATTTGTTTCAAAATGTTCACTCAGCATTAATTAGAACTCAAGCTGTTGGCTTCCAATCTGGAGTTCAGACTCCTGCTCTCCCTTTGCCACCCACTGGGGCCTGTTATACCCATTACAAACACCCATAAATCTCACCAAGTCTAATGGGCTTATTGCAGTCCTGCATATGCATCAAGGGGAGGATAAATGTCTCTACTTGTGCCTTCTGATACCCATAATTGTTTAGTAACATAATGAGATAATGTTTCTAAAACAGCAAAAATCAGTGGCTGTTTTTCTATGCCCTTTAACATGATTTAGAGAGCTTTTCAGCTAAAATCATTCTAGATTTCAACTGTGGTTAGTAATTTTTGCAGGCAAAGTAAAGGCAAATTCTACCTGAAGGCAGTAGAGGTAGGAAATAAGAGAGAGCATATAAGAACTTTCTCCCTGTTCTGCTAAAGAACCATGAAAAAATAGTCTCTCACCAATAAGTGAATGTATAAATGGATCAGTGAATTTGAAGAAAAGGCATAGAATAGGTTGATCCAGAACAGATTCTTTTCCTCATGAAAGAAAAACAAAGAAACTTGTTTCATTAAATTAGGAAAGTGAAGGATGAGGAGGAATAGAATTGCTGTCTTTAGATACAACAAGGAAATTAACACAAGGGAGGGAAAATAACCACTTGAGCTAAAGGAGAATGCTGGCACTAGAACAAATAGACATAACCTGAACATGAATGTGGATTTAATTTAGAAATGGGCTCTGATCCTTCCTGCCTATCAGATTTGGAAATGGTCTTTCATTGAAAATAATGCAAAGAGAACCTGAATACTTATAAGAAAACTGACTAAATTTTTTAAAGAGCTGAATAACATAGTGCTGCAAGAGATTGATTTCACAACCCAGAAGCTTCCTCCCAATTTCTCTGTGTTCCTGTTGCTTCCCCTTTCTCTCCTCACCACAGAGAGCACATAAAATGAGGATATAAACACAAAAAAGGGGAAAAAAAAAACCAAAACCCAACCCAAAACAAACAACCAGAACTTAGTGAGACACACATAGTTATGAGGGATAATGGCACCATTTATTTGCTTTAGAGGTGCTATAAATTAATAACATTTTGATTTGAACTGAACATAAATCTGAACAAAACCCAACAATTAAAATATGTATGTCTTGATACTTCTCTTGGTATCAATTTGCACTGTCTCCTTGTCAGGCCATGATAAACATTGCCCTGGTAATTAAAATTTTGCTTTAAATGTCAATAAGATCTGGTCCAGTACTATTAAAACAGCTCATGTATCTCTTTATACATTTATAAGCAGATCCAAATAAGCAGAGTGTTTTGGTGGCAGTACGTTCCACTATTGGATGTCATCAAATTGCTGATGTTTACCATGAAATTAATGACAGGAGTTTAAAGTGTTCTTTAAGTACTTAATGTTAGCTCTATGCTATAGCTGCTTGAAAAGACACAAATACCATTAAAACCCACCAACTGAACCTTTATAAATTACTGCTGGATGTAGAACAATGCTCAAGATAATTGACTTTGCATTTTCAGCAAGCACTTTGTCAAGTAATTATTATTTATCTTACAATGGTTTCAATGCAAATTGATGATGCATATTTGCTATTAATCTGAAGTCATTGCAAAATACAAACAACAATTACTTTCTGAAATTACCACAGAAAACAAAGAGAAAATAGTTTTTTCACTGGTTTACATATTTAATTTATAAAACCCAACAAAACAAAAGAACCCGAACCCTAAATGCTACTGTTTCTCATCCTTCACTGGAAAATTGCTATATTAAAAAATAACAAAGCTAAACCAAAGACAGAAAATTTTTATGTGTGCACCTTGGCATGAAAACAGATACATCAAAGACCCATATGTGCTACAGTATCTTAGTGATCCTTCAGGTTTCTCAGAAATAATCCAGGGAAAGCTGCCAGATCTCAGAGTGTTGAAGTCCCCAGACAAGAGGACCACCAGACCATGGAACACCAAACATTATTCAGAGAAGGCAACTACATTTAGAATATTAATTGCTTCTATCTACAGGATTACATTTAAATTATGTGAGGGGAAGATTTAAAATGCCATTGGGAATGATTGGCTCATAATACTAAAATGTTTGCTGAAAGACTACATCCTATAATCACTTCTCATTGGACATAATCTTTCAATAGTAATAGAACTGAAACATAGGCCTGGAGTACTTTGTCTATGCCCTTTGAACTACTGCAGCTTTGTGAGCTACACTGATGCCCACCAAAACCCAGTTGTATTACATGCTAACCAAGAGTAAAATTTCAGTCAGAAGTTAGATTAAGAGAGAATAATGACTTGCAATTCAAAATTAGGAGTAGCAAGAGAAACCTCACTCTTAAAACAATGATATATGTAAATAACTTCACTACATTGTTATACTAGTTATATGGAGACATCACTAAAGTAAGATCAATGACCCAAACAAATATTCTTGCAAATTCCTTTTGGTCTAGCCTAGATAAGGGAGCAGGAGGGACAATGGTCAAACTCATACTTCTGTAAACATATATCAGCTCAGAGGAAAGCTGTACCCAAAGATTCACCGATACTCAGTACCATGGGAGCATTCCCTCAGGACTGTGATCCAACCATCATTTTAGATTAGTACATTACATTTGCAGCACCTGCTCATGTGGAAAAGAGCAGACCCCTACTGACTCATTCACCACCATGATTCTCTTTGAGCTAGGCCAGAAACTGTGTCTTGAGCCAACTCAGAGAAATGTCCCAGTGAAAATCTTTAATTTATTACTCATTTATTTTCCCTTTAGCCATCAGCTGCCTTCCCTCTCAGTACAACTGCTCTTACCTCACTCATCTCATAGACACACTGAATGCTACAAGACTTCTTGTAAAAAACAAGCTAAAATTCCATCTTGCCCTTTCTAGGAATCGTTTTTAAACAGCTTGTTTTGGCACTTCTAAGTCTTGGTTATATTTGAAGGATTTCTAACTTCCCTTAAACCTACCAGGAAAAAAAAAAAACAACAAACAAACCACCACCACAAATAACAACAAAAACAAAACCCCAAAACCCCCCCAAAACCCCTACCACAAACAAACCAAGAAACAAACAAAATCAAACAAAACCAAACCACAACCCCCCCAAAAGAACCTATCTCATCTATGTCACCCTCTTTGTAATTCCCGTTGTCTGATCAAATACCTACTTTTTCAATTGGCTGTAGCACCATGTGTGATGTCTTCATGTTAGCTAGTCTGCAAAGGCATAGATTCATTTCACAATGCAGAAATCATCTCCAAGACAACATCTGAAAAGTAAAACTATTGAGGGATAGATAACTCAAGATATGTAGTGAAAGCTAATCTAAGGATTTCACTCTACCACATAAATCTATACAAGAAGAAGAAAAAAAAAGGTGCACAAAAGTCTTGAAGTGTTATTTATTTCTATCAACATATTCATAATGCATTATCAATTTGTGGTGCAATTCCTCCCTGGCATTACATAGCTGGAAGTAACTTTGAATTTTACTTCATCCAGCCAATTATACACAAACCAGGATGACTTCACCATTTCATACAAAATAAATAATTAACACTTAGAATAGGTATGCAAGCAGAAGCATCCTTTCTGAGATAAAATAAGCATATTTTATGTCAACCTGGAAACCAAAAGTCCATCTGTGTGGGTATTCCAAGTGCTGTACTGTTCAAGGTCGCTTGGCCATGGCAAATGCACCTTAGGACTTAAACCGTGGGGCCAGTTCTGCGCACACTGTGCCTCACCTAAAAAATCCACTGGACAGGTTGGAAGGGCACACGCATGTGGGGGGAGCCCTTCCCAAATCTTTGTTTGTGAAGTCTGGCCATACATACATACATTTTGTTGGGTATGAAAAGACTCATTCTACTACCCTTGGTTGTGTTGTTTTTAACCATTCTCTAAAATAAAAACCCAAGCCAGTAATGTCATTAGACTTTTAGCTGGCATTTCAGACAAGATATTTATTCAACTCCTGTATTCTCCTTGAAATAACAGTTGAAGACATCTCAGTATTAGTACTTCAGTAACATTGCTCATGAGTTGGCTAATTGAGCAAGAGATGATAAGAGGATGTTTCCCTCCCTTTCGCTAGTGTCTATACATGCAGGGTTGATTGTGGTCTGAGAAAATTCTGTCTGGACAAATGCTTCCACAAAGTGAAAATAGTTTCCCTTTTCTTGGTTTTTCGTGCTGTGAAGTATTTAGTACTAGTAATTTCACTCTAGGAAAAAAAAAAATAGTTGCTCTAATCAGGAATCTTCAGGCGATCATGCTTTGATACCTCAGCCAAACTCACTGCATGAAAAGTTTGGAAGACAAATTTGTTTTCTTCTACAAGTTATGGGGTTTTTTTGTTTGGTTGTTTTTGTTGTGGTTTTTTTTCCTGTATAGTTATTCAAATGGATGGTACTAACAAAAACTGCTTGACAATCTGCCTGGCACTAATACATATAATACCTACTTACCTATAATATGTTCATAAAATACTCAGTCCAGATTAACTTCTCCTACGCAGACCCTGGATATATTTCAGCATTGTAAAAAGAATTTTGATTCACACTGTGGCCCATTAGAGTTTGTAAGTGTTATGAATCACATCATACCAAAGAAACAAACATTTTTTTTATATATAGTTACAGAGACTAAAGGATGAGTGTAAGTTCTCCTTTTGCATTGAAATTAATTTTGTGTCAGAGAAAATTATTTGAATTATTCCAGAGAAAAAACAGAATTATATAAATATATATAATTAAGTGCTGTCTAAATCACCTTAAGATTGAAAAACTGGCTATACACTCTTAGTATTGGGATTTGACTTGGCCTATGAAGCAACAAGGACTAATTTTTAATCATAACGTAATTGGTGCTGTGTTGCTGGGGTGGTTTAATTCAATGACAGCGTTATGGAGAGAGATTTGATTTGGAGATTGAAATTTTTATGCTGCTCTTAGGAAGGTTTAAAAGAATAGGGACAAAAAGAAATGAGATTCTCTATCTGAATCTATGTCTGCATTCTGTTTATAATATGGGGGGGGTTGCATCATTTCTAACATATGTGTATAAAGAGCACAATAGTGCAAAATGCAGTAACAGACTGTTGAAGTGGTATTATGAATAATCCCCACTATGCTTTTCTTTCAGCATTTCAGCTTTACTCTCCTGAAGCATAGCCCAGATTTGTTAATAGCAAGATTAAACCATGGGAATATTATCTGAAAAACTTAGGTGTTCAGATGTCATTCTAAACTTTCATAAAAAGAGTATCTTTCAGTTTCTTAGTAATGGCAGTTCTGCTCCACAGTCACTCTCGAAGCAATCTCTATACTGTGTATAATATAAACAGTATATCTCGCCTGAGTTTGAGGTGAGCTAAATGATCATCAGTTGCTTGTGAAGCAGAAATTTCCTGACAGTACCTAAAGACAAATCCTGTGACTCGCTTCTAGCAGCAAATTTTTCATTCAGATATTATTTGGAAAATCCATGAATCTAAAGTTAATCTTGTTTTTGTGAGTAGAGCTATTTTATGCTAAGAAAAGCTGGAATTATGTAAGGTGATTATATCTGGGTGGGTTGGTTTATTTGACTGTAAAAAACAACCATTGCTTTATCACATTTCCGTTCCACCTTCATTCCCAGGATGTGGTTGATAGTGATGGGCTAGCTGACTTGCCAACAGTGAAAAATTCCTGTATAGTTTCAGATGCAACTCCCAGTGTAGCAGCTCCCATATAAATTCTACCAGTTTCAGAGACTTCCAGCAAGTCTTTCTCGCCAGGGTACCCTGCACATGCTCTCTATGTCTGTGTTTACAAAGAAATTAAGCCAGTCTGTACACATAGACACTCATGGCTCCTGGTTTAGCACATAATCTCTCCCTCATAGCAGGTTTTCCTGGAGTAAACACCTAACTATGTCTGAATGGAGCCATGGCAGATAGCAGTAAACTCCTCTAAAGGAACAATGAGAAATGGTGACTGTGGGTTTTATAAAGCTCAACATGACAACTATTGGCATATCTTGTGTGCTCCAAATAAAAGTCATCCTCATCTCATGTTTCGCTCCCTTTTGGCCCAGCAGCACTAAATGGGAAAATATAACTTATGTATGTTTCCCTGACATGAAAAGTTTGTGAAGAGCCTGCACATTATGGTTCAGAAAATCCATAAATCATAATAGCAGTGAGACAGACATATGGCATAAGGCATTTATATGCCTGTGTTGGCTTTTTTCTTTAGAAATTTTTAATGTTAGCTTAAATTTGACTAGTAAAAGTACTCTTACTATTGAGATAACATCTACGAGTTCCAGAAAAAAATATGACAACAATATGTAGGATGGTTATTTTATTATGCCATGGTGTGCATAGATATACAAATATATATATATATATATATATATTCATAAGAAACAAATGCCAAAAAAGATATTCTTTTCTTGCTGTCTTTCCCTTTGAAAAATATCTGAGAGCAGACAAGCATGGCCAGGAGTTCATCAAACTTGGGACATGGTGGACCTGCAGAAGGAATGAATGAAGGGGAAACTAAAGCCTTAAGAACCACCCTGTTTACAGGAAACATCTAGGTTGCAGGCATGAGTGCCCTCGCTGAGCTTAGCTGTCATGATGCTACAGGATAGTTTTCAACATAACAAAATTTTTTTCTGGAAGGCAAATTAGTTGTTTCTATATAGGAATCAAGCTGCTTTCTGGGTACAAATTTCATGATGTGTTCTCATCAGGACAAATAAAGTCAACCAATTCTAGGTGCCTTTTACGAGCATGAAGAAAAACTGTAGACTCAAGAAGGTTTCGGTTTTTTTTTTTTTGGGGGGGGGGAGGACTTTTTGTTGTTTTTTTGTTTGTTTGTTTTGGGTTTTTTTGTTTTTTTTTTTTTAATTCAGAAAACCACTCTACATAGCAGATGCTGTAGTAATCAAAACATCTTCTGTGGGTAGAAGTCATTCACCAAGATTTAAATTACAATGATACTGTTTGTATCCCTTTCAGCTTCTTATACATCTGCATCATGGCAAGTCGCATATTTGTAATAATTCTAATTCAACCTGTCACACAACTAGTTAACTTCATCTGGGTATTATATCCTGGACATTAAAGAAATGATCCCAGTCTCTAAGATTCAAAAGAGAAAATCAGATTCACCTGATTTGCGATCCCTTGTAACACAGTATCCATGGAAGCTCAGAAATGAACCAGAATGCTGTTCAATCTTCAGTCTTGTTTTACTCTACTTTGTGAGCAGGTTTTTTTTCAAGTTTTGAGTGATATATGAAATCCCATAAAATTGGACAGAAGATACACATAAGTGGTATTCAGGTTTCATTTCTAAATGGGGACTTTGCCCTTCTGTGAATCTGACAAATGTACCTCTCTATCTGCCAGCCATTTCCTCTGGTAAAGCTTTTCAAAGGGCTTTTACCAATCACTACTGACGTTCCTAGAAAAAAGAAAACTTCTGTGCAGCATGAAGGGAAGCACCTGAATGTTTCAGTGGCATCTGCCTGAAGGGATATGTCAAAAAAGAAATGCTCAAACAACAAGATTTATTAAAGTGAATGTCCAATTTCTACCACAGAAAGCTTGACATCCCTTAACCACAAATCATCTGGGAATATTCCCTTATTCTCTTTCTCACTCTCTTTTCTAAATCTGGATTTATATGTAGAAGGAAGGGATGATGACTAAGGTCTGATATGACATTTATCTTCACAAGTGAGGAGACTAATAAATCATCAATGACATTACGACAAGTGAGTTCTGAGGTCTCCCCACAAGTGAAGATAAATGACACATCAGACCTAAACCAGCATATATTACATGAAATGCCTAATAAGTCTCACTCTCAGCATAGCTGCATTTGATGAATATGGCTGAACTTATGTTACATTTCAAATCCACCATCCATAGAATAAGAAATTAAATCTGCCAGACAAATAAAATCACCACTGAAACAACCTCAGAACGCTTTAGCTTTTTGCCATGGCCTGCACATCTGCAAGTGGCAACACGGCAGGAAAAATGAACTAAAAATGTAATTATGAAACACAGTATCATTAACTCACTCTTCCGTGCATGAAACTTACCTGACTTTCATGCCTTGGGCAATCTCACATGCTTATAAAACTTTACATCCATGTCTGTGTGTACATCTCCATGTTCTCGAAATATGAACAGATGGCTTTTATTTTAGGCTTCACAGAGGACTGTAACTTTTCACAACAGCTTGTGGCCTTCCGTAAGGTCATTGACAGCAGCTTTGTTGAAAAGCTGAAGGTTTTTAGAATTTCTAATTAGTTAAAGGGTACAATAGAATGGGAGAACTACAACTGAGATACATGAAAAGCATGTCTGAACCAGAAGCAGGTTTTTAGGCAAAGTGTATAATAAGAAATAGTGCATAAAGATTAATACTTCTGCTGACTTTTGAGCAATTGATGAGTAAGAGACTTCCTGAACTGGACACAATATCTGGACTATGATGGGAAGGAAGCAGATTGTTAATCGATATTATGGCATTTGAAAACCAAAGTCTAATGCTAATCCTGGCTTATTCTGGTGATCCTGCCAAAATTCTGCAGTGGAAAGAAGATAATTTGAAGCTGATTTTTGCTGTGTGTGGATTTTTTCTGGTCTCAAATCTAGTTTCTGAAAAATTAAGATTAACACAGTTGTAGGTTCATGAAGAGTAACATTGCATAAATGTACATCTCAAGTCTTGTCTAGGTGCATAAATCATCATTCTTTTACCCTTTCTAACACAATCCCCGTCCCACTTACAGACATTAAAATGTCTCAATATTTATTCTCAGGTTTTAATCTAGAAATCTCCCTGGGTAAGGCTACACTTAGAAATAATTTCTCTGCCATATTATCTGCAGTATTTTCCATTAATTTAGGGTACTTGCAATCAACTCCCTTCACAGTAGAAGATGGTCTGAGTGGCATAGCAACTAATGAAAACTGTGATTTTCACATTTCTCACAATGTATTACATTTTGGCCATGTGCAAAAATTAGTAAGAAGTCAGGTAAGTGCTAATCAAGACATTCAACAGCCTGCAAGGATAAGAACAACAGAAATTAAATAGCCTTATCAGTCTAGAAATCTTAGGCTTATAAGTCTAGAATTTAGGTTTTTTAAAGGTAATCAGAAAATAAGATTAATGTAAACATTTCTCCTTTGTTTTCCCAAAATGGTTACAGAGACCTGAGTAATGGAACAAAATTTAAACCAGTTGCAAACAATGTTAGAGAAGATTTATCTGTTTTCATTATCTGGTAAAGAAGAAATACCTGAGAGTTTAAAGTAATAATTTCATTGATATTTCTTATTTCTAATGTTATTAAAAAAATTTAAATTGAACTTTTCCTTTTGGTAGCATTTGAATAGTAGTACAGAAATTCTCCTGGAGAGGAAAGGAAAACAAGGCTGTATGCAAACAGTCAAAACTGGCTCACGAAAGCATAAGTGGTTAATGTGAAGAATTAAATATAAACTGAATCAATTAATAATAAAATTTCTGGATTTTTTTTTCTGTCAACTTTTTAATGCATTAAATTATGTTCAGATTTTGAATTAAAATTTGATTTTTTAAAAGAAGTTTGACATTAAGACTTGCATATGGGAACAAAAGCTTTGAAAGACAAAAAAAATCAAAAGAATTGTTGCTTAAATATGAACAATGAGCAATATTCAAAATTTCATCGGAAAATTACTAAATTTCTTCAGCTGAGATTTTCTCTGTATGTATAAATATTTGAATTAGCATATATTGGAATAAATTACTGTTTCTGCTATAGAAAGGAATGGTTTTAACTTTCTGTTCTGAAAACAAACTAGTTGATAAATAGTTCTTAGGATTCCTCTGGAAGAATTGTAAGAAAAAGGAGAAAAAGGGAGGTGTTCTGAAAATAACAGTTGTTGTGAAAGATAAAAGAGAGGGCCTAACAGGATTTCCAATATTTAAATAACAATGTACTACCTTCTGCATCTTCTGGCAAAAGTAAACAGCATAAACTTAAAAATTTCTACTAAATAATTTCCCACCCTTCCTTACTTGTGGAGTTGTAGCATGTACAGAATTCACAATACAAGAAAATAATTACTTTAAAAAAAAAAACCACTAAAATTTTAAATAGTTTTCCTGATATGTTTAACAAATTCATTAATCATAGAGTTATAGGATATCCTGAGTTGGAAGGGACCCACAAGGATCATTGAGTACAACTCCTGTAAGAGAAAAGAGGGAAAACTTCACTCCTGTTTTGCTTTTAATGATTTGAAAACTTGTCTAGAAAAGTAGGATGGAGGTAATTTCTTTTATATGGCTGTAAAATATATACATTTCATTAATCAGGGTTTTGTTTAACTGCTCTAGGGACATTTCTTGCATATTACACTATTTTTCAGTCTCCATTTTTTTTTTTTTTGTTTTTTTTTTTTTTGATCTTATAGCTTTCTTTTGTGGTACAATGTTTTGGTGAACATGTTTTTGTTTAAGCCAAGCTCCAGCTAATTACTTATCTAAATAATGTTTACTAAATGGAGAACAGCAAAACAAAACAAGCAAATAACAAAGACACGAACATAAAACAAATAAACCAAACCAACAACAAAACAAAACAAAAAAATACAAAAAAAAAAAAAAAAAGACCAAACACAATCCTTTCAGAAAACTGAACTTAAATTAATGTCCTTCAGGGTTGTTTATTTTCCACTTCATTCTTTCACACACACACACACACACACACACACACACACACACACACACACACACACACACACACAGACACAGACACACACACACACACACACACACACACACACACACACACACACACACACA
>JAWWEV010000001.1:13168191-13179387 GCA_035583235.1 Hafferia zeledoni
ACACACACAGACACACAGACACAGACACAGACACACACACACACACACACACAAACACACACAGACACACACACAGACACAGACACAGACACAGACACAGACACAGACACAGACACACACACACACAGACACACAGACACAGACACAGACACAGACACACACACACACACACACACACATATACATAGAGTGAAATTTGAAGTTTTTCATGCACTTTACTGTTTAAACAGTAAAACTGAAATTATTCAGTCACAAAGCCATTCTAATGAGTCACCTATCTCAGCTCAGCACAGTAAAGGGGTTGTTTTCGTGGCTTATACACATCACCAGTGCCTGGTGTCTCGTCTAGCACTGAAAAATCCACTGCTGACAACTCTAAAACACGCCTTGGCAAGCTGTCCAACTGCCTAAGTATAGTCACAGTCAAAGGCTCCTTTTTGCTCCTCCTCCTAAAGTTAAGTTATCACATCCTGAAAGGAAACTGTCTGTTTACATACATTCAATAGGATGATAAAATCTACTACTGAGTTAATACCATCAAGCAATTCCTTACATGGGAGCCTGCAAGAAAGATGCAGAGGGACTACTAATGAGAGCATATAGTGACAGGACAAGGGGCTTCAAACTGAAAGATAGTAGGTTTAGAATAGATACTAGGAAGAAATTCTTAATTGTGAGGGTGATGAGGCACTTGCCCAGAGAAGCTGTGGATGCCCCGTCCCTGGAAGTGTTCAAGGCCAGGTTGGATGGAGCTTTAAGCAAACTGGTCTAGTGGAAGGTGTCCCTGCCCCTGGCAGGACAGTTGTAACAAGATGATCTTTTAAGTCCCTTTCCACTCAGGCTATACTATGATTCTGGACATATTTTTTCTTCAAACTAATGACTTGTAATAAAGCAACAATGAAACAGTATACATGTATTACACCTGTACTTTTGAGACATATATTATTAGCACTTAGCCAAAAGTTTTGATCAGTGTATTCTTGTCATTTAATGGTTCAGCTTTGATTCTCCTTCTTTAGATTACTTTAAATATGTGAAGAAAGTTTTTACCATGTACAAAAATGCTTTGAAAGAAAGATCTTTATACAATTTAGAGCACAATACATCATTTTTCTACTAATAATCCAAGGTATACGTGTCTATGTACCAAGCTAAGCATTAATGGGCTCACCACCACCTGAAAGACATCTGGTGATCCTCTACTGCCCAAGCTGATTTTGTCCAAGTGGGTGAGGATCAGCCACCACCACCCTGTGGAAAATATTGGCTCTTGATGCAGATACATATTACTTGCCTATGTTTCTTTTTCTTACTGGTTATGAGTATTTTTTAAATAAGTGTTCACATTAGTGTGGGTTTTTTTTTGTTTTGTTTGTTTGTCTGTTTGTTTGTTTTATTTCAAACCTTTCAAATAGCTGCTAGCTATTGTTTTACTCAATTGCCTGTCTAGGTTTCACATTTCCTTATGTTGTGTGGCTCGGACATGCCTCTCTTTCACCAATATCTTCATAAAACCATACCAAGGTCACGAAGATGTGCTGCAACAAACCAAACCCTGGATAACAGGCAATTCAATTCCTGGGCTGAAGGTTATAGAGCTGTCAGCCTTTTAAAGCAGATTGTTTCAGCCTAACTCATTCTCTTATATTTGCCATATGTAAAGAATAGCATGTCAGCACTTGTCATATCATGTACCATCTGCATTATAATAAACGTCACAGGTTATGATTAACTTTGGTCTGGTGATTTCTCCTCTGTGACTCAATTACCTGATGCTTTTCTCTTTTGATATGAAACACATCACTGTGAGTCTAACTTTTACTTCACCAGACTATTGCTACATTGACTGCCTGCAGGTCATACCCCATAACTTGGAAAATATTTCCTGCTGCCAAAACAGTCCATATTGTCAGAAAGACAAGATCAGGCCTCTTGAGTCCTTAGAACAAATTAGGTGTTAAATCTGAAAAGTTGAAGAAATTCAGTAAGGAAGCAGATCTTTTCAAAGACTCATGGAATTTTAGCCAGGAGCAGGGAAGTTATCAACTAATTGTGGCTGGAAGGAAAAGTAGAGACATTTTTATACCTAACCCATACAATTCCACTTGTGGCCAAGGGCCCAACTGAATTTCTTATTAATACAGTCTCTAGAAAACAATTAATCAGCATAGAAAGCAACTTTATTATTTAGAACAACTTCAATCCAATGTTCTCCCCTGCTTCTAAAACAAAATATCCAATTGCTCTTAAAGACTGTATTTCTTGCAAGCTCCCTTATACTCTTAAAATATTGTATTCATTTGGAATGTGGTCCCTCTAGAAATAAAAATATCTTGGTGTTTGCAAACAGGTGGGAAAGTTATTTAATATCATTGCTACATATTTGTTAATATTTCATAATTTCCTTTAAAAGACCATGCTTCCAGTTACTTGTAAATTTGGGAACTTCTCCTCAAACCTTTTCTCTTACTGAATCTCATGCTCACAAAAGCGTGTTAGAAAATTTCACACAGAAGAGTTTAACAATTTTGTAGAAAAGAGGAACTTGCTGTTTATCCTGTCCATGCCTTTTGCAGCAGCTCTACCTCCCACATGGTTCTTCAATTTGGCATAACAATTCCCAGGCTGTCAAGAATTCCACTTGAGCATTTGACCTGTGTTTCAACACTCCCTGTTTCTGCCCCATTGCTGAAACACCCTGCAGGACTATGTCCCATGAGCAGGAGTACCACACCTTCTCCCCACAGCTCATCACACACAGAGATAAATTAGAGCCACAAGTTGGTGAGGTCAGAGGGAGGGAAGGAGAGAAACTGAGAAGTTGGCTGGGACAGAAAACACAGGCTGAACTCCAGCATTTATCTTTCCCTTTATTTGTAGTCCTCTGGCCTTTTTAGTTACATAAAGGGTTCCTGGAGATAATTCCAACATTTCTAAATTTGCTTTAGTACTAAATTATGATGAAAATCACAACATCACTATTATGTGAACTATTTAGACATATTTAGACTCAGAAAGTTATCCATAAGATGAAAATGTAATGCAAACTAATAGCATCCTGTATTCACCTGAGTATATGCAAGTCATGCAGGAACAAAATAAAACATTTTAATATTGCTGGAAAAGCATTTTGAACTGAAAATTATTGTCCCTTTAGTATGTCCCTATATAGGGGATTAAAATCTTCTCTTTACAGACAGTTCTCAAGTCTGCTGCCTTCAGCCTATTGTACTTAGTACAGCCTCTGGCTTCTTTCACTCAGGTTGTAAAGTCCTTCCTCCAGCAGAATTTCCTATTCATATGCTAGAAGGCTTACTGCCAGCTGGATGTTAACAGAGTACACAGAAAGGAACCGGCCAATTCCTTACAATATTTGCTCTAATCTTTATTCTCTCTCTCATAGTATTTTTCTTCCTTCTGTTCTCTGCCTCTACGGAGTTCTAAATCTTCATACAGGTCTCAGTGTGTTGATAATGTGGAGTTATTATAAAGCATAAAATCCCCTTTCCCTAGCCTGCCCCTCCAAAGGAAACGACTGACTTAAAAACTCCTACATCTAAAAAAAAAAAAAACAAAAAAACAAAAAAAACCCCAACCTAAAACCTGACCCCTAAAACCTAACAAAACTAACCTTAAACCAACAAATACACAAGGACTAGAGTTTGGAGTTTTCTATTTTGTTATTACGGATACATTTTTTTCCTTAAAATTTGTTTTCAGAGCTTTTAATTCAATTTAAAATTATTAGCAGTACCTGGAGAGTTCAGAAATTGCTTCCTCTCTCTTTACTCTCACTTCTTGACTCAAGTTGTGAAGAACTGTAGCCTGAGGGGAAAAATAACAGCATTGAACACTTCACATCATGAAAATGTATAAAAGCTCACAAAATTGAGCTGTGTTTCATTTTCTGAAAATGCCTATTTCTGTTGCTGTTGTCACTATCAAATATTTAGCACTTAGGTAATGTCTTGCAAGTATCAGGAAAATAAGTCATATTAGCATATTTTACATATTAGGAGTGGTTCAGAAGAAGAAAATTGGCTGAACGTGATTCAGCATGTGCATAGGTGGGCAAGAAGGCTGCTGGCATCCTGGCTTGGATCAGTAATAGAGCAGCCAGCAGGACCAGGGCAGTGACAGTCCCCCTGTATTCCCCACACCTCAAATCCAGAGTCGAGTTCTGGGCCTCTCATGACCAGGAAGACACTGAGAGGCTGGAGCAAGTTCAGAAAAGGGCAATGGAGCTGGGGAAGGGTCTGGAGCACAAGTCTGATGAGGAGCAGCTGAGGGAACTGTTTGTTGGGAGCTTGAGCCTGGAGAAAAGGAGGCTCAGGGAGGACCTTCTCACTCACTAAAACCACCTGAAAGGAGGTTGGAATCAGGTGGAGGTCAGACTCTGCTTCCAGGTAGCAAGTGACCAGAAATGACCTCAGGTTGCACCAGGGGAGGTTAAGATTGGACATTAGGAAAGCCTTCTTATAGAAGAGGTTAACAAGTATTGGAACAGGGTGTCCAGCGAGGTGGTGGATTCACCATCCCTGGAGTGATTTAACAGGTATGCAGATGTGGTACTGAGGGATAGGGTTTAGTAATTAACTTGGAAATGCTGTGTTAATAGCTGGGGTCAATGATCTTACAGGACTTTCCCAACCTAAGTGTTTCTACAATTCTATGATTCTAAGAGCTAACTGTTTGTGAGGGCTGCAGCTGGGACTAGTAGTGCAGGTGCAATGAGAAGAGGTGCCTGTTAAACCTCAGTGTGCTTCTTGGAGGGGTGCAGTGAGCTCCTCTCACACATCCATCTCCAGCCTTCAGCGTACCCTGGAGCTGTAAATTCACCAGGCACATCTATCCACTAGTCCATAACAGGTGTCCTGATCATGCACAGGGAAGAGTAGATTTTCCACACATAACCAACCCATAGAGCCCAGTCACACCTGTGGCAGAGGCGGCTTCTGAACACACAGTAAATCTGTCCTCTTGCTCTACCACACACAAAATAGAGCTTCTTACCTTCAGTGTCCTCCAGTAACACTGGTAAAAAATAATAATCCTTTGAGGCTGGAACTTGCAGCCTGCAATGATGAAAGCACCTATAGCACAGGTACAGTTTTCAAATTAACTCAACTGGATCCATGTGAAAGTTTAGTCCCAGCACCTGTTGGTCTCCCAACAGAATTTAGAAAGAGTTTGAGTTGCTGGTTCCTGATCTGTGGCTGAAAGAGATCAGCACTTTTAAAGCTAAGAAGTTTATATGGGATCAGAGTTGGAAAGAAGGAATGTTGTGAATGTCATTCTGAGGGATTGTATAGATGAGGGTTCCAAGGTTTTTATAAAGTTGTGCTGGGTTTTTTTTTTTTTTTTTTTTTTTAATTAATAAAATTGTTACAAAAAATTTAGAACTTACCAATATCTCAGATTTTTTAGCTTCAAGAAAGATATAGCTGGTAGAATGTAGCTGCTGTAAGTATCTTCTCATGCCTTTTGTTGAACTCTGGATAAGGCAGGAAAAAAATTGTGTTTTTTTTTTTAATTTGTTTTTAGAATTGTGAGTGTCATTGTTTTATGATGCAGAACCTATTCTGCATGACTTATTTAAAGTTATGAGAGAAGTCCTTGTCAGTTTTAGTTTTTCATATTAAGTACTGCTCCTCTCACGTTGTTTTATCTGCCTACCCTTCAAGAAAAAGAAAGAGGGTATAAAAATGAAAAACTATTCCTCAAAATCTCCAGAACAACGTTGTTCTGTATTCATTTACTTTTCAGTTCTTGATTATTCTTAAGTGTAAGTTTCATTAAAATTGTGAAATCATACTATTTTTTTTCTTCCGTAATTCTCTAAATAGTAATTCTGTGTCCTTGTCTTTTCCTTTTTTCAATGCACAGTTTTAGGCTTTCAGATACTAGTTATTATAAAATATGAAATCATCAAATTTGTAAAGGAAACCTTTGACATATCTGAATTTAAGCTTATGTGGCCTATAAATAATTAGATAAGCAGATTGAGAGTGGAAAGGAAGATAATGAGAGAAGGCTTAGAAAGACGCATTTGCTGAAGATGTTCACAAATGACCATTAGTCTAAACAGTCCCATCTGGCAGAGATTTGTAGGTATTGCAGGAAAGATAGGTTTTAAGGAAGGATTTAAAAGAGGATAAAGTGATATGATCTCCAGGATTATCAGTGACATGAAATAGGCTAGGATTACACGTGGAAGTTTTTAAGTACTCTGCACCTTTAAGTCCAAGACTTAGATTGGGAGATAACTAATTTGTCTTCTTTAGTAGTTTGAAAAGTTTTACGTGTATAGTAGGCTGGAGAGGTGGTGGTCTGGAGTTATATATGGATGCATTATCTGTATAGCAGTTTCCTGTTTAGGCGAAAAATCAAATGTCTGAGCCCTAACAGTACAAGTTAAGGGCATGTGCTTGTCAGGCAAGTTCTTATCTATGTGTAGGTGATGGGGGTGTTGCAGATGAGTGGTTTAGGTCACTTATAAAATCATCATCAATGGTAAAGGCAGGCTTTGATATAAATTTGTGAAAGTGTGACAAAGAGCAAGGCTTGCTGTTTTACTTAGTGCATAGATAAAGCATACAAAGGAAAATTGTCTTAGTATCATTTCAGAATTGCGTGCATTGAGAATGGGGATGCAAAGGATGAGGGAAACTCTTCCATGTACTCATGAGGTTTGGAATAGACTCCCTTTGCTTTCTGATCTCTTAACAGAGTCTAGGTGCATCTGGATCCAATCTTAGTCCCAGATCTGGTCAACATCTTATGTCTAAAGGACTTATTCAGCACTTGATTTTTGATAAATTGAATTCTTAGAAAGTAATTCAATAGGATTTACTACAGTTAGGTCACTGTTGTAATTGTAGATTTGAAGCAACAACATTGATAGTTTCTAGAGAATATATAAATGAATTCAAACACGCAGATATATATCTATATAAATATATTAAAATATCTGTCAGTTCTCTTCAACTTCAGTTCACTACTCATGTTGAATGACTTTGCTTTTTTCAGAAAGCAAAGGGTTGAGCCTTGAGGAGTGGGAGGTGGGGTATTGGCCCAGGTCCCATCATCAACTTTTGGTGATGGTCCTCCAAGTATCACAAACTTGCAAGCTGGTGAGTTTTGAGAAGCGTCCCACTCAGAGGGAGATGCTGGCACAGCGTGCCACTGTCCAGGAGAGTTTTTATTCATTAGTCAATTTTTATCCAGGCAATGATCCAAGTTGCTAAGCACTGCAGTTTTTCAAAAGTCTGGTTGCAGTGGTACTGCTTCACTTGGGCTATGATTCATGTAAGTAATGTTCCAAGACTGTCAGAGGGTGACTGATCATCTCCTGTTCCCCACCTTAGTCAGACAACAGATGTCCCTGGTATGAACAGTGCTGCTTAGCCATGCAAGGTGTGGTCAAGGATGGGAGAGAGAATCACAAGGGTAAAAATGAGAAAATTTGTGGGTTGAAATAAAGACAGTTTGATAGGAAAAGGTAAAACTGTACATGAAACAAACCAAAACAAGACATTCTTTCACCATTTCCCATGGGAAGGCAGGTGTTCAACCACCCCCAGGACAGCAGGAATCCATCACAGGTAATGTTGAATTGGGAAGACAAATATCAGTCTGAGCATCCCTCCTCCAGTCTTCTATTCCTCCAATATTTTCATGCTAATCATTGCTCCATATGATATTGAATATCCCTTTGATCAGTTGGGGTCAGCTGTCCTGGCTATGTCGTCTCTCAACAACTTGTGCACCCATGGCCCACTTGCTGGTGGGACAATATGAGAAGCAGAAAAGGCCTTGACTCTGTGGAAGCCCTGCTCAGCAATAGCAAAAAACACTGTTTCCAGCACAAATCCAAAGAGCAGCCCCCCAACTAGATAATATGATGAAAATTAATTCTGTTCCAGCCAATACCAGCATACAACTCAATTCTTCACTCTCTTCTTTGGAGTTGTAATTAATTAATTATCTAGAAAGAAGATCTGAAGAGAAATATTTATGTCACAGCAAAGTCAGAAAATACCCCCTAAGACAGTTTTGTTTAAAACCATATATGTCAGGATACTGGTCCAGTAGACAGCTATCTTTGTGATCTATTTCCAAATATCTCTTAATCATGCATAAAATTTAAAGGTGGGGTGTTAATTTGGGGCTTTTTTTGTTCTTTGCCCTCCTCTCTTGTTGAGAACACAGCTCTTACAGTCCTTCACTAAGTGTCTTATAGAGCTTAGTTTTCTCCAGAATTTGTTGCAGAGCACTGCTTTGGGAGTAGCTTTTGCAGGAGTAGATTTTTGAATCAAAAATAGTGCAATAAAAACATTCTTCAAAATAGATTACAGAACTCCATGGTGTGCTTAAGGTAAGTGATGTCATTAAAAAGTCCAGCATGCTAAGGAGATTTTGAAAAGTGCTTAAGGCAAAAATATCTGCAATGAAAGCCTGTATAATCCAAAGCCATTCTGCTTTCTCCCTTTATATGTATGAACTGCAACAATTAGTTTGCTTTGGGCAACGTGTATGCAGAAGAAGAAGAGGAAGCTGTATAACCAGAGCTGCTGGAAGTGCTGTCAGGGAGAGGTGGGTGGGTAAGGTGTCAAAAAAGCTATTTTTAAAAGAAAACTGAGGTTTTCTAATGGTGGAGCCCTGGCTGCCAGTACCCTGTTCACTGCTGTTCCCTTCAGTTTCCATTTTTACTGGTTTTATGTTGACAGATCTGTGGTGCTTTTCTTCTGCAGTTCTGCTATCTCTCCTTTTAAACATCCTTGCAAGAAATTTCTGCAATGATTGTGCAATTATGACCAGAAAACACAGGTCAGATACTAGGGAAAGAACAGGTAATGTACACCTGAAACCTAGCTGAAGTAAAGGAGACCACAGCTGGGGAAATATCATCATGATTCTCTGACAATACGCAAAATGTTTCCATCCTCTGTTGTACTCTAATCAAAGAAACTGTACTCAGCAGACTGTATACAACAGGTTTTGAAATTCTGCATCTTTCCAGTGAGTTTTATGTGAATTGTGCCTGCTTAATCAAAGCAAAGTAAATGCTAGTAACCTTTTCTTGTATGTACTACTGAGCAAACCTTGTATTAACTGTATCTATGTAACACATGTGTGGTTATTTAGGGATACATATACACAGGTGTGGGTGTGTTAAAAAATGTCCTCTAAATGTCATGTTCAACGGGTTATGGGTTAGACAAGAGTCTGTTATTAATGGGCCTTGACACTCACAGAAACAGTCTGGAATAATTTCTTTAATTGGGACCGTAGAATAACCCAGATAGAAGGGACTTCAGAAGATCATCTGGACCAATCTTCTGTGGGAAAGGAAACCTATATTAAATTATCCTGCGCTTTTTGTCCAGTCACATCTTGAAAACACACAATGACGAAATACATTGTATTTTTGTATTCCACAAAGCATACAGTGATAAAACTCCATTGTATCCCAGGGAAGGTTATTACAGTGACAGACTTGTTTCTGTAACAATAAACAAGTACACTTCTTTCCTGTACTGAGATAAAACCTCTCCTGGTGCAACTTGTACTTCTTCCCCCCTGCCTTCTCCACATGGCTTCCTGCAAAGAGAGAGCCTCTGCCCATTTTGTAGCTGCCTTTTAAGTATGATAAGGTCCTGCCTGAGTTTTTTCTTTTCCAAGGAGAAAAGATTAAACTCCACCAGCTTTTACTCAAAAAATAGGCTCTCCTAGTCCTTTGAGCACCAAAAGGATGCTTGAGTAGAATAGAATTATTGACACTACTCAAGATTATTACTACCCCTAAAATGTTTTTTATATATTCCTATTAAAACAAAACAAAACAAAACCAAAAAAAAAACAACAAAAAGCCAACCAAACAAAAAACAAACAAAAACCCAAGCAAACAAAAAAACAAACCGAAACAAAAAAAAACCCACCAAACATGTAAATGCTTTGGCTTACATTTCCTCCATGATAGTTAAAGTTCAGTAAACTCTGGCATATTCTGTTGAGAGGTTCTTCACATTTAAATGTGCTCTGCACCTCTGAGTTCTTGATATTACAAAATTCAGGGCATGTCCTACAATGTCTCATAAGTATGAATTATAGTGATATTTCAATATATTAAAATAAAGAGGGAGGGAAAACCCACCTTACTCCTCCAGTCTTGATGCTCTGGGTGACTTCTAAAAGCAAATAATGATAATTTCTTTTGTTTTTCTTCCCTTCTCTGTTAAGCTGCAAAACCATCATTTCCCCTTTCCATCCATTTATTTAGCACTAAGGAGGGAACACTGGAGGAAGTGCCACAGCTCATGTTCATCCCCAGCATGGTCAGCTGCGCTGAAGGCAATAGTTGGCCTTGGACTTTCACACCTGTGAATTGTAAGCAATATCAACAATGCTGGGTGCTGGATTTTTTGGTTTTGCTTTTTATAAAAAATTATTATAGTGTTATGGACTCCACATCCAAGTGTAGGGCTCCTCTTTTTTGTTGTTGAAGTGATGTACTATGACTCTTGGGGTAGAGAGATGTAGATAAGCAGCACTCTTGTTGGCAGAAGGAGCTGTTCCTGCTCTCCTGTTGAATCTGTTCAGGCAGGGCAGAAAGCTTTAAAAGTCGGTAGGGGCATCTGGAAAGAATCCAGGATATGGAGTAATTTCAGCTCTTTGGTGGCTGAGGGGAGACCTCACTGTCTCTAAAACTATCTGACAGGAGATTGTAGCCAGGGGTGGGTCAGCCTCTTCACCTACGTAACAAGTGGCAGGATTAGAGGAAATGGTCTCAAATTGCATCAATGGAGATTTACATTTGATATTAGGAAAAATTTCTTCCTGGAAAGGGTTTTAAAACACTAGAGCAAAATGTCCAGGGAAGCTGAGGAGTCACCATACCCAGAAGTGTTCAAAAATATGTAGATATGGCACTTGAGGACATGGTGGTGATGCCATGATATGACTGGACTTGATCTTAAAGGTTTTTTCCAAACTTAATGGCTCTATGATTGTCTTGGGTTGAGCTGGCAAAATGCCAACTGTCCGAGACAGAATGAAAAGGGTTCCTGCCCTCCCCCAACCAGCTAAAGGAGAAAGAAGAGGGAGAGGAAAAAAGCTCTAAAACTCAGGTTTATGCTTAAAACTAACTACATGTATTTATACAGAAAAGAGAAAATTAAAACTACAATATAA
>JAWWEV010000001.1:13179487-13217540 GCA_035583235.1 Hafferia zeledoni
TGGACTCAATCCCCTCATCTAAATCATCAATAAAGATGTTAAACAGGACTGGACCCAACACAGACCCCTGGGGAACAGCTCAATAACAACAACAAAAAGGAAATCACAATAAACTTGACTGTCAGATTTAACTGGAAGTCTTTGTGAGAAATCAAATTTTTAAATACCAATGTCTTTGATGTGGAATAGTATGCTCTAATATGGAAAGGTTAAAAAAAAAGTCTGATAAGGTCAGGAAGCTTATATACGTACAAAGTCATTGAGCCAAAAACTTGAAGGATGACAGTTCAAAAAAATCTGAAGCTAAGAACAGTCACTTGAGAAGTGATTTTAATGACAATCAATTACCCAAAGAGGTCCAAAGCAGGCCTTCTGTAAGGATGGGATTATCTCACATCTGCCAGCAACAGGCGGATTTGGTAGGCAACTTGAGCTTCTGATTTTGGCCCTGTCTGAGAAGCATTTTGGACTCATTCAAAGTATTTTGTCATAAATACAAATAAATTTTAGCTTCATGTCTTTGATTCTTAAATGAACTTCCTTTATAAAACAAAGCTATCAAGAAGGCAAGTAGAGATGCTGGATCGCGATGCTGTAGCTTAGATTCTTAGCATCATCATGTGTATCGTTATTTCAGGCGTGAGTGACAGAGTAAGTCGTGTTAGTTCAAAGTTTTTCTTTTTGCGAGTGTCAAGTACCTCATATTTGTTTTCTTTAAATGGTTGAGATGGTGGTACAGTTTTTAGTCTGCTTTGAAATGGGGACATTTTTTGTTGCTGCTAACAGTATTGGTGTTCTGACAGAAATATATCCTGCTAGCTTGCTTGCACCTTCTTTGATGGGTTAGAAGCCATGGAGTTTGTGCTTGGTGCTCCATTACTGAATTCACAACTAAATTGACCTTGGAAATGTACTGATTTGAGCTAACTGGGGTAAGTTTGTACACAATTGAGTTGTATGTGGTAATGGACTAAGTCTTGCTTTTGAAATATACTGAGTCAAAGCATCTGCTGGAGGAAAGGGACTTCAGACATCTCATACTGCTGTGCATGCACTTCAGGTTCTGTTGCGTAACTCCTGAAGAGGGCTAGTCCTCATGAAACATTTTGTGAAGAATAAGGAGATAATAGATAAAATGCTCCATCTACTTTTATTACTCTTGTAGGCAGGTAGTGCCACCGAACGGATCTATCATCACCATGAGCAAGGATAAAGTGTATCAGGAAAACTGTGCAGAAAGGACTTAGAAAGAGTGTTCTTATATATCAAATGTGCTAAGTGATGCTGGTCACGTTCACTTGTGCTGAGTTAAGGAAGCATAAGATGGTTATTAGATGTATCAGCTGTGAAAACTTTTGGGGAAGCCTGTTATGGAGAAGTTGGAAGTCCAGGTCTTGCCTGCACCAGTATACCATGTGTGTACTTTCCCTTGTGTTGAGTCCAGAATACATTCATTATCGGTCTGTACCAAGATAGCTTGTGCTGGAGAAGGACATGATACTACTTCCTATTCAAGCTTACAATAACTGCCAGGCAAAAAGAAAAGACTCAATAAACCTCTGACATGAGTTAATTTCTCGTTTGGTTTTTTTTTTTCTTTTAAATAATAGTAGATATGAGAGTTTGGCAACATGAGTGGGATGTCAGTCTGTTGGAGCTCAAAAGCAAGTAAGAATGACTTGTCTACAACAAAAGTGGCTCTATACCAAAAGCACTTCAGTAAAGAATGCTTCTTATTTAATAATGTGCAAAAATAAAAATATTTGCCAAACTAAATAATGTATCAACCGCTGCTGTAATAATGCCATAAACATGTGTTTTAACCTGCTGAGAAGAGTTGGGAGTGGAAATAATGAAATAAAGATGAAAACAGCATAAGAGAAATTGAATTTCACATTTGTTACTGTTGTACTCCATGGATGCTAATATTTCTAATTAAGCTTGCTAGGTCACTTAGAAATACACCTATGGACTGCTAATTGGTTTTAGAGTTTAAAATCTTCAGAGACAACTTTGTGAATCTTTAATCATGTCAGGAACTGAAGACATGAAGGCAGGGGCATTGTTAAAATCTTACCTAGTGCTTTTAAAACACATTGTAGACTTCTGAAGTAATGGATTCGTGTACATGCCAAAGTACTTTGCTACTTTTCAATGCAATTAAAATGTAAGCTCCTATTGTTGTCTCAAAGAGCTTTTCCAGGAAATCGTATGCATTTAGAATTTTGTGTAGAGTGAGTCAGTGTGGTAGAAGACCAGTAAACCCATTTTAATTGAGCTTAAATTAGGCCAGTTTTGTGAACTTAATTAAAATGTTGTAAGTTATAGTGCTTGAATCATTGCAGTTACCCTGATTTGCAGATGGTATCACATGGTATCTATACCATACTGCATAATGGCTGGTAAGTCAGAGCATGTTCTTTAAAGGGATGGATCAGAGGTGCTTGAACATGCCCATGGGATGAATGCCCTCTCCTGAAATAAAATAATACGGAAAACATTTGCTAGTGGTGGTATTTTGCAAGTAGTGTTATGGAGGTGAATGGCTGGATAGTTTGAGCATATAACATCTTTGTCTTATCCATGCTCTAGAAGTCTGAAGAATAAAGGTGATGGATAAATGCTTACTATCTATGCTAACAGAAAAGTAATCATCTGCACTTCCTTGTTTTAATGACAGCAACCATATTAATCTCCATAGATATGGTGTTAAAATTTTGAGCATGGAATCGTGGATGCTCACAAGTATTAGGCTGCGTTCGTTTTGTTGGCAGGTAGTAGGAAGTGGTAAGTTGCAGTCAAGTTTAAATAACTGTTGTCTAGTTTTGGTCTGTAAAATGTGCAAGATTTCACATGTGTGAGGGTTTTTTTGTTTGTTGGTTGGTTTTTCAGTTGAAGGAGAACTTGATTTGCACACTTGTGAATATAATGCAATACCCCTACTTTCAAGTAACTGTTGTTCCCAAAGAAAAATTACACTTTTGTAATATATATCAATTGTTCAACTATGTGTGCAAATATTAAAGCTTTAACAAAGTAACAAAGTTTTATCTGAATGTCTTTGGAACATTATGTTCACAGGTTTCTGTCCTAAATAGCATTGGGAGCTGCTTGCTTTTTTGTCTTGTCTGTCTTGGTATTGCATGTGCTACATATCCTTAATAAAAATGAATTTACAGCTAATTTGCTGATGACTTTAGGATACGTGAGCTGCTGAGAGGTGCTGGGTTTGAGTGCTGAGTTTGGGAGTGTGTTTCTGACCAGAGTCGTGACAGTGCACATGCTGCTCTGCATTCATAGTAACATGTAGCCGTTTGCAGAAATGGAAGAAAGTGAACGTAAGATGTTAATCTTGTTCTCAGTACAGTAGCGTAGGAGCTGAGTAAATGGAGTTCACGAAGAACACCCAGCCTTGATTTAGGTTAAATTTGTGTACTTAAGTAGCTGCGTTAAATGTAGCTCTAATGAGATTCAGGCTGCTTGCCTTTGTCATCTGAAGGAGATAATCTGCTAGAACAAATTTGGTAAATGAAGAATGAAATCTCCCTTTCTTAGTCATGGCAACCTACAAAATCCTTTCTCTTTATTCTTGAGTGAAATCCGTTCGTAAAGCAATACGTGGCAAGGGTCTTTTTGTTTCTACGGAAATCTGCCAGAGGGATCAGATGGGGGGAGCATTTTTGGCAGCATGAGGAGAGGAGGGCTTACGTGACTCCAGCTCGCTCCTGTTTCTGCCTCCGTAGGGTTTGGGGGATGGATGGCGGCATGCAGCATGTGGCATTGCTCCTCCCGAGCCGAGCGCTGGCTCAGCCCTGCACAAAGCGGTGATGTAATGCGAGTGCGGGGCGTGTGGGAGCCGCGCTGTCACCTCCCCGCACACCGACCCGTGGCGGCCCCGCTGCCAGCCTCGCCTGGGGCTCGGCACAGACACGGCTTGTTCGCTTTCTGTGCCTTCTGTTGCCTTAAATCCGTGGCTTTGGTTAACGTGGCGTGTGTGTAGAGAACACACACCTGCTCGGAGTAATTCAAGCTAGAATTCCTAACGTAATCCTTGAGCAGGCGGAGATGTGCGTTGGACATCCCTTTTGGTGTTTCGTGCTATTCTTGCTCTCCCCTTTAAAGGCAGGGAGGGACCGAGAGATAGGTTGCTGTTAGCAACCGCTCACGTATTGAAAGTGAAATACCCAAGCTTTACGTCTCCTGGACTCCTGATCTCCTGATCATTACTCTTTTCTTTTTTTTACCTTTCCCTTTTTTTTTTTTTTTTTTTTAAGAATTGGCTCATTTTAACCAGTAACGTACGTTAATCGGTGTTTTAAGTAAAATCAGCTCAGTAAAGAGATAGAACAGGGAGATGCCCTAATGTAAAACTTCATTTCCCTCCCTCTAAATGCTTCTGACAGCCCCACATCTGAAATTAAGAACTGTTCAAAAAAAGCTGTGTATGATTCTTTTTCTCTGTCCTTTGACTCAGTAGGACCCTGATGGTTTTTACAGTGCAGGGTGAAGAAAAGTGTCTCCTCCTCATATAGATCTTTTTTATGTGTACTGTAATGTAGCAGAGAAGCTTGGATTCATCCTAGATTTCCTGTGTCTCAGTGCTTTTGGATCTCAAGCTCCTTACAGCTGCAAACCAATAAAATGGGAATTTGGAGGAAGGAGAGCTCTGCACAAATCAGGTTATTTGACTTATATCTTGTTGCAAACGGCTAGTTTTTCCACAGAAGAATATATAATGTCCTGCAAAAAAAGGAAGGGCATGGGGGAGGAATATTAAAAAAAAAATGGTCTTTTAATTACCAATGTCTTAAAGTATGAATGTAACCAAGTGTAATTTTTGTACATGTATCTCCATAAGGTGGCAAAAACGTTGTGAAAGTGTGTGCCTGTTTAAAAAGAAAAAGGGTGGAGAAAAGGAAAAAATATATAACCATTAAATGCCCAATCTTGGGGTCTATAAATGATAGAAAGTCCAAGCGCAATACTTTGCACTATAAAAAGGTATTTTTACTGAAGAATATGCAGTCTGGTTTCTGGTATTTTTTATTGATTTCAAGGCTGATGGAAATAGTTCTTCCTGTTGTTGCTCAGGATAAAACAATACAGGATGATTTTCGAGATGTTTTAATTTGCTTATTTTTACTGCCCTTGCTGTATTCTTCATCAATTTCACTGTGAAAAAAGATTTCTCCAGATGGTGGTTTGGAGCAGGAGCCAAAGGACATGATCTAAAACGTTACGTTCCAGCTGTTGCTGCACAGAATTGTGAAGCTACTGCCTTTCACTTGCTCAGTGTTTTGAACAGAAAAATAAGTAAAACTGCTTACAGACTTTGCTGTTGAAACAGTGTGTGTTAAACCAGTCTTTTCCAGGAGACTGAGTACCCTTCTGATAGCCCTGCCAGCGGAGGCCCCTAAGCCGTGAGTGTCTGTAGCAACAGTTAACAGGGAGAGTGTGTGACTGCAGTGAGAGCCCTGTGCTACTGCTACAAAAAGGTTTGCTACCTCAGCAGGGCAGTGAATTGAAGTATTGCAGCACTTAGAAATGGATGAGCAGTTCCCACCAAAACAAATGAATGTCCAACAATGCTCATAGGACAGCAGGAACAGACTGAACATCCTAAAGGGATAGAGAAATTTAAGAACACAGTTACCCTCATGTGAATGGGGGAAACTTTGGAGATTTTGATGGTCTCATGTTAAGTTTCAGTTGAAAAATGGATGTTTGTGCTTCTGTCTTGCATGTTTTGTAGACTGAAATGGTAATTCAGGTTGGAAAGGACTTCACTACGAGATAGGGATAACTCTGAGGTTCTTGGCACATAAAAGGAAATTGCAGATTTTTAGCAGAGATTTAGGATTTGGAGTTTCCTTCAACTTACATTCTTAAGGCAGCTCTTAATCAAATTTTTCAGGACACATCTGAAGTTGCTAGTTTCTGTGTAATTGCTGATTAATAAGTAATTAACTGAGGAATAGATGAGTATGCCATTTTCCAAGAAAGGAGTAGTCATTTAGTCAGTGAATTAGATCTTATTTGACTATTACTGTGACGTACACTAGTAGTCTTCTTGTCCCACATCCCTCTGCATGGTACTGTGCTCCTTCCATAATTTACAGACAGGACAGGTGTGTCCTGGTGTCAGGACAAACCAGGGAACTGGTAAAAATGATAAAGGAGAAGAACCTCAACACTGAGCAAAAATGCCCAAACCTAGAAGTGGCTTAAAGAGCTAGTAACTTTCTATTGAATCTCATTATTTTAATTTGAGGCAGTTTTGCAGCTGCTTCTGTAAGGTCCTGATTGCCACATGGTAGCGCTGCCTACCAGCTTGGTACTGGTGTGTTGCAATTCCTGCAGCTGGTATGGAGAGTGCGTAAGATGCAAAACAAAATGAGAAAAGGAGGGACATTTCTGTGATCTGTTGTGATTAAAGTGAGGGTTTGAAGGCATAATGTTTTCTGATGAGTGGATCTTGAACCTGGTCAGAGCTGAAGGCAGTCAAAAGCTCTGGAAGTGCTTTAAATTCAGGAGTAGGTTCCCAACAGGAAATGAATGTAGCAAATACTTCGCTTAAGCTCTGACTGTGGTGGCTGTAACATCACTGGAATCATCTAAACTGTATCCTTGTTGGAGTCCCCTGGAGATTTTAGAATCTGGACCAAGAAAGAAAGAATGAATAAATGATGAATGCCAAGGTTACTAATGTTGCCCAGTGATCTGTATGTCATTATAAAACCTTGCTCATAGTTCCTCTTTTGCTGTAAGAAAGATGTATAGTCTTAAAGATGCAATGACAGGGATACGTAAAAGTTACTGTTCTGAGATGATTTGGAAACCGGTCATCTGTAAGCTCACAAAGCTTCAGAGAAAGAATTGCAGTCTATGCCATAATTTCCCTGAATTCTCTTGCTTTGTTGCAATGTGAAAGATGGTGTGAGATTGCTGAGCAGCACTGAATATAGGCAATGTCTATAACGGGAAGTGATAACAGTGCAGTTGGTGAATTGACAGCTCTGATTGCACTATGAATCCTTTACTTGCATCCAAAAGTATGAATTTATTGTTAAGCCTACCGTAAAATTGAAATTGGCACTTAAAATTCTTGATTCAAAATCAAGGAAAGCTATCAGTAATCCCATACATGCACTAACTTTAGTTACCTTTTGATTGCCTTTGCAATCCCTTTAGGTTATATTCTCGCTTACTGCTGGTTTTTGCCATTTGCTGCTCATGAAAATTCAGTTTTCTTTCTTGCCTTTACCTCAATAGTCTGATTTCATTAAAAAATCCGCAGACTTGTGGAGTTCAGCAATCATCAAATCTCACTGAAGGAAAGAATTTAATGGTTCTACTGACTTAATCTATACTGGTTTTTATGTAGTAGCATTGGAGTAAGAATGTAAAGGGTTTTACAATGGCTGCTTGTGAATCTCCTTACAATTTATTTAAAATTATTTTTCATGGAATAATATCTTATGTAGAAGTTTCCTCACTGACCAATTTTTAAAACCTCTCCATATTAAAATGGGAGAATGGGCACCTGCTTTGTGCTCTCTTTCTGGACGCCTGAAAAACATGGGATGTAGTGTATCAACTGACTTGCAGCTGGGGTTTATCATATACAGTTGCTAACTGATCAGCAAAGTTGAATAAACCTGTAGGTTTCCAGGAGTTATCATGGTGCTAATAACATCAGGGTGGCAGGTTCAATCCTGTGCAGGCCATTCACTTAAGAGTTGAACTTGATGATCCTTGTGGATCCCTTCCAACTCAGAATATTCTGTGATTCTGTGATCTTGTAATATGGGGAATGGAAAAGGGCAAATAATGCAACCTTAGTCAGTCTAATAATTTACTAATTTTATTACATTTGACCTTCTTTATGCCTCCTTTATTTTTTTCTCCTCTTTTTACTTGATTAGCTTGGAAGCAGTTTCTCTTGGCATGTAGCTAGGATGGCTTTACAAATAAAGGGGAGGAATAGCTCAGATTTCAGAGTCACGTAGTTGATATAATTCATGCTATGAAATAGAAAAAAGGCTAAAGGCAGCAGCAGCTTGGATTCTTTTTGCTTAAATGTTGACTCACTGCATTTTTCAGATTTTCTCTTCCAAGGTGAAGCTTAACACAAGGGGATTAGGAGGTGCAAAGAGTTGTGGAGGATGGTTTACAGTTGCTGCTACGTTACCTGGGAAATGGTCTCTTCCCACCCATGGAAGTTGGTGTATCTCTCATTTAACAAATATTTTTTTTCACTTAAGACTAACGTAAATCAGTCCAATTATTACCTAGTAATAGGTAATGTGCAGTTCTGAGTGCTGCTAATGCAAATTCTGTATGTTTTCTTTTTTCCTTCCAGTGGAATTTAGCACAGATTTTTGAGCAGAAGTCTATTGGAGCAGATCCATTGAAATGAAGAGAGTACTCTGTTGGAAAATAACTCACTGAAAGAGTTCTCTGATTGAGGATGGGATATTTGTCAAAGAAGAGGTGGGGATCAGAAATCTGGTGCTACAGTGAACAGCCTGGCAAATAAGACACTTGCTTTCTGTTGGTGACATGACGAAATTATTCTGAAGTCCAAACAGAGCCTAAAGCATCAACATCCTTTGGGTTGAGTCTGGCTTTTTTGGTTTGTGCCTGTTAAAAGGTCTTGGTTTTATGTTGCAAGGTGAAAAGCAGTTGTGTTATTTAAGGAGTGAGTTTTCAGGATGAGAACACTCCCTTTTTTATTTCATGTTTTTCTCCAGCCATTTTTCTGAAAAGTTTCAAGTCAGTTGTGTGTGACAGCAATGGGTGAGTGCTTGGTCAACCTCTTTGCTGAGAGATGCTGCTCTTAGCTTCAGTTTCTGGGTCTTTGTTGTTTTAATTTCTGTTTCCATATTTTATGTTTGTTGCCATAACTGAATGATGCACATCAGTGAAGATCCATCTGAAGTAAAGACTCTTGTGTTCTTGGGGTATCCATGCATCTTTGGGGAAGGGGTTTCCAACACTGGTTTGCGTCACGGTTTTGTAATCAAATTGTTACCTTATGTTTACTGCACTTTTATCTGCCCCCCTTAGTTGTGTGTCTGACCGGGTACTGATCATTGCAGTGTAGGATCATTACTGGAGTTATCTTGTTTTCTGCTCCTAAAGGAAGCCTCATCCTTCCACTAACAGAGCGTTACACACACTTGGTGACATGAACTACCACATGAGTACCTGGTGTGTTGCAGCTCTAACAGTGACTTCCTTGCTGTATTTCAGTATCTGTGGGAAGTTTTCAGCAAGCTGGGTAACTGGAGAGCAGCAGAGTTACAACAATGCTGTGATTTCCAGGCAGGAGATGGCTGGCTGGCTTCTTTACCCAGGCTTACTGTGGTCTCCAGAACAGGTGGACATGCTGCTCTGCAGCCAGGTCTTCACCATGGGCTTTGGGAACACTTGCAGCCCAAATGAGAGTAGTCTGCCCTGGCCATTTGGGTAAAGATCTCTTGGAAGCCTCCTAGGGTCAATACCTCTATCCAAAAATGCTGTCTTTTCATGGATGCTTTAATGTATAAAATAATATATTATTTATATAATAATATATTGCAGCAAAACAGGTGCATACAACATGAGGAAGGGGATTAGTACAGACAATTTAGTGTTTTACATTTGGCTAGTTGATGGTGTCTTCTGGCTCTGAGCTTGTTGGGGGCAAAGACGAGATGATGTGTGTGTTTGTGGGGGAAGGCTTAATTTTCCAATGTATACATCTGGATAAAGGGTTTAGGTGACTTTGTTTCTTTCTTGTTGGCATGTTTTAAAGACCTTAAGTTGTGTGATTGAACATTTCAATAACTGCTCTGTAATAAGATCGTTTTAGTAGAAGACTGTATATAACTCACAGAACTGTGTAATTCTGTAATTCTTCAGAAGGGCTGGGAGGGAACCTCTTAAACTGAAATGTGCTACGTAGTCGTGTGTTACTTAATCTACTGAAATTGAATATTTAATAAGCATAATTTGAGCGTCTTCCCTCTTGACTGGTAGGTAGGGAAAAGAGACTGTATGATGTGTGATACAACAAAAGGGCATATACTACCTATTAAAAATTGAAAACTGTAAAATAGGTATTTCTTTAATGTGTGTTAAAAATATCAAGGGTGGTTTTCCCATTTAAAGAGTGAAATTGCCTTTTAAAGATGCAGAATTTATTACTAACCCCAACATTTTTCAAATAAGAATGCCTTTTTAGGTGAACTGGGTAACAAAAGGAACAGCATAAATACGTGCCATAGATGCATATACTTTGTGCGTGTGCCGTGGGAATGAAAGCCCGCTGGAATGTCACGCTTGCCAGGCTGCACCGTGCGGGCGTGGGTTGTGCTCTGCCACGGAGCTCTCCGCACTGGCAGCGGCTCTGCCACCCAGCCTGGTGCTCGCCCGCGGGGGTGCCCCGAGGCTGCGGGCATTGCGGGGGACACTGAGGGGGATGCCGAGGGTGGGGGCACTGGGCACACTGGGGGGAGTGCCGGGGCTGCGGACACTGGGGATACTGGGGGGATGCCGAGGCTGCGGGCATTGCGGGGGTGCCGAGGCACTGGGGGAATGCCGAGGCTGCGGGGATGCCGAGACACTGGGGGAATGCCGAGGCTGCGGGCATTGCGGGGATGCCGAGGCTGCGGGCACTGGTCGGGGGGTGCCGAGGCACTGGGGGAATGTCGAGGCTGCGGGCATTGCAGGGGTGCCGAGGCTGCGAGAATGCTGAGGCTGCGGGCACTGCGGGGGTGCCGAGGCACTGGGGGGATGCCGAGGCTGCGGGCATTGCAGGGGTGCCGAGGCTGCGGGCATTGCGGGAATGCCGAGGCTGCGGGCACTGCGGCGGCACCGCGGCGGCGGGAGCTGCAGCCGACCGGCCGGGCGTCGATGACATCACCCCCAGGAACATGTGATGCAGCCGGCTGGCGCGGAGGATGCTGAGCTGTGTAGGGAGAGATTGGTGCAGATATTTATGGCATTTCATTTGAGTGTGGGAATGCCTTTTAATTTTATTTTTTAAAAAACATTAAATCCTCATAATCGCATATGTTTTGAGTAGAGGCTTTAAAAAGGGGAGGGGGGGGAGAGGACCCACCCCAAGCCCTTAAGACCTGCTTAAATTGCTGGGGTTTTGTTTTATTATTTCTTTGTTAGAGATAAAAATATGATACTTTCCTGCTGTATTCACCCTCTCTGCTCCCCAGCATTCTTTCATCTGTTGTAATCCCCACAGTCTTTTCAGTTAAGCTTTAACACTGCAGAACTGGAATAAAAATAGACTGTTTAGAGCAGCAGGAATATGATAATCCAAGGCAGTCAGCCTTAAGGATATGCAGATGCCGAACATGAGCCAAGCACTAATGTATTTGCTAGGGTGTTTACCTTGAGCGGCCCCTTAATAGTCAGAGAAATGTTAGCTAAATGTTTCTCCCTTCTTACATGCCATAGGCAAAGTAAAACGTGCAGCTACTGAGCATCATCTGAGGTGAAGTAGTTTAAGGGCTTAGAAATCTGAGCAAGCAATTGTGGTAACATCGGTGTCTTGGGTAATTTTGAGCTAAGAGAGACAGCAAAGTACAGCACTAGTTTCTGCATGCTTTTTAGGTGAGGAGAAAGTGTTTTCTACCTCTAAATTTACTGTAAAGAAAAGGGATTGCCATGGTTGATATGAAAGCTGAGCATGCTAAATTGGCATTAAGCTTATGGTGGATAGCTCAAAGCACATTAAAAAAAACACAAAAAACTCTGGAAGAGTGCCTGAGCAGTCAACTGAAGCCCAAATATTTCAGGATGGTAAAAGTATTTGCTGTCTTTTTGGATGATTTATTTAAGCTCTTAAATTCTTGTTTAGAGCTTTAGTCCATAACAAACAAAAATGTAGTAGGAACAAAACTTGTAGGCAGTTTCCGTAAAAGGCTGATGACCCAAAGCCATTACTCTGGAGGAGGAATAGTGCACGAGGTTCCTTTGGACCTGTCTTAAACTCCTGAAAGCCTAAGTGCAAACATGAAAGTAAACCCTCCCCTGCTTTGCCAGTCTGGAGTTGCAGTGTAATTACAAAATACTGTCTGCCGTGTAGAAACCCTCCATGCTGTGTGTTTCCCCAAGGAACTGGTTTTCCTGGACTAGCCTTTCTAAGAATGTGTACCGAATTTTGGGGTTGTTTTTGGTTTACAGTGTTCATGAAAAAACAGGGAACTAGCCAGGGAACTTCCATCTGGCTGGAAGTTGATTTGGTTTGTTTTCTTTTGTTTGCATTCTGTTGATGCTGAGACAATGTCTTGGTTGAACACTTTAGTTGCAGTGAATTGGAGGGACCCGTTGTTGACAGACATTTGTCTGAATGCATATTTTAAAAGTCTGCGGTCATGGATAGGCCGTTCTCTTCCACAGACAGCCCTATGTGCTGCTTCACGGTTCTTTCCTTTACAAGACTTCCTGCCACCTAAACTAAACCTGTCCCTGTAGTTCTAGCCAGGTTACTTTTGCCACTGCTAGGCTTTTTGTGTTTTGAGACTGCTTGCATATCTCCCCTCAGTTCTTCAGGCTAAACAGTGTCATTCAGCAGAGCTGAGGGCACACAAACACCTGACTATCCGTGTCCCTTGGGTGTTGTGTTTGGTGTATCCAGTCTCTGTTTTGAAGGGTAGTGCACATAACCCAGTGGGTTAGTGGCACAGAAGTCTCAGTACTGCTGCTGGAGTAGCAAACCTGTGATTTAATTTACATATATGATGCACTTAATTATAGATCTTATATTACTTGAGGACATCTGTTCGATACCTTCAGGTTTTAGCTCTAAAGTGCACAGCTCCTTCATTTAAGCTCAGAGCCTGAGACCAAAGGATAGGAAACATTTGGATATTTTTCAGGAGGAAGGGAAATGATGGCCTCTCCCTGCGAGGTGTCGATGGCAGCTTCTACTGCCATCTCTAGAGATGCAGAGGAAGAACAATTTATTTTAGAAAAGACTGCCACATGTGCACCAGAACTTGCTCTTGTATGTTTCCATAGAACTGTAAATGAATAAGAAGCTTAATTTACCTTCTATACATCCCAAACTGTCGCTTTTAAGGAACACAACTACGGTGTCACAGCAAGCTACTCGGACCATCTTAAAAGCATTTCTGTGTTTCAACAGTGATAGAGAAGTAAAGTGCTTCCCACTTGTGCCAGCAGAGGTAATTTCTTCAGAAATGAGATTATGTTAAAAAACACGTGAATTCAAACAGGCCAGGAAGGGTCATACAGATAGTTGAAGATGTGTTGTATCACAGTTCTTGTAAGATGAACAAAATTGGCTTAAATGTGACCTTTTTTGTCCTGTACAGGTCAATATGCAATATAAAGTAAAAAATCTTCTTATCAAAGCAGGAAGAACTTTAGAATTTGGCCACAGAAATAGACTAGTAGAAGTAGGAAGCAGAGAGGAGGGACAAGCTGCTTTGCAACTTTGTAATCACTCACCTTGGGGACCATGTCAAACTCCATGTGTGTATGGAGTTAATGTGACAAAATGTGTTCTCAGTTACAAAACGCTGTGCCTGTCAGGCAGCAGAAAAGAATTCTGGTTACAGAAGTCATTTAAGGAAAGTTGCACGTAAATAGTGGTGGGGTTTTTCGGTGGGTCTTTTTGTGTGGTGTTTTTTGGGGAGTTGGAGTTTTTTTGGTGGGGTTTTTTATTTAGGTGGTTTTGTTTGTTTGTCTATGCTGTTGTGGTTTTTTTTGGCTTTTGGGTTGGGTTTTTTTTTACTGGTAATTTTTCTAAAGGTACGTCCTCTTAATAGCTTGATACTTCTCCTTAATTCTGAACAAAAAGTGAAAATGAGACTTGGAATGATTAAAAGCTACAGAATCCAACTGATAATTTTTATTTACTGATGAAAAAGGCTAATTCTAGTATCCTATTTTCTTCTGAGACTTACTAACAGACCATGCTACTTGTGTTAACGTAGTCAAAGTGATGACTTGTTTATTAATCTGTTTAAAGTTTAATTCATTTTTTGGCAGACTTATTATAAGGTTATGTTAATTCTTGTAATCATAACATTCACAATGTATCCCAAATGTAAATGTTTTACAGTGCATTCATTAAATGTAGAAGCTGAGCTTGTCTGAATGTCTGACGAGTTATCTTTTCCTTTTTTCAGGGTTTCGCAAAAATGATGAAATGAAGGCTATGGAAGTATTGCCCATTTTAAAGGAAAAAGTTGCATACCTTTCAGGTACAGTTATTTTCTGTTGTAGAATGCCCAACTGTGTTATTAGTAGCACGTAAAAGTGGTATTTTAAATACTTTAATTATCATTACAAAAGTCTTGGAGAGCAAGGGTAGCACCTATTCCAGTTGGATATCCCAAACATAACAAGCTTTTTCAAAGGACCTGTAATAACAAAAGTGTGTGTTTTGTTGTATGTGCAGCACTGCTAGTTGTTGTCCTGGTTGTGTCATGCCCTGCATTCCTAAGAGCATTGTTTGCAGCAACCTAGAAGCTGCTGTGCCAAAGTCCTATTCCTTTCCTTGTTTCTGGTTCTTGTCCTGGGGAGTTTTACAGAGATGCCTTTGTTATTGGCCCATCTGGAGCGTGTTCTGGAGAAATACCTTCATTGCAGAGGTGAACTTGCAGTGCCTATTGGTTACTGAACAAGGAATAGTGGAGGATTTAAAAGTGGGGTTTATATGAGTTAGTATCATAGCATAGTCTATAACCTGAAAAGTACCTCTTCTTGGTGGAAAGATGGCTGAGGTGCTTATCCTTGAGACCTGCATTTTGGTGTGAATTTCTGGGATTAAACACCATCATCCCCTCACCCATAATCTTACTGTTATACAATCTAGAGGTGTCTTGGGTTGAGCTGGCAAAACGCCAACTGTCCGAGACAGAGTGAAAAGGGTTCCTGCCCTCCCAACCAGCTAAAGGAGAAAGAAGAGGGAGAGGGAAAAAAAGCCCCCAGGTTTATGCTTAAAACTAACTACATGTATTTATACAGAAAAGAGAAAATTAAAACTACAATATAACACACACTTACACAAGTTATGTATAACAAGAAATAACTTCCCACTCCCCAATTAATACAAAGTCTATTACTCTAAATCTATGAGTACTCTAAAAGACATTCAGCAAGAAAGAGAAAACATAACAACAAAATATTTCTGCTTCCCTGAACTCAAAGAAAATACGATGTAGCGGCAGCAGGAGCAGGGCCTACTCCAAGACAGGAGCTGCAGCACGTCTGGCTTGTACCTCAGCCGTGATGGAACTGACCAAGCCACCCCCACACACTGAATTTTACACCCTTTGAGATGATGTATCATGGTATGGAATACAATATCATTGGCTAGAAGAGATCAGCTTCAGCTCAGCTCAAGTCACCTGACAATTTCAGGCCTAATCTAAACTTTAAAGGCTAAATTTAGCCCACCTGGCCAAACCCATGACAATGATTCTATATTTGATGCACAATTCCAAATTCTTCTCTGCAACAAGGAAAATATTTTATTTTTGAAAAGGAAGAATGATAGTCTTATCTTTGGGAGATTGAGCTTTAACTAAAAGTTCAATTGTCCACAGACTATCAAAATCATAGCAATTTGGGGTAATTCAGAGTAGTGTATCTGGCTTGAGTTTTGGTTTTTTGTTGGTTTGTTTTTAATTGTAACAAAAGTAATTTCAATTCCCGAAGTAAATAGTAGGTTTACTTGACAATCATGAAAGAAATCATTTTTATGTACAGATTCATTGCTAAAATATATACAGAAATTCATGCATTAGGGCATATGGTATTAGGTCAAAGTACTTGTTTATCGCAAGCCCCAGAGTTCATGGTGAAATAAAATCTACAAGAACTTAGACATTTACTGGGAGTTCAGGCTTACTTTCAGACACTTGAGCTTTTACACTTGATATTGTCAACTCTCCTTATGCACACAATATGTTTGAAATTTCCTCTTTTGAAAAGGAGATTTCTGGGCTACTTGTGTGATAGCAAAAACTTTTGCTTCAAGAAATATCAAATAAGCACTGATTCCATTACAGATTATGTAAACACTGGAGATGTAATATAAGATACAATTGAAGAAGTTTGAATTTAAGTCTTGAAGACCCGACCTGATTTGTATTAAAAGCATAGTTATAACTTCCTAGAATCTCCTGCTTTTCCTATATGGTGTCTTATTTCTTTTAAATGGAAATTCTTTTGATCTCAAGTATTGAACGTGTATTAAGAAAAACCTTGAACAGTGGCTCTCTGTGTGAAAAGAATTAACAGGGCGTAAATTCTTGTCAGATGGACAAGAGCCTCTCAAGTTCCTGACCATCACCAGCCTTAAATCTTCAACCATCAACAAGGATCCTGTCATCCTAAACAGCCTTAACTTTTGAGCCTGCTGTCCTTGAGAAAAGAAGTCTGTCTTTATGACTGCAAATCAGTTTTTGTTTACTTTTGACTGAGTTGGCAAATTCCAGACAACACTCTGTACTCCTCTTTCCTGACAGGAGGGGAACTGATGGTAGAAAGAGTACCTGTTTAGCATTGTCAGGGAGGAGACAGTTATGACCTCAATGTTATGCTTTGCTAAATATTGTAGAATACAAACTGAAGCTCTTTTTTTTTTTTTTTTCTGGTTTCATCACTTACCAGAACTTATCATGCAAAGTTTTTGGTCTGGGGGTCCTTTTGTGTCTTTTTTTGGTTGGTTGTTGTTTCATGGTTTGTTTCTTTTTCAGAAGCATTTATAAATTGTCTCTGTGAGGTTCTACGTAACTGTGAAAGCATGGTCATGTTTTCTGCATAGCAGCAAACTTGCCCCATTCTGGAAGTGCTGAACAGGTTTTCCCACTTTCCTTTCCTATGGTGAATTGCACAAAATAAGATGGATGTTATGCTTAGTGTCAGGTGTGATGTCTGGTGTTTCATGCAGTCCTGCTCTTCCAGTTGCCCCACCTCTGTTAAAACACACAACACTACTCCAACTTCTTTTTAAGGAAATCAAATCACATTAGGAAAGGTGGACATCTAGGTCTAGTGTTGCATGTTGGGTTTGAAAGAGCACTCAAGGTTTTCACCTGTCTTTTAATGTAAGCAGAGTCAAAATGTGCCTGCAGTATTGATATTTATGTGAAATTATAGTTTATTTTTTGAGGCAAATAACCCAGATATCTGAAAAATAGATGCCTGCTCCAAGGTGTCCTGAGTTTCCCTTATATCTCCCTGGCAGTCAACAAGGGAAGATAATCAACTCAAGGCACAGGAGGAACCTAAGAAACCTGCTTCAAGTAAATCATTTGTTCTAACTATCCAATTAACTTTGACAGCTAATTTTAGGAGATTTAAGACTCTTCCTGCTTGTCTGACAATTTTACTGAAGGTTTAGCAGGTATTTTATAAACTTCTGAAAATCTGCTTGAAGAAAAACCCGACAGTCTGTGCAAACCTTTCAATGAGGCTGCTATAAAGTACTATGTCTGAAATGTGTGGAGCTTGAAGACTATCTCTGCATTGTATAATTGATAATCATAGTGCTGGCCTGGATTATCTTTAAACCACAGGTTTGGGGTGGTGCTCTGAAAAGTGATGAAGTGAAAAGTTGCCTTTTTGTTCCCTTAGTCTACTGCTCTGCTCCTTACCAGTCTCCAGCTTCTTTGAAAAGGGGTAACACAGGTACATAGAGTTCATTTTCAGTTACTGTCATATTGGGGAAACTAGTGTTTGCTGTCTGGTTTTTCTGCTATCACCAGTAGTCTGCTTTAGTGCAGGTTTGTGCTGGTAACTGCCTAGTGAAATACTGGAGTGGCCAAGGGGAGGAAAGATACACATGTTGTTTCTTTGTGGCATATAAACATGGAATGGTTTGAGTTGGAAAGGAAGTTAAAGATCAGGCAAGTTCTGATACCCCTGCTATGGACAGGGACACTTTCCACTAGATCAGGTTGCTCAGAGCTCCATCCAATTCCACCTTAAATAATTGCAGGGATGGGGCATCCACAGCTTCTCTGGGCAATCTGTGCCAGTGCCTCACCACCCTCACAGTAAAGAATTTCTTCCTAGTATGTAATCTAAACCTACACTCTTTCAGTCTGAAGCCATTCCCTCTTGTCCTGTCACTACATGCCCTTGTAAATAGTTTCTCTGCTTCTTTCTTTAAGGTTCCCTTCAGGCATTAGAAGGCTCTAATTAGGTCACCCTGAAGTCTTCTCTAGGCATAAAGCTGTTCTAATACTTCCCAAGTTAATTTTTCCTTGACAAATTGCATGTAAAACTTAAAACAGGTTTGAATTGTACTATATCCTTTCCCATCTCTGGATGGGAACACCAGCATGTCTAGCAGGGTTAATAGAAGCGAGTATACTTCCATACTCACTGTGTGAGCATCATGGGCTTTGCTTCCTTCAGAAGTAGCTTGCTTCTGATTCTGCTCATAGGATCTAAAGCTGGAAACAATACCAAGCCAAAGAACATTTCTGACTTCAGGGACTTCTCATGCAAGGCACTGGGGCTATATTGGAACACTGTGCTTCTGAGGGTTTTCTGCTTTGAAATGTTCTGTCTTTGGCTCCACAGGAGGATTCAGTGTGGATCTGAACTGTTGCTGCCATCTTTTTCTAAAGCTCCTTAAGGAGAAGTGGAAGGAGCATCCATGTATTTTATCATTATAGTGTAGTTCATTGCTTTTTCACTGAGGCAAAATGCAGAGGTGAAGAAAGCTTCAGAATCCTCATGTATACTGAAAACCTGCTGTTACATCTGTAGGTGAAATGGCAGGTGATCCCTTGAAAGCAACCTCTTTATTTGTTCTTTTGCTGATTTGGTCTTTTATGTAGTAAAGGGGAAAAGAAAAACAAAAAACAACAAAACAACCAACCAAAAAAAAAAAACCCCAAAGAACAAAACAACCAGTAGCTAATAAGTATAGATGTACAGTCTAAGGTAGGCACCTGCAATGATTCATCCTCAGTTCTGCATTCCCACGGCACTTGGCTACCATCAACAGATGATTTTCACCAGAGTGCAGCTTCCTGTTGGGTAGAGAACAGGATAGTTGACAGAGGTGAGTGTGAAATACTGAAGAGAAATCAATAAAAGACATATCTCTGCTAAAGAAGGGAAAAGGAAATAAAATAGGACATTTATTCCTTGAAAAGGAGAAAAAGAAGGGAAACTGAGAAAACTGCCATCCTTTAGCCACAGATAGTTCAAAGGCCGCAAGGCAGGTCCAGCAGTGAAGAACAATTCCTGGCAAAAGGCAATGAACTATGATGTTAAGATTTGTGATAAGGGTAGTCCAACCTCTGTAAACTTTAATCCTTACACATATGAATGATATCCACGGTCTTCTGAATAATGTCAGGAAGTATTCTGGGTGAGGTCTTAAAAAGTTGGAGGAAATGTTGCAGCCACAGTGCACCAGCGTTAGCAGCAGCACTTGCATGTGGGGATTTTTTATTACTGTGGTTTCAATATTTTGGGGTTTAAATTAGCAACAGTCTCCTTGTTGCTCCAAGCCCTGCATATCATTGCCCCTTTCCACCATGTCAGTTCTAAGACAGAATTTCTTATTTCCAGAATGAGAAGTTAAAGGAGCAGGAATAGCCTGCACACTGCCCAGCAACCTAATAAAGTATTTAGTACAGAAGTAAGTGGTGGAAACAGTCAAAGACCTGTAGGAGTAAAACTACAAAAAAAGACCTCAAATTTACCTCAAAGTACACTTCACTTGAGAGTGGATTTTCAGAAGAATATAAAATGAGCCTGTACAGTTTGCTTCTGGAGAAGACTGCTCAGCTACAGAGCTCAATTCTAATGCACAGTAGAGAGGAGGGGAAGAGGACAAAGACCTCAAGCAGAGGGCCAGAAGAAGGATAAGCTGATGAGAGAATATTGCTTTGAAGAAGTAGGTTAGCAAAAGGACATTGTCAACCTTTCCGTATGCTACAATTTTGTCGCATTTCACACCCTGCATGCAGATTGTGCTAAAGCCCTTACAGAAATAGAAGTATGTGGCATGTCCTGTATCCTGCACCCTCACTCTTCCCTCAGAAGAGTGACTTGGGGTCATAGTCCTTGCTGACATCAGCAGGTTCAGCTTGCCTGGAGTCAGTGGAGCTGAACACCCACTCCTGGCAGCTGTAGTTTGTCCTTGTAGATTTATTCTTATTTTTCATAGCAGAACAACAACAATTAACAGTGTTACAATTGACAATATATATTTGATCAAGGTGATAATACAGCTTGTAACATTCTGGATGCATTATCCATTTATCTTTCTCTCTATAAATTATGTTTATCACCTGATATGGAATAATATATTTAAGGGGAAGAAAACAACTTTTTTTTTCTTCTCTCAGAAAATAGTTTTCTAATTTTTTTTGGAGAAGAGCCTTTTTTTCCTTCTGGGTAGAATAAACATTTTTTTTTTTTGTCTGAATGAATGATTTTCATTTTACTGTTACTGTGAATTCAGCTCTGCAGAAGCACAACTCCTGTGGATGGTAACAGGGATTATCTAGTGATTATTGCATAGAGGTGCATGCATAGAATATTTCAATACTATTATGTCAAGTGCAGATGCTGCAAAAGCACAGCTTCTTGCCTTATTCTTTTCCTCCTTCTTTTCCTTTCTTACTCCCAAGCTATTGTCTATGTTAGGTTTACTGTATCCAAGGGTAGGTTGGGATGTGTGGAATAGCCACAGAGAATAAACTTCTCAAGTAGCTATGAGATAATCATTCCAAAAATTTTAAATATGCAGTGTGTTCAGTTTATAAAAATTCTCCTTTACTTTTTTGAATTGTGCTAGGCAAGCCAAGAAAATTCTGAGCAATGTGCCTTGATTTCAGATCAGGTAAGCGACCTGAAACAATTAATTCACATCTGTACCACATTGAGGTCTGGCAGATAGAGATAGGCAGTTGACTTAGAGTTAGAAAAAGAGGCTGCAGCTCCTGTGCCATGCTGCCAAGTCTCAGATTAAGTCATAGTTCCTTCTAGCAATTTAGCTTCTGGGAAGGTAAAGGAAAGAATTTGTTTTGTCCTACCTGGCTGTAACATAACCAAGGATGTCTCAGTTTGTGAAAGCCCTGCTGGGTTCCTGTTATGGTCAGTGAACAGATCTTCAAGGTCAGGCTCATCTTGATCTATTTTAGCATTTCTGTCTGGCGTTATTTGTCATGCCCATGATAGTCCTGTTTCTATTCCCTAGTTATGTACCCTGTATGATTACATCACAGATCTCTGTGTGAGTTAAGGCATTATCAGGCAGATGACTCCTCACCTGTCATGGTCTAACTGGGCATCGGAAACTGTGATTTGCCTGAGATTTGGCAGCATGTCAAAGTCTGAGTGAAGGCTGATACTGCTTAGGTAAGGGTGTTTCTTGTCTGCAAGTTAGGGTCGATAAATCCCACAATGCCACTGCAAGTCAACTTTTTTTGCTGCCACATAATATTCATAGGCTTATAAAGAATGGACTTGATTAAAAAAAGAAAACCACAAGCAACAAACACACCAAGCTGTAGCTTTTCCTGAATCAACAGCAAAGTGCAGAAACTACCACAGCAGATATAATAAACTAGAATTTCAAAGTTATGTTGGTAGAATTGTAAGTGTCCTTAACATGTAACACCATTGATTTGCAGATGTACAGTAAATGCTTGCATTTTTAAATGAAACTTCCATAAATACCAGCAAAATGTTTGAATATCTAGATGAAATGTGTTTCAGGGGTTTGTTTTTGGTTTGGTTTGGTTTGGTTTTTAATGAATCCATTTGGGAGAGTGGGGGATCATCTCCTTTAACACAAGTTATTCTGGAATGGTAATCTGTGTTAGAGTTTTCCGAAAAAAAAAAAAAAAATTAGGTTCAAGTACCGGTATCAAAATGGAAAAACTTGTCAAGTGTTCTTCAGGGACTTTTTTCCAAGTTTGTAAATCAGAGTTAAGACTTATTTACTTCAGTAGGTCATTTACATATCATCATCATTATTGCTTTGAAGGTGGGAGGGGGATATGGTGTTAATGACATTCTCAGCTTGTCATAAATTGAGAAGAGTTGGTAGTGCCAACTGAGATGATGATAACAAGGACACTTGCAGAAAGGCAACCCAAGTGACTTAAATATAAACTAGAATGTAAAAAGGAGGCAAGAGATGAAAAATGTGCTGTAATAGGGATGCAGACTAATGGTGGACAGTAAAGCTTGATGAATTCTGAAAGAACTAATTCTTTAATAATTACCCCCTAAGGAAATGTCAGCACTTGCAGCTGGTTAACTATTTGGATGGTTCAAACAAACATCAGGTTAGAAATACATTTGCCCTATGCTGTAGCCACAAAAAATGGACTTAAGTCTCAATATGGAGGCTGTAAGTATCTAACACAGAGGTGGTCTGTCATTCTAGAGCTCAGATGTACCAGGCACTGTAGTACCTATCCATTAATGAAAGAGACTTGGATAGAAGTGACGAAAAAGTCCTTGTAGAGTTCAAGGAATTTCTTAACAGATTGAGTAGTAAGATCAGTAGCTCTCAGCAATTTACTGAGAAGCAATGCAGCAGTTTGCAACTTCCCAAAGAGGCTGCTGTGTCCCCTGTAATTAGGGAAGGGAATGCTTTAGCTGATACAGCTGCTGAAGCTGTATCTTTGCCAACTTGTCACAAAGATCATGGCAGTTACTTCAGACAGGAGCTTGAGGTCCAATGTTGACCACCCAAGAAAACTGTAAACTATATCACACAAATATAACAAGTGAGGAACAGTGAAGAAAATGGGAAACAGTAGAAGAAGAAGACAATATGGAAACCAGGTGGAAAACCTGTCTTACTGCAAAAAATTACTGTAAGCAAATGGTTCCATGGTACAACTCATGGAGTGGAAACAGTAGCTAATCAAGTACAGCAAATATGAGCAGCACTGGGCATTTACATAGCCATTAAAAAATTATAGATTTCTGTCCTACCTTTCAGAAATTCTCAAATTCAAAACCTATGGATGAATTGGGAAGTCAATTGTTTCTTCTCATTCTGATGATTGCATGTAAATTACACTGAGGTTTTTACAAAATGTGGATATAAATATTTTCTAGTGGTAGTAGACCAATTATGAGAATGGATGGAGGCTTTCCCAATAAGAAAAGCAGGCATAGGAAGATTAATAAAAGCTCTCCTTAAAGAAGTTATTCCTAAGTATAAAGTATAAGAACCTGAGTCAGATGAAGGTCCTGTTTCACAGTAGGAATAATCAACCAACTTTCCAGAATTTTGGAATTAAAAGAAAGTTTTCAAAACTCTATCATGGTCAAGCATTTGAGTAGGTAGAAGGGATTAATTGAATTATTAAAGAGAATACCTAAAATCTTTACACATGCAGGGTTAAAATGGCCAGAAGAATTAAATTTACCTTTGTGGGATATTTCAAATGCCCCAAGACAACCCTTACAAATATTACCTGCTGAAGTCCTTACTGGGATGCATTTATCTGTGCTGGGGACATATATTCCAGCCCAAACCAGCTTCTTGAATGCAGATGAGCATTTGACACAGTATGTTCTAACCTTATAGGAAAGTTCCAAAATTAAAAGGGGTCATGATCAGTGGTAGTAACCTACACCTCTGGAAGTACAGGTACATGATTTGCAGCCTGGAGATAAAATTTTATTGAGTGTTTTCTCATAAATCTAAATTGGGAGGAGGGAGGGGTTTCAGACTGTCTTATTAATTCCTTACTTTGCTGTAAAAGTTAGAGGACAGGAATCTTGGATCCATCACTTGCATGTTAAGTGATTGTCAGAAGGGCTATTCAATGGGATGAACAGCAATCGGTGCAGAAAGAATCCACCATGGCCACTGTCTTAAAAAAATGAAATAATTTTTATTTCTTTGCCAGTGCTACTCAGATGTGAGCTTTCCTAGAGCCTGAGGAAATTAGGGAAATTCTACAGGTTTACTTACTAACCTTTGTCATGCTTTTTACATGAGTAGAGGAAGTGTCTACATTTATACAGCCTCATTGCATGGAGGGAAAAATCTTTATTTTAACCTATCACTAAACCATTGTCCAAATTACTAATAAAGGTAACTGTTGCATATGTACTCACCTTTCAAGCCACTCAGCTTAAGGCATTCCTCTGTTAGGGATCCCTGTACTAAACAACATGTCATAGACTACTTTATGAACAAATACTACTTTCTACCAAGATGACATGGACTTGCAATAGTGGGAGGCAAATATCCTAGAAGCAAAGAACAAATATGCAACATGTAAAATGTACTGCTTGTCTCACTCAAGCTCCCTTGTGAGCAAACTTAGTGATTGTAGCCAAGCAACAGAAGTAAAAATAGCAGGAATACTTGGGGACTATTCCATACACCTTGTCCTGCACCTGAGAGCAAAGGGTGGTATGGGATATGTGGTAAGAGAGCTCATAAGACTTTAGCAGATTCGTTGGGAACTTGTGGCTTAGGAGCCTCAGCTCCCAATACTTGCGTCCTCAAATTTAGCTATAGTATCAGAATCATGGTACAAACATTTGTTCATTAAGGCCAAATGTAGTAATTCACTAAAAGAAAGTTCAACCATATTCCACTCCTTATGTTTTCTTATCTGATTGGGAGTGAGTGAATTAGAAATGGTCCTAGTTAACATTTCAGTGGCAGTAGAAACTTTAAGCAATAATACTGCTGCTGAAATTATGACATTCCAAGAAAAGGTTCGACAAACCTCCAAAAATAGTTGAAAATTAGAATATCATTAGATACTTTGTTAGCCTTGCAAGGGGGAGAGTGTACAATTATTAATACCAGTTGTTGCATGTTTGCTGACAGGAGTGGGAGAATTTTGAGTGGTGTTTGGAAGTTGTGGTAACAAGTAAAATGAATGTATAAAATACAATTAGATATAAATACAGGATTCCAAGAAGAATGGTTTGGCTCACCCCCTGTATATCAGATTTAAGAGCCTGGGCAAAATGAATTCTTTATGGGTTATTGATTTTTATAATAATCTTTGTAATACTTTTTCTATTTAACATTGTAGCATTTGGCATACTCAACTTGGCTTACATCTTAGAGGCTACAAATATTTTGTTCCCATATAATAAATAAGAGGAACATTAAAAACAAAAAAACAAAAAACAAAAAAAACCCCAAAGGCAAGACTGTTCTGGAGAGGATCATTGTATAACTAAAACTTAGCAATAGTATATTAACATTAGTACACAAAGCCTACAGGTTGTGATACATGAACTATAATAACCTTATGGCAGCATGCTGAACAGCTGATGACAGAACCCACTGAAACCAGCCTAAGAGGGTGTGAAACAGGGTAGAGAACTACTGCATAAAAATTCAACTGCCCAGTAATGGAACCACAAGCAAATCAAACCAACAAGATGTAAGACCCCAGATCTTAATATTATTTTTGGTCCAAACTACTGCTTGAAGGGCAGAAAACTTGAATTGTAGTGACACAACTGCCCAGAAATTTCTTTGTTCAGGTTCCCTCTTTGGAGGCACTAGCTCAAACCATAGCACTATCAATAAAGATAATTTTCCTACCAAAAAAAAAAAAAAATCTCTTTTCAGCTTACTGACTCAGCAAGTTCTAGATTTGAGTCTTGTAGTGGAGGCATGCAAAATTTCCATAATGTGAGGCCAGTCTCATGATGTTTGGTGGGCATGTAGACAGGTCAAGTGTCAAAAGGTTTATGCAGGCACAAGTAATAGAATTAAGAAAGGAGAACTTTTGAGCTTTTTTTTTTCCTTAATGTGTTCCTAAATGGAAAAAAAAAACCCAAACAAACAAAAACAAAAACCCCAAACCAACACCAAGAATAATTCCAAAGTATTTGAATTAAAGAAGATCTTCCTTTTTAACTTGCTAGTCATGCTCTGGAAAAGCAAACTCTCTACCCTGAAAAGCAAGATCAAAGCTCACATACCTCAAATCCATGAAAGCAGTCTGTATTTTCAGTTATGTATTCAAGCATGTCAGATCCTGACTATAGATTTAATCATTAACTAGATAGCCCAATTACTAGAAAGCTTAATTTCCTGCATTTTCAACATGGGAAATGAGGCTTTCTCAGTTTAGTTTCTGTGTCTTGGTAATAAGTTTCTTGCTTCTGGTTTGGGGTGAGAGTGGGAAGCTGAAGATCTGTTTAAAGACTTTTTTTTTTTTTTTTAATTCACAAGATGAGCTGTCTTTGCAGCTTTAGTGCACAGAGTGGTATTTGAAGGTGATTAATTGAATCAAACCATCCAATAGGAGGTCATGGCTTAGATGTATACCTACATCTAAAAAAAAAAAAAAAAAAGAAAGTTTGAGTGGACATAGGTTTATTGAAAGGAAAATAAAAAGTAATAATATTGCTATGGTATGTATTATGGGATTTTTTTTTTTAATCAGAAAAATAAAGTGTGTAAATTTAGACTGCTTATGTAAGCACTTTCACTCAATATTTGTTTAAAGAGTCTGTGAAGACACATGTGTATAAAACACATCTCTACAAGTATATATGAAAGGCAAAACATTAGCATGCAGCCTCTAATCCACGAGGTAACCCTGTTTGAGTAAGGACCAGATTTCCCTGGTCAGTTGGAAGCAGTAGTCGTTATTTCCCAGGCTGTGACTCTCCAATGAACTTCAGTAGCTGGAGGTTCTGTATGCAGGCTGAGCCCTGATCTTGGATCTGAGATGTTGTTCCCCAGTAGGGTAGTGGTGGTGCTGGTGGTGTGGGAAATCCACAGTTCGTCTACTAACACTTTTATTCTAAATTCACTCAGCACTACATTTCTCGTATCTACCAAGGAAGTGAACAAACAAGAAAAAAAATGCCATAGCACAGGCTGTGCTTTTCTCCCCTTACATGGAGCTCTGTTGAAACTTCCCTGCCTATATGACTTCTAAGGAGGTCAGCTGATGAAAATATACATCAGGCATAACAATGATATTGCATATGCACAGAGTCTGAGATGACAGTGTATTTAGCTTTTCCTATAGCAGCGAGTTTCTGGGAAGGATGCACTTACAATCCAGTATGTATGTATTCCCTACATGTGCATGTACCTTCTATCTTTGCAAGCAAGAATGTGAATTTTTCAAAGCCAGAAAAATTACCTTCTGTTTGGTGTTCACACAAGACTTGAAGCAGTACACACGTTGGGGATGATGTCTACAGGCTGCTCTAGGCAGTGAGGTGAGGTGCTGAATGTAAGTTGCAATATGCACTACTACTTTTAATATCAGGGTAATACCAAGAAGTGGAGGAACACATATTGATCTACTAAGAGTGAAGAACTAAATAAACTGAGTTAAACCTTCAGAGTTAGAGAAGGTTTTGTGGAGCTCTCATAGCACCTTCCAGTATCTGAAGGGGGCCTGCAAGGAAAGTGGAGATGGACTCTTCATCAGGAACTCTAGTGATAGGACAAGGAGTAATGGGTTCAAACTGAAAGAAGGGGAATTTAAGTTAGATACATGGAAGAAATTTTTTACTGTGAAGGTGGTGAGGCACTGGCAGAGATTGCCCAGAGAAATCTTGGATACCCCATCCCTGGAAGTGTTCAAGGCAAGATTGGATGAGGCTCTGAGCAACCTGGTCTGGTGGAAGGTGTTCCTGCCCATGACAGGGGCTTGGAACAAGATGGCCTTTAAGATCTCTCCCAAGGCTATTCTATGATTTTAAAGTCCGTACTGTACTGGAAGCATTTTATGTTCTTACACATGGCTTGAGTTTTGCAGTTAACAGTCAATAAACAGAATTTTACAGGCCATTAGTCTATATGTGAATCATTGCCCCTGGGATTTGTAGAAATGAAAAACACTGTTTCATTTTAGAAATGCTTTTTTCTTTGCAATTAAAATTTCATTATGATATTTAGACACATGAGTTTAGGACATGTGCCTAGTAACTGGATCAGCATTAAAGACTTTAATATTGCTTTTGGAACAGTTGGTCTCAGGTTTTATAATCCACAAAATGAAAGAACTTAGGCAAAGGATAGGAGCTTCTATTGTCTGTAGTAGTAAATGCTTTTATGTAATTGATAAGTTTATCAAAATACATATACTCAAGAGCCCTGAAAGTATTTTAATCATATGTTGCAAAACTCGAGTTAACCAGTTAAACTGTGAATATTTAAACAATCCTCAATATGAATCCAGCTATTGTGAGTCATTCATCTCTCTGCCATCCAGGGAGGCCAGAATGGCTGCCACTGAATGTCTGTTTCACAACCTTCTGAGACTGTGTAAAGTACAATTTATATATTAAAATTGGACAAAAGAGGAAAGCCACACTCAGAGCATACAAACAAAGCAAACCACAAAAGCCAGAGCTTTCCAATTTAAATATGTAATTTAAAAGATGCACTTGCTTTTGAATTTGCAGAGGTTTGTCAGCATGTATCTGTGCTATAATGCTATTTAAATGCAGGTTTTTGTCTACATCAGCTTTCTGATTGAAACGAGATAAAAAGATGTTTGAATTCATTATTCAGTTGTATTGTAGAGCAAAAAGCTGTCCCACACAAGTGTCAAGCCAGACTTTTTTTTCATTCTACTTGGTTCATGAGACACAGAGATTGTGGTTTCTTTTAGGTTTAAGACGGAGAAAAATTCTTTCATTTAAAATTGACATTGTAGAGATATCTCTTTCCTAACAGGTATTTAATAGCATGGTTTTTTATTTTCTTTCAGAATGAAAAAATCTTTCTAGAAAGAATATTAAAGACAAGTATGCAGAACTAATTCATGTCCCTATTAAAATTATATGATGGAATGTTACTATATAAGCATATAAACCTTAGTATGGAAAGTCTCTAAAGAGATCAATTCTTAACACATCAGTTGAGGCTTATCCAGCAGGTATGCTTGTCCATATGCCAGTGCTGAAGAACTATTAAAAGTAGTGAAATCTAGCTTGGAAATACCATCTTTAAGCACAGCTGATTCTTTGAGTCACACTTCAGACTGCCTTACAAACTGGACAAACATGGTCTGTTTTCCTTTTTCAAAACACAGTCTCTTGTTGCAAAATAATTTTTCCTGGTTGCTTTGGGTTTTGTTTTGGGGTTTTTTTTGTTTGTTTGTTTGTGGTTTTTTACTTTTGTCCTTTCAATTCTGAGCCTAAAGCATTTGCTTGAAGCTTCTTTTCAGCTTCCATTTAACATACCTATTCTTATACCCATTTCAAACCCTTTCTTTTCCCAAAGTTTGTGCTTCACTCTATCTTTTCTGCTTGTGCAGAAATCACAGATTCCTCAAATTTATATTATTAGCACTTTCTCATTATTTTTATTAACTTATTTCCTTCTACTCTCCTTCAACTTCTCTAATATTCTTTTTTTCTTTGCAGATTCTTATAAAATGTAAGATTTGCAGTTCATGGTTCTTCCTTAATAACCTTTGTTGGAAATCCCACATCCATATGTGTATTACTTGCTAAATCTCTCTCAGTAACTTAACTCTATGCTTCTGACCTCTCTCTCTTTTCTTCAGTCCTATATGTCCTATATCTATCACTATAGAATGGTAGTTTTAAAGTGCTTATCCAGTGGTGGCTTCCTTATTAAAATAAGGTAGCAAAGAGACACATGCAAAGACAAAAATGAAGCAGGGAAAAGCCATTTTCATTATTTTTCCCTTTGATTGTTGGTTTTTGGAGTTAGGGTGGTAGTTGGTAAAGAGAGCACAAAATAGTATTTGTCTAAGGAAATCAAAGAAGTACCTCACATCCAATGTTTTTATTCCTGAATGATTTTATCTGTGGTGAACTAAATTTAGTTTAATTTTCTTTGCTTGCTTGCTCTTTTCATTTGTGTTACCTCTACAATCACATTAAAAATCTCTGCGCTTAAATTCCTTAGAAAAATAAACAATACCCAACTCTCAAACCTGGAGTTTTGCTTTGCAATTTTGTTGATCAGGTAGCATTTCTTTTTTTTTTTTTTTCCTCCCTCTAGTAAAAAGAAATTTTGTTTTAAAGCCTCAGAAATTTTAGAGGAAGGTGTTATATGGAGCCCTATTTTGGTGCCATTTGCATGTACCCAAGTCTTTCTAACAGAGGGAAAGGCATACAGTTCAAGAATATTGAACGTGACCTACTTGTGTAGGTCTCAAGCTATTAGTATATCTACTCAGTATCTTGCTAAAAATTGACACCAGTGGCAAGAGAGACAAATGTAATATGTAGACTGACAAGAAACAGGATTCCATGTCACACAGAATGGGTCAGGTTGGAAGAGACCACAGTCCAACCTCCTTGCTCAAGCAGGGTCATCCCAGAGCACATGGCACAGGATTGTGTTCAGAGTTCTCAGATGTCTCTGGTGAGGGAAACTCCACACTGTCTCTGGGTGATCTGTTCCAGTGCTCCAGTAGAGTTCTTCCTCATGTTCAGGTGGAACTTCTTGACTGTAAGTTTATACCTGTTGCCTTTCATCCAACCCCTGTGGGTCCCAGCTTCCATTTCCATGGCTCCTGCATTGCTCAAGGATCAGGTGGAAGAACTGAGGGTGAAGGAGGGAAGTTGAGTCTGGAAAACAGGGAGGAAGACATTCTATTTTATTGTTTTTGTTTCTTGCTATGCAACTCTTTATTTTAATAGGCATTAAATTGGAGTATTTTTCCCCAAGTTGAGCCTGTTCTGCCTGTAGTGGTAACTGATAAGTGTTCCCTGTCTTTATCTCAGTCCATGAGCTTCCAGATCACTGTTCCCCTGCTGCCCTGTTGAGGAGAGGGAATTGTGAGAGTGTCTGGGTGGAGGTTTGGCATTCAGCCAGCCGAGGTCAAGCCACCACAGCATGAAAGCTTTGCTCTGTGAAGATGAGGGAGATCAACATAAAGGCTACATCAGTCACCATGAAAGAGGCGTAACTAGGACAGCTGTTCTAATAAATTAAGCTTTTCCCTAGGCACTTTCACACTCTCTTTTTCTTTAATATGTCAGTCACACCTTCCAGATGTGTCTCTTCTAGCTCTCCTCCCCTTGGGATAAAGGACAAACAGTATAATGGCAGTATTATGTTGCTCCCTGTGTAGCTGCAAATGTCCTCAACAGCCTGGGGAAGGAAGGGAGGCAGGCTTGTGTAAGAAAACAGAATGACTTCCAGAGCTTTAGTTTGTATTATCAGGCCTGATATTTGAACATCACCAGGACCACTCCACTGATGGGATATATGTAGCAATGGTACTCCATATGCATTTTAAAATAACTTTAGTAAGACTGCCTGGGCTTTTTTTTCGGTGGATGGTGGTGTTTGTTTGTTTTTAAGCTGGATGTAATACTGAGGATGTAATACCAAAACCAGACTTTCATAATTATGATTGTTCATCAACCCTCTGGAGTCTGAAGGTTTTACTCTGTCACTTTTGCTTATTTGGGCCAAACAATATAGTGTTTCCTGTACATGTACTGCCACATGCAAGCTTGAGGCAATTCCTTTTAAAAGCCTTTCTTTTTATTTTCACTTTCACCTCTGCTTATCTAATAAGGTTGCAGTTATATCATAGTGTTCCAGAAATATGCAACAACTATACCTGTCATTGCCCTGGTTTTATCTGTGAGCTCCCTTGTCTGCCAGCCTGCTGAGCTATTGAGCAAGCTGCTACTATGAAGATTCTGAAATGATACACTTTTGACAATAGAAGAACATTTTATAAAATAGAAGAACATTTTATTCCCATTACATGTAGCCTTAAGTATACACATTACTCATACCAATACTGTCATTTATTGACAGTGTTGAACTGTCAGTGATCTAGTTAGCACAGTTTGGTGCTGCAGCTTCAGTTGCTAGACAGAATGACATTTTGCTCAGGGAGGTTGTTATTACATTTTGATTTTATACATGGGATTAAAGCCAAAACACAGGCTGGTTTACAAGGAAAAAAAAAAAAATACAGCCAGGAATGGTTCACTGTTTGCACAGTGTTTCTCAGAATTTGGATATAGATCACAGCTTGTACCAAACTGGGAAGCTGAGTTCTGAGTGAGGTTTTTTGTTCTTTTAGGGAGGCTTAAATCTATGAATTTGAAACTGTTGAATATTGATGAACATAACCTAATGGAAGTATTAGATCTTTTAAAGGACCCATGTTAGAATGGAATACAAGAGATTCCTAAGAAGAGTCTTCATTCTGAATTCAGATGGTAATTCTGGAGAGATTTTTAAGAGATTGAATATGAAGAATTGGTATGACCACATTCCAAAGGGCACTGTGCAAATATGTGTTTAAGAGGGGTTAAGAGTGGCTTGTGTTGGTAGTGGGTGACACCATTTCTAGGACACTGCTCCAAGGATGCTGTTCCTAGTAGTAAAATGGAAAAATGTTGCCAGTATCAAGATGAGAAGGTCTTGCATCATGGTAGGACCACAGTTGAGGTGATTGGTCAACTGTTAAGAGAAACTCAAGACACATGATGAGGACCTGACAATATTACATCTTCTGTATGTGAGGGTGGCCAGATCATTCAGATCCATTCCCTGGTGCTTGTAAATGCAAAAAGTCATTGTGATTAAAAATATCAACACAATAAAGCCCTTCCCTTAAAATGTCTTACACAAAGTTTTGTGATATATTTTTGCCATTTCAAGCTTTTATTATCTTGATGCTCCAGAAAGACATATTTGCCAACTGACTTTAATAAAATACAAAAATTTTAGAAACTGTAAGAAAATCACACATTACTTTTAACCTGCTTTAGGTGTTTTGGCCTTGTTGTGGTTAACAAGTAAGTATTTTCAGTATGTAGTGCTCTAGTACTACAGTAATTTATCCATGTAGCACTCTGAATGTGTATTTTATGAAATATAGGAGAAATGCCTTCTACAAAAAATCCTGACCTAAAGTCCAGTATCATTACACTGCATTCATTTGACATTTATGCTGAGTCTAGGCAATTGAATTTCTACTGAACATCTGTCCCACCTTAAAATCTAAAAAAATTAAGTCACGTCTCCAAGGATATATTTGCTTTCTAAAATCAAATTTCACTTTGTTAATTGTCTGGTTTCAGAATCATCATACTATACTTGGATCATGATTTTGTCACATTCGGTAGTCCTCCAGTTAGCAAAGTGCAATGTTCTTTTTTTGTTCTGAAATACAAGTTCTTAATGGAAACACAAAATGCTGAGAGACAAATTGCACCTTCATTTAGAAGTGTAAAGTAGAGATGCTTCTAAGTGCTGTGGAAGAGTCACTTTGAGCCTCTTGTTGGATTACTGAGACTTGTGGCTTAGTCCATGAACAGACTGTTTAAAATTAGGCAAATCTACATTTATGTCTCTTTTCCTACTTTTCCTTTCCAATAAATTTAGGCAAGTTAGAGTAGTGCAGCCACTGTTTTCCACAATGTTCTTGGAGTTCTGCTGAGTGATGCACATCTAAGACTTTTCCTGACTGTTTGGTGGGAAGGGACCTGAACACAGAACCCACAGTCTTCTCACATGTCAATATATTTGAACAAGAAGACATTCCCATCGTGTTTGTCATAGCAAGCCATAAAGGCTGAATGTATTTGCTCTTTTTATCACTGTCCAACAAAAAATTGCACAGGTGCAGTGGTCAAAGGATTTACAAGAGCTTGTACAAGTGCAGTGAGAAGCCTGTATAGTCTAATAAATATATCTTCCTGTCAGATCACCCTCTTTACACATGTCCTGTTTCTTCAGTGAGGATTCACACGTAATGTAGGAGCAGACACATCAAGTGGGATCCTGAGTTGGTGTTGGCTCAGCCTGTTCTGGGTTCCACTTGTGCAGTCATCTGCCTTCCAGACGCTGCCTTTTCAGCACATGAGAGTCTCTCACCACAGACAGTACTGCTTTAGCTCTGCAAGGGTGGGAGTAGATAGATTTTAGATCTTTATTTACGAGTGGTATCTTGATTCTCTATTAACTTTAGCCATTATTTCTTTGCCTACAGTGGAGCAGTTAGCCTGCTCTTTCTCTTTTCAAAACTAGCTTTTCTCCGCTGTCAATAATATACATTGAAAATAATAGTCAAAAACCCCACAAAAACCCACCAAAAGTACTCCCTGAAAATCTGTGAGAACTTTGTGAGAAACCAGATAGCAAAAAACTAAATAAAGGAGAGGAGACAGAAGAATTAGTGAATTGGACAGGGTACTAATTAGGAAATTCTAAGCTCCATTCAAATCATGTCATTTTTATATTCCTTTTACTCTATTTCCATGCTGATAGTGCCTACTGTATACCATCAGGACCTTTAAAACTCTAAAAAATGTTAAGATATTGAAAAGCACAACAGAATATTTTTGGCAGGTTGTAATGTCACAACGTCCTTGAGCATCACACACTTGTGCTCCTTCCAGTTTCATAATGTGTTAGAGGGGTTGTGCAAACTGCATTTCTTTTCTAAAGCTCCAACACATCTGATAGAAAAGCTCTCATATTCTTTCCTTCTTTTCTGTGTTAAAGTAGATTTTTCAGTTTGGAAAGTATGTTCTAACAACACAGTCAATCTTTGTAAGAATGTTTGCTGGCATGCGTTTCCATCAGCTATCCCTTTAAACATGTTGAAGTTAAGAAATCAGAGCCATAAATTAGCCATCTGGTAGCTGATGATTTATTTCTGTCCCTTAGAGATAGCAATTCTGCTTTGCTTTTCCTTAAAACCTGGGTTTTCCTGTGCTCAAAAGAGAATAAATTTTCAGGGGATTCATTGAGCTCAGGACAACTATCCTCCTTGACACACTTTGTTGAAGAAGCCCTGGTAGTGGCAGGTGTTTCTAGGGCCAAATCGTTTCCATGTAAGAGTGTAACCATTGTGGGTTTCAGAAGCTATGGATTTCAAAGTACTCAGTGTCATCTCCTTGACAATATATCATTAAATTATGTTGAAACAGACCTGCAAAGAGTTCTTTTACCTGTCTGTACACACTTTCAAACACCTTATTTGCGAATAATGATGTTAATTCTTCTATTTTTTTTTTTTTTTTTTGGTATTATTTTAAGCATGGGGGAAAAATTAAGATAGTGTTTAAAAGGGTTTTACTTAGTTATACTCTCTTCCCTATCCTGCCTGTTAGTCTTTGAGGAAACTAAATATGAATGAGGAAGGACTGATAAAAGATCATTTCTCAGTGTCTAGATGTCTTTCTTTTACATCAAAATGATGCCTTTTTATTTTAGCACTGTTAGAACACTTAAAAAAAATTTAAAAAACATAAATGTTATAGTTATGCATTTACAGAGGAACCTGATATTTGTATATTAAAAGGTGATAACTACTGAAGTTATAAATAGAATATCTGGGAAGAGGGAGGAAGTGGTATAGTAATTAAGGCTGAGCTGTCCTTTAAATTCATCTCCATAACATTTAAATGCATTCATTAACTCAATGCATAATTGGGAGGCATGCCATTAATGCAATAGTTCTGAATGTTTATCAAATTACTTCCAATCATCAATGTATCTTGATGATGCCTGGCAATCCAGTGTACGGACATCAATAAAATACTAATTATGAATTACTAATTGTAATCACTCATAAGGTCTAAAAAGAAGTTTTGCTGTTTAAATTAAATTAAATTAATTTTATTGACTTAATTATTGAAGGATGAGCTGTTCCAAGCTGTAAGATTCTGAACTGACATTTCAAATTACTTCCATACTTATAGTTAATGCCAATTCTTCTAAAAGCAAAGACCATAAACAAATAGATGCTGAAGATAATAGGTCATGCAAATTAACACGCGCTTGCTCACCAACTGTTGAAAGATAGTTTGTTTAAAAATAGGTTGTACGGGATTTTATTTTTTCAGTACAGACAAAGAACCACAGAAGCTCTTTATCTCAAACTGTTTTTTAAGTAAGCCTCCTCTATTTGTCATGAAGTCAGATAAACTACAATTGCAATAGGAAGTGTTTGTCAACAGCCTTAGCAAAATATGTATATAGCTCACCACTTGATCTGATTTTTTTTTCACTTTCTCCTTTCCTCTCTATAATCTCATTTCCCATTGCCTGGACTCACAACTAACCTAAATGCAATATAGCTGATCATAATTATTTTCATTCATAAAGTCTATAGCATTAATAATAAAATTAATAATCTGTGTTGAAGGAAATGTTGGTATCCAAAGTTTGAAGCTATTTAACTAATCCTAGATTTGGCTTTGACTACATTAGGAGGTATTTAACCTATGTTTGGCTTTCACTTGGAGTAATTAATTAATTAAGTATAGGCATGCTATAAACTTTATCAGGAGTTATTCATGTTTAAATGATTACCTTATAAAATTATTATGCAAGCATATATAGTTTTATATTTAGAGCTTTGATTTGTGTCATATAACAAAGAGTGACAAGGCTGTTTGGAGGGGGTCAGGTCATATTCTGCCTTTGGCTGGGGTAGAGTTAATTTTCTTCCCAGAATCTAGTATGGAGCTGCATTTTGGATTTGTGCTGGAAACGCTGTTGATACCACAAGGATGTTTTAGTCATTTCTGAGCAGCACTTTCACAGCATTAAGTCCTTTTTTGTCTCTCATACCACCCTACCAGCAATTAGGCCAGGGGTGCACAAGATGCTGGGAGGGGTCACAGCCAGGACAGGTCTTTATCCCGACCCGTGGGTTTCCTACCTTTACCCTTGTGACTCTCCCCCACATCCCAACACAGGGGATTGTGTGTGGGGTTCAGTTGTCAGCCAGGGTTAAACCATGGCAGGCAGACATGGGAGTCACTGATATGTAGACAGTTTTGGTGCTGTGGCAGGGGTTTAGTGCCTCACAGAAGTAAAGGCTGTTTACTGTGCAGGGTATTTGAAAGGCATATTGTTGGATTTCATTACATTTCCACAGGTATTGCATCTGTGAATATAAGAATAATCTGTTTTTCAGGTCAGGTCTTCTTTAGCGCATAGCTGAAAGCTAAGCTTTATTCTTAAAGACATACTAACTGGGACAAATGGGACAGAACTAAGATACCTTAGGCATGCAAAAATCTAGGATTTGGCAGAATGTGTGCTGGGATTAACTAAAACTGTATCTGTTCTGGAGTATTTTGGAGATGAGTGTATAACTTGAATTGTATATATCTAAATAACCTCAGACATCTTTAAATCTGTATCAAATACATTTCAAGTTCTCCAGGATTTCAACTATAAATATTAATAACTAATTGAAATTAATGTCATTGAATTTCCATTATTTTGACATAATAAGGTGAAATTATATAATGAGAATGTTTTCCAGGTAAGGTCCAACCATTACAAATGTGAAAGCAAAGTCTTAACTCTTGGTATGCTTTCATTTTGTGAGAATGACTTCAACTGTGGAAGAACATAAGTTATTCAGAGCCCCCCCCAAATATAATAATCTTCAAAATCCTGTATTTTTCAAGTGAAGCTATTAACTATATTTACTGTAAAACCTGTTCTCATAAGAGCATACTCATATGCAGAACCAGAGGTGTGTAGGTTAAAGCAATCAGAATTAAATTTTTACAGCCTTGTATTGAAATTAGAAGCTGCTTTCAGACAGGATCAAAAGCTAGGCCAATGTTTGTTGAACTCAGCAGACTCAGCAAGGCCTTTACTTACAGAAATATAATACCTGATAGGATAACTGCAAAATACACAACCATCAAAAGAAAAAGGAGAATTGTTATTCCTGCCTCATTATTGGTAGTAGCTTATCAGATTTGATTAAAAATTTTGCTTTTCTAGGTTTACAGGAAATTTCTGGGGACAATGTACTGTGAGGTGTTGGCCTTTATATTTCCCTGTTATATAATAATTACATAGTATATCTTAATTTCCATAAATATGTAACAACACTTACTCCATATATTTATTTAACACTGTTTTCACAGCCCAATGTCTTTTTTTGCAAGTAGTTATTGATTAATCGTATTACTAAATTGTGCTTCTTTCATTTTTCCCAAAAGGTCCACTCCCCTGATGTGGGCAATTCTGCTGGATTATCTACATTCTAAGGAATATTAATGGTTCAGACTGGAATGTTCCAGGTACTGGGAGCTAGTGAAAGAATTTTTAAATCTTTCTTTTCTTCTTCCG
>JAWWEV010000001.1:13217550-13278914 GCA_035583235.1 Hafferia zeledoni
TTTTTTTCCCCCCCCCCCCCCCCTTGTTTTTTTTTTTTTTTGTCATTTAATTAAGTTCTTGGTGTAGCCATGTTTTTAAACAGCTATTGATCCACAGATCATGGATCAATTGTGGTTTAAGCTCAGCTCCTCCCTCTACATGCTTTGTCAATTAAAACTAGTTGGTGATATCAAGGGTAGCTTCCTTTTACAGACGACCTTACAGGAACTAGATTAGCATTGTCATCTAACTCTGGAAAAAAACCCAGCTATTTAGGCTAAAGTTTAGAGAGTAGGCAGCTAGGATTTTATTCTCTCCTGACTACTCTAGAGGTAGTTGGGCTGCTAATCTCTCCAGGGAAGCCTGGCTCCTTTGAGACAGGGAAAAAATGATGTAGCATGTGTAAATTACATTCTATTACTCAAGTCAGAATAGAGATGACATGTGCAATCATGTAGAAAGTAACACTGCTTGAAGGGATCTTGGGGCTGTCGCAAATCACAGGCCACATATGTAGGGGGCAGATCTGGAAGCAACAAGACATTTGGTTGTATGGACAGAAAAACGGATGGAAGTATTTATGGTGATCTGCTTGTGGTGTACCAGTGGGATTGAGGGAGGTGGAGAGGTGTGGTTTTGGTGTATACATGAAATTTTGGGGTAGACCAAGCCTTATGGAACCTAACAAAAGCACAGGTATGAAAAGAATGTCTGTAGGTATCTTTTGATACCTTTAAAAGTTCCTAGTACTTGGTTTATAATAAGGACCCTTTTGTGAACTTGTGTGACAGTTCTCTAGCTGTGCACCTCTGTGAAACATACTTCTTCATCATACCTCAGTGATTTCTGTGGTAAAGATTCACTAACACTAATATATCATGGCCTAGAGGAAAATTATAAGTGGAGGGTTTTCAGAAACTCACAGCTGATTTTGCTGATGAAAAATTGGAACTTAGCGCTCAGTGGTTTCTGAATACAAGGTTTACTGATCTTCAGCCCTTTTCTTCTGTCTGATTTAGTTTTTATTGGCACCCTTTGTTAACAAAATCCTTTACTGAACATTTGGATAGTTAAAAGACCAATTTTGCTATAGCCAAAGTAGCTCTAAAATCACAGTAGAGTATATTTGGAAGACTGAGAGAGAAATGAAAACATGTAATAGGCATGAATATGCTGAGCGATGTCTACCTTGCAGAACGCAAGCTTACTGTATTTTGTGTGGTATGGCATATGCAGTACATGAGCTGCAGAGATCTTGTCATGTTAGACTTTTTCTCTTAAAACACTAGACAGTTTCAAATACTTTTGCTTTAATCCTCTGTGACAGCATGTGAAAAATTGTTAATGAAACTTCATTCTCCTCTTATGAAAATTACTGGTTTAGAAAACAGTGAAGGTATTAATGATATGAGATGCACAAACTGTCAGTCAGAAAAAGAAAAGACAAAATGAGCCAAACTTTGGATTGACACACCATAAACAAAAAAAGCTGTTCACATTTTATAGCAATGAGAGGCACTCATATTATGTCTTGAAAAACAGGAAGCTGAAGACTCACATCTACAGTAATTATTCCTTGCCTAGTGGAAATGGTGTGCCTGAAGAACAGGGTGGGAGTTTCAGAACTCGTCATTCCTCTCCTCCCAGGTTATGAACCAGACTTCTGGTCAAAAGCCTGTGGAGGGAGCTGTTGCTTTTAGAAAGCAGAGTTCACTGTGGGACAAAGGAAATAGCTGGGTTCTGACAATACCGGTAGCTGTGATGCTCATAAAAATATATTTTAGCATAATCTGCAGAAAAATTATTATCTTGGTGTTCCTTTTGCACAGTCCCTGTCCTTCTGCCTTATTCCTTGTCTGTCTTTTCCCTCACAGCAAGGCTCTTCCTTTCTTAGTCACACACCAGGAGGTTGACCACTAAGGCTGACTGAACACTATTTGGACTAACCCAGGAGGCTTTTGGCCTTGGCTGTTAGCAGGATTCAACTTTATGTTCTTAGGAAGGCTGATGAAATTTAAAAGCTTGTTTTTGCACCTATTTCAGTTTCCATGGGAACACTGATAAAACATTTCACTTCTTCCATAATCTCTTCTCATTATCTTCCAGAAGATAAGTCATCTGCTACCTAATTTTCTGGGCACTTATTTCAAGTAATGTAGGGGTTTTTTCCCCCATTTTTTTTTTTTTTTTTTTTTTTTTTTTTTTTTTTTTTTTTTTTTTTTTTTTTTTTTTTTTAATGAAACTGCTAGTATGCCACTCATACAGTCTCACCATGACTGACTTTCTTTGTCACTAGTAAAAACAAAGGATGGACAGAAATCATATTTTGTCTGTATAAGTTATGGGATAAAGAAAAGTAGGACACAGAATATAGAATAACAGAATCATTTAGGGTGAAAAATACTTTTGATAGGTTTAATAGTTTGTTATTTCTCCTGCACTAGCCTGGGAAGCACTTCCATCAGAGATGTGATCCATTCCAAGGACAGAGAAGTAGAACCAAGGTCATGGTATATCTTGTCCTGATATGCCCTAGAATCTTATGGGATCTCAGAAACCCCCAAAATTATGATGAGGTATGAAATGTCACTCAGTTCTATTTCAGAAGTTTTGTTTTATATGACCACACAAGGTGTAGCACAAAAGTTCTGCAGTGACAGTCCTGTATCTCAGGAGTTAGTGGTTCAAATAGATTTATTCAGTCAGGCAAGTGTCTGAGCATCTTGATGTATTAGTATTTCTGTATCTGAGAGTAGAACTGAACCAAATACTGAGAACAGACAAGAAGAATTTCTGAATATATACAGTGAGCTAAAGTGTTCTGGAGTGCTGCTAGAGTAAACCAAGAGGAAAAAACAAACAAACAAAAAACCAAAACAAAACAAAAAAAACCACCACGAGCAAAGTCCATATGAGATTCTTGTCTTTATAACACTGAGTACAGTCTAGGGAACATACTTTTTTTTTTTTTTCGTGTTCTGCAAATATGTGCTTATCTGCTCCTAGTGCATATTACTTTTTTAAGGTGCATGTCTCTTTGAAGGTGCAAAAGGTCCACAATTAGCTTGGTGCAGTCAATATCAGAGCAGAATAATTATGGTATAAAATGCTGGAATAATATAGACAATGTAGGAAAGTAGTTGGAACACTGCCAACCTAATAAAAAAACCCCTATGCATTAACTTTATTTATACTGAAATAATAAAAAGAACTTAATTTGTTTTAAAAGCTCATTTGAGAATTTGCACCAACTTGCCAGCTAACTCAAAATAGGGATTGTTCTATATGATCACAGGGTATTATAATTTGGAAGAAACTCCTCAAAAGTTGATGAAAAATTAAATCTCTATCTAGATAAAATCTTAAATATCTCTGACCTTCCAAATGTTTTCTTGACTTTGTAAAGGAAATATGGATAAATTAAATATAGAATAGGACATGTATTTTTTTATTAATGATAATATTCAACTCTGAAAGCATATTTGAATATTTAAAAGCACAGACTCTTTACTGTTCCTGTCCTCATTTCTTTTTCTTTTTTGTCAATTGTCTTCAACAATTATTTCTGTTCTCTTTTAAAAGATTAGTAATTCAAATCATCTATGTTGTGGTATCGCGGCTGCTTGCAATCAAATATATAACTCATATATATAACTCATATATATTTGTATTTTGTTTACTTTTTATACTCAAATCTGTAACTATCTACTGTCCTCTCTACTTTCATATTTTCTCCTCTCTTTTTCCCTGGTTATAGCTCACAGCCTTCACAAGTCCTTACAATTTACCCTGTCCCATTTTTCAAAAACATTAGCATTGGTAAATGCTGTGTTCCCTCCCTAGGATTCTTATCTGGCAGGAATTCCTAGAGCACTTACAGGCAATACGCACACCATCTAACTTCAAAAGGCTACTTTAGGAGCTTTGGATCAGGGAACATCCAATTCTCACTATAGATTACTGAACAAAAAAAGTAACATTAATAGAAAAAAAATCTCTCACTCTAAAGTGTATATATGGTGTATTTAAGTGTAGAAGGTGAGTGTCATAAATAGAATTGTGATTTTCACTGTGCATATATGGAGCCAAGGGATTATGCCCTTGTCTCAATCCATAAAATTCTACAAATTACATCATATAAGTTATATAAGACCAGGAATTAAGTGACATGGTTTCTTCTTTTTTTTTTTTTTTTATTTTTTTTTTTTTTTTTGAGAGCGATGGAGATCTTAAATCCAGTCCTTGAAGAAGTAGCTGGATGAATGCTGGGCTTCATATTACTCTAAGGTGAGGTCTGCCTTGGTCACATCCATCACAGTTACATCTCGAAGGATTGGTGGTCTCTGGGGACAGAAAGAGCGCTCAAAGGATTCCACAAAAATCTCTGTAGTCTTTAAGTGCTGCCTAATCCATGGTTTGTGCTACCTATTTGTTGCTCACAGGAAAACAATAATTCGAAACTGGTAGCAGAGCTGAGTGATCTGTGATACTGCCTGAGGCAGTTGTTGCTGTCAGTGAACCAGCAAAGATAAGGGTACACTTTACTGACCTTAGTCCCTCTGAAAGATGTCATTAGGCTAATGGAGGTAACAAAGGTACCTTAACTTTCAGCTTTCTATTATTTAAGGAAATGGTTTAGAGTCTCTGGTAGATGTAGAAGTGTAACTCTAAGGGTTTGGGTTTTTTTAAAATAAATTCATTCCTATATTCTTAGATCACTGAGTATATTCACTATATCACTCCATTTGACTAATGGCAGCATTTACTGTTAGATTATTAAGTCAGAACTCTAATTAAATCTTATATCTTAGTCATTTTATAGTTCTTTTTGATAAATAATTTTTGGGGGGTTGGAAGAGGAGGATTACTAAACAGAAGTAAGGGCTGGATTTTTAATTTATTTTGTAGTGTCTGTACTGGACAGCAATAAATTTATCTGTGGAGCTACAGTTTGGAGGTAGGTGATATGTAATTTTTAAAAAAACTTCAGGCACAGTAGTAAAACCATGCAAGTCAAGATAAATAAAACCCTGTACTACTAAATGCCACCCTTAACCTTTGAATAAAAACTAAAGGCAAGCTCTAGTTGATTTCTTCTTTGTGCAAAAATAGTTTTAATTTTTTCCGTCCAAACCCAGATGCAGATAAAATATCTACACATGTTGTGTGTTGAGTTCCTTGTGAATTAAAGAAGACAGAAATTATACTGAGCAGGCAATAATTCTGTGTTTCATTAGCACAACATCACAAGATGTAGAGTGACTCCTTGCCTGATCCATATAATTTGTGTCAGTTTTTGTGCATGGAAACCCATAAGAGAGCTACCCTGACCTTTCCACGAGTGAAAAGCAGGCTTCCCTCCAGTGCTACCTCTCTTCCAAAGCATACAGGGGATGTGGGGCTTGCAGAGGAATTGCTATCAGAGTTTTAACTGGAGCAGCTTCCACAAAGCAAAAGACCCACTCATTCACAGCTGTTGTGCCAACATGTGAAGTGGGAATTCCAATGTTTTGATCAAAATTATCCCCACTACTCATGCTCCAGGTGGAGGTGATAGAAATGCATCCAGTCTCTTACTGATGTTGCTCCACAGAGCTCAGAAATGTCAGTGATCTCCCTGAAGATGTGCATGGTCTCAAATGATACAAATTTCCTTTGGCTTTTGTGAGAAAAGGCATAATGTGTGCAGAGAGTTGAGCTCTTTTCTTCTATTGTATGAAAAACTTTCTTTCACTTTGGGCAATATGCTTTGAGTGATAAACTGGCATTTCATCTGAGAAATGAGATGTCTACTCCAAATAATTTACAGAACAGAAAACACTAGATCTACTATGACCTTATGCAAACAGCAAGACTGATCTTTCTGGGTAATTGTGCTACTTGCCCTCTCTGATTGTACATATAGCTCTATTGTTATGGGCTATTTCATGTTGGAATGTTTTTAGAAAATACTGCTGTTTAGAAACAGTCTTTAATCTGGGGTCAAAGATTTATAAATCTCTCAGAAAATGTGAAGATAAACTAAGAAGATTTTAGAGTTATCTGCAATGTTGATGCATTGTTTATAAAGTGATGCAGAATGTATTTTCCAAAGGTATTGAAGCTCAAACTAGCAAACATTAGAGGCAGGACAACGCACTCAGGAAAGATTCTCTTACTTATGTTGTGTAGCTTAACCTAAAGTCCAGAACCTAGAAACAGATCAATACTCCAAATTGCAATCAATTTCTTCATGGCATCTCTCCAAGGGTCCTATAGATATTTGGCAGTCATAAGGATGCATTGCTCCCATGGGTTTTAGTTGTCTTTCCTGAGGATTTGACACATTGCTGGATGCATCCTCCCTGTCAATTCAGAGAGAGATTTATCTCTGCCTTATGACTGGAGTGTCAATTCCCATGAAATACATATCTGTTACATGCTTGATGTAGTGGTAGGAAGTGCCTGAGCTGCCCAGGCCTGAGCCCCACTTCCCACCATGAAGAAGGAGTTAGGGACAGCAGTTGGAGATTCCCTGTTGAGTGAGATGGAAGTCCCTGTCTGCCAACCCGATTTGCTGTCCAAGGTTTGCTGCTCAGATAGCACATCATGGAGTGGTTGCTGAAGCTTGTTCAGCCCTTAGATGGTCCTTATGGGTATTTTGGAAAACCACAAAGATGATTCAGAGACTACAGCATCTCCCATATAAGGAAAGACTGACAAGGATGGAACTGCTCAGCCTGGAGAAATGAAGGTTCAGGGTGACGCTCATTAATGTGCTTGAATACCTAAAGGAGAATGAAAAGAAGGTGGAGTTGGGCTCTTTTCAGTGATGCCCAGTGGCAGAACAAGAGGCAAAGGGCACAAAGTGAAATGTAGGGAGTTCCCTCTGAACTTGTGGAAACACTTATTTACTGTGATGATGACAGCACTGGAGCAGGTTGCCCGGAGAGATTGTAGAGTCACCCTCCCTGGTGATATTCTAAAGCTGTTTGGATACTGTTGTGGGTAATGGGCTCTAGATGACCCTACTTGAGCAGGGGAGATAAACCAGATGACTTGCAGAGGTTCTTTCCATTCTAAACCATTCTGTGAGACTGCCATGTGTCTAAAATTATATAGTCAAGTAGACTCACTGACTCTAAGGAACCAAAGTTATGGTTATGCAACTAGGTAAATGTCTGAACAAAAATATTTTGCTTTTTATTTTTAAATGTAAAAATAACTTCTCCTGGAGCTGATACATATCTTTTCCCTCCTTCCCTCATGAATTTAAATAATATTTTTTAAAAAAATCAATCTTAAAAGGAGTGTTTGTAGTCAGTTTTGGTAAAGCATTCTTTGTAGATCATTTAAGCAAACAAAAAAAATTAAATAAGCATAATAGGTATACGCTTTGAGTTGTTCACAGACAAGTAGAAAATTAGTGGGTTTGGAAGTTGTAAGCATGTAAAAATGTGTTACTTTGGATTCAAGAGCGTACCTGTGTGGAAATTTATCTCATACGTACTGACAGGGGACCTGAATATAGAAACACATTCAGAAAAATACCAAGAGGTTGGTAGGTCCTTTTTTTTTTTATTTTTTTTTTTTAAATAATGATTTTTTTAAAAGGAGATAGATAACAGAACAGTAGTGCTTCAGCTTAAATGGGTATTTCTGATGAGATCAATATATTGTTCTGGAAAATTGTCATATTCGAGATTTTTTTCCCCCCTTTGGTAGTAGTGATATACTTAAGGTACTTTTACAATGTATTATATGCCATGCAAAATTTTCATTATGTAATTATCCATGGATACTGTACAATCACGAATTTTCAGGAATGTCTCATCATTCTCAGCTCAGAAGAACAGCAGATGGTGTTTGCTGTTGGATTACCCCAGAGAACTCTTTTTTTTTTTCTTTTCCCCCAAGCTTGAGTTTATATTTGAATATATATAAATTCTATGATTCAATTTATATAAGCATGCAAGGCATAGAAGTGATAGTAGCATTGACCTGTAAATAACATGTCACTTTAGTAGCCTTAAATACTGTTATTCCAACTGAAATGTCCCACATCAAAAACAAAGGGTAGTGGTAAGATGCAGAGTTAGGGGGGCATTTAAGTGAAAAAGCACCTTTTTTTTCCCCCCTTTTTTTTTCCTTTTTTTTTTTCCTTTTTTTTTTTTTTTTTTCCTCCCAATGGACTGTGATTAATATTGAAAATGCCACCGAGGAAACTGAAAACATATTTTGGAGGCCAGATTGCAAGTGCTCCTAGGGGAAGTATGGAGGCGGTGCCTCTCTGCTGCAGCTGTCCCTCACTCTAGCAGCACAGTAGGGACTAACATCAGTACAGGCACCTGAGAAAGAGGCTCCATTTCCACACTAACTTTCCACACTAATTGCCTTTTTCTACATCCTAAAGGTGGTGATCATTTTTAGGGTCAAAATAGTGCAGCTCAAATGGAGAGGGACAAATGCTTTGAGAGACACCAACACTTGTCCCATTCTAAGGTTAATTCACACAGTGTAAAAGTCCCTCAGGGGAGAATAACAAAGAAAACCCAACTCTCAGATAACACTCAGCTACATTTCCTAGAGAAGCTATCATATGGTTTAATAGTGCCCAAGTTAATAATTCTGGTATCATGGAAAATAAAAGGAATTGATTAATATCACAAGTAGTGAAGAAACTGCTTTTGAAAAAAAAAAAATTCTTTATTGCCTCAGAAGCTATTCAGGGAAGAGAAAGTATATCTGAAACACATCTTCAGATTATTATGACTCTTAATTATTTTTTTTCCTGGTGCCTTCTTTTACCTTTTTTCCCATTGCCTGTTTTGCTTTCCTTCTCTCTCCTTTTTCCTATCTCTCTATGAAATAGATAACACTTACCAAAATTTAATAAATATTTTTAAATAACTTTGAAAGGAGTAAAAAGTCTGTATTTAAAAAATAAATTAAGCACAGTAAAATGTATGAGAGTAATTTCTTTTCACGGGAAATCAGTGTTGGCATTAATGGGTAAAGCACAAATAAGATTAATGGCTTAGTTTAACTAGTATTTTGTCATTGGTAGTATGGCATTTTTCCATTTATCCATGAAACAGATGTGTTAATGTGACATATCACCAGTCTTCAATTTTGTATTAATGGAACTACCTGCAGATACAAGAAAATAATGCAAAGATGTATGCTAGCATACTTTGCTGTAATTTTCTTTAAAAGCTAAAAGGATTGTAAAATTTTCAGGAATACTTGTTGGTATCTCCTTGTAACGACTGTCAATGACCTTATTGTGCTGTTTTTAATCTTCTTTTAGTGTTTTCTTAGTCTCCATATAAGATTTTCAAGTATAGCCTATATGGAAATGAACTTAAAATTCATTATTACTGAAAATGCAATGTTTTTAATATTCTTTCAAATATTTATTAGCATTTTACTATGTGCACCATCCACCTGTTATTAAACATTAGAAGTTTTCAAAAAATTTGCTTCTACCACCTTAATTTTTAAAGAAATTGAAATATTAAATAATTGAGTATTCGGGTCTGCTGTTGTCTACATGCTACTGAAAATAGCTAGTGAATTGAACATGTTGCACTATAATGTGTGAAATCAGCTTTCATCGTGGGTTTTGCTCATTTTATAAAAACACAAGGGTAAATGTTTGCTCATACCTCCTCTTTGTGTCACAAATAAAATTACTAGTGAAAAATAATTGTTCTTTTCAGAGTGTTTTGGAGTTTTCTCCCATCTAGGAGTTGTTTCTTCCTTGTAAAATGCTGGGAGAAAAAAACACAAATTTTGGAAATAAGAAGACAAAGACCTCTGTAGCTAGCTCTGAGTTCTCTGTAGTCACTCAATATATTTTGATGAAAATAGATGACACCACCAAATTCCTCCAGTCTAGTCATATGTTTCAAAGAAAAGTGTAAGGCAGGTATCCAGACCAAAAGCAAAAATAGCAGTATAAGTTGAAGGGCAGAAACCACACTGGAATCTGAATTAGTTTTACATACATTTGAGAGAACAGAAGGGTTAATGATTAGTTCCCTCTCCTGGAATTTCCTGTTTCTCAATTTAATTCTCCATTGGTAAGTTGTTTATTTAATTTTTATCTTTTAGCTTTCAATCTTTTGTTTGGACTTGGGGGTTTTTTTAGGGTGTTTCCTGCTGACTGCTCCAGTTCTTTCTGAGAAATAAGATAACTGAAAGCTAAATTGATAATGTTTAAGACTGTTATGAATATGTGTGTATCTAGGCTGAAAAACATGCTTCACTTGCTCTTAAAAATTGGAGTACGTAACTGGTATTTACTGGCTTGTTTAGCCTCTTGTCGTTTGATTGTCAGTGAGGTTTTTCCTGCTTATGGAGGAAATTAAGATACATCTTAGACAACACAGGACTAACTCTAAAGTGCATCAAATACAATATACTGAATTGGTTTAAAAATGTACTAATTCCAGCATCTAAGAATCTACATTCTTCAAGATCCAACCAAAACTGTAAATGTCTTCCTATTTATCTGATGGTGTACACAAAAACAGACTGGGATTTCAGAGATGTTTTTAGCAGTGGACATCTGAATATGTTGATATGAAATAGAAGCTCCAACACAGATAGTGGTAGGAGGCCCTGTTTTCCTCAGCTTGATTGTCACCCATCCAAAATTCGCTTGATGGGGGTTGGATGTGGAAGAGAAGGGAAACCATGTCATTTCCTCTTACTGACTGTAGGCCTGTTTCACTCATTTCATGTCTCCAGTCGTTTCCCTCATAATGACTTCTATGATCAGAATCAAGTCTGCAATAAAACATGTCCCCATGGACAGTCTATCTTGGCAATAGTTGATTCTCATCTGTTATATTTCTCTGAGTCACAGAATGTCTAAGGTTGAAAGGAACCACTGAAGGTCATCTAGTCCAACCTCCCCTATAGCATGTTACTCAGGGTTGTGTCCAGACAGCTATTGAATATCTCCAGTTATGGAGATTCCACAACCTCTGTGGGCAGCCTCTTTCAATGCTCAGTCACCCTCACAGTAAAGAAGTTCTTCCTCATGTTCAGGTGCAACTTTCTGGATCTTGCACACTCTAAATCCTTGGAGGTTTTCATGAGCTGGTCGGCAAAAGCACTGAGCATCCAGATCTGACTCCACAGCTGATACAGTTTTGGGCAGGAATTTGGATCAGGTACCTCCTGAGGGCCTTTCAGTCCTAAGTCTCAATATGTAAGAAACCTTGAGAAGATGCAATTTCCTAACAAATAAACTCTGAACAAGTGGTATTGAAGATATGAACTCAGGGAATGAAAATGAAAAACATAAACCTAAAAATTAGATTTTATGATTTTGCTATGCCAAGATAAGCATGCTAAAGATTTTGTATTTCCAAAAGTACATGGGATTAATTTGGCAGGGTGATGGGGGAGAAGCTACTTTTATTTCTTATATTTTTTAAGCCTGCAGTAAAAAGACTTGTCTTCAGTTGGAGTAGCCTGGTATTTGTCTGTCAAATTCCAAAATGTAGCTATGAAATACAGCATTCAGCTTCTACTCAGCCTTCGAAAGAACTTCACTAGTTTTACTAAATCACATAACACAGTAGCTGTGCCTGTCAATTATTTCTCTCAATGCATGTGAACTCAAAGGAAAAAGAAGTATCACAGATATTGATCATCCACAAATTTCATTTAAACAGAAGAAAAAGCTTGTAAGTGGATATTTTCTCCTCCTCTCATGACATGGCAGAATCCTTTGTTTGTTATGAGGGAATTAACCCACACCAAGTGCTCTTAGAAATGCTCTTCATTCAGGATAAGCTCTGATCATAACTTGGACAGTTCTTAAAATCAATTGACTGCAAGACATAAATCAATAGGAATTATTATCCTTTTATCCTAGCACTTGCTTAGAAGCTTATTTCATTGTTCCAGTAAGATTTACAATGGCAACTGTATGTGAACATTTTAAACATTGCAAAAGTTGATGTCAGTATGCAACATCCTGTTGTAGCAGGAGGGAAAGCAGAAAAAACTCTGCATGCAGAACTTTAAAGGCAATTCTAAAGCCAAAAATTATAATTTTAGCTGTCTGTCTTGTGGTTGCTGTATTTTATTGTTCAGCTTTATAAATAGGTCTTTTTCTACAAACACTATGGAGTATGTATTATCCCTACAAGAAGTATCTGTGGTATATAAAATTTAAAAAAGGGTTTTATTTGCTTTTCAAGGTGAATTGCATGTAGAAAAAAGTTTTCTTTAGTTAGTCTGTACATTTCAAATAGAAGACAAATAGATCAGATGATTTTTCTTGGTATTTGTCAATAAAAACTGATCCCTTTTACAAACTCTTTCTCCAGGACCAATAGGTGTCTTTCAATGCAATATTATTTCCAAAAAATCCAATTTAGAGAATAAATAAAAAATAAAAATAAAGTAGAGGTTATTCAATGACAAGACATAGCCTGGAAAACTGAAAACTGAAAAGTGACTCTTTCCATCAGCTTCATTTAGAAGTTTAGGAGAAAATAGCTGAGGTTGGATGTGGTAATCTGCAACATTCTTATCAACAGTAGTGCTAGCTAGTCTGTGGGAATGTGTTGCTGAAGAAGGTTCTGAGATGGGAGTATATTCTTTGAATATTTTGAGAAAAAAGTTATTTATACTCCTTACTTTTTAGCAATGTCCTTATTACATCAATACATAAAAACATAGAATGGTCTGGGTGGGAATTGATGTTAAAGACCACCTAGTACCAACCCCCCTGCCATGGGCAGGGACACCTTCCACTAGACCAGGTTGCCCAAAGCCCCATTCAGCTTGGCTTTGAATACTTTCAGGGATGGGACAGCCAGAGCTTCTCTGGGAAACCTGTGCTAGGGCCTCCTCACCCTCACAGTAAAGAATTTCTTCCTAATATCTCATCTAACCCAACTTTTCTTTTCAGTTTAAAGGCATGCCCCTTGACCTGTCACTACATGCCATTGTGAAAAGACCCTCTTGAGCTTCCTTTTGGACCATCTTTAGGTACTGGAAGGTGCTATAAGGTCTCCTGGGAGCCTTCTCTTTTCTTGGCTTAACAACGCCAATTCTCTCTGCCTGACTTCATATACTTTTGCACATAGCACATATTTGGCTTTTGTTGGTACAAAAAAATCAAAGCTGAGCAATTCAGATCTATATAGACCCTGTGAGACTGGAAGCAGATATCAGCTAAGAAGCAGCAAGGCCACAGATGCTGTTGATCGTTAAAGGAGTTCTTAGCAAATGCCCAGAAGTTTCTCATGAGAACTCCTCAGGTTTCCTAGAGGACTCCAGAGGTGTACCTGAAAACAGTCAGGATGATTTGGCCAAAACACTGGACTTGTGAGATATGGATTATAACCAACTGGGATTTGCAGTTAGACGGTGTGAGGTTCAATTTAGCTAATTGAACGTAGCCTTAACCCGATATAAACCATATGCAGTGTGTAATAAATGGCATTTGCTTGATCACATTGGTCTGGTGCGTGGTGTCCTTATTCCTCCACATATTTATTGTTTACTTTAGGCTTTAGCCTGCTTTTCCCAAATCCCCGTCTCCTCTTGACTTCAACTGAATTTAAAAGATCCAGCCTGTTTGGAAATCATGTCTGTAATAAATTCTGTAGAGAAAACATAGATGCTGAAAGCTCTTATGCGATAAAAGTATCATTTTAACTCCACCATCAAACAACCCTCAAAATTACCCAATTATTTTTCTCTGAATTCAAAAATCACAAAAGTGAAAAATATTTATTTTTCTCTCCTCTTCAATACATCTGTCAGGAGTATCTCAGTCTTGCTGATTTTTAGAAGAGCCAAATCTATTATAAATTCAGGATTATTGGTCATCTCCTATAGAAATGGGAAGAGAGTAGGCATCAATAATATCAAATTTACCATATGATATGCTGAAGAAGATTAGTGTGTCAAAAGGCTATGTATTCACATGATTTTGCCAGTAAGACAAAACATTAAGACATTAACCATAGATATGCCATCACTCTAATTTCTGTAAGTTATACAGCCAATAAAAATAAGCTTTAATAAAAAAAAAAAAGTCATGTAAAAAATAAAAATAGAGTGATAAATTGAAATAATGGAGCAATTTCTTTGGACTCTAAAGCAAATAAAGGTAATATTTTTTTCCCAATCCTTCTGTTTCTTCTCCAGAATTGTAATTACTTGCAACACAGAAGAAAGCTTTTCCTGCAAAAGTTTTTGACATCAGATTTCTGGAAGTGGAAATAAAATAAGATAAAGGAATTATTTATTATCTTTCCTAATCTGAGAGCTATTCTTCTATATCTCTTTTGTGTGCCCCTCAAATAAGTTCTCAAGCAAACTTATATCACACCACGATAGCGACACAAGGAAATTTCTCTTTACATTTTTCATTCCCCCAAGTTGCAATAAAGGTCTGTACTATAAATGACCTTTGAAATAAAACATCCACAGCAATGTTCCATAGCTCTCGTAAACTCTAATTAGTTGGATTTTTTTTTTTTTTTTCTGGAGGGATGTGTAAAAGGGCACAATAAGTAGAATTGTACTCGTGCTGCTCATACCTGTGAGTATCCAATGTTTAATTCAGTAGCCTGGGTATTCAAACCCACAGAAAGTGAAGTGTGTCACTCTGTACATGCAGCTTAGCCCTGTCTGGGTTTTTTAGTATATACTCAGCTGAAAGGTACCTTCTACAATTCTTTTATAAGGTTTTTAGGCCTTTGTATGACTCTTCTAAATAGATCTCATGATAACAGCTCTGCTGTTCCCACCATTGAGAGCTATAGTAAAGGTTTGTTTGAAGCTGCTTTTATTCAGATAAATCTTCTGGAACATTATAGCCTGCAATATTTGTAAATAGGCAAAAATAAAATCCTGTTGCATACCCCAATGAGCAACTGGAGTGCCTGAGGTGTGTGGTCTAGGCAGCCCTTGTCCTTACTAAAGGACTGCTTATCTGTAGCCCTGGGGCTACTGACTGCAATTGCACAATGGTTCTTGCTGCCTTTTTGGCAGCAGAGCTTTTGGGGAAGCACAGACCGTGCAGGGGAGTGTACAGGGGGTGTAACCCACAGACCCCACAAGTCACTCTGAGGAACCCAGGAAAAGACATACAGGTCAAATTAACACCCAATTCCTTCCAGTGTCATTTTAGAAATTATATTAAAACTGAAAGTTTGCATTATTATTGTTTCTGATATATCTGTTCTGCTCAAAACATCAGAGCCTTCTGTCAAGGCTTTCATTTCTAAACCTTCATTAAATTTGGAAGAGGCAAAATAATACAGATGGTGACACGCAAAGATATGTGTAAATGTTGCATTTGACATAGACTACCAGCACACATCAGCAGCACTGGATGTCTGTCAGAACTTGGTTAAGCTGTTAAAAGTTTCCTTGGTTAGGATTTTCCGGGGTTGATTTTTTATTTGAGTTTTGTAGTTTTGTTTTACCATGAGCTAATAAAGGACATTTTATGCTTGGAGACTTTTCCTAGAAAGACACCTTGTGTAACAGGGTTGTGCAAACAGTAAATAATTTGTGTAGTAAAATTCCTTTTTATTTTACTTCTGCCTTGCAAGATAAAATACACTGAGCACCACCGATCTCTGTTCTGGTAGGAGAGCTTGTGGTGACAGAGCTCTGATGGCAAGTTGCTTCCAGCAGTGGAGTGAGAGTGTAGCTGTGTGAGGTGGACTTGAATGTTCTGATGCACTGTGACCTCTGCAGATACTGGGTAGTATCAGTATTTGTTTCTTTGTAAATTGCATCTCTATTTCTTTATTTCTGGACTTCTTTTTATGCAAGTCAGAGCTTGTGTTTAAGTAAATATGAAAGAAAGGTGGAAAAACAAACAAAGATAAATGGTTTTGATATGGGATTATTTGGGATGGGAATAAATATGCTTTAAGAGTAAAACATACTTCTCAATTTTACTTTGCTTTTAAAGCTGATCTAATTGATATAACCAGAACCTTTTAATATGACATAGGAAAGTATTTTTCATAGAAGAAAAAGGGCTAAACTTTTCACAGAGATTAGTCTAAATGTCACTGTAGTGACAGCTCAAAATAAAATGCACTGTAGGTAGTGTATTTGTGCTGTAAGTAGTGTATGATGGGACTAATTTTTAGCTTTCTTCTGAAGTTAAGAATTTACTTATCCAGTGAAATTTAGGCATGTCAAACTTTTTTCCAGTCCCACAGTGGGACAATTTTGGGGACAGAAATTCGAATATGAATATCTCCTGTCTCAACTGAGAGGTTTTGATCCCTTTTGAAGAATAACTCCCAAGAGAGATCGAGTTCCATGGGAGAATAGCAAATTAGCAAGTGGTTGCTCAGTTTCTCCCCTTTATTTCTTCCCTCACCCTCCCTTTTGATCAGAAATTCTATCTTTGTCAAGCAACTTTTCCCAATAAAAAAGTTTTATGAAAATAATATCTTTTCAATGGAAAAAAAACCCCTCTGACATAATTTTAAAAATATTTCTGGAGATCAGAGTTTCACAAAACTCTTTTTTAAGTATAGGCATTATTACATTGTTAAAAACAGTGAAATTGTCTAAATAATTTCAAAGTTAATAAAATTAAATGTAACATTTCCACACCCAAGGACATACACTGAAATTCTGAGCCTAAAGAAGTTAGTGAAAATATTTTCTAAATATTTTTTCCATTGAAACAAGATTTCATCTTCTCGTAATTTTTTATGGGGAAAGAGGAAGCACAATTGTATGTATGTAAAGCCAAGAATTTGTTGTCAATAGAATAGAAATCTTAAATTCAATCTTTGTTAATACAGATGTAATTGTTACAGGAAGAAAAATAATTCAGTTACAATTGTTAAATGTATATTTTTTAGTTTCTGCCCCACCTCCTGGATCAGTGATCACCCTGCTATGGTTTACCTGAGGTGAGTCTTTCATGCTGGTGCTGAGAGGGGGTGTGTGTTGCAGTGGTCCTCAGCATCTGCAGTCCTTTACTTTCAGGAGTATGATGCTGATTGTTGCTTCTTCCTTGATACAGATTCCACTTTGTGGGTTGTTTTATAGATTTTGTAACACAATTTTACACCTTTCTGCTTCTTCACTGTCATAATGGGGCTGTGTTTCCCTACCCCGTGTTTTTGTGCTAGTCATAGATATCTTGTTCTGCACAGAGTAAGTGCCTTCTGCTTCAAAAAAGCACAGTTGAATCACACAAAGACACACAAAAGTAGGACAAATTAGCCATGTATACCTAGTTAGGCAAAGTGCTGCCACAGCAAAAGCAACTCAAAGCAAGCCGCAGCCAGGTCAAGAAAAGTTCACACAGAGCAGGACTGATAAACCTCACTGCTGAGGCCTTGCAAATTCAGTAGTGCTTACTGTTCTTTACCAGTGATGGCAATACCATGCCACAGCACTGCAGTCCTTAGGGATAAGGAAAAACTGTGCCATAATGTCTATGATGGGATTATCCTGACAGTCTGCTGTAATGTGTTTTTCTGTGCTACTAGAAGAAATTACTGGTGAACCAAGGGTGGTCTCAGGATACCTAAAAGCCAGTTCAGTGCACAGATCCCAGGGATACTCTGTTGTGAGGACTGATTTTCAGGAAATTGCAGAGATGTAGTCCATTACACAAAAATGGATAAAAGCCATGGAGCAGAATCCAATAATACCTTCCTTGTCTCTAATGCTTTCCTTGCTTAGTTACCTTCTAATTACCAGTGGCTTGGACACAATTTTTAAAAACCGCAAGATGACTACAGACCCCGAGGCTTGCAGACTCCTCCAGAAGAATTTTTGAATCTGGCATTGTTGGAGAGTAAGTCAAAAGTGGTCAACAGACTCAGATTTTGATTAATTAACACTTACATTCTTTATCCTTTTCCAGGTGAAAGACCACTAAGTAGCTGTGCTGTCTCACAATTGAAATAGCAGTTGCTATCCCTTGCGGGTGAGGGTGCCAAAGGCAAAGCAATTAAATCCTTGTTATATTATACCTGTTGACAAAGCTAACTGTTCACAGGTATCTTGCTACCTGCAGCTTGAATAATGAGGCATAGAACATGTACAAGTCAGGGCAATAAAATACACATGGCAGTAGCTCCATTCAGCTCTTCTCTCTGAAGATGAGAGGGTTCATAGAATTGGCCACATGTATAGTGCTACAACCATGGAAAAACATGTGAATCACTGAAAGTATCATATGGAATCACATATTTGTCTATAAAAACATATACATTCGGCTGCTCAGAGAAAAATGAGTTTTGTTTGACTTATAGATCTATAGGAAATTTTGTTTTATTTTGTTTTCTTTCTGCATTTCCTTTCTGTGTTTTCCAAAGACCTCAAAATAATGAAAGGAAAAAAAAAAAAAAAAAAGATGAGCAACACATAAAACAATTCAATAATAAATTACACAGAGATAATATGCTCAGAGGTGACATTATTTAGTGCTGTACACAAAGTATATCATCAATTTTAAATTCTCATAATAATTGCTATTTTTTCAGTACTTTTCAGGCTCTTTTAAACTCCAAGAAGGTACCCCAGTATTTCCTTGACTTCTATATAGTTCCTGGCATAAATAGAAATTCTTGTTTGTTAGGGAAAATGATGGACATGTTTTTGTTAAGGATATTATATCTTGGCAAAGACAATGTGCTTTCTCTAACAAGCATAAGTGAAGCTGTGTGGTATGAGGGAAAGAGACGTCCTGTAGAATTAATATGCCATTTTTTTGATCTTAACTTGATGTTTTCTAGAGTACTTTCACATTATATTTTACTTTCACATTTTATAGATCATTATTCTATTATTTTCAATCCAAATTTAATCCTAAATAATGTCAGTTCCAAATTTTCTTCTATTACTTATTTTAGAAAATATATTTTTCTGAATTTCCTTTTACAGTGGATGCTCATCCTCTGTGAAATAAGCAGCATTGCTCAAGCCTTCCTCTAGAAAAACAGAGCATTGGAAGCCTGAAGATTGAGCTTTCTAGAACAGCTTCTAGAAAACTCTCTTATCCAAAGGCTCCAAGAAAAAGAAAACAATAAAAATATAAGAGTAGTTATAATATGCTGGATGTAGAATGGACTGAAGAAGCTTTTCTCAGTGTAGTCTCAGAGCAGATGGCCAGTGTGAGGGAGCCCATAAGCTCTGCTTTTGTGCCCTCCTCATTTATTCCGTTGGACAGTTTAGCGTGCCATTGTTATCTTGCCTTTCACAAGGATATTTTCAGTCTATTATGACTTGTGGGTTTGGGTTTTTTTCTCTTCTTACCTTTAAGCAGACAGAAAGTAATTCTTGTTTATATTTATTTAATGATATACAGCAAAACCATGTCAGGAAATCTATGTCAAAATGTGTTTTCTACATTGTATCCTCAGGCCAGCAAGGTTTCTGGTTGCTCTGGGCTCCAGTGCAAATGAGTTATCCTGCTGTAGACCTGATGCTGATGAGCTTTTACTGGGAATGCTTTAATTCTAAGACTCCACTGCTTGAAGTGAAAATTCAGTACTGGTCATGGACAAATGTAATATTAGTTTACCTGACAATATTAAGCTGATAAAATTCCACAACCTGTATTCAGATTGTCATATTGTCTCTTGCCAAATCAAAATCACAAATGAAAATTTACGGCTGACCTATTTTTAATGTTGTACGACTTATGCTACAATGGCCTGAAGCACTTTCTTTCCAGATTCAGATTACTATCAACCAGACAGGCACCCAGCAACATGTAATATGAAGGAAGTGATGATTCATTGTCAGAATCCAGCAAAATAAAATAACTCTATCTCCTTGAACTATCCAGCTAATGTTTTTTAGGTTGCATAATGCATTATTCATTATTAAATTCTTACTGAGTCAGCTGATGGGAATTCAGATTCTGATGAGTGTATGACTATCAGCTGCCTGAAATGGTCCTGCTCAGTCAGGGCAAGTTATTGTTCAGCATTTTACTTGTCCTTTTATCAGTTCAGACTTCTAAATAGAAAATATTCAAGTGTTTACATTTTGTAGGCAAAGGAAAAAAAAAAAAGTCCAGACACTTTGTTGGGGTTGGGATTTTTAAGAAAAGAAGCATAGAATAATTATCTATAGAACAGATATACAGCAAGATCTAGAGAAGGTCTTTTTTGGCTGAATAAAACTCAAGTGTGCTGCACTTCATCATGTTTCCCTTTTTTCTCTCCTTTCACAGCTTTCTAATGGAAAAATTTCACCCCTCAAAGAAGAAAAAGAAAACTCCTTGGGCCTTTCTGTGGTATTTATGGACGGTCTAAACCAGAAGGATAATTTAGTGGCTTTGAGATCACTGCGTCCTTAACCTTTTCAATGTTGAGAAGAAAGGAGCAAGGAATGAGCTGTAATTGCAGGCTACAACTTACTGCAGCCACCTCTATCCAAAAAGTTATGGTGGCAGATATCTAATGCTGTTATGCTTAAGATCCTGTCAACACTGGCATTGTAAATCCCATTTGACTGCTCCTTGGAACTTGGCCATAAAAATGTGCTTCAAATTGAACCTTTCTGTGCACGGCTTTAGACTAACAGCTTTTCCTTTTTCTTCATACATATTTTAAATTAAATGGATTTTTCAAGTAAGTAAGTATAAGAGAAAGCTATACTTAAGAAAATAAGAGTTCTCATGTTAGTTCATTTATTTTGTCTTTATTGCTGAGCCAATAAAGAAGAAATAGATGAGATAAAAGCATTAATTTTATTTCTTTCATATCCTGTTTCTGCTCACATAGGTTTATTTATCACTACCATCATTTAGGCAGCATTCATTCACTTTCCTACCTTCTGTCTGTTTCATCTGTATTTTTGGGGTTTTTTTCTTTTATCCACATTTTCTCAAGTCTTTCTAAGGTCTTCCAAATGGCTTCCTGGCTGTATTCTGTTACAGTTATACTGCTGTCGTAATGCAGAGCCTATGACAGATCTTTAACTGCTTCAGCCACCGCTTTCTATCTTACCTATATTTCTTTCTTCCTACAGTATTTCTTACTTCATCTGACTTTTACATTCTCACCTTTTTGCTGTTCATTAACATTGCTAAGGCTGATGACTGAAATGTGAATGAGAAACGTTGGTGTTTATCTATATCTATCTATCTATATTTTTTGTCTGTCTGTCTCTCTACCTTGTTTTTAGATGTAGATAAGCAGTTATTGAAACAGAACTTTTCCTATCTGTTTTGTTTGTTTGTTTGTTTTGTTTCCTGAAGTGGTTTTGTTTTTGTTTTTGTGGGGGTTTTTTGTTGTTGTTGATTTGTTTTTAGTGTTGGTTTGGGTTTTTTTCCCCATTAATGATACACTATCTGCTTCTGTAAAAGCTTAGGTTTGCACTGGAATAAATCAAAACATCTCAGATTACAAACATTAGCTTCTTTTCCTCACTTCTCCCAATAAAAGACTCAGCTCTCAAGGAGGTTCCCGAATACTGCTAAGAATCTTTCCTAAATCCATCCTTACAGTATGAACATACATCACTGTGGGCAATAAAGAAGGAAAAAAAAAAGTATATATATTTTTTAAACCAAAAATACAGAAATGAAACAGTAAAATTAAAATGACAACAGAAAATCTATTTATATGTGAGCTGAAAATTTTGGTTAGTTGTTGACACTGAAAAATACCATAACACAGAAGAATTGCTTTTGTCTATGAATCCTTACATTTTACACAAGAATTAGAAGAAAAAGGGTTTCAAAGCTGAGACATCTTTAGTTGAATTAGGACTGTTTAGTCACAGTATGCACTAACACTGAGGCCTTTCATATCTTGGGTACACTGTAGAGGGAAAAAAAGTAACTACAGAAATATGTCCATGGTGGCAATAATTGAGTATTACCATATTAGCACTGTGATATCACAGAAGTTCTGGGACCCGTCAGTGAATTTTATCGACTGTAATGGAATTTTTTATTCATGTTTTCACATCTGGGAAGAGAGAGGAAGTGTATAATATTTTCAAAAAAAAAAATTAATCTAAAGCTCTGTGATTTAAAAATACAACTATACTCAAGAAGATAAAGAGGAAAAAATACTAAATTGAACTGAACTCTCTTGATTAACTGCATACATTTGAACAAAGTCACAATGTGTTAATAAGGTTAATTCAATAAAAATATTCTTAAGATATCCTATATTTTAAAGTGTCTTATTTATTATTCTAATCCAAGTGTTTGATAGTATGCTCTTGCTCACTGTTATAATTAATATTCAGGTTTTTGTGAGAAGGTTTTACATGGAAATCCAATACTTCCAATGATTTTCATGGGGGTCACTTGTTATTTTTATCACCTTTATTTTATAAAAATCACAAACTCAGAGATATTTAGTGACTTGCCATTTATATTTTTCATACATAATGGGTTTTTGTGTGTGTGTTTTTCTTTTAGCGTGTAAATACACTAGCTGAATAACTGTTAGAGATTAATATGTAATCTGAACAGTTTTTCGTTCTTTCTTACAATTATATCTATGAAATTAAGTAATTTTGACTACTGACAGGACTAGTTACTAACCTGATATTTCAGGCAGTACATTTTATTTAAAGTATTTCCCTAAGTGAGCTTCATTTCAGTGATCATAATCTTGGCATCTCTGGTACACTTAATGCGTTTTGCTAGCCAAAATCTCCAGTTCTAAGGTCAATTATGAGTAACAGTACTGTATAATATCACCACAAATTAATACCATCTGTCAACATGATAAGTATCAAGCTGGGTTTTTGAAATAGTCAGCTTTTCTCTCATTAAACTATGTGCAAAGAATAAGCTTTCTGAAAATGAAAGGAGGAGGCTGACTTACTAACATAGTTATCATCATGAATAAAAATGGCAGAACAGGATTCTGCATCCAGCAGATGACACCATAGTCTAAATAAAATAATGCACTGTCTGCCTCTATAGTTTGGTTTTTTTTTTCCTTTGAAAAAATAACTATTGCTTAGAATTGTTACAATGACTTTGTGTAAAAGTCAGTTGTGCACCTGTCCACTTAGGGCTCTTGAATGGCCTTTCAATGGTTGTATTTGGTGTCTTTCCAATTTTTTTTCTGAAAGCAAGGGAAAACTACCTATTGGTCACCAACTGCCTTACTTATTGTTCTGCCTTATCTATTTTTCTGCCTTATCAAAGGAGTGATTTTTCTCAGCTGTGATGGTGTAAAGAGGCATGACCAGATAGCTCCCTGTCAACATCTGCACTTGGTCTTGCTCAGGCAAAGCACAGAATTGCACAACATGCTGAGAAAAAGACCCACAAAGATTATCTTCCATGCAGATGGAGTTATAAGGAAGATATTTAGGTCTGAACCTGCCATTGTGCACACAACCATTTTCTTTTTACTCTGTCTATTTTATTGAACTCAATACTCAGATGGTAAAAGTGACTTCTTTGTTTCTGGAACTTTAATGTATGCCTGTCACTATGGTGGGTAACTCCTTCATTCTTCCACTGGGCTTTTACTAACAGGAACAAAAATGAAGTCATTGTGCTTGAGAACCAAGCCAAGAACTCTCAAGTCATCCTTGCCCTCTATACTTGAACAAACACCTCAGTTTTGCATTTTTCAGTTAGGACGAGGATAGAGCCCTAAAGTTGTTATATGATGTTGTGCTGAATGTTGTTTATGAGTAATAAAATGTACTAAACTTTTTGCAGTGCTTTAGTATCACTATACTACCTTAAATAAATACACAGTACAAAGAAAATAATTCTGGCTTTTTTTTTTCCTTTTTTTTTTTTTTTTTTCAAAAAAACCACTTGGTAATAGAAAAGGTCAGATATATATTGCTTAGTGTGGTTGGTAATGGAAATGAAAATATGTTTCTATGTGGTGGGAGAAAGCAAAAAAAAAAAAAAAAGGCACTTCGAGAAAGAAGACGATTTCTTCAGAGTTCTGCATTTGTCCCATAGAGACAAACTAAAACAGAAGAGAAAATTCTGTAATAACTCCTATCATGAAGCTGATCTTTGTGTGTCTTTGAAATGTGAAAGAATTTTTTTTCTTTTTTGAAGTGTGACTGTTGCCAGAACAGGTACTGTCAAATTAATTGAGTACAGTATTTGCCAGTTGTGATGTCCAGGGAGACCTCCAAAATTTATGTAAAGGAGTAATCACTGGGAAATTGCCAAGTTCTAAAAACATTTTTCTTCTTAACCTCATAAGCAATTGTCGTCTCATGTCTTACTTTTTAGCTACAGTTTGCCATTTCACAGGATGAAATGATTAGTGATATCATGCATCATTAACTATGTGGCTTCAGTTTAAGACCCAGACAGAGTGAGCCAAGTTAACCAGCGTGTTACTTCTGGAGCCAGCAGAACTGAAATCACATAGAAAGTATTGATTTTAGATCCCCCAGCAATGGTGTGTCTCATGTAAGTCTACTGTTATCACCTGCTGATTCATCAGAAATGGCTTTCACAGAAGTCACCTTTTTGGCAGAAAACAGTTTTTGATGTAGGGGCAATAACATACATAGGTATTTATCATATACCCACAACCATATTACCTCAATGTTTGAATCAAATCACTCACTGGAATGTTCTCTTTCTTTTCTTATTTTGTAATCCAAAGCAAATGAAGGTATTTGGATACATTATCTATGAAATATTTAAAGTATTACATTAATATTGGCCAAAATGACTTTGGGATTTTTTTTTAAAATGCATTTTTCTGTTCTGAAATTAAAGGATATCCTATCAAATGACAATAAATCTTCAAAATACTTTGAATTTGCCATCGTTCCAATTTTTCAGCTCTTCTTTGAACTTCTATTTTAAATGAAAAGCTTAAAACTGACTTGTTGGGTCATTGTTAGTTGAACCACAGTATTTATCACTGAGTGGAGTCAAATGAATAAAATAACCTGGAGATTTGATATATCCTGACTTAGGAGTAAAAAATTCGCAGACTGTGGAGACTGTGTACAAATCAGCTCTTGTGAATTGCTCATTAGACTTACATTTGTAGTGCAAGGAAAACAGGTTGAATCATTTATATTTGTGGCCATGGTTACATTTTTCCTTTGGCTGGACCCATTATTAGTCACTTTCATAAATTACCTCAGGGGACAGTTCCTAACTGACTTCTATTCTTTGAACAAAACTCCTTTAAGCTCCTTGACATTCATTGATGAAATAGCTATTTCTATGCTATAATGTCCTTGATTTTAATGATACATTAATTGTACTTACTCGTTAATGATACCTCCATTATGCCTCTCCACACATTCTCCTTATTATCTTGTTATCCCCTTATGTCACAGCTAATGTTAAGATAAGATCCCAAGGCTTCAATTGGAATAATACCTCTAAAAAAATTTCAGGAGCCCCAGACAAGTCAGAAGACTCTCACTCAATGATTTTAGCATTTTATAAGAAATTGGTATTTAACAACTTAGTAATTAAATATAAAGAATAAAATGTAAGCAAATTCAAGGTACAGCTTAAAAGAAATTTGACTTGATTAAAACAAAGCATTTCAGTACTATGATAGTTTAAATTATTGTTTGTCTTCTCATAAATGTTAACCTTACCACAGAATTTTCTGAAAAGCTAGACTTTGGCTGCATGATTGGCAAAATATATATTAAATTTATAATCCAATTTTAAGTTGATATTCAAGTTTTATGCTAAATACTACAAGATATTTCATTCAAATATTATTAGAAGGGAACAGAATTAAATACATTTTTAATTAAATTCCAGCTTTTACTTTTCATTTTTATTCTCAACCTATGCATGTATTAAATTGCGTCAGATACAACCTGAATGGTTGGGTTTTGTTTTGTTTTGTTTTGTTTTTTTCTATAACTTTATTTATGTTTTCCTATACAGAGATAAAAGTATTTTAAATATTTGATCATTAACTTTCTGTGAATTCTTCTGTTCACAGAAAAAAATAAATTAACTGCACATGCCCATGTTTCTGTTAATAAGATGCAAACCCCAAGAGCAATCAGACTGTTTTATTAAAAAATGAGTGTAACTGTACTCTCCTCAGTATTACATAAAATATTACTTATGTTGTGTCTGCTGTCTAATGGCACTCACATCATCTTAAGCATTTTTCAAGACCCAAGCAAAGGTTTGATTATTATACAGCAGAGCCTACAACCAGAAGCAAATTTCAACATCCCCAAGTGTTGCATGAGAGCAGGTGAGGTGTAAAAATGAAGTGAGATAATGTTGTCTCTCAGCTCCCCAGCCTATACATAAAGTCCTACACACACTTGCTTTCCAAACTGAAATAGAAGTTATCATTTGTAACATCCTGGGTCATGGATGTTTAAGAAAAAAATGGAATTAGAGAGAGAAAAAAAATCAGAGCAAGCTGGGGCTTCAATGAATTTGTAAACATTGGGAAAGCAAGGATGAAGAAGAGGGAAAAAAAGAATAACTTAGAAGAATAAATTTGTTACTGGTACTTTGGTAATTAACACTTGAACTTTCAATTGTCTGATATTTTATGTTGCACAGTGGTGGTGACTTCAGGAAATTCTACTTTGTGAGCTTTAAATTTTATAATCTTTCAGCCACTGGCATGTTTTGGGATGATATGAAGGTACAGAGCTATAATGAGACTTTGGGAAGTGGATCACATGTTGTCTTTGCTTCACTGTATCTGCAAACAAGAATTAATTGTGACCTTACACATCTGCCAGGATTCACACGACTTTAAGATCTTCTGGGTTCCTTCCATGTGCCTCATATTTCCTTGCTTTCCCAGAGGAACCCAATCTAACCACTAACGGAAAAATGTAGCAGAGACTCCCTAATTGTAATTGGGATTTTAATTGGCCAGGGAAAAATCTGAGCAGTGCTGACAAACACGTTCGTAAGGTAGTTGAAAGGGTTCAGTTGTGGAAGCCCCTCAGTCCTGCCCTATGGATTTTAAGGTTGTTGATGAGGTAAATGTGTATTTATTTGCTCAAAGCAAACCTATCATTGTTTAACTGGATTCTTTGCTTGATTCCTATAGACCTTTCTAGTAGATTCTTGCCTCTTGGGAAACTTTAAGAACTGAAATTTGAAGATGAGAATGAAGACTTCCAAATATAAAAGTCTATCAAGTACATTTGAAATATAAACACAAATGTGTTTGTGACTTTTTATAAAATTCCCGAATCTGATTTTGTGCCGTTATGCCGATGAAGCAACTGGAGTGTTCAGCTGGCCTAAGTGCATGTTCTCAGAGAACTTTTCTGTAAAGTGATAACTTTGAGTCCAGTTCACTTGGAGTTATCACCACATTTGTTAACAAATGGATATGGTGAAGTCAGAGAAAAAGAAAATTTGATGTGGAGAAGAGCAACCCAAATTTGAAGTCTCAAGAGTTCTTCCACTGTGAAAAGCTCTCCAATACAATTTTTTTAAGTTCTTTGGGAAGTGTCCACAAACAGTTGCAGTGTAAAAGCTGAAGTTGTCACCTATTTACTCAAATCCAGACAATCTTAAGAGCAGACTTCTGAATAAGAACATCTAAGGACAGACTAGATTCAAAACTGTCAAAGCATAGATATTATGTTTTCAAACCCAATCTCTTCTCCTTACAGAGTTGCTCATGTAATGTGAATATTCAAGTTTCAGTTAATAACAATTCATCAAGTTGGATTTTTTTTTTTATCTGCCTGTTTGAATGACATACTTCTGCTGTTAGGAGCCTACATAAAATATGTGCAGCATAAAAATATGTACAGACCAAACTCAGTAAAATGTTTCTGGAAAGACATATATGTATTAGGAAATTGTTTCCTTTTTTTTAAACTTAGAAATTATTAAAAATGCATATTTAAACCACTCGAAATCCTGTTACAGCCCAGATAGATCTGTGTATTGCAGGTTTAGAGTCCAGGTATATATTAATCCTAGCAGTGGTTACTATGAAAAGAAAATGAATAGTAATTTCCTTGTTAATTGTGCATTTTGGTGTTTTTGCTTGTCTCTCCCTGCACCCACTTCCAGCCCACAGTTTATCTGGCCCTTTAATGGAAAGGGAAAAGACTGGGGAGGGGGTTGGAACCAACATACTCCTTCATTGCTCCTTGCCACAGCCACAGCTTAGGTGAACTGATCAAAAAGAGAAAAACAGGCCTGCCATTATCTAATCATTGTAAACTGAATGAATTTTCATAATAAAGAAATTGCTTTTCCTTTCTCTGATTTTCTTTCAGTCTTGCTGATTTACTTTTATGCATCTCTTATCAAGCTATTAAATGGTAGAATAGATTTTCTTTTATTGTTTGGAGAGGAAGAGAATCCCTCTTTTCTAATTGATGCCATAAAATATAGTAAACAGGATGATGAATTAAACTTTTTTTTGTGAGAGAAAGGTCTTCTTTATGAATAATGCATTAGGTTTTATTTCAAGCATATAGATTTTATTTGCTTTTTATTAACTTACTACATTTGACACTGCTTCTGCGTTTTGCCACCCCTTTTCTCTGGGAATGTCTTCTAATAAGGCATTTCATAAAACCTATGATTTTTTCTTTTCTCTTTTTTTTTTTTTTTTTCCCCCCTTTAAGTAGCTCTAAATGCAAGGCAAAAGCTTTGTTATTTTAGAAGTAGTTTGTTTGCATCCCCTGGGTGGGAACTGCTTGCTATGGAATATTTTAAATTCATTTGTATCTATATATCAAAAATCTTCCTATAATTAAAACTTCAGGCCAGACTTGTAAAACTTATTGCTGTACATCTCATTTTCTGTTTTCTGGGCCCCTCTCTAGAGTTATTTATGTATATATGTGTCATCAGTTCACCTAGGTGGGCCTAAATTTGAGGTTTGAAGTTCAGACTAGGCCTGGAGCTGTCAGCTGATCTAAGCTGGGCTAAGCCAACAGCTGACTCCTCCTAGCCAATAGTGTTTTATTCCATACCATATTACGACACCATTTTCCAGGGAAGTAGAATCAATGTGGGAGTGGTTTGGTCAGTCACCCCACAGCATTTTTGCCCAGGAGAGATGGGGAGGACCAGGCCCAGCACCGGCTCAGCAGTTGTTTTGGGAAGTAAAATGTTTGTTGTGGGTTCTTCTCTCTCTTCTCGGGTCTGGCTTTATGGGGACTGAGTCTTCTAAAATAGTTTGGAGTTACAATAGTGAAATTTGTGTGTGTATTGAGAAGTAAGGAATTGTTCCTTGTTGCTTTTAACTTGTGTGAGTGTGTATTTGTACTTTCTCCTAGTTGTCTCTTTCTGTCTGTAAAATATATGTAGTTTTAGCACAGACGTGGCCTTAAGTTTTGTGTTTTTTCCTTCCCCTTTCTTTCCCTCCCTTTCCTCGGTGTTGGGAGGGAGGCTCTGACCCTCTGCCTTGGAGGGTTGGCATTTTGCCAGCTCAAACCAAGACAATATGGTCAATCATGCACATGATTGTAATGAAAGGGCATGGTGGAGGGGATCCTTTGTCATATGTGCACCTTTGAAAATAGCTGTTGTTATTAGCTTTATTTTTGTCCAGCGGTGGCCTTTGAGGTAACCATTGTTAGGCCTGTCTATGCTTTTCATAAAATCATAGAATGGCCTGGTTGGAAGGGACCTTAAAGATCATCTCATTCCAACGCCCTGCCACAGGCAGGGACACCTTCCACTAGACCAGGTTGCTCAGAGCTCCATCCAACCTGGCCTTGAACACTTCCAGGGATGGGGAATCCACAGCTTCTCTAGGCAACCAGTGATGGCCACTGAAGCAACTGCAACTGTTTAACAGTGTTTCAGAGTTTTTCTCTTCTTGACAATATACAGAACTGATCATGTGTTCATCTACTCTGTCAAATACCAATTAAATAGTTACATAACTCAGCTAGTTTCTTTGAATTCCTCAGTATCTGGATCTTTCCATGGATTCTTTGCCAAATATTTTCATCATCAGGCCTGTAATGAAGATATCAATGTGGCAAATAAACAAACACTACATAATCTAATGAGAAAATAGGAAATTCAAATCCCTGAGTCAGGAAATAAATGCAGCACTAAATATATAATTGCACCAATTTCAATAACATATTTCAGTGACTGGTACAGTATTTGGGCATAGTGTTTTTCAAAGAAGACTAGTGTTAGGTCCAACTTTGCAGCTATTGGAATGAATAATTACAAATGCATAGCTCATTGCATATGTTTAGCATACCACTTACGGATCAGCAGCATTGGTTACAACATGGAATTGAATTGGAAATGTCTTTCTGTGTTTTCAGTAGCTCTGCAGTTGGCCCACAACTCAGTTGACATCAAGAAAATCATGAACATCTGACACTGAAGCCAGTTGCTCTTGGTGTTCTTATGCCCATGGAATAAACATGTACTTCTGGGACACAACAGATATTGTATCATGCTCTAACAGTGACTCCTTCATGTCACTGGTTATAAAGGCAGCCTTAGGGTGAATAGTTCAGAGACTGATGTCATAGAAGCCCAAAAAATAAGGGGGCTGATGTGTATGTCTCAAATGCTGATAGCTGGATAGCTTGGATCCAAACAAGGACTGTTGGTAACAACAGCCAAGGATTGTTGGTAATAACATACTGTGAGAAAAAAAACAGAATGTGGCTGGAGAAGGGGTGATACAGAGCAATAATACTTTGCCTGTTCTTTTTCACCACTGTCTATAACTTCATCTCTCTCTCTCTGGTTTCAAACATCTCCCTTTATGGTTTCTTCTTCATGTTTGCCCTTTTGAGGAAGATTAGGCACTTAAGAGTATCAATTTGATGAGCAATAGTGTAACCCTGGAGAAAATTGGAGTATTGGATACCAGTCAAGGATTTGCGGCAGTATATGATTTCTTGTCTTTCCAGCCAAGAAAGTGTGCAAAGACAAATAAAATACACACTGATAATGAGCTTCCAAAATGAAACTATGAAAACAAAGACAACTCTAAATTTTAGTTCTAGGGTCTGAGGATTTTTGTTCATTTTTAAGTTTTATTTTCCTTCCTTATAGAGCAGAGTAAGAAGAGAGAAAACAAAGTAAAAAAAAAAAAAAAAGAAAGAAAAGGTAAAAAACAAGTAAGGACAGGAGAAGGGTGATTGTTTCCAGATAGGAAGAGATCCCTAAATGCATTTAGATCCATGATACATATAGCAATTTTTATTCATTTTTTCTCAATAACCCAAACAAGCCAAAATAAATTTTCAATATTTCCTGAACTGGTTAACACTTGCGGCTTCCCTTATTTATTTTTTTTTTAAATCATAAAATCAAAAAATAGCAGGAATTATGCATTTAATTTCCTAAATGCAATCTTTATAGCGTACCTGAGGAAATGCTTCTTTTGTATAATATATTAGTGAGAAAGCTGTCATTGCAATGATGAATTTGTTTTAGTTTTTATCACTGCAGAATATAGTTGTTTCGTGCATCTGTGCCCAAAGTTCATAAGTACAGCAGCACCTTATATGCTCGTTATATTATATTCTGACACACAGCAGTCAACAAAAAAATATGTCATTAACCTTGCAGTGATACTTGGAAAAAGATAATACTTTTTGCTCTGAGGTTTCATAATTTTAACACAATTCTCATACTTGTTTTAGAGGGCTGTTAGTGCTGAATAATTTGCTTATACAAAGAGCGATTTGCACCCTTTTAGACTTGCTCTCAGCCATATATTTCAGTGTAAAATCCACCATCAGAACAACCTTAAAAGGTTTATAATTGTACCTATCTGAAAGCATATGAACCAAGATACAGAAAGGTTATGACATGCCCAAGATTATGCAAGTCAATCTGAAGAGCACGAACAGAACTCAAACGGTAACACAGTCAGCCTTGTCTCTCATTTTCTTCCCTGCTGTGTCCCAGCTGTCCAAATATTTTAGCTAAATTGGCACCTGGAAGAAACCCAGGGAGCTCAGGCTGAATACGAGTAAGTTGTGGTGGACATAGAGAAGGCAAATAGTTCGAGGAGCAAGCTGAAATTATGGCTTTATTTTCAACAGAGGATAGCCACCCTCTGAATCTTAAGAAAATGTCTTTATTTGTCATTGCTTCTTTAGAAAGCAAAACAAAGCATCTAGAGGAATACTTTTCTCAGCCCTACTTTTCTCAGGAGACTGATGGAGCTTTATCTTCTGTCTTTCTGATAAGTCCATGGCTGAAGCAACACTAAAAATGGGCCAAAAATTAACAAGAAAGGCAAAACTTCTTTGTCTCATGTTATATATATAACATGTTATATATAATTAAGGGACAACCTCCTTAATTATGCTTGGGAAAACGAATGCATTGCTGCAGCCTCATAGGAAAGTTCTTATCATCATCTTCAGGAACTTCCATGGATCCAGAAAATCAGTCCTGCATCTGGTTGGTGCCCTAGGAGATGCAGGTCTGAAAAGTTCTCTTTTTCACAAGGGTTATTTTTCCCTGCTTGTCTCTTCATCTACTTTCCCAACAATTTCAATCTCTGAGGGAAAGACACTGGGTTTGTTTCTCCCAGTTTTGTCTGGGAGCTCTGTAGCTGGAACCCTCCCCATGTTAGTGTCCATGAGTGCAAATTCTGAGCATTTTCTTGTCCAAAGAAAACTGCTATGCCATTCAAAAAAAAAGTCTTATCTCTCCTTAACGAGGTTAACAGAAATCTTGCAGTGAGCTTGAGCTGAATCAACACTTGACTTCCAGCTCCAATAAGATGTTAGGCAGGTGTGCTCTGTGATGCACCCAGCAGTCTTACTTCCAGAGTCCATCCTTGCGGGAGTCTGCAGTTTGTCTCCAACTTAAACAAAAACTGGGGAGGAAAAGGAGGATGGAGTGTTTTCTGACAGGATACAATAAAGACACACCTCAATGTGTGCCTGGACTCAGCAGATGTTCCTATATACTGCCGTTTAGGAGTAAAAATAGTGAAGAATATAAAGGAGAAAATACTGGCACAAATCTATAGTTTGAATTTATCAAGCAGCATATTTATGATTTATGATATGGACATGAATTTTGAATGCTGCAGTTGGTTTTCATTCAAGTATCCATGAGGCCGTCTACATGTTATGATTTTCTGCTGAAAATATTAAATTACTAGCCATTGCTAGTGGAAAGTGAGAAATATTCCTGATTCCAAAGCCTGGAATCAGACTTCATTTGGTAATTTTGTAATTTAGATAATTTGAAAAAATTCTGAATGCTCAAACTGGTAAGAAAGGAGGAATATACTGGGGATGAATTAGCAGTAATTTAGTCTTCTCTGAAGGTAATAGGTTTTAATGAAAATGAAGTATGAACTGCCATGGTAGGGTTAAAATAGCATTAACAAGAATAAGTAAAGACTGTGACAGCCAGGACAGTACTATAAATAGAGAAAGCCAAGAAGTCAAAATGCTGATGATAATATATCAGAGCTCTATAAATTGTTCTACTCAATAAATAGATTAATTTGCTAAATAAAATACTATTATTACATCATCCTTGCTTCATTTTTGGTTTGTCTTCTTCCCTCCTAGAAATGAGTTGCTATCTTGAGTTATGATTTGTAGTGCCACTGACAAATGTAAAGAGCCTTTGCAAAGACTGAGGAGGTCTAGTAACAGGTGTTTTGACCTACCTTTTATGAAATATTTTCCTTCTTTGGTGCAAAAAATCTTGCACAACCCTTTATTTTGCAGGAACATGGGATTTTCATTCAACTTTGATGCCTACAAAATTATTGTTTTAAAGTGCCTGTCATGTTAGAAAATAGTTCTGCATAAGGAAAGCAATGATCTGTAGGCTGCAGATAAAAAGTGGTGATATGCAGGTAATGACAATGTTAAGCAGCTGCACTATCCTGTCATACAACTGCAAATAGAGTCATACAACTGCAATTATTCTGGGCATCATGTTGTCATATGCATTTGTTGCATGTTATTATATGAGTTTAACATCCACACGAGGTCTGTATTGGTGCTCTTTGTATGCTACTGAAAACAAACCAGAACATAATAAACTGTGGACTGTAGAATTAAATCTTCAGAGAGGAAGAGAAGGAGGTTCATTATAATTTCTGTTCATTTAACTGACAACTAGGAGAAAGAAAACAGATTGAAGCTTCATATAACTACATGAGGGAATACAGCTGGAAATTCAGGAGAAAGTTTTCTTATTTTTCCCCATCGTAGAGTTTGTGGGGCAGAAGGTTGATTGGTTTGGTTGATATCTTTTTCCATTTCTCAAGTGGAAAAGAATCTAGCAGTTTTCCTCCCCATTCCATGGCAGGAGGAGTGACTGAAGCCATGTGACTCAATTTCATTTTCCACTTTACAAAAATAGCCATCATTGAGGTTATGGCCTTCATCAAAACAAATTATTTTACTGTTATTTTACTACACTTCCAGTGAAACTGTAAAAGATAAGTAAGTCCTACTTCTTATGTAGATTTAATCGGCAAATCAAACCAGGCTGTATAGTTTGTCATATTAGGTTACATTCTGGATTAACATTCTGCTGTATAATTGGACATTTGTATATTTGACATTTTTAAGGCTGAGTTTTCATAGAAGTCTACACGGTTTTTGGCATCTGAGTGGGAAGTGGGCTTTCACAAAGGACCCAAGAATACACTTATTGAAAGGAACTTGGTGAAGTATTGAAATCATACGTTTTGTTTGAGAGTGGTGAGGCAATTTTAACAATATAGTTAACAAAGGAAATATGTGTGGTTTTCTAGCTCAGAACCTTATAAATAATAACAAATAATATATTATTATACTGTTTTGTTCTGGTATAAAAATAGATATGCCTTGTTTTTCATACAGACTGGGCTTGAGATATCAAGAAATCCTTCTCAATGGGAAATTAATTTTAGTATTTGGGAAAATATCACTTTTAAAAATAGTTTCAGAAAGTTTTATCAAGTTTTGAAGAATATATAGCTAAAGAACAAGGCAAGAATTAAGAACAGGTTTTTTGTTTTCTGACAAAGTATGCAATTGATACAGTTCACTCCTGCTTTGCAATAAGGTTCAAAGCATTTTGAGTTACATTTCTACTGGAAGGTACCATGTCCTGATGGAAATAATAACTTGGTAGAACCGGTCATGCTGATCACTTAGTAAAGTAAACAGACTTTCTAGTCATAAACCATTTATGAACAGTGTAATGATTTCAGAACTGTCAGCCTAAGAGGAGTGTGGCTGAGAGGGAGGATGTGATGAACTGTCATTTTGCTGTTCAATGCTTGCTATTGGCACATCATTATGTACTGTCAGTCACCTAAATCTCATGTCATTGTTCTGCTTACTGAATTATTGAGTCAAGAAATTCTGCAACTGAAGCATGATGAGAACTCCTATTGCCAAAGGGACAACATGTTTCAAATGGTAGTAGAGATAGTTTTACTTAATAGCAGGGGTTTTTATTAAAACCTTGTGCAAGCAGTAATCCATTCACTCAAATGCTTTCAAATAGCAAGGAATAAAGGTCATAAATTAATCAAATTTCCATGTGGTTTTCAAGTACATTTTATTTTTCAGTGTTCTCATCTTGAGGATCACTAGTCCAAATTTTGTAATTTATTTGTCCTCTGCCACTGCTAAATTGTTTATGACTCAAATTCCAGAAGTGCTGTGCAAACTAAACTACAGGTCTTATTGACTTAGGAAGCTGTGCATGCCCAGCTTCCCTGAGCTTCCCCCATACCTAACTATAGCTGCAAAATGAAGGTGATAATTCTTAACTTTCCAGAGGCTGATGCAATGAACAAGCTATTAATATTAGATGCAGATATGAGAATGTGCAAATCTGCCTAGATACCAGATTTTGTTAAGGGAAGGAATAAAAAACCTCCAATCTGGCATCTCTTTAAATGCACCTTCTTGGTTCAGTAGATAAGACACTGTAAAAAGTACTTCAGAGATACAGTAGAATAATTGAGGTACAGAAGTTAAGTACTTTGGTTTTGATATACTGAAAGTGTTCCAAATAGTGATAGTAATAGTTTTGCTTGTCCCTTTTACTCTCTGTGCACACTGTCAAAAGCTGAAGAAGATAATTGTTTTCCTATGACAGAAAATTGGATAAACCTGAGCCAAATACAGCTTCTACACAGAACATTTTTTGAGGTCTTTACTGTGTCTCTGGATTCTAGTCCATGTTGTGCTTGCAGAAGAGCTTCTTGGACTATTTCAAATACAGATGCATCAGGTATCAAGTGTAATAAAACTCTGAAAATGCCATTACACTTTCAAAAACTTGTTTTATTTGCTAAATTTTAACTTACATTTGATTTTTTAAGAAACTGGACTGTAGCATTTTGTCTTTTCAACTATACTTCACATTTTTCTCTAGCTCTATAATTCAGTGCTCCAAGCACTGGCCAGAACTTGTGCTGTCTATAGTAATACCCATCTCTCAGAATACAAGTGGATTAAAATTATTACACTTTCAGCTTCTGGTCTTTTTAAAATTTATTTTAGTGGATATTAAATCATCACAGAAAGTTGAATCACTCACCTTGAATAGTGCTAGAGATCTCTATCAAGAACTTCTGTTGTTTTGGTAGAGCTAAACTAAGGAACAAAGATACACAGAGAATCCTTGAATCATAGAATGGTTTGGGTTGGAAGCTTATCCAGGTCCAACCCACCTTCCACCAGACCAGGTTACTCAGAGCTCCATCCAACTCGGCTTTGACATGTACCTAAGTTCTCACTGTCTTAATTTCACAATGGATATAGACCTCCATGTGGATTTTTTTTCATATGAACAGGCATGTTGATTTATTGATAGATCCTTGAATATAACAGACTGAAGTTTTGGTTTCTTACAAACAGTGCAACTACTTTCTGTAGGGAAGAATAGACTTGTTATGGAGCTAGTTAAAGACACAACTTCTGAATGTCACTTCCCCATATCAGCAAACTTGCTTCTTGAAGCTGTTTTATGAAAAAGATACTTGATATCTTTGTTTACCTATATGAAGGTGATACATAAGTAAGCTTGTATCTCTATGTTTTCTTAGCCTGGTTTTAATAAGACAGCCAGTTCTGACAAGTTCTGGGATGAGCAGGTGAACAAGGAGCTCCCAAAGAAGTCCAGTCTGTTTCCTTCTTGGCTGCTTTTGTGGTTTATTCCCTCCTGAGAACCATGGGATATAACTGTGGTCATTGCTGATGCTGTTCACTCTTAGAGAACTGATTGCTTGACATCATCTGAGAATGGACCCTGTGACCATGTCTTCCTAACATTTTCCTGCTGAAAATCTATCAACTGTTTCTCAGCTTTCCCACTGTAAACTCTATTACAGGTAGAATGATGGATGATGTCTTGTTACACACACACAATTAGATATTTTATCCCGAGGCAAATCTTCATGTTGACATTCTTACTACAACTCAAAGTTTTGTGACCTTTAAAGCTCTGGCTGGACCACAACCCTGTTAGTGCAGCTGAGATAAGCAGCAAGAAAGCACCTGTCCATGTCTCAGTTTGAGTATGCCATTCAGAGTGCTGCCCCTGAAATCTGCCTCCTTTGGCAGTTTACCAGAACTCAAATCTAGTGACCTTAAGATTTAAAAAAAATCAACCAACCAACCAACCAACCAACCAACCAACCAAACAAACAAACAAACAAAAAGGTAAATTAAATGCTAAACCTTTAAAAGAAAGCAGCCATATCTGGTTTTTTGTTCTGGTGTTTTTCGTTCAACTCTTGACTCCCCTAACAAAGGCCAGAGCTGATAGTCACATAAATACAAAGGCCCTCCTCCCTCGGGATTATTTCTTTTGAATGTCTTTTCAAAACCTAAATGGTTGTATAGAACAAGGTATCATGAAGAATTTTAGTTTATCTAAACATGATAATGTTAATTAACTTGTTTTCCCAGTGGCTTTGTATTTTTTTCCCAGGGTCTGAATGTGTTGTTTCATCTGTTTTCCCAGTAGGAGAACAGCACGTGTATTTTAATATATTGTATCATTAGTGCCAGTCAGAATGTATCTCTTAAATAGCACTAGAGAGGACATTGTTCTTGCTTTCCTTGGGATTGGGTTAGTGAATAATACATGACAATAATTAATGAATGACCAAGTTGCTTTGTTGCTTCTGGGAATTTTTGACTATTTCATTTGTATTTTTCACTGCAAGTTTATCACATTTATTGATAGTTTCAGTGGTCAAAAAGATTTAAACATCAGAGAGAAAAAAAAAAAAAAAAAACAGAGAAAAAATGGAAACCCGCCGGGGGTAAAAAAAAAACGCAGAAAAAAAGCCCCCCCCCCCCCCCCCCCCCCCCCAACCATGACACTATCACAGCAAAGCTTATAGTAAATATTTGTAACATATGCACTTTTGAAAACATAAAGCAAGAGCAGATAATACCGTGTAAGTCTTGGGACCCAAATAAGTTCTAATTCAAACTGTTAAACTGTCAACTGCTTTGTGGCCTGAAGTTTGTATGCATGAAATGTTTTAAGGCTACTGGAAAAGGTCAGAGTCCTTAAAAAAGAAAACACAAGACAAACATCAGATTTATCTCCTTCTTAGAAAAGGAAAAGGATGGTAAAGGAGGGGTTCTTTTGTCCTTGGGGCTTTGGAAAAACTCTAAGGGTACAGCACATTTATAGTAATAAGATCCTGAAGTCTTTTATGCAGTCAGATCACCTCTTGCCTTTGACAATGGTCCCTGAAAAGCTACTTCAGCTTCCTCTGAGTCAGTGGAAAACCTTCTAGTGATTTCAAGAGAATTGGATGAGCTTTTAAATGCAGTTATCCAGATGCACAATTAACAGCCAGAAAAGCACATTCTATAAATTATTTCACTATTTAGGGATACATTTAGCATGTCCTAGCAATATCAATTAACCAGGAGAAGAATGACTCATCCAAGCCTTCTGCAGATCCATTAAGTCAATATCTGACTCACTTTTTGTGGTATGAAAAATGGTCTGTTCACTAAATTCACTCTTGATTTTTATCAGATCATCCAAACTGTATTAAACTGAACTGCTATCAAGGCAAAAAATAATGTGTCCAGAAAGTTCCAAGTTACAGTAGAAAAAAACAGAGGTTAATCTGCCACTCTGCCAGGTTTTGCCATTTGGCTGAAGACACCTTGACCCCAAGCTGCTTTAGAAGTCTTATTTTGCTGTAATTTCTTTAATATGGACATGAAGAATCAACTATTCCCTTCCTTGTGGAAGCAACCTTCGCACATCTGAAAACAAACATAGTATTTCTGTTTTTCCTGTCTTTTCCTCTCTTGTTTGCTTATGAACACCATTCCAGGCATTATTTGTTAACAGTATCCTCACTGATTTCCTTTGAATAAATTTTAATGAGTCTACTTTTCCTTGGCCTTTGGAATCCAAAAACCTAAAACATTTTTACCTGTTCCAATTCTACCTCATGTTCTGAGATCCTATTGATGCAAAATAAAGGAGTATTAATATAAGTTTACATATCTGATAGCCTGTGTTCTTTTTTATTGTCCCTAGTGTTATTTGCCCAAGCAGCTTGAGAGTGCTGATTATTAATTGGAACTGTAAATCCTCAGCTTTTCTCCTAGATAGCAGGAAGCTGACATCTTGTACTCAAGTACCATATTCTTTTAGCTGAAAAATATTTATTATTATTATTATTATTATTATTATTATTATTATTAGTAGTAGTAGTAGTAGTAGTAGTAGTAGTAGTAGTAGTAGTAGTAGTAGTAGTAGTAGCAGTAGTAGTAGTAGCAGTAGGTAGGTAGGTAGGTAGGTAGGTAGGTAGGTAGGTAGGTAGGTAGTTTATTTCCATTATTTTTTCTGCTGTTTCCTTTATGGACCTCTTCTTCAGTTTGCCAAAATCATCTTGAATTCTAATGACAATCCCAAAAATTTGCAACACCTTCACAAAACAGTTGTTAACTTGAGATCATGTTCCACCTTGGTATGGAAAATGCCACAGAATGCCACAGAATGCTCTGAAATTGAGGCCATGGTTTGTATAAAATGAAGATGAGGAAATTCATTCTTTGCCTTCAGGCAGAGCAATTTGCAGCCTGTCTGTGTAGCAGCAGCAGCAGCAGCAGCATTATTCTCAGTCTGGCCATTATCTGATCTGTAGTAACGTGTGGTTCTGTCTGCACTTCCTTTCCATCAGAAGCACCACAGGTATATGTGGAGCATCATATATTTTTATGTGTGTTAATATATTTATACAAGGGTAGCTATGTATATGAACACACAGACGAGTCTCAAGCCATGCATCAGATGCTTCCAGTTCTCTTCAGCTCATTAAAACTCCATAGAAGCTTGCAGCAAAGCGTTTTTTCTGGGAGCCAGAATGAAGGTGACACACACGTCAGTCTGGCTACCACTTTATTATTTGGCAAGCAGAGAAATATGAATGTAAGCCATAAATTGGTTTGCTAACATTTCCATGAAAATAAGCTCCAACTGCTCTGAAACAGATTCTGTTTGTAAACAGGACTTGCTACTGTTTGGATGCAGATTGTTCTAGTCCATCCACTCTCCCACTTTTTTTTTTTTTTTTTCCTGAGTTGTGTTTCATTGGTAAAGAACTGTGAGTGCTGAAACTCACAACATGCTCCAGCAGTATTTAAAAGCCAGACTTTCTGTACATGGTATGTTTTCCCTTATATAATACAAATTATTAACACAGAAAATTCAGTGCTGCACCAGATACCCTGGCCTTCAGGTTTATGATAATTATTGAGTAATGCATCAAAACAAAACAAACTAGTACTATTTCACTATCTTTTACATACACATTCTATATTCACTGAAGAGATCATTAACTCCTGAGTTACGTTGTAATCATTCTAATGTCTTAATTGCCTTGCCAGTATTAAATATTAATATCCCCATTCTGGATCAGCCTCAGAATTAAAAGAATACTTGCAGGCTTAAATTACAAACACTCTTAGAATTTGATTTATTTAATAAAAAATCAAAATCTAAAATTCTTCCACTTGAGAAAATATAGGGTAAAAAGTAATCCTTTTTTTTTAAATCATCCTTTGTTCCAAAGTGGTGCTTTCAAGATTTCTGGAAAATAATATATATATAAAAGTATATATTTATATATATTGTAATTATTACAGATAAGGACATAAAAAATGCTTGGAAAAATATCTCCAGCAAAGATGTTTTAATCCAGATGGAACAGTGCTATGATTAAGGAATGGATCTTTTAAAGTGTCTTGAAAGAAGGTAGAATTGGATTTCTGTGATTAATGTTTGTTCTGCCCCCTTGTGGTTATGGAGTCCATTAGGGCTTAGGTATGACCAGTTTTTAAATATTTGTGAGTAATTAAAAAAAAATAGGCCTTCTGTATAGTTCAAGTGATGCACTTTATACAGAGTCTGTATGAACCAAGAACACAAAAATAAAAGACTTTTCAAATATGAACAATGGGTAAAGTGATGATTATAATTTAAAGAAGTTTTCCAAAAGTGTGCATTTTTTATGTTGTGAAAGGAAGCTCAGAGATTTTAAATATACACAATAATTTATTCAGAAATTAATAAAGGATAACTTCAGCTTTAAACACGGCTTTTCATTGTGGGTTTCCTGATACAACTCAGTATGAGGGATGCTTTCCTTTTCCAAAAGAAGAAAAAGCAAATTTCTTTGCAGTTTAATTCACCCAAAGCCAAACTTCATAATGTGACCCTATTATGTTTGTAAGAGTGCACTTATATATGCCAAGTTTTCATTTATTTACTCAAATTCTGGAAATATCTTTAAAAGTTCCTAGAGTTAGTTTGCCACAGATTAATTCTTACACAGCAGCTCAGATTTTTAAATCAAGAGATCACGTAGTAAATCAGTGACTCTCTTGTCAATAATGACTTACTTTCACCTAAAGACTAAAGATTAGCTGATATTAAAGATACTTTTTCTTAGCCTTTTCTGATTTCTGCTACATAGAGAAGATAATATGATATTACTAGCCAATTTACATTCAAACTTTTTCTAGAAAATATGTTAAAATGCTTTACTTTTATAGGGTTCTAAATGTTCAATCCCAGTTTACAAAGCCAATCATTAAATGCTATTCTTCAAGTTTCATTGGAAGTAATACATTAAATATTGTTATTAGTCTTTAATATTTCATAAAAAACTATGCCCTGTTGCCCTAAACCCCATGTTTTGTTTCAATACATCTTCAAAATAACTAAGTTTAGGACTTTTGAGTTGGTGTTTTTTTTGGTTTGGTTTTTTAATGGTGTCGTAAATTCTATGTAAAAACAATTTCAGTAGACACAGAAAGTAAAGCCAAGCCTCTGTTATCCATAACCACACATGCACAGGCCATATAAAATTAAAGTATGCATAAGTGATTTTTTTTTTCAGACATATGTCTATATTTTTTAATCCAAATCAAGTCCTATTCTGTAAAACTATAAATGGCACTGTAGCAACTGAACTTTTTGTATACAAAAAGCATTGGATGGACAAGTATCACAAGTATCTGTAAACTGACTAAACTCAAGCACCAACAACAGTCTCTACAAGCCATTATGTTTGCAGCTAGATTGCCAAGACAGATGTGTCCTCTGGGATCAAATTGTTTCTCTCTTGTGTCCCCTTCAACCCAAGTTATGAATATATTGGCTTAATACATTTACAGTTGTCTGGAACAAGAAGTTTTAGAGGTATTCAAGTGTGCAAAAAAACCAGACAGTCTGACCAAAAGAGAGATTTCTGTTGATGTCATAACTGTAAGAAAAGTTACCACATGATCTAGCATGTCATGAGACTGGATAGTCAGTCTTGTTCGGAATGCAGCAGGATGTGAGATGCTGAGCTGTAATCACAGAATATTCCCATGATCTTTTCTACAGAATAGACCTTCTCAAAATCCGTACTCCACAAATGGTTGCACATGATGTCAGAAACTCTAAATAGACCGATTTGCAAAAAGTACCACTGTCATAACCCATGGAGACAGCTTTTGACATTGTGAGCCACTAAGGCTTTACAGTGAGTTGGAAATGTGTCTTTGTATTTTCTACTACCGATTTTTAATACACTGCCTAATGTTAGTGAACTTCCATAAAGAAAGAGAGTAGGCCAGCAGGATAAACACATCCTGAAGAGTCACAAGTTCACTGTTAATAGCTTTTATTAGCCCAAGTGCTAACAAGATATTTTGCATAACATCAAAGAATGTCTGCTGCTAATGGAAATAGCACTCACATTGGCACCAAAGTACTCCGTGGGAGGTTATAAAGTACATGCAGAAACAGCAGAAAAAGTTAGACTGCCCCAGATAAAAAAGTTAATTGTTATGAAATGTGAATGTGGTGGAAATGAGACCTCAACTGTTTCTTATCTCATGGAGGCTGTAATTTTGTACCACAGAATCACCGGTATTTAAGGTTGGAAAGACCACTGGAGACCATCTAGTCCAACATCCATGCTCAGGCAGGGTTCCCTATAGCACAGTTCTCAGGAGTGTGTCCAGACATATGCATCATCTGCACCTCAGATGTTAAAAGGGCATTCCTTGGAATAACTATCCAGATAAACCACATTGCTGCATTACTCACAAAGCATCTGCAATAAGGAGATTAGGGATTTTTGGAAACAAGTGGAGTCTAGAGACATTTGTGTAACACAAATGCATTTATAATACAAACTGCTGATGAATTGGTGTGGAGAGGGCAATTTATGGATTATATTTTACAATATGGTGCTTTTCTATCTTTCCCACAGAAAGTGAGTTGAGGTTATGAGGTTTCACAGCCATTGCAACTATTAGGATTCTGTGAGGCTCATGAATCAGCTGTACAGCTTTCTTTTCTAACTGCTCATCTGCCACCATAGATACAATGGTGCCAGGCTTTTTACAGAGCATGTAGTTATTATTTGTACAGTATCATATTCATCTGATCTAGTGCATTTCTAATTAACTCTTCACTGTAAAATTGGTGCTTTCTTGAATATGAAAAGAGTAAATCCTTGGAATCCCTGTCTACTTTTCAGACTAAATGAAGACCATGTGCATTAAACATTTGTATTCATGAACATTTAAGCATATTTTTTTTTCTTGTATTGATTTTGTATAATGCCTTTGGGTGTTTGTTTGTTTGTTTGGTTGGTTGGTTGTTGGGTTTTTTGCTTTTGGGTTTTTTTTTTTTTTTCTGATTTATTAATCTGTTCTTTTTATTGAGGGTCAATCTTGTAAGATGTTTTAAGAACTGTCTGTACAGTAGCACATACCATACACTCTCAATTTCTTGGCTAGAATGAGGGATTGAAAAGCAGCTTCTTCCACTCTAGTGCTGAGGTAGTTATGTTGCTAGCTCTATGTTATGCTTTCATCTGGAATTAATAGCTTATATTCATATCTTAGTTATTACGTAAGATAATTTTATTACATTCCTGTTCATGGAAAATATTAATGAGACATACAATGTTATCTGTAGGTGTGAGATATCAAGATATTCTGGGTCCTTCATGCAATGTGCATACTGTAAGAGAGCCAATTTACAAGCATTTTATTTCCTTTGGTTAACACAGAGTCTCCATTGATGTGCTGGGTGGATTCAGCAAATCATTTTAACAGATGGTAAAATGGAGGTTTGTACTCTGGTGTCACTGTATGTCATGAGTGCTTAGTTGTGTCTCAGCATCACGTAACAGATGCTCTAGGAACAGCTGGCAAGAAAGAATCAGTGAAACAGAGAAGCACTGCAATGTTATATTGTACTTGCTTGATTAGTAGGAGCAATGGCATGCAGTAAGTGTGGCCAGCAGGACCAGGGCAGTGATTGTCTCCCTGTGCTGGGCACTGATGAGGCTGTACCTCAAATCCTGTGACCAGCTGTGGGCCCCTCACTCCAAGAAAGACATTGAGGGGCTAGAGAATGTCCAGAGAAGGACAACAAAACTGGAGAAGAGTCTGGAATACAAGTCCTGTGAGGAGCAGCAGCAGGAGTTAGGGGTGTTCAGCGTGTAGAAAAGGAGGCTCAGTGGGGACCTTCTTCCTTTCTGCAACTACCTGCAAAGAGAGTGTAGCCTATGTCTTCCAGTCAATGAGTGACAGGATGAGAGCCTCAAACTGTGCCAGAGGAGATTCAGGTGGGACATCAGGAGGAATTGCTTCACTGAAATGGTTGATCAACATTGGAATGTACTGCCCAGGGAGGTGGTGGAATCACTATCCCTGGAAGTGTTTAAGAAATTACTGGACATGGCACTTAGCATTATAGTTGAGTTGACAAGGTGGTGTTTGGTCAAAAGTTGGACTCAATGACCTCAGAGGTCTTTTCCAATCTAGATAATTCTGTGATTCTATAATTTCCAGATGATGACGTGTATTTAAACACATCATTCCCAAGTCTCTGAAGCCTAATCTCAGATAAAACTCAAGGAAGATAGCTCCTCCAGCTCCACTGCTTGCTAACAGAAGTGATGGAAATTATTTTTACAAGGTTGAACTGTCAGGGGTGTCACCAGCTGCCACACACAGTTCCTCCCCAAGTAGCATACCTGAAAATCCCTGAATTAACTTTCACTATCTTACTTTCTGGAAAGATAAGAGCTTACTTTTTCTTCTTGGAATGAAAGATAACTGTCTTCACTACTGAAGGAAAATATAGAGTATTTGAAAAAAACCCCTCAGGATTGTTTATTTTTGTATCTTGCCTAGACTAATATTACTGAGATGTCTTTCAATTATATGTTCAAAAGAAAGATGAGAATAAGAATCAGATTCACAAACACTTAGGAAATCTGCTCAACTTTATTTGCTAAAATAACCTGTTGAAAAACATCACATGGCCTCTTCTACAAGGAGTAGGAAATGATTCAGTGCAAATTACATGAGTTTGAATAGTAATAAGCAAAGACTATCTTCATTCCTGAATACTTTCAGACCTTCCTTATCCTTGAAATCTGTATCCTAACTAAAGTTTCAAGAAACAGAATTTGACATTACAGTATTTTCTATTGAAGAAGTGTCACTTTCACTGAATTTCCTAGGCCTAGTGCTGTATTTATGTCTAACAGATGATGATGATGAAACCGTAGAGAAGCTCAAATTTTCTTAGGCACTCATGAGAACCATACCCCATGTTTGAAATCAGTGTTTTCTGAGCTGTTTGGAATGAGCTAACTTTGGACTACCTCTTCACACTATCCACATTATGCTTGCCACTGGAAGGTTAATCGAGAGTCACAACTTAGGACTTACACCCACCACCTCTCTCCAGACTGAGCTATGATCCCTTCTACTGAATTGTAATGATTTCCCAGTATGTGGATACCTAGGGAACAGCAGCTGAAGCATCTGGTGGCTATTTTAATCCTATATGCAGCTAAGATAAAAATATTCCTCACCTCCTTAGATACACATCATCTCCACCATTTATTTAATGAAATTTCATTACAGAATTTGAGTCATCCTTCCTTAATTCTTTTCCTTTTAAAATTCTTTTTCTAGTGACAGTGCACTGGCCTCACTTGAATCATAACTATATTGTCATTTACTGTAGCAAAACTGCATTTTTAATTTGAACTTTCAATGTTCAAATTGCCCATAAAAGCTGGGAAGAGTGTTTTTTTATGTACTATACTCAGCACTAAATCCAATGGGCACAGATTGTCATCAGCTGATCTCAGTGAACAACTTGGTACATAAAAATTGACTCAATGCATAACATTTGCAAAGTCAGGGCCTTACATCTGAAAGGCTCCTGCAGATGTAGGATTGTGAAACTCTACTCATTAGTTTGCTGAGAGGTTGAAACATGTTCACCTTTTATAATGTATTTCAAACTCCATTAAAAATAAAGTGTTGCAAGCAACTAGCAAAATAATCTAGTAGGCTTTCTTCATCAGTAATTTCTGTGATTCTGTTAACTAAGATAACATGGCTAATTATATAATTTTAAACCAATTAAACCTGTAAACATTCCCTTCTCAAAGTGCTTTTACACTCTCTGACAAATTAAACAATCTACTGATAATAGAAAATTAACCAGCTACATAAGTAAATCTACTCTTATATGTTTTGTTCAACAATTATATCAGCATTTCTTCAAATTAGATCAAAATTTACATGAACATTTCAGATTTTGAAAAGGACACTTTTTTTGTTTTGTTTTGTTTCTGAACTTTGGGAGGGTTCTGCCGGTATTGATGTGTTGGAGAAAAAAAAATTCTCTTTTAGGTTAAATGTCAGCACACTATCTCAAAATCCAGCACAGTGTATCATAATCTAGAGAGCTCAGCATATTATTTCCATAAGAGTTATAACTAGATAGAAAGCAAAGTTCCTTCCTAGAGAAAGAATTGCAAAAGAACTGCATCTGAGATGGATTTAGATTGACCTTATCACCCAGAAAATTTGTATCTTTAGCCCCTTAGAGGGAAATATTTGCTCATATCTGCCCATAGTCCGTAGTATTCTCAATGTTGAAAGAGACCAAGAATAAATGGGGTGCCTTAAGAAGCCCATACCATTTTGTTTACAATTTACACTACTTTCAAGGCAGCTTTAATTTAGGATAAAATGTGGTGAGAGTTGAAATCCAGATGGTTTCTAGGAAAGTCAGTTTCCCAAAGCTGACTGTATTTTGGGTATTAGCTCATAATTTATGTTTTAATTTGGCTGCTTATTTATTGTTAATCTTCTCTTGATACTTGCATTGATTAAAGGTGATTTTATCAGTTTAGTTCTATCTAAAAAGAGAGTTTTCATGTAAAACTTATATTAAATATTTCTAAAGCCTTTAAATTTAGTCTGTGTTTTATGCTCGAGTAAATATATTACTTTATTTCACATTATAATTTTAAGCAAAATTATATTCACTCTAATTTTATGTAGAGTAACACACTTCTTGAGATTGAATATCATACATCTGACTAAAGCTCCAAAGACTTTCTCAGAATATGTTTAAAGTTAATTCACAATGATTGTCAGTATTGAAAATTTTAAATACCTAATCACAGGATGACTGAGGCAGGAAGGCATCATATATTTCAACCCCCATGTTCAAAGTAGGGTCAGACAGAGCAAGTTCCTTATGATCATGTCTATTCAGGTTGTGAATACCTAGAGATGGAGAGCCAAGAAGTTTTCTGTGCACTCTGCTACAATGTTGGATCACCCTCACAATAAAAGTTGTGCTTAATTTTAAATAGAATTTAAAATTTCCAGACAGAGGGTTAAAAAGCTGTGCCATTTCTTCCTCTCCAGGTGCAGGATATTGTTCTTCTTTCTGTTGATTATCACAGGCTTCCATTAGACCATTTCTCCAGCCTGTCAAGGTTCCTCTCAATTGTAACACAACCTGTTGTTGTATCAGCCAATCCTTCAAGTTTTACATGATCTGAAAACTTGCTGAGGATACACTATTTACCATCAACTGGATTAACAACAATGTTAAATGGGATTGACTCCAGTATTAACCCTTGAGGTATATCACTAGGGATCACCTTCCAGCCTGACTTTGTGCTGCTCATCAAGGCAAATTTTCAATCCACTGTGTTGTTCACTTCTCTAGCCCATGCTTCATCAGGTTGCCTATGAGGATTTTATGAAAGACAATATCAAAAGCCTTACTAAGGTGAAGATAAATAACATTGGCTTCTCTCCCCTCATCCACCAAACCCGACATCACATTATAGAAACCTATCAGGTTTGGCATGCATGACTTTCCCTTCATAAATCCATGCTGACTACTCCCACTCACCTTCTCATCCTTTGTGTGTCTGCAAATAGTTACCAGGATTATTTACTGTGCCACCTTCCTGGGGACTGAGGTGAGGTTCACTAGCCTGCAGATCCCTGGCCCTGCCCTTCTTCATGGTAAAGGTGATATTCCCTTTCTTCCAGTCTTCAGCATCTTCCCTGGATTACCACAGTCTTCCACAGATAACTGAGAATGAATCATAGAATCATAGAATCAACTGGATTGTAAAAAACCTCCGAGATCATCAAGTTCTATCCTTGGTCCAACTCCAGTCTGTTTACCAGATCATGGCACTCACTGCCACATCCAATCTCAGTTTAAAAACCTCCAGAGATGGTGAATCTACCACTTCTCTGGGCAGACCTTTCTAATGCCTGATTATTCTCTCTGGAAAGAATTTTTTCTGATGTCCAACTTAAATTTCCCCTGGCAGAGCTTGAGCCCGTGCCCCCTTGTCCTATTGCTGACTGCTTGGGAGAAGAAACCAACCCCCACCTGGCTATAACTTTCCTTCAGGCAGTTATAGACAGTGATGAGGTCACCTCTGAGCCTCTTCTCCAGGCTAAACAACCACAGCTCCCTCAGCCACTGCCCACAGGACTTGGGAGGCTTGGGTGTGTTCAGTCAGTTCAAATATTTCCTAACTTGATCTTCTTTTCACAGGCGGTAAGTTTTCTTTGTTCTAGGATTTTTCATGAACATCAGGGCCTGAAATTCCCAAAGAAGTTATTGAGTACCTCAGCCTTCTCCATGTCCTTTGTCACCTTTGGACAATGCTCCATTCAGCAGTGGGTCCACTTTGTCCCTAATTGTCCTTTTCTTGGTGATGTACCTAGAGAAGCCCTTCTCATATTTTCGCATTTTTGTTTAGCTGTGATACCGAAGAGGTTTTTGATTTTTTGATTTTTTAATAGATTTTAGAAGTACTTGTAATTGTAGTAAAAAGCAAATTTAGTGTGCTAATATTTCTAACACCTTAAGTTCAATTTTTATACATGCCAACCTCTGCCACATATCAGTAGCTCAAATTCTTTTAGTTGTTTAGACTCTCTTCAAGGTCGAAAACTGGAGACTATCAGAAAGGCCAACAGAATTAAACAGAAACATGAACCAACAACCTTGGGTCTAAGAACACTGGAAAAGCTCCAAGAGCCCTATGTGTGCTGAAGAGGAGGGAAATGATGAAGAGAGGGTCCCACTGACCCTAACTCAAATCCTGAGGAACTGTGACCAGTGGCTGAACTGAGAGATGTGTGAACTGCGGATTGTGTGGACCATATCATAAAAACCATAGAAACCGGTGTTCAGGAAGTGTGTCTATATGTACTCCTGTGGGCCCTAGGCCTGATATTAAGGGACTTTCACTTTTTATCTTATCCCACACTAATTTGGCTCAGAGTCCTGCTTTGTTGTGGTCTTTCACAGCATCAGCTGGGTCAGGAAGCTCAAGGCAACAGTGTACTCCAGAAACCCATTCAAGGTACTAACACACTCCAGAAACCTGCTGGACTGCTGAAGCTTTGCTGTCTTGCCCATCAGCAGACACCAGGATAGTTTGAAATCCACAAAAAGGCCAGGGCCCATGAACATCCAGTTTCTTCCAAATGTCTGTAGAAGGCTTGAGTCGCTTCTTCCTGAACAGACAGTCGTTAGCAGACATCCATGACAGTGCCACTCATGTTGACCTGTCCTGAAGCCCAACTCATCAATTCTCAGCTGGCTCATCACCATCACATCAAAGGCAACTTCCCCTCCTCACCATACTTGTCTAAGGAGCTGTATATATCCATGGCAGCACTCCATTTGTGTAAACCATCCTACCATATTGCTGTCATGCCCATCACAAGAGAGACCTGCATGTGCATCTCTAATTCCTTCTGTTTGTACTTCACTCTGCATCCATGAGTGTACAGGTAATTCACAGAACTACTCATTTGCACCAGTTGCAAGAAAAGGCACAAACAATTCCTGCATCACGTTGTTCCCCCAGCACTGATTTATATGCATGAAACTGGGTCTGTTTCAAACCTCATGTGTTTTTTTTTAGAGTTTCTGTTTTCCATATGAGATCGTTTCTTTCACTTCCCCACTTGAACTTGGGTGCTCATCTCCCACCCTCATAATTTCTATCTTAAAGTTCTCCTGAGCAGGTTGGTGGCCCTGTTGGCAAAAATGATTTGCCCCACCAGGCTAGGTCGATCCCATCTCTTTCTCATTCCTCCACCCCCTGAGAGGGTCATATGCTCCTAAAAAGAGAGACCTCTATAATCAAAACTGTCTGAACACCAAGGCATTCACCTGAAAAATGTGCTAATTGTCCTCAAGCCCCTGTGCCTCACTGACAGGATCAAGAAGACAACAGAGCTGTGCAGTTATGCTTGATAATACTGTATGTTTTCCCCAGCTGTACGCTACCCACATGGAATAGCAGTAGGAGCAACTGTGTGAGAGCTGGATGAGCCTCAGAAGCCTCTCCATGACATCCCAGCTCCAAGATAAACAGCAAACCTTCCTGGAGAGCAGGCTACTTAGCAGTGAGGGGTCTCTGTCCCCTCCAGAAGCGAGTCCTCAGGCATCTTCTGGGGCTGCAGCCTCAGGCATTCCATGGGATGCAGTTTCCAGTCCCTCATCTGCAACCCAGGGAGAACTGGAACTGTCCTGGTGCTAAGCTTTTCAGCTTCTGCAGTCAGGGAATCGCCATCACCCAACCTCATAAGCACAAGCATTCCCCACTCTGTGGGTACACTGAGATTGAGACACCTCTCACTTGCATGTTCTCAAAGAAGATGGACATCAGGTGGAAGTCTCTCTGCTCAGTGCCACCCCTGGTGCTGTGCAGGCTGCTGCCCTCCTCCTGTAGCACCTCCACCAAGGGACAGAAACCTCCTGCCAGCAATTGCATCTTGGAGGCAAGGACACATCTCCAGGCTCAGGAAGAGGGCAACGTCCCCTTTGAGAGTGTTTGTGTCCCTGCCACATCCTTTATTTGCTGATGACTACTAGCAAGATTTGTAATAGATGTGTCTGGTCACTCAAAGTGGATTTGGGGAAGACAGATAACACCACAATAACCAAGGGCTAATTGAAGCAATGCCCCCACCTAACCATGGTGCTGGTCAAGGTCCAACTCATGTCAGATTTGGAATACACCAACCTCTATAGTCATATTGCAAGTAATTGACCATGAGTCAATTTTCTTACTCCATAAATAGTGAACAGCCCAAGACATGTTGAACTCTCCTGCCCAGCAGTGGGCTGCATGCCAGGATCCAGCCTTGAGCAGAGATGCTTCTTAAGGTTACTCCTCAAGGTTTAGCGATTCCTTATCGAATCAGATGCTCAGTAAGTGAATGGGCAATGAGGGCACTGAAACTCTGAAATCCTAGCTAAATGATACAAAGGCTTGACTGTGCACATATAGTCCTTTAGACATAAAGCATTGACTGAGTCTTAGACTAAGTAAATAGTGCTGGTTCTCTCTTACTAGTGGAGTTCATCACTCCATTCACAACGTTCCCACAGTCCCAAATCTGCAGAGATGCATCCTGTCTCAGAGCTATGTTGAGCTGAGTCACCCAACTCATTATGGGGCCAGGGTACAGGGTGCTGGGGCTGTGCCCCACAGGGACTCACCACCGTTGCTGTATGGAGGGACATGGGGACACTGTTCTCTGCAGAGCTTTATCCTCATTTCCATGCCCCTTCCAATGTGCCCAGCACCACAAACTGCTGTTTCTTTTGGCTTCCTCTGCTAGCAATAAAAAGCATTTTAGAGAACTATATGGTTTGTTTGGATGTGGTGTAAAAAGCTACTTCACGTGTTAAGGCTTTTACACAAAGCCGAAATAATCAGTACTTTACTTATTCACACTAGTTCAAGCTTGGATTCTAAGTCTCAGCCATAATTTCACAAGGCTTCAGCAATGTGGCTTCAAACTACTTCATGCCATTTTCATTATAGTTCTCCACTAACATGTTTTATTAGAAATATTTCAAAAGTAGTAGCAAAAAGTGTTCAGGATCTGATATTTTTACTATAGAAAATGTGGTGACAGAAAGGAATTCTGAGGGTCTCTTATTAAAGCAGGAAGTAAAACAAAAACTAAAGTAAAACAAAATCAGGATGAACTCCCAAGTGCGTCACAGAACTGCGTATATATCCAATTTACAAATGTTTCTGGAAGAAAATAATTCCTTTACCCAATGGTTTGAACTTGCCAAAATTGTCTCATTCAAAAAAAAGAAAAAAGGAGAAAGACCAAGTGAAAACTGGTCTGCTTACTATTCCCCTTTCCTATAACTGTGGTTGAACCTTATGACATGTGGCAGTACACTTTCACAACCATGTAACATTTGCAAAATACAAATAGTCTAATTAGGGAAAAATCTACAAAATCAATTTATTATGGGTAAGGGGAAAATTCTTTCAAATGAATAGATTCTCCAGCTCTTCTTTTTTTTTCATTCCACCTATAAAACTAAATATAATTTTGTCATAATCATTTGTTTACTCAGATCAAGGGAATCCTAACTTTCTAGTTTTGCAAGATACCAGAAAGCTGCAATAACTGTTAACTTGCTGTCTTGAAGTAGCAAAATGTCCACAATATTTTGGACCAAAATACGGTCTTTTACATTTTTGTTATAAATGTTACATTTCTTGACCATTAATTTCCCATTAAATAACTTTTCCTTGTCCTAAAATAAATTATATTTACACAACAATTTCTTTTACTATTTGTTGTCATTTGGAACGATAGTGTAAATTCCCTCCCTGCCACTAACCCCCCATGCCATTAGTTAACAAAAGAAGTAGTTAACTGCTACCAATTCATTCTTGATCGTTTTGGGTTGGGGCAGACTGGGGAAAGGTGTGGCAAGGAACAGGTTTGCACTGTCTCTTTTGTTTTTGGGGACATCTTACAGCTCTGGGGGAAGGTTGCAGCTGTGCGTGTTGTCTGTTGGAGAGGAGCTGTTCAGCTGCTCCTCACTGCTCCTGTGGAGTAAGCTAGTTTTTTCCTGCCACTGCTGTTTCTCTTGGTTTTGGCACTGGGGCCCCGGTCGCTGCTCTGGCCTCACCGTTGCCAGCAGTGTCAGGGCTGCCCACCCCACCACGGAAGCGACCTGAGAAAGAGGAGTCACAGCTGCCTTTCGGGACACGTTGCAGCTCTCCACTCCCAGCTTTCCTTCTTTGTTTGGGATAAAGGACAAGGAGAGAGGAAGAATTCATCTAAGTGCTCACCGCTCCTCTCTGCCTCGCTGGGAAAAGATTGAGAACTCACCCTGCAGCCAGGCAAGGTGTGACACTGACACTGTGCATAAATATAGCTGCTCCAGGAGGAGCCTACTGTTCTGGGGGTTGTCCTCTTTTGCTTTTGCTTGTGGTGTTGGGGGAGTAGTTTACTCCAGTCTGTTTACAGTTATACCTATAGCTACTTATATGTATGTATATATATATATGTTAAGAACAGTTATCCTTCTTATATCCATTTTCTAATTAAAGTTCCTCTTCTTAAATTTAATAGTGAGTGTCATGATTATTGTAGAGGAATCCTCTCCTCTGCTTTTTTGGTAAACATTTTGGAGTTTTCCCTCAAACCAAGACACTATTTCCAGATTCTGACTTAATCTTGTGACCATACATGAAATTGCTTTGTCCTCATTCACTACTAGAAAACTGTTGATACTCAAACCACTGTAAAGCTTATGGAAGGTGATTTTTTTTTACTAAAAATTTGGGTTTAAAATTTTATTTTTATACTAGTTTCTCCATGTTTGTTGGTGAACAATATTTTAATAACATTTTCTGACTATCTCTGGGGTTACAAAAAGTGTATTTTTACTGCGTTTAAGTTTTTTTGCTACTCAGGCTGTTTTAAGCATAATTGCTTTGCAAGCTTTTTTAATTCCTATCTTCCGCCACTATTCATTTTTGCTTCCTTTTAATATTTTGTGACTGAATAGAACATCCTTCTCTTGTCAAGCATAGTGAAATGATCAGTACCCAATACTGATGTTTGCAGTATCACACTTGTCACATGCATCCATTTTCACCTGTTCCTTCTCAGTTATGCTATTTGTCTTTACTCCTCAAGATAGTCCTTTATCCTCATAAACTGCTTATATCTCCTGCAGTACTAGATGACCTTGCTAAAAGTCATCTTTGGGTGGTCATGTAATATGAGAGATTTTATAATATTTTGTTTTAAGGCTGTACTTTCTGTCCAAAATTCATCTGACAAGTCCTGTGTATTACTTTCTCATATATACCTTAGGTTTGTCACCAAGATCTTTTCTGAAACCATCCTGATAAGCCTTAAACAATGTTCCTGTTCATTCTTCTGTTTTATCTTTACTCAACATTATCTTGTTTTCTTTATATAACTCAAGACTTGGATGTGTGTTGTTTGAGGTTCTTGTAATGATTACTTCTTATTAGAAAGCTCACACCCTCTTATATATTGGTTTTCCCTCATTTTATATTAGGTCCTGTTGATTTTAGTGTCTTTCTTAGATGTGTTTCCTTTTTCAAATTGTTCTGTTTTTTTCCTCATATAATGCTATGCTCCTTCAGGTTTTTGCTCATGCTCTGATGTGGAGGGTTTCCCTGTTTTTAGTTATCTCTTCAGCCTTTTTTTTCCTCCTTGGAGAATGCTGAACTAACAGTTCATGTAAATAGCTCATGGTGACAGTCACCTGCACCAATAAATTATCCTTACTGTCCCTTGAAGGATTACTCACTGCAAGAGACTCCCTTTCTCCTTAATGTTGCTGCAGTAATATTATTTCATTCTTGGCTTCACATTTCTTTAAAATTGTTGTTTTTTTGGTTTGGGCTATTTTTTTCATTCCTTTGGCCACATACTATAAACCCACTCTCCTTTTTGTGCTTGAAGTGTTTTGTGTTTTATGTTCCACACTTTACTATTTCTATATTAAAATGGCACCCTTACACTTCAGTAATACCTTTTATGTGAAGACCTATATGCTTTATAATAACTAATGAGTTAAGCTCTGTTATGGAAATTGCACATACCAACCGCTGTACCAGGGTTTGACTCCAGGTTTCTGCCTAAGCAAAAAGACAGATTCCTTTATGAAAGTACTTTTTATTAATAGTGCTACAGCATGAGGGGAACCTCATTTAAAAAAAAAAAAAAAAAAAAAAAGGAAAAAAAAAAAAGAAAAAAAATCCTGAGTAATTATGTCCTCACAGTCTGAGTTCCTCACTGCAAATGTGATCGTTTGGACCAATAGTAATATTAAGTTCTAGGGTGTCCTTGCCTTTTTTTTGTTTGATTTGTTTGCCATTTGGTTACTAAGGAGTTGATAAGTGGTCATTTCTTATACATCCTTTCACGTCACTTTCTGTAGTCAGCCATTCAGCATGTTGTAATACTGTTGTTACAGTTCATATACCACAGTCTGCAGGCTTTGACTACTCCAGCTATTGATGTTTAAGCTGTTACCTGTGACTACACTAGATATTATTAATCTTTAAGCTTCTAGCTCTGAGTTTCAATTAACTTTTTCTGCAACATGTCTCAATATGTTCTAAGAAGTAATGCCTGTCATGTCCATATTAGCAGAAGGAAACTGAGGCACTGGAGCAAGACAACTGACTTCTTGGAGATAAATTCTAAGTCTCAGTCAAGTTGTAAGAGATGCAATTTTGTTCCATAGGGGTTTTTTGGGTTTAGTTCTTCAGGTTTTTTGACTGATCTGTTTATCTCAATATGCTTCTCTCACAAATCAGGTTTGACTATAATTATTATTTCCTCTTCATTCACTGATAGTAGTCCCTATGACTAATATATGCCTTGCCATTAAACCTTGCAAACATATCAGAAAAGAACACTATTAGAAGTTCTTTCAAGCTCTTTATATTGTGACCTTTCTCATATCTAGCATAACAGCACATCTAGTACAAGATGGTGTTCTATGTTGTTTTTCTCTATTTTTTCCCAAATTAAAAATTCGTAGTCTAGAAATAATAATTGATACTGTACTACTTTCTGTGCATGTTTGTTTTGCATTTGAATTTTTAATTTTGTCATGGCAATTACATTTCAAGGTTGTAATGCAGGCATATGCAACACTGTCAGGCTGCCATTCAAATAATTACCCCTAAAATGCTTGTCTTGATGATGTGTCTAATAGAAAAGTTTCTGAGTAGAGACCACCATACTAAAACATTAATTCAGGTGACAGGTTGATAGCCTGACAATAATATGTATGTTTTGGCCTTGTAGAAGTATGTAGGTCTTCAGCCTCCAATTTTTTTTTTTTTTTTAATTGTTATGTTCAATATTGTTTAAGTCGATTTTGTGCTTCTTATGCAGTGTGTCTGTGGTGGTTTTTGATGGGGCTAGAGGGTTTTTATTCCAAATTAGCTTGTATGGGACTGATTTGGATTTGTGCTCAAAATTGTTGACAGGCATGTTTTAGCTATTGTTGAGCAGTGCTTACTCAGTGTCAGGGTTGGGGGCACACTAGGAGTTTGAGCCAGGACAGCTGAGCCCAATGATAGATGGGATATCCCAGACCATATGGTTTCATGGCTGACATAAAAATTTGGGGGAAGATGGAAAAGAGGGGGATATTTGGAATGATGGCATTTTGTCTTCCCAAGTCACCATTAAGCATGATGGAGCTTTGGGGATGGCTGAACACCTGCCTGCCCATAGGAAGTTACTAATGAATTCCTGGTTTTGGTTTGCTTGTGCATGCACAATTTTTGCTTCCCCTATTAAACTGTCTACATCTCAACACCCAAGTTTCCTCATCTTTGCTCTTCTAGTTCTTCCCTCTATCCCACCAAGGGGAATGTGTACCAGTGAATGTGTATCAGTTCCTGGCTGGGGTTAAGCAAAGACAGTCCCTTTTGGTACCAAACATGGAGCTCAAAGACTTTGAGATAACAAAGTTTGATTGGAATGTGCCAGATTGAATATACAGCTGTCATTGCTATTTAGCTTTTCATTGGCAGGCTTCTGTGCTTGCCGTGGGGCTTCCTTGCCTTACTGTGTATCACAGGCTAGTGCTCATTAGTGGCTCTGCTTTTGCTGCTTGCTGTAGTGCTCTGCTGCTTATGATCTTACTGTGCTCTGCCTGGGAACATTTTAGTAGGAGCACTGGCCGTGCGTCTGGGCTAGCAGATGGCCAGGGCATTGCTGCTGTTTCTGTGCTGCTGCACTGAGAAGGCTGGAACTCCACTGTGAACCTGAGTCAAGAGCATTGTGACCTGTGGATGAACAGGACACCTTGAAGCATCTGTGGCTGTGAATAAGAACACACTAAAGAAGGTATATCTTGCAGTGTCTGTGCCACAGCAGCTACACCTTTGAAAGGACTGTGGCCCAAGGAGAAGTTCACATTGGAGAAGGTACAACTTGAAGTACCTGCGGCTGTACATGAGGTCACGGTGCAGCACCTTGAAGCATGTGGCTGTGGGTAAGTCCGTGACAAAACAGGTACACCCCTGAAGGGGCTGTAGCCATTAGGAAGATCCTGTTGGAGCCTGTACATATATTTATATTAATTTATATATTTTTACATATATATATATATATATATATATCTATATCTGAAGGCATTATGGTCCATGGATAAGGCCAGGCTGAAACAGATGCACCTCCAAGTGCCTGTGGTTGTGGATAAGCCTCTGCTGCTACACCTATAACTCTGCAGATACTGTGGCTCACAGAAAAGGCTCCACTTGGAGCAGCTACACCTCTAAGGGACTGCAGTCTGTCGATAAGTCCCAGCTGAAGCAGAGGGAAGAGTTCATTGCAATGTTAAACTCTATAGTCTGGCCAGGGGTGGAGATTATAATAGAAATACCTTTAAATTGTTGCAATCCAGGTTTAGAGTTTCATGTTATGGAAATCACAGTCATGCAGGAACCCTTTGTTGCAATCAGGCTTGGAAGTAAGCAGAGGAGTTCATTGTAATATTAAAGACTATGATCTGGCCCAAAGGGGCCAGAGATAGAGATTGTAGTGGAGATACCTTTAAATTCTTGTAATACGTGTTTTGAGTGGATTTTTTGTAGGAATTCCTTTATCAGAAGCCACCTGAGTAAGTGGAAGACAAGTCTTAAAAGAAGCAGTTCAAGTGCAGTGGTAATCTGACCTTGTTGCCCAATGGTGCCTTATAGCAAATTGTCCCGTTGGTATCTAGAACAAATTTTCATCACTCCCCTGCTCTCTTTACTGTCACTTAATGAGCAATGGAGATTTTACCCAACATGTACTTTTCTTCCCAAGATCCTGCTGATTTCTGCATGCTTTCACAAATGCCAGTTCTATCCAGTTATGAAACATGATTCTATTTTCTGCCAATTCTGTGATGTCTTTGGAGATCCATACTTCCATCCTCTTAATGTAGTCAATGCCTGTCTCCATATCACAAAACACTGCATTGTGCAAATCTGATCTGGTCTTCTCAGTAATAAAGTTTATTTTGTTCTTTTTATTTGCCTGAGAAAAGTGCCCTTCATTTTTGGCAACAAATATTGCCCTCTCAAAATTGTTTTTATGAGAATGTTTCCTTTGAAGAAGCAAGTATGAGGGAAAGGAAAGAAAAACAAGTTATGTTGTTGTTTGTGTGAGTTCTCACAACCAAAGCCTCACTGTGCCATATCATGAAATAAAAGTCCAAGCAGAATAGCAATCCCAGACCCAAGGTGTTTATGATTAGCAAATATCATAGAGGCTTGATTTTGTCATCCCTATGAAAGAGACTTTCACTTTCCTGTATTAAGAGTCTAATCAAAACCCACATAAGTATAGCTGTACCTCAGGATGAATCAGAGCAGAAAAATGTAACTCAGTTCTTGCATTTCCAGACAAAGACCTTCTGAAAAGATGACAAGAAGAGATGAAGCAAATGCTTTTGTAGAGATACATCTAATTTTAGTGGTGTATCTGACTGAATAGTCATCTCTAACTACTAATTGAATAGCTGGATTCAGCTGAAGAAATAGGGATGGAGGTACTCAATGCAGGGTTATAGTATTCTCAGTGTAACTCTTCAGCTGTCAAAGCATACAGGGGATGTGAATTGCACAGAGATAATACATGTTATTGGTGTATACTTATGTAGTGCAGACTTAAACACGTGCAAATACATTAAAACTTAAATGTGAAGTCTGCAAAAAGAAGGAGAGAAAGAGAAGTTGCAAGGCTTTGTCCTCATTTTCCCATCTATATTAGCTAGCAATATTCCCTTAAGCTTGAAAGATAAATTGTAATAAACACTGTCTGCTATAAAACCAGAGGAAAATACAATATCCCATAGAATAGAAAAAGAAATATGAGCTATAAAAGATAAAATAACTTATTAATGTTTAATCATGTCCATTCTGAAAGAGTCAATACTTTTTCCAGATGCTAGAGCTTTTTTTCTTGTCCACTAAAACTATTAACAAATTTCTTAAAGACAACATAGCAGATAAAAACCCAGAGAAGGTCTGCAATCCACAGCTAAGTTTTAATGTGAGTATAGACTTTATACACTAAGGATAAATCTGATTGTGACCTTTGCTGCAGAAAATATTTCAAGCTCTCTTATTGTGCCTAAGTTTGACTCCTGAGCAAGAATCTCATGCCATCTAATTCTTTGCCAGACCAGGGCTGGCGTTCCCCAAGGCCACTGATCTTGACAAGCTTTTCCCAAGAGCTCCTACTCTTGAATTATGAATGTTTTTTGCACTGTACCTCTTTGAGGATGGCTCTTTACTTCTCTTAGAGTTGGTTTCCACCAGTGTCTCTCCTGTTATGGTTGTGTATCTTTCCTGATTAAAAAGAAATGCGGGGCAAGTCTGCCTCAGCTTCTCTACAGGCACCTCTGATCAAAACGCTGTTCCTGAAAAGCCCTGTCTCTTCTAGTGAGGATATACCAGTCTTAGTAAAAAATGCTTGATTTGTGTTCTTCCTTTTGAGAATTAGAAGGGCAGTATGGAGGAAATATTTCTATTACAATACATACTCAAAGTGAATCACTCTATCTTGTAACAGAGTACACAAATGAGTATCCAAACATGTTTTGTCTTTTCTCCCCCTCACTATTCTATCCACTTTTTCTCAAACCTACTTCAATTCAGATTTTTACTGCAAAGAGAAAATTAAAGAAAATGTGATCTTCATGGAGTGTAGTTCTCTTTCAGCCAGTGAACACTTTGCAGCTTTTAATATTTCCATGCCTTTGGCAACCACCTGCTTTGTTTGTGTGTTAAAGCGTAAGATAATTCTAAGAAATAAACATTCAGCACATATTTCAGGGAATTCAACACATCATTCCTATAACTGATAATTGAAGTGTCCTTAAAACAGGATGTGAATACTATGTGTGGCAGAAAACAACATTGGACTGAATGACCAGGGAGTCTTCCTGAACATGACCCTACAGTCACAGGTCCACTTTTCTGATTAAGAGTTTAATTCCAAACACCTTGTGGCAGTTTCTTTTTCTCCTTCTCGCCCCCAGTAATCTGAGATTTGATTAAATTTATTGTTTTATGTTTCATTACTCCCTTGGATTAGAGCAATATAGCAGAGCAGTTGCGTTACTCACATATGCGCTGGTATGGGTAGTTAACTTCAATTACAGGGCATGCAGTTCCTGATGAGCAGGCCAGGCACAAACAGAAGAATTTGGTTTTAATGGACTATTTTATGCTTTCCTCTTGTTTTTTTTTTTTTTTTTTTTTTTTTTTTTTTTTTTTTTTTTTTTTTTTTTTTTTTTTTTTTTTTTTTT
>JAWWEV010000001.1:13279014-13306421 GCA_035583235.1 Hafferia zeledoni
TCTTTTATTTTTTTTTTTAAAATTTTCTTTTTTTTTTTTTTTTTTTTTGTTTAAACTTCATATTAATTAATATTCTGGGAACTTAAGTAAGCACCCATTTGCACAAATTTCAGTAGGGTAACAGCCATTTGCCAAGTCACATATAAGCCCTGAAGTCATGTAGTGCTGGCTTCAACATTTCCACAGGCCAATCTTAATTTTTTTGGCCAAAGTGTGTGTGTGTTATAATTTTTTAAAGGTGTGAGGTCTTTGATGGATATTGTTAATTGAAATGAACTATGCTTATTTCAATTTCATATCTGTTATAGTGAAACATCTCTCTTAAGTCAATTTTTTTGGGCACAGTTAATCCAATGTAAAACATTTACAAATATGTTTAATATTTTTTCAGCTATAAAAATTATTTTTCTCCCTTAAAGAATTAAAAACAAACAAACAAACAAACAAAACCCAAACAAACCTGGCTAAGGCTTAGTTGCATTTAAAAAACAAACAAACAAACAAACAAAACTTTTATTGTATGATGGAAAAAAGTAATTTGTGGTAATGGTAAACCTTCATATCACTGGAGAACTTCTTCTTAAAGGTACCAACAACTTATCATAAAGAAAGGATCTATCCTAAAGTGAGGCACAATGAAAATAGTAGTTTCAGAATGACAGCAAGAATTAGAAACTTACGGATGAAGACATAAATCAAGTTTAAGTCTTAAAATTATGAGGAAGAAAATGAATAGAAACAGACATAATAATGTACTATTACTTCAAATACATCAAGTTTGATCCAGTTGAAACTACTGTTAAAATATGTTAATATCTCGAGAATTCTTCTCTGTAGATATGGATGTGGATGTGAATGATGCCCTGTGAGCTTCTTGTTTTTTCTTTGTTTTCACCAGAAATAGTGCCCAGTGTCCTGGTGCAGTATATGAAAGCAGAAACAGATTATGGCAGACTATTTGACCTTACGATATTTGAAACTGGGGGTACAGATCTCTGTTATAGCAGTCGAGGGGATAGGAGGTTGCAATTTATTCTGTGATCAGAACTCCGGAGTTCTTAGTTGTTCTGTTTTTCAAACTATTGTTCCTCCAGATATCCTCTAAATAATCATAACTTAATTATCAAGTAACAATTTCTTAACGTGGTGCTTTGTTGTGTGTATGTGACTATTTTATCATTAAGCATACCTTTCATTTTCATTGGACAATTTACAGCTGCAATACTTCCAGACAAGAGAAAGAATATAGTCCTTGCATTGCTTAATATATACATTATGAAGGAAGGCAGTATAAATGACACTAAGATGCCATTTACGTATGGATTGATACACAAATTCACAAATGAATGAATAAAGAGAATTCCTTCTTACACAACTTTGTCAAGCTGGTTGACATAAAGCTTTGCTAAAGATGGAAACTTAACAAGATTTTTTAAAAGAATGAATCTTTCCTGTAAACAAGAATATCTGTAATTATCAGTTATTGCTTTTGGAAAATTTTAGATGTATGACTATCTGCTGCTAGTTGGGAGGTGTTTTTGAGTCATCCATTGAGTTAGCCACTGGCGCATTAATAGAAGAAGTGGAGAGTAAAAAATTCTGTTCTGTTTTTACATCAAACAATGATTTAGATGTCTCTAAATTCACTGTTGTTTGAGAAAAACAGCAAAAATATTCAAAATGTTTGCACCTAATTCAGAGCACATCAGCTGTTGCAGATTCTCTATTGAATAAACTACAAATTCATTGTACACTGCTTGTATTTGCTACTCATGAGAACGGTAGGCCCTCTGTAGCCTTCATAAAGTTCTGAGTAATGCAATTTATTTTTTTTTTATCCTTTTTTAAGTAGAAAAGGGAAGACTACATGTCCCCCAGAGGTCCTTTGCAACCTACATGGTTTATGACTTCCATAATTTGCAAATGTATTTCAGATAAATCACAACACCATTGTCCAAGCTAGAAATGATCAAAAATACATTAAGTAGAACTATCTGATGAACCAGGTCTAGACTATGATACTCTGTATTCCAGAATAGAACTCATAAAAAGGTAGACAACAATGGGAATCAATTGCAAAACTCATTTTCTTGGTTGGGAATTCAAGGATACCTCCTTCCTAAGTGTGAATGTGCACCTCCATCTATTAGCCTTCAAGGAGAAGAGCATTTCTTCCCCCCCATAAAGCTTTTCAGATGCTAAGACAGTAAGTACTTACACTCGGACATTTAAGAGTCATTGGCCTCAGTGTATAACTCGCAGGACACACAAGGAAGTGAAATACTCACTTTGCTTGAATTGTTGTCTCTTAAGTGAAAATATTGCAGCTGTTCTGAACATATATAAAACCTTAATTTTCTGGAGGCCTTGACTCTGTATTTACTTTTGAGAAAATACTCTCTTCTCTAGATTACTATTTTTTTTCTTTTTGAATGCTGATATTCTATCATTTTGGTATTTAATGTGGTAGAGCTATAAAAATACAGATATACAACTTCTCACTTCAATTGATTACATATTTTCAACACTAAAATAAAATAAATGAAGAATATGGGTTGGATTTCTCCCACCTTTTTCTTCTTTTTTTTTTTTTTTTTTTTTTTAAATGAAAAAGCTTATAGACAAAAACCCCAAACAAACAAACAAAAAAAAAAACACCCAAACAAAAGCAAAACAACCAACCAATCAACCAACTAAGCATATTACCAGTACCTAGAGAAAAAGGAATACAGTATAAGAAATATATAAAACTCCAAGAGAGTGTTCAAATGAGGGCAACAAAAATGGTGAAGAGCCTTGAGGGGAAGCTTTATGGGGAGCATCTGAGGTCACTTGGTCTGTTCAGCCTGGAGAAGACTGAGGGGAAACTTCACTACAGTTACAAATTCCTTGTGAGAGGAAGAGGGGCAGGCACTGATCTCTGCTCTGTGCTGACCAGAGACAGAACCTGAAGCTGCGTCAGGAGAACTTTAGGTTGAATATTAGCAAAAAGTTCTTCCCCCAGAGGGTTGTTGGGCACTGAAACAAGCTCACCAGGGAAGTGGTCACAGCACCAAGCCTGACAGAGTTCAAGAAGCTCTAGGGCAAACAATGTGACTCTCGGGTCTGTTCTGAACAAGGCCAGGAGATGGACTTTGATGATCCTTGTGGGACCCTTCCAATTCAGGATGTTCTATCATTCTATGACTGTTTCACATTGGAGTCTTCGTAACTCATTAATGTATATCTTCTGGCTATTAAAGCTGAACCAAAAGGAAAATCTCCAACATTTTTCCTCTCTTTTCCTTCAAAAGGCTAATAACCACTGATGAACATTCAGAGAATATCTTGTCTGTTAACTTTCATGCAAGAGTTATTTAGGAAAAGACACCCTCTCAGCCATGTAAATCTTAAATTCTTTGAGAATAGGAAAAACATTTGAAACCACATTGAACACCACAGGATGTTTTGTTTGATCACAGAAACAAAAATCTGGATCTGTATTTCCAAATCACATTTAGACAGCAATAAAACAGCGATCCAAAATAATTTCATCAAGTCATGACAAGGCAAGGGGAAATGGCTTCAAACTGAAAGAGAGTTGATTTAGATTAGATAGTAGGAAAAAAAATTACTGTGAAGGTAGTGAGGCTCTGGAATATGTTGCCCAGAGAAGCTGTGGTTGCCCCGACCCTGGAAGTGTTCAGGTTGGATGGAGCTCTGAGCAAGCTGGTCTTCAGTGAGTGATGTCGCCGTCAATGACGGAGGTGTGGGAATGAGATGATCCCTAAGGTCACTTCCAACCCAGGTCATTCTGTGATTCAATGGCTCCCAAGTAGAAATGCTGCAAGAAAGGGCAATAAATAATCAGGAAAGGTTCAGTGTCACTGGGCCATATATTAGTCTGTCAGGTTTGTCATTTTTGAGACAGTATAAATAAATGGTGTGTGAGAAATAGAAAGTGTGGCTTCAAGTCATATGTACCATTAATAAGATTTTGGCAAATATAGTTGAAACATTTACTAAAGTACCTTGAAAAATGTTAACATTTTGGCCAGTTAAGACTTCTACAATCCTTTTTGTCTTTTCTTATGCTAGACATTTACCCCAGCATGTGAACTGGAGCTGTACTGTGAATCACCATGCCATCTTATATACATGTCAGTTTTGCAAGCTGACTGATGTTGTAAAGGAGAGTAAGAACATACTTCTTGCATCCTCAGGCCATCAGTAAGTTTTTCAAGAGAGCATGCTCCAGTTCAGTAGCCATGTTAGCACTGTGGATCATAGCTTGAAGCAAAAAAATATTTTGAGTACCCAGCTAATATGAAGGTCTGGCCAAAATTTGATCTGCAGAAGTATAAAAATAAAGAGAAAGCATAAACTGCCATCATAAGTAGAAGGCAAATTATATTTTCATATTTTTATCAGAGGATGATAAAGCAACAGAATTGGAATAGGGACTATTAAAGAAAAGTGCCAAGAGAACAATAAACAACTAATTTAAAGACTATTAAAAAAAAAAAAAAAGAAAAAAAAAAGAGAAAATGGAAGGATAACACATAGGATTCATGAAAATAGACTGAGATACGGGCATCTGTGGTCAAAACTGAGTGTATTAGCTCTTATCAAAGAATCACCCTGAAAGAGGTTTGTTGTGCAGTAACATATAATACAGGGTAAAGCTGATTGCCTCACCCCTAAAACTGGAGTTAACCACTGCTTTGATTAGAGATATTTCATGATAGCAAACAAAAGTTAATGGATAGTGAGTCCACTATCTCATAATTCTCCATAGCAAACAAAAGTTAATGGATAGTGATTCCACCATCTCATAATTCTCCATAAGACTCTCCCAAAATCATTTTACTACTGGAGTTCCAGACAGCCTGAGATGTTATGGGTAACTTTTAAGTTACATTTCTAACACATAGTACATTTTTTTTCCAGAATCAAAGAGTCATTTCTTCTCTTTATTCCTCTTTACTTGTTCTTTTTTTTTTTTTTTTAAATAATTATGAGTTTTCCTGGAGCTTATTAATACTTACTATTATTATTTAAACTCATCACATATATAAAAGGCAACTCAAGAGTTCATACTGATCATTATTTATGACTGCTTGAAATTTCACAACAAGGAATCTATTAAGAATTAAAAAGAGAAGAAAGACTTTTATGTTTCTCTTGCTTAAATGTTTTCAAGTAGAGATTTACTTGTCAATTAATGTAAATGAAAAACTGAACACCTAACATCCTTTCTGGCTGCTATCTGTGTCATCATAGAAGTCACTCAATAGGAGGAAAGGTTCTTGAGAATAACCAGGATGCTGAGAGAAAAGAAAATACTACAGAAAGATTTAGAGAACACTCTCTTTTTCATCTTGAGAGTCATACAACAGTGACATACTTGCAGAAGTGCTGAGGCAGGAAGGCGTCTCTTAAGCCCCCTAGTCCAACACCCCTGCTCAGGCAGGGTCAGCCAAAGCAGGTTGACCAGTACTATGTTCAGTCACGTTGTGAATTTCTCCAAGGACAGAGGCTCAATGATCTCTATGAGAAACCATCCCAAGTAAGAGATTTATCTTAATTTTAAACAATGTTTCCTGTATTTTAGTTTGTACCCATTGTCTCTTGCCCCTTTACTGGGCAATGCCAAGAATAATCTGGCTTCATCTTCTTTCGTGCCCCATCACATATTTTTACACATTGATAGAATCCCCCCAAAAATTCACTTTCCAGGATGAATAATCCCAGTTCTCTCAGCCTCACCTTGTGTATTGGATGCTCCAAGCCCTTAATCATCCTCACGACCTGTGCTGGACTCACTCCAGTAGATGTCTCTTTCTCTTATACTGGGAACCCAACACTGGACCCAGCACTCCAAATGCGCCCCATTTGCCATATTTTATGATCTTTTCCAATATGGATACTCCCAAAAAATAATTTTTAATTCAGTAAGTACTCTGGGTTCAAAGCAGACAATGCCACAGAGATTCTAATCTGTATTTCCAAACCTCCTCTTAGGTCTTTATCCCCTACAAATCTGTGGGCAAAGGAAACAATCCAGTCCTAAACCGGTTTGGGATGCTTTCTACAGGATTTTTTTGTGCTTTGTTGAGTTCCTGATTTTAACACACAAACAGAAATTTCTCAATAAAAAAGTATTAAAAATAATATTTTTATAAGTCCCTTATGTAATATTTTCCTTTCCAACTCCCCTTCTGACAAATATTAATCCTTCTCAACCCTCCACCCTTTCTTTTTGCCATGAAGTACCAGTCAGCACAGCAATATACACAATATACTGATCTCTCTTGCTTGTCAAATACATAACTGATGATTTCATCAGTGTTATTGGCACAGTTGTTGCAGGGAAAAAAAAAAGAAAAAAAAAAAGAAAAAAAAAAGATTTCTTAGCTTGTTTTCCCTGATCTTGCTTCCTCTGCAGTAATGTAAATATTCTGCAGCATTGTGCTTTATCTGTGACAACTCTGAGATTTTAAAACACCCCTTTTGTTTTCAGAGAATGTATCTAGAATTCGGAGGCTCTTACAAAGTTGTAAGAGAGATTTCTTATAATTTTGAAAATATTGTTAAATGTTGGGTCTAAGTTACAGCAGAAACTGCCAGAGGGATTACCTGAGCTTAATGCTGAGTAGTGATCTCATTTACTGTGCTTTCAGCTCTTCTGGGGAATAAGTAAACTAAAACTGTTGGACAGTCCAAGTTTAAAGAGCCTGAATATATGCATATACATCATATGTGCCTGTAAATAGGACCTGAATCACCTTGAAACTCAGTCTTAGAGGACCTCATTCTACAGGTATTTCAGTAGAAAGAGATCTTTATGCTTTCTTAGGCTCTGAGAAGGTTGAAGTCTGCTCATATAAAAGAGTCAGGAAAAGTTAGAATTTCATATATTTAAAAGGGGGGTTTTTTTCCAGATAGATTTTTTCAAATTTTCAGCTTGCTACACACAGATCCACAGAAAAAGTTTCCCTGTGTAATAAAATTCCCAAATGTAATGCTCCCAAATGAACATTTTAAATCAATTATTCATGTAATTTTAAAAGTGCATTCAAATTTTAATTCTGTTAAAATTGATGTAAAAATTCTCTTTCAAAATGTATTTTTCACATATCATTTCTTAATATTTAATTACAAATTCGTTCTTCACAAAAGAAAATTAATCATAAAAAGTCATAAGCAAATGTGTTGCAAATTGTTATTTTAGATAAGTTTAATTTCAGTATGTTTCTCACCAAATGTGTAAGCGGTGTTGGTTGTTTGCTTCCCTGTTTTAAGTTAAATATCTTTTGAAGAGAGCTTTTTTTCTTGCCAAAATAATTTTTAGTGCCCTACAAAATTTACTGCTCCATAACTATTGTTAATATGGGTAAAAAAATATAAATCTTGAATGGCTGAAAACAACCTCTAGAAAGTTATGTCTCTCCAAAGAGAAATCCTATTTCATGATTTTATGTACTTTTCATAACATAGTTTTGCTTAAATAAATACAGGATTTCTACACCACCACCCCTTCCTTTTTAAGACAAATGTCATAACATCCTGACATTTACCAGCTCAAATGATTATTTATTAGAAAACATTCATTATTTACTTCGAAAATCCCAACAAAAAAGGAGTGAAAAGGAAGATTTCTGTTCTACTTAAGGATCTTGTAAATGTATTTAAAATTTTTACATAGTGACAATTTGACTTTTCTTTTTTTCTTTGTAAGTCATGGAAGTATGTGCAGTTTGATAATCTGGTTTGAAGTCAGTTGAAAGGTGACTGCTTTCAAAAAAAACCCCACTATCTGTGGGTGTAAAATATTTTTTTATAAACCAGGAGTTTGTTCTCATTCGTAGTACTGTGCTGAATTTCTTGCCATACTAAGAGTTGTAACAGATACAGAAGAATAATGAAAAACATATTAGAAAGACAGGAAGAAAAACAAGTGAGATGAATAAATTTGTATCACTCCACTTTCAAAATGTGTAGGAGAATGTTTATTCTTTTAAAACAGCATTTGAAGAAACCAAACTGAGTACTCTTATCTTTGAAAAATCATCAGATGTAAAACCAATGAAAGAAAATGTTGTGGCATGACTAACCTTTGAAACTGCTTGCTGTATCAATATGTTAGAAGATATCAAGAGATCAGAATATTTCATTAAAGAAGCAGATGTCTCCTCAGAATAAGAACTTCTGAAGATGTAGGTCTGAAACTAAATGAAATGATAAATGTGGGTATAAACTATGGGATTTAGTTCACATGCATTCATAACAGTCTTGGTAAAAATCCCACATTCTTTTGCATATTCTGCCATTATTTATTTGTTAATTTTTTCCTGAAACCACATCTGAGCATTTCCATCATGACCATGTTGAGAACTGGATGTATGGAGAGTGATTTTATCACTTGGATAAACGAATATAGTCAAAAATTATGTGTTCTGTTTCTCCCAGTCTCATTTACTTGTATGAATAAATACTTATTTCTAGGTCCTCCACAAAGGTTTCACTGACTGCTGACAGTTCTTGCTCATTTGTATCATATGCAAGTCAAAAATTACCAAGTTACAATGAAAACTAGAACAGTGATGTGGATTGAGGTAATCAGATAGCTCTGAATTCCGGATGATCTAATTTATGCAACACCTATAATACAGAGCACTATTCATAGAGTCTGTCCTAGCTGAGCACCTGGGACCAGTTTATTACTGTGTGGGTGTAACCAAAGCTGTGTATTCTGCACCCTCAATGTAATTTCTCATGAACTGTTAATAATGGATCATTTGCAGCAGCTGCCCAGGGCACATCTGACAGCTCAGGCTACAAGCTGGGTGTTAGAGAACCCTGCGAAACAGGGTGTTTCCTTCTTTTCACACCAATTTGTGATAACTTCCCTCCCAGGAGGCATTGACACCTTCACACCCAGCCGGAGGGGTCATGTCTGCTAATGGACCATCAAGGAGTCCAAAAATATCCCATAACCCACAGAGTAAATCACCTACTGTGAAACTCCTCACCTGGGGGGGCACTGGACAATCCCATCTGAACCTAAGCATATATAAGCTTGGGGTTTGGGGACTCTTGGTAGCACTCATTGGGTGCAGAGGAGGACCAGAACCTCAACAGGATTGCAATTGCCACTCTCAACCAGACTGCAACCATCATCCTCACCAAGAGGTTTTCCCTTTCTTTTACTTTGTACTAGGGGGACCACATGGCTCTTAGCACAGAGCCTAATGAACACCATTCTGTTCATGCCCTGGTGTGCTGGGTCATATATCTGGGTTTTGTGGGTTAAAACCAATTCTTTCTCAGTATAATTGTATTTATTGTAATCTTTTTATTAAATTGTAACTCTGACTTGTAATCTCTTTTTGAATTGGGTTCATTTCTCCTACCGGTTTACCTTTAAATCAGCACAGAATCATAGAATGGCCTGGGTTGGAAGGAACCTGAAAGATCATTTAGTTCCAGTTCTCCTGCCATGGGCAGGGGCACTTTTCACTAGATCAGTTTGCTCAGAGCTCCATCCAATCTGACCTTTAACACTTCCAGGGATGGGGCATCCAGAGGTTCCCTGGGCAAGCTGTGCCAGGGCTTCACCACCTCACAGGAAAGAATTTCTTCCTAATGTCTCATCTAAACCTACTCTCTGTCAGTTTGAAGTCATTCCCCCTTCTCTTATCACTACACACTCCTGTAAAAAGTTCCTCTCCATCTTCCTTGTAGGCTCCCTTCAGGTACTGGAAAGCTACAATTAGGTCACCCCAAAGCCTTCTCTTCTCCAGCTGGGAGAAATAATCCCAATTCTCTCTGGCTTGCATCATAGCAGAGGTGCTCCATCCCTCTGATCACCTTGGTGGTCTCCTCTGGACTGACTCCAACAGGTCCATGTCCTTGCTGTGCTGGGACCCCAGAGCTGAAGACAGCACTGCAGGTGGGGTCTCACCAGAGCAGAACAGAGGGGCAGAATCCCCTCCCTCCCCTGCTGCCCACATTTCCTTGGATGTAGCCTGGGATATGGGTGGATTTCTGACTGCAAGCACACATTGCCAGCTTATGTACAGCCTCTGGTCAAACAGGAACACGATATAGAACTGTGAGACAAAGGTAACTATAAACTTCCTCTTCTATAGAACGCTTTGCTTTTTTTGGTCTTCAGTTTTGTATATTTTTAGTATTTGCTGTTAATGAAAATGTGGATGGCTCAATAAGCATGATTTACATTTTGTTCTGCATGTCTTGGAAATTCATCGTGATTCAAAGCAGTGCAGGGAACAAGTTTCATAGTCACAGAACAGCAGCTGAAAAAGGTCTGTGTTTTGCACACACAGACACTTTAAAGACACCTGTTCCTCAAATTTTCACCATGTGTCATCCATTCTTTCCTATTCCATGTGCTGCAATAACTTCTGCACATCTTGGCTGAGGCCAGCAAATCTTGGTGTTTCTTCTTCAGTGCTGCAGTAACAAAATAGTCTAGAAGATCCCTTCAATTAAATTAACTGATATTGTACAAACCCAGTTTTTAGTAATTCCATGATCTGGTAATACTGTTCATGGAGGAATAATTTTTATCTAAGATATAGTAACAAATGACTGGTGGGACTTCAGTAACCAAAAGCAAGTCAGACATGGAGGTGACAGTTCCAATGAGTTAAAGAAATATAGTAACTTATGAAGCAGTGTTTGGTAACATCCACAATACTCCCTGGTATTAAAAAAAAAAAAGAAAAAAAAAAAAAAGAGAAAAAAAAGAATCTTTGCTCTGGAAATCGTATGAAATAAACCCCAGCTAACTAATAGGAAAGAAGGGAACCTACATGATAAATAGGTGTATAAGGCTGCTTGTAAACATCCATAAAAGAGGCAAAGTACACAACTGCCATGTTGCTGAATATGTAAGCAGTTATGCTTGAGCCACCTGGAACATCTCAGCATTGGCAATATCATTCTCAGGTAAAATAATTAATATGTCTGTAATCCTGCTCAAATATCTGTAGCTGATAGTGATGGAATAGTAATTGTCAAGAGTTCATGTTTATTGAGTGAGTGATCTGAAAAGAGGAACTGAGTCACACATCCAGAAATGTGGTAACCTGGAACATATGGAAATCTGTCTCTAGAGTTCAGACAAGTTAACTTGTCTCATCTCTCAAATGCTACTTTTGCTGCACCAGACACAGGCATGCACAATGCTTTCTTCAGACTTATAAATCCAGTTTATTGATTTCTTTTGTCAGCACAATTTTATAGTGTAACCAAATTAGCACACTGTACTTCAAGCAACCTTGCTACCTTCAAAAATTAGGCAGTCGTCTTTACCTGAACAGAATTATTTTACACATGCCTCTATCATTATTCAGTTCCAGAAATGATACACAGAATTATCCTCCCTGCATACAATCTGTGAGTCTCTTCTTAGTAGCCGAATAATTTCAAGATTGTTTTAAGTTTCTCTAGCAGAAAGACTTCTTATTTAAAGTGACTTGAAACAAGGATTTTGCCTCTTTCTCATAAAATGTTTATCCAAAAAGATAGTCATTTTTGATCTTTATGAAAGTTAGAACTTCATGAAAGTCTCTATGAGATGTTAAGAACTTGGAACATAATACTGGTGTAAACATTTATGAAACTCTTTTGTTCATTGTGCATCATTTCCTCACAACAATAATGCTGTTGTTCACTGTTGTATGATTTATCTTAGTGCCATTTTAATTGTGTTTTCGGTTTTCATAAGAAAGCATCCCATTTGGGATAATTACTCACTTTGCAGACGATCAGCTATTTGGTCCATGAGCACCTCTGTAAATTACCCTGTCTACAGAAGGCATTTTCCTGCAAGGGCAACATACTGTGCTAGAAAGAGGGGGTATTTGCCTTATCTATTTTCCTTTCATGTCTCCTTTCCTCTCCCCCAAGCATTTGATAATTGCTCTATGACATGGCAATTTCCTTACAGCCCCTCATCAGTTATTTCCAGATACATGGTCTCTCTGTGTTTTTTTGTTGTTGTTGTTGTTGTTGTTGTTGTTGTTGGTTTTTTTTTTTTGTTTTTTTGGTTGTTGTTGTTGTTGTTTTAACTGTGCCATTACCATAAGTTCCCCTAAAATTCTCACCTAATTTTAGAGTGCATCCTTTAACATTTCAGTTTCTATAAGACATGTAAGCAAATCCAGCTGGATCTCTTGGCAACTTGGGTGTCCATAGGGAAACAAGTACTTCAGTATAAATATCCATTATCAAATCATCATCAGGATTTCAGTTTCTGTATTTAATTACATTTACATTGAACATGCAATCATCAATCAATTTAAAAATAAAGTAATCCTTGCCAAAGCATCACGGAGATGTTTCTTGACAAGTTCAGGCACAGCAAGTTTACAGATCCTCAGTTCTTCTAAACTGACTCAAGTGCATTGATGAGAGCTTAAAATGGTTCCATTGTCAGAGCCTAATTCTGCCACTTTTATTCATATGAGAGAATAGTCTACTGTATAAACAATCTCACTGAGCAAAACAAGTAAGTAACATGGGACAAAATTAGTTCTTGCTGTCTTTTTCCTATCTTCACAGTAGTAAATCTTTGTGGGAGAAAAACCGCATATGATAGCACAGTAGTGAAAGCTAGAGCCTACTATGTGGAAAACAGGGAACTTACAGGTATATCCACTACGATTCTGAGTGTGATATCCCCAAAAGATCTAAGGGACTAATCAGACATGTGTGTAACATTAGGTAATATTTTCCTTTCTTATCCCCTGAGATGTTTCTGGCAAAATTTTTCAGTCACTAGAGTTGCATTTTAATTGCTTTGAGAGTCAATCAAACTTGACTTCCTTACCTTTGAAACAACTGCCCCAGCAGAATCATATTATACTTCCTGGTGCTGAACCTCTTAGCAGTTCACACATGATAATACTCACTGTAGTTTATTTCTGGTCCTAGTTTTAAAATTCTCTAACATGAAAATATGGTTGTTTTCTACCAGCATACTTTTATATATGTGATATATAGAAATCATGTTTTCTAATTCCCTAGTCCAAGTACAGCCGTTAAACTCCATCTTAGGCTTTCTCTCAGTAAACAGCACACTCTTTAAAGAAAAATATTGCTAGCCAAAGAATGGCAAATACTACAGGTGTTTTGTTATTGATACCAATTGGTGTTTTACAGCACTTTGAAATGCTCATCTTTTGGTTCATTTAAAGTATGGTCATGAACACCAACAGTCATATAGATACAGATGGCAGAAAAGTTGAGCCCTATTTCTAATCCCCATTTGCACTACTTCAATGTGATTTGCTGTTGTGGTTCGCTATGAGACACTTTTTAATGGATATTTCTTCTATAACATATGACTCGTTCCATAAGCAGCAGAAACAACAAGCCCTGCACATTTGCCTACTTTGTCCCTTTCTCTCTCCCCTCTGTCCCTCCACTGCATGTTCTCAGGATCTGCATATACCTTTTAGGTAGTATTTGTGACAGAGTACTTTGAGCTACATGTCTACTGGTGAGCAAACCAGCTGCTGCCTCTTTCTTCAGTGAGGTCTCTGTATTTCACAGTCATACTACAAGAATGGGATTATCTTTGAGGTTTATATTCTTCTTTTGTTGGTTTCCTCTATTGACTCAGAGCAGCAAAGTGCATATTCCTCTTTTCCTGGAGAAGCTGGACTGAAAACAGATTTCTCCAAATCCTGTAGCCATAGACATGTCTACATGCTGGGCTCTGCTGACTGCTTTAGGCAAGTAATGAAGCAGATCTCTCAGGACAAGGAATCCTGATTGGTAGCAGAGCATTCTCATCCCATTTCAAATGAGCAAGAGCTGTGGGAGAATGCAACTGGCAGCAGCACTACCTGTAGAACAAACTGCACCAGAAACCCTGACCAGACTGAGGACTTTTACCACAGAAGTTTAGTTTGTTGCATTTATTGCACCGTTTCCAGTTTTGCAAGTTTATTGTTACCCCTGTTTATGGTTTTTCCCTCATGCTATTCCTCCTATGTTTTCTCCTTACAGTCCTTATCCCAGTTTGTCCTCCATGCTGTCTTCTTCCCCCTATACCCTTTTTCTACCTTTGCCCTGATCCCTAGATTCCTATTGGTTAGCTTTCCCATCTTTGCCCAGGACCCTGTTTTCCCACTGGCCATTGGTGAATCGTTGTTCCATTTGCTGTCTGGTTTCCCTAGTTACACACTTCGTCCCTTCTTTTACCCAATCCCATCCAAGTTCCAGAACCTTCCCCCTAGAACCCTTTATAACCCTAAGTTTCCCTTAATAAATTGCTATTGGTGCCCTCACAGATGGAGTGTTCTGGAAATCATTTGGTTTTCCGTTCTCCTTCAGTCAACAGCCATCAAGAGCTAGCCACTCAGATCTGAGACTTGTGGTGAAATTCTCATCATATTCATTATTTATAATCAGCAAACTTGTGATAGCATCATCCTTTCTGTTGTTTAGTTCTTGTGGGGCAAGGAACTTCGTGCTGGCTTCTTTATTGTGTTGTGGTGGGGCATCTTACTGTACGTGGCTTCCATTCCATGCACCTGTGCACCTCTGCCAATCAAGGTGCTTCTGGCCCTTAATTAAAGCCGACTGTAACAGATGCTAAGGTATGTGTTCAAATTATTTGGTTTTATTTATTAACCCAGGTTTTATTTTCTCTATTGATTCCACTTCTGCTGGAAGGAAACGTTACAAGACATTAAAACCAAAGATAAATTTGATAAATTTGGCATCTTATCCACTTCAAAGTGAAGGTTTCTTGTGTTTTGTCCCAGTAAGGTCCATATTTCTTTTTAAGGTTTTTATCTAATATTTGTCTATCATCTTTGTGTATTAGTTTATTAATCATGGCTATTTCTGTAGCTGGGTTCTAGGGCTGATGGAACCTTCTTCCCTGGGAAAAGTCCTTCATCAAAATTTTTATTTGTTGTGCTTTCCTGAACCTACACTGAAGGCCCCTGCCAAAGGTTTCTGAAATGAAAGAGCTCTCACCACATTCAGAAGCAAAGCAGCTCCTAAATATAAATCCAGTTCTCACCTGTAAGGCTTTTCTGAAGCTGCCATATTTTGGATTTCCAAAACTGTATGAGGAATAACAGTTCAATTCCCACTTAAATATATATGAATCTGTTCATTTCATACTAGGTTACAAAAATCTTTATTTCAGAGCAGTACCATGTGGTGTGTAGATGAGCAGTATGGTTCTGATTTATGTGATATTGATTAACCAACCAAAGGCACAAAGCTCTCAGCCTCCCTTTTACCAGCATTTTCTGTACATGTTCCCAAGTGTCCTAAAACATCATTCTCTGGGAAAGGACTTAGGGTTTTATCACCTATCTGTTCTTCCCACATAGTTCTGACTACATCATTTCTTCTTCCTATATTTCATAATTTTGTAAGACTACAGTGCAGAGTCAAGTGGAAGATACCCATCACGTCATTCGTATTAGTTTGCTGCAAAGGGACTTCTTCTCTACGTCTTCCTTCTCAAATCCACTTGAAAAGGGCAAAGGAAGGGTTAGGAAAAAATGTTAGGGATGTGTTAATTTGGATTAATCCTGTATTAACTACTGTCATTGCCGCTTCACATTAATATAAATCCATTTCTACCTCCTTCCATGTATCATATAGGTGGTAAAGTGACAGATTTATGGAAGCTGTTTAGGAGACCATAGCTTAATTAACCTCCCTCAAAAAAATTACCTCTTAAAAGTTAAGCTGGACAAAAAAACCCCCAACCAACCAACAAAAAAACAAACAAAAACCCCAAACCAAACACCTCCTTATGCATGTTGTGGGGGTTTTTTTTGCCCTTATAATGCAAGATCGTCAGCGAGACAGCATCGAGGCATCAAAACGGTAAGCAATTTATTTTTATCGGTTTTATTTCACACAGCCGTGAGTGGCAAAGGTGTTTTTCCCCCTCTGGACTAATAACCGAAGCCAAACCAAGTGAATTCCTAGACAACTGAATGAACGGGCATAAACCCATCGGGGACTAGTTACAGGCGCACCCGTACGGGCGGTTCTCGGCGGTCCCGCTTCCCACGGGCGCTGCGGCGCATCACCGCCCGCGGGCAGAGTTGGGGGCACCGCCGCGCCCCGCGCAACCCCCAGGAAGGCTGCAGGCCGGCCGCTCCCGCGGGGAAAGGGGATACTAATGCCAGGGACACTCCAGCCCCCTGGCGCGTCCCTCCCTCGTGCACGCAGCCGAAGTGCCTGCTCCCGGGTTCTCCCGGCACGGGATGCTGGAGGCTTCCCAGTGGGATTCTCCGCCAAGCCGCCGTCTCTCCGTTGCAGGCTGTGTCCCTTCAGCGAGAAGCGAGCGGAGCAGGCTCCGAGGGGCCGCAGTGGCGAGGCGGTGGAACTGCCTTACCCCGCTGGGAGGCTGCGGACGGGAGGGCGGAGATGCAGGGAGGGATGCAGGGGGGGATACAAGGAGGGATGCAGGGAGTAGTGCAGAGAAGGATGCTCTGAGCCTTCTGCCGCCTCTCAGAGTGGCGGAGGAATCTCGGCGCTGCCGCTCGTCGGTGATGTGAAGCTGCGAGTGCGGCGGAGGGATCGGCTGGCCCGCCGAGCTCCCGCCCCCTGCGCGGCGGCGCGGCCCGGCCCCGCCGATATAGCGCGGCGCGGGGAGGCGCGGCCGTCACTTGGCGAGCGGTGCTCCGCGGGTGCGGGGCTGTGCGGGCGGCAGCGGCAGCAGCAGCGGAGTTTGCCTGGGCTGACCGAGCATCCTGCAACTTGGAACTGTCCGCCGGCGCGAGCTCCTGAACATGAGCTTCCTGCCTCTCTACCTGCTCGGATTGCTCCTCACTGGCGGGCAAGGTAGGAGCGGGGCCGCCTTTTTCCTTCTTTTTTTTTCTTTTTTTTTTTCTTTCCCTTTTTAATTAATTATTTTCCTTACCTATGCTGTCCGCTTGCTCCGATTAACGGCAAAGAAATGGAGAAATAAAATAAAGCAATGCATTATCCTGGAACTAAATTAAGAAGGACCTAAAACTTGCTTCATCGCCCGCCTTTTTTTTTTTTAAATTTTTTTTTTTTAAGTCTTCAAGAGGTGTCATTTATGAGGAAAAAGAGAAAAAAAAAGCTGCAAGGTGTTAAGTGTACTTAGATGCTTGGCATGGGGCTTCGCCCCTTTTTTTTGCGCGATAAATGTGGGAGGGAGATGAAGCTATTCTAAAAAAATGTAGCTACCAGAGACCGTGTTTTTAAATCCGCGTCTGTCCGCGGGGAAGGCAGCGAGGGCTTCCTTTATAGGAGCAGGGAGAAGTGCTGGCGGTAGAGCCCATGAGAAACCTGACCTGAAGTCTACCTGTCGGGATTCCTCCTCTCCCGAAGACGCTTCCCGGCGCTCTGCCGGGACACCGAGCGGGGGGCTCGGGGTGGGCGCTGGCGGTGCTGTGCGCGGGTGCGGAGCGGCGAGGCGTGGATAACGCCGCGGGGACAGCTGTGTGCGGGCACGGGGCGCGCCGGGCTGGCGCCTCCGGGCACGGTTCGCCCTTTGCATACGCATGTACATACGTGTATATATACATATACACACACATGCAGTCCTTGGAGAACCGCGGACACGACGGTTGCAGTGCGGCCGCGGGTTTTTCGCTTGCTTTTTTTTTTTTTTCTTTTTTTGCCGGGGCTGAAATATCTATGTATCTTTTTATTTATTTGCTTATTTTGGATGTCCCCTGCGTGATTACTTGATTTGTGCTCCTTGAGGAGACAGGGAGGGGAAGAGCCACCAGGAGGAGCAAAGCCCCTCGGTGAGGGATGACCACCGCCGTGTTTGGAAACTGTTCGGGCAAGTTCCCGGCGCTCGCCCGGGGCTCTGAGCCGCACCTGGCCCCGTTCCCCCCGCGCCAGGTGCCCGGAGCGAGGCTACATTCCCTGCACCTGAGGGGGTGGGCGGCGGCCCGCCTTCCTAGGAAGGTTTTAGCGGAGTAATCAAAGCCTCCCAAAGGCGAACCCCCAGCCGGGTGTCCGCGGGAGCGGCGGGGACCGGCCCCGGGCCGCCGTGCCGCCGCCGTGCGCCAGGGGGCGGCAGAGCTCCACGGCGGCGCCGCGCAGAGCCCCGGGACGGGGCGGACTCGCCCCCGCCGCGGGTCTCGGGGTGGGCGGGCAGGGGCTGGAGGTGGCACCTGGGGGCTGCAAGTGTCACCCAGGCCCTACACGGTGTCTTGTGACGGGGTAGTGTGATCTATTGCGCTTGAGCACGGGACGAAGAGGGCGGGCGTTATGTCTTGGGGTATTAAGGCTGCGCTGGGAAAGTCTCCCTCAATGCGTTCATGGCTAAAGCTTGCACCGTCCAGGTGTTTTCTCTCGGTGATAAGTAGAGAAGGACCACCAGATGCTCTCGATTTCTCTATAAATGCTTCCCGTGCCTTTGCCACCTTGGGGTGTGCTCTGGAGTTGTCTCGCTGAGCAGCGATTCAGAAACAGTCTGGAGGCTTTTTAGCGTAGCCAGTGCTGGGATGGCAGAGGAGAAGGAACGGGAAAGCTTCCTCCAGGCTTTGCATTGATCTACCTGGGTGTAATAATGTGCGTAGAGATGTGCTCTGTGCCTCCTCCAACAGAGGAACGGTGGAAAGCGACTCTGTGAAGTGTGATTGTTGTAGCGTGGGAGGATTGCATAGTTTTGGTATCTTACTATCACAAATGTCAGGAGATAAATAATGGAGTGAAATTATAGATGCTATTAAGATGAGCTTTCAGAATTATAGGAGGATAGATACGAGGGGGGGAAATGGAAAGAAGAGGAGGAAATCTGAATAATGTAATACTGATGGTAACTTGCTGTTGCTCTCAATTTAAAGAAACAGCTTATTTTAATTTTGGTTTTATTAGAGGGAGCAAATTTTATTGGCAGGGGAAGAGTGAGATTTTTGAACTGGCTGTAGAAATAAGAACATGCAGTCTTCATCCACAGCAGGGCATAGTAAATGGGAGAGGGAGAACATCTGCATATGGAAAATATCCCCATTTACGTTGCTAGGAGAGAGAAAAATTCTCAAGTGATGGGAGTGTGTGTCTGTTATTATTTTTAGTAAGTATCATTGTGGTGAGTGGTTTATTGTACTTTTTTACTAATTTGCAATACCTCCTTGGAGTAATCTAGAGAATTTCTTGAAGTGAATCAAATTATTTGAGAGGCTATTCCATAAACTCTTGGGATTTATCTGTTTTGTGGGAATGCAGTGGTGGGGAACACTTACATCATCAATTGAAGATTGTGGTGTTTTTGAAGGTTGCTTTTTTTTTTTTTTAAGAAAAGTGTTGTTATGCAAGTATTAAATTATAATTAGGACTTTTTGATGTTAAATAGAAGTAGTGTGGATCATTAGGAAGAAGCCAGTAATTAGATTTGGCTCATTTGCTTTGGAAACGTGGAAAGTCTTAGGCTGAGGATTTATATTTTGAAGAATAGAGCTTGCAGTAGTTTTTATGAAGAATGACTAAAGCTTTTTCTTTGGAAATGCTGGTGTTTAAGACTGGAGAGAGGGCATGGTGCTGTATTTTTTTCCATCCCAGAAAATCAGAGCAGTTTGAAAACAAGCAGCAGACATCTACCCCCTCCCCCAACCCCTTCAGTTAAGAGCTTATGAATGTCATAATTATCTACCAGTGCCAAATATTCCCTCTCTTCATTTCATCACAGGGGAGGGGTTTAACTGGCAATGTTATTACACTAAAACAAAAGGATTTCTTTCTTAACCTTTTGAAACTGTCCAGACAATTCCTCCAGTGTGGAGGCTCAAATTTAATTAGCTTTGCTTTAATTAAAAAAAAAGAAACAAAACATATCCACAGGATGCACCACCCCAACCCCCCCATACCCTAAGCCAATAGAAAATCACGCTCCACTCTGTAAATCTGCCTTTTAAGATAAGTGGTGATACAACACTCAGAAGAAGAAGCTTCATTGGTTTTTACCGGTATCTGGGGACACTAACTTAAAGTGCATGAAACGGACGTTTTCCCAGATTGCGGAATCCTATTCTTTCATCAGTCTGCATAATACACATTTTGTTAAGTTAGCAAATTTTTAAGTTGTAGTAGGATATGTTTTGCTTGTAGAATTTAATCTATTTTGTGCTCATCCAGGAGATTCAGAGGAGTGAGTACTTGTTCAGTTATTGTGCTTCAAGTTTCCTCTTTTCACTGCTTTGATACTGAGCTTCTTCTTGTTTTTCCTGAAGAGTTTCTCTGTACAAGTGCTTATAAGAGACTGTTTGTTAATAAGGAACATCCCCCAAGGGAGATGCCAGCATGTGTGTCTTATTCACCACAGTGCAGTCTGGAATCCCGCCTCTTTCTGCTTTTTGCATGCTGAATCCATGAAATTGGGAACTTTTGAAATCAGTGAGTTTCTCTAGTAGATTAAGTGGAACTAATATTTTACTCTGATCATATACTGAAATCTGAAACATATCCTGAGACTTCAGCTAACCATTGTTTTCTGCTACCAGTTGATTTATACAACTGCATTAAGATTAAAACATATCTACTTTCTTCCCCTCTCCTTTCCACCCTTCAAAACAAAACAAAAAAACCCCAACAAACAAACAAAACAATTCAGACACAAAAGAAATGTTTGATTTTCTCTTTTAGGCTATGTTGCACCTCTTCAGGTGAATATGAAATCCAAACTATCTGTCTGAAAATACACATTGACTGATGAGGTGTTCTGAAACAGACTTAAGAAGAGCTAGTTGAGAAATATGTAGAGAGCTTTGTTTCATGCAGTCCCAGACAAAATGGAGCTAGAGATATTTTTATCATTTGCAGTGGCTCTAAATCATGAAATACATGAATGATAAAGGCATAGATATAGAGCTTTAAAGTCTTTTCTAGGAGGTTGAATAGCATTGTTTGGACTTTCTCTTACAGCATAACACATTTAGTTCTCATTTTTTTTTCTTTTTAATGTATGGAAATGACTGGTTTGTTAGGGCTAGTTTATGTAGGATTTACGTTTTATGGCCATCTTCTACAACAAGTATATTGAGAACAAATACTGTATTTGTTTGCCCTTTCACTGACCTTTGCTTTGAGGCACCTTTCCCAAGTGATTCATGGTTACTTACTGATTTTCTTTCACTTTACTCCAGCAATCCCCCACTTACATTTGGCACATGCCATTTGATTCTAGTGCAATTGAGTCTAGTTAATATGACATTTTGGGAAACACACATTTTAACTACACTGTAATTTGTGTCTGTGAGTTGAAAATCTGTTGTGGAGGGGGTAGGACATAGACTTCTTCAGGTAAAGAATCTGGATAATACTTGATAATAATATTTTAAATAGTTTACACCCACTAAAGTCAGATTTTTTTTGTTGCTGTTGTTTTTGGTTTTTTTTTTTTCGTTTTAGCACTCACATTTGCATTACAAAATAAGGCCAATATACTTGATGAAGTGTATCCTGAAGTTCTCCATGTCACAGGTCATTTGAGTCTTATCTTTAATGTCTCTTGAAATTCAGAAATAGGAGACAAAACTTACTAATATCCTGATGTGCTCAAATCTGGAGATTCATTGGAGTCTGATAGACTAGAGCCAGGCCTATTGGTATCTTGTATATCTCATGATCACTTTTTATTTTGACCTAAGCAATTAATAATGACCTAATTCTGACCTGGTATTTAGGTTTTCCCCTTAGGGTATTTAATTCCTTTCTAGTTTAGATGTTTGACTAGAATTCAATTTCTGGTAATTAGTTGAAAACTCAGAATAAATTTTAATATTAAATAGACCATTCAGAGCACAACTTGCTGTTACCTCAAGAATCTGAGGATGTCCGGCTTCAATGAAATAAATCTGAGTTCTTTAGTAAAATCTTTGTTTCATTGCTTTTGTAGCTCCATTTCTTTTAATACTGTATTTGTGTGGATTTGTATAAATTTTAAAGGGTATCATGAAAAGAAAGAGTTAATTTAAAATAGCCAGGTACTCTTCAACTGCCTTGTGTTATGCCATAACTCTTGAATTGGATGTCCTCAAAAATAAGGGTACCAAGGTTCTTATATTTGCTATGTGGCTATTTTTTTTATATTATTTCTCTCTTGACTGATGATACCATTAATTGGAGATGTTTTCTGATTTATTCTGCTGTAGATGAGCTTAGAATCTATCTCTTAACTTACTGAATGAAAGGAATAGAAGAAAGCAGTAAAAAAACAAACAAACAAAAAAAAACAAAACAAAAACCATGGAGAGTAATTTTGTCTGGTTACAGCTGTTTGTGGTGACAGCTTTTGATAATAAAATCCTGGAAAAGAAACCATGTAAGTGCTACTTTAAAGTTACAGGGAAAGGAAACAAAGAATATGTGTGTGTACACAGGTTAGAAAACCTTGTCTAAGCAGACCCCAAAGCCTTTGAATGACCTGAATTTGAGTAGTTCCATGGAAGCACTGTTGGCTGCACTAATCCAGAGGCTCACACTGAGCAGGAATTGGTTGACTTTAGTGTGTTCAGTGGAGTATGGGAAAACATCTCTTCAAATGGCAGGAGGTAATCAGCTTTCATTTTTGAAATAGTGTGAGATGGGCAATACTGTTCATTTATGCTGCTGTTACGACTTATGGAATTATGATTAACAGAAAATTTTTCTTTGCTTTTGTGCATTAGCACGTGATCATTAATAAATGCATGGAAGTAATAGATTGAACTACAAATCCAAATTAAGATCTACTACAGAAGGAGATGATTATAATTTAATTCTTAATATGAAGGCTATAGGTATTGTCATTGGTGAGGCACTGGAACAAAGGTTTCCCAGAGAAGTTGTGAATGCCCCATCCCTGGAAGTGTTCAAGGCTGGGTTGGATGGGGATCAGAGCAGCCTTGTGGAAGGTGTCGCTCTCCACAGTGGGGAGGGGTTGAAATTAGATGATCTTTAAGGTCCCTTCCAAACCAAACCATTCTATGTAATAAAACTCTACTAATTCTTGTCAGAAGAGAATTTCCATTGACTTACGTTTGTATTTGCATGAGACAAACAGAACTAGTTCTTTAAAAGCAATTATTTTACTGTCTCAAGTAAGTTAATTTTGGAAGGAAATAGTTAAGTGCATCAGCTAAAAATTCATTACATGGTTTCTGCCTGTTTAAGAACACTGCTAAAAAAAGTTAAACCAAATACCTGCTGAAATGTTTTACCTACCTCTTTCGGAAAAGAAAAAAAAAATACAGTAATTTGGGGTCACCCATTCTTTAATGTGTTATATAAGGAGTATTGCAAATAGAATGAAACGATCAAGTCTTTTAAAAACCTATTTGAACAAATAATTTTGATAAGTCTGGATTTCTATTAACCAGTGGTGTCATTTGCTGCAGTTTCCATGATCCAAACAAAATATTACCTGAAATGGCCAGTTTGAGGATGGATAGCACCCAGATAAAATTGGGAAACAACATGTAGTACTGTGGAGGTTTAGTCAGCTTCTTCAGTAGTCCTGCCTATCATTACTGAAATAAATTTTCTCTTACCCAAGTACTATACAACTTTCTTCAAGAAGCAGGTTTCCATAAAAAGCATAGATCATTGATATGTTAATTTATGTTCATTTAAGATGCAGTGGCTCTCACTGAGGGGGGGGAAAAAAGAAATGAGAGGGAAGTACAAGTGGCTTGTTTTCTTTTTACCCAGCTGTATTTTTACTCCTACCTAAATTTTTATTGTGACTTTTGAATGATGCACTTGTTTTTATTTGATGTTCCAATTACCTGAGTAGTTTTGCTAAATAGCAGACAAAGGCTGATGAATAACTTCAGAATTCAGCAATGTTCAGCCCTTTAGCACATTAATAACTTACAAGGGTATGAATGAAATGTTTCTTTTCAAATTGACCTTTTCAGTTAGCTAATGTCAAACTGATTGTTTACATTGCAGTTGTAGCCTAAGTAACAATACCAGTCGTTTGGTATGATCTGAAATTCATGCTTGGAAATCATATAAGAAGTTGCTGTCCTCATCACTTTGCCCAAGAGGTGCCATTTGGAGCATACTATGGATTCAGTTTAAAAACACTCATTGCCATCAATTTTCTTGCTACTAAAACACGTTGAAGCAGATTCAGTCAAGCTGCAAGCAATTTCAAACACATTAACTTTGTAGACCTTTGCACTGCAGCTGAATTTGGCTTACACAAACTCAGATCTGTGCTTAAAATAATGAAGTATTTAAACCCAGAAACACATAAAACAGGGTATGGATGCCCCACAGATAGATATAAACCAGAGGGGAGAGGTAATTTTGCTTCTTGCTGTGAGTAGTTTTTTGTACTAACAACAGAATGAATTTTTTTTCTTTATTATAACAGGAAATATATGAGCAAACTGCAATAGTGTAATGTTAATATTATGTCACTGATATTTTAATTAGTCAAAGGAAAACAAACTACAGATCCAGCATTTGGTAGAAAAGGAGGACATGTTACATGTACCAAAGGTCAGTTATCAGGAGTAACATCATATAGCATTTTTAAAATGTTCTTGAACATATCATACTCAGAAACTATTGTGCTTACTGGATGAGAAAAGAGATTGATGTACTCCAGTGACCTCAACAGAGACTCAAAGCAGGAGTCATAAGGAAACAGTAAGTACAGAATGAGAAAAGTGTGATACTTCTCTCAGTGCACCTACAAGGTTCAGGGATATATCAGATCTATGTGATCTTCCTTAATGATTTTGGCAGATCTTTGTGGCATGAATTTGTTCTTAAATATGCTGATACTTTGATCTACTTGGTGTGCTGTGTCAACAGAATTCACAAAAGAAAAAGAATTCTAAAAAAAAAATCTTGTTCAGACCCTTAATTACTATGTTGTAAGTAATGGAATAATACTAGTTCCTTACTTGACTCTTTGATGACATTCATAATTACTAGTAACAGAGAAGTTGCCTGTCTCTTATGTGACAGACTCAGAGCTACATGGTATTTTTATGGGCTTTTGAGTGATACAATTACACCTTTTTGTTTTGTGTTCAGTTCCTTAATTTTTTTTTCAGCATTTTATTTCCCAAGTCTTTTGGTAATGGTTATCATAATTTAGCAAATGGTCATGGTAAGAACTTGAATTTTAAGCTGATCTGTATCAGGCCAGTAGTAAAATACCCTCCTTGTTCCTAAGTATCTCTTTTGCACTGTAATCAGTGTGGTAAGTTTTGCCTTGCACAAGGGGATGAGGGCTGAAACTGTTTGAACAGGTACCCTGGTGAAGTAAATGCTGAGAGAGAGTTTGATTGCTAGAAAGATGATTGCCAGGGATGAACACATAGAGAGTGCAGAGGTACTTGAAAGGAAAGGATGAAGTATGAGTGATGGGTTACGAAAAAAACCTGTCAGGATGAAAATTAATTTCTGGCCAAAAAGGTAGTGACTGTGGAGCATAAGAACAAGGGGAAGGAAATATTATTATTTTTAAGAAGTTCTTTATTAATTTATTAAAGATTTACATTTAGTGGGTGCCTAAACCCTAACCCAGGAAGTTCCTGCAAGCAATGTGCTTCTAAGACATTCTACATATAAAGGCCATCAAGGTATAGGGGAAAAAAATAATCTTCAAATTACTGAATGATATGTTCTGGAACATATAATTACATTTCTCATTCATTGATGGTGTCAGACAGCAGACACTCACAGAATCATAGAATATCCTGAGTTGGAAGGGACCCACAATGGTCATTGAGTCCGGCTACTGGCTCTACACAGAACAGCCTCAAGAATCACACCATGTGCCTAAGAGTGTTGTCCAAATGCTTCTTGAACTCTGTCAGGCTTCATGCTATGACCACTGCCCTGGGGAGCGGGTTGCACCTTCTGGGTGAAGAACCTCTTCCTAATATCCAACCTAAACCTCCCCTGACACAGCATCAGGCCATTCCCTCGGGTCCTGTCGCTGCCTCTCCTCTTCCCCTCAGGAGGATGTAACTGCAGTGAAGTCTCCCCTCAGTCTCCTCCAGGCTGAACAGACCAAGTGACCTCAGCTCCTCCTCATATGGCTTCCCCTCAAGGCCTTTCTCCATCTTTGCTGCCCTTCTTTAGATGCTCCCTGATAAAATGTAATTCTGATATTGTGGCACCCAAAACTACTTACAGTACTTGAAGTGAGGCCACACCAGTTCTTAAAAAATTCAACCCTAAATGATTACTTTGCATTTATTTGATGTATTTTGTTTTTATAGCAATAATGAGAATTACAAAGACAACACTGCACAATGTTGAAACCTTGTGGGTTTTTTTGCTAAGGACCTGAATGATTTTTCTCTGAGGCATCTGTATTTCACAATAGAATCTGGTTTTGTTTCTTTCTATTTTGTGTTTTGTTTTCTTTTTTTTGTGTGTGTGTGTGTGTGTTTTTTTTTTTTTTTCTGATTTCAAGTTTTGTAAATCTTGTCTTATTCATCTTGAAATCTAAAATGAGTTATACTCAACTGGGCAATGTCATCAGGAATACATAATGCAATTATTCATGTCCTCTTGTGCTTTCTGTATATGGGAATAACTCCTTAACTTCAGAGCTAAACAAAAACTAATGACTTTCACAGTGAAGACTGTCTGGCATAATATGAATGCTACATCTCCAGACTTATGTTTTCTTTTATTTTAAGAAAACAGTGTTACCTGAGATGAGTTTTGCTGGCAGAACTGTGCACACCCTGCAGCCATGGAACACTGGAGTCAATGGGAGTCCTGTGTGCCAGGAGTACTGTTTCAGGGGTTGTACTTGATTGCACCTTTCAGGGTCTGATTGAAGCTTTCAGGAGTTGTATAACTCCCATGTGAGTATGTGGGAATTCTGATTTAGTGAAGAATAGAAAATCAGGCTGTACCTCCATGTATATTTAAGTAGTGGGTATGTTTATAAAATAGAGCTGAAAAAGTGTGGGGCTAATGCAAAAGCATGGAAAGACTGGAAACTAAAAGGTGTCAAGTTAAGATAGCACAAGAAATGAAAAGGATATTTTTCTGTGTTCTCTAATAATAAATCCAAAGACACATTGTAAGTATTGTAAGCTGCTGATTTCATTTTCTCCCTCTGGGAGCATATGCAAAAGTTGTGATCAATCTTTTTGGTCACTTAGTTGTTGCAGCTCAGTTTGTAGCTGTGTTTAACATTCAGTATAAGAATTCATTGATTCAGTTTTATTTGCCTTTGAGAGAGTTTTGATTTACTTATGTGTTTTTTGTCTGTGGCTTTGTGACACTGGTCAAAATTGTTCTTCAGACATTCAGTATTCAGGTCATGCCAGCAGGTCTGTAAGTGCACTGTCTGAGTGATCAGATGTTCAAAGGATTTGTGCCAGTTTATGGCAGTTCCACACACTGGGTTCAACAGCTTTTAGCATTTAGTCAAAATAGTCTCGTGGGGGGGGGGGGGGCGG
>JAWWEV010000001.1:13306431-13334394 GCA_035583235.1 Hafferia zeledoni
GTCCCCCCCCCCCCCCCCACCCCGCGCCCAGGACCTCTGCATTACATTTTTATGAATGTCTTTGGGTTATACAGCCTGTGTACATACTGAATTTATGTTGCTGAGTTTGAGAGCTCTGAGGTGGTGTTTTCTGTACAGTTCTCCAAAACACATGGTTGACTTAATCAGATTTTACCATTCCTTCAAGTAAATTTACAGATGTCTGTTTAGTGTCATGGTAATGAACTTCAATTCCTAGTGCCTGATTTTCTTACATGCTGCTAATTTTTAAAACAATTTTATTCCTATAATGACTTTTTCTGTATGGTTTACAAACATGAGTATAAATCAAAAGAATCTTATCTGTATTCTAAAACCTCAGGGGTCACCTGCTTCGTTCAGTGCAGCCCTTTATGTGCCACACTCTGATAGCCTTTTCTTTTTTAATTTCAGTCCTAGGTGCATGAATGAACACTTTATCTGCTGCATAAAAGATCAGATCTGGTTGGGGAAACCATTGTTTCCTGTAAAAATGGTAATGAAAAGAAATACTTTCCTATGAATCATGTATTTTGCATTTCTAGCTACTCAGGATATCAGTAAAAAACTAAAATAACTACAATTAAACAAACCCAGAAATACTCCTTTTCAAGAGAGAAGTCTTTTTGCTGTTAGATTGAGTTCTGATATCTGTTTCTCTGTGCCTGTTTTAAAACAGGACAGCTAGCTGTAGCCATTGACTTTTGTATCATGTAAATACTATAAAAGTTATTTTGAATAAATCTTACCTTATTGAATGTTGCTATTGCTTTATTGCACCTTAAATACATGTGTGACAATTTTCCAGATTATGAAGCTCAGTGAATAGCATCCTGAAAGGTTTTTACACAATCTCTGTTTACACCTAAGTCAATGAAAGATTGAAAATGAAGAAAAAAATTCCCTGTTCATAACTACACCTGTGACCTGCAAGTGTTAAAGAAGTAGCATCTTTATCTGTCAAACTATAGAAAAGCCCATTTCTGCTCTGATTTTACCGATGAAAATGACATAATGAGTTTTCTAACTACGTTCATGAATGTTTGATCAGAAAAAAAACAGTGTTGTAATGGAGAAAGGGGGGAAACTACAGAAGCAGGAAGGAGAAACGTCAAGTATTTGTTGATGCTGCATGTTTTCCTCAAAGAAGAATTCCTTCTTGGCCATTAGGGTTTTTTTTTATGGTGGTGTTTTTTATTGTTTGTTTTGTTTTTTATTGTTTTCAGATTTTGTCTCCTTTTTTTTTAATGGTGGGTGGAGCTGTTAAAAACATAAAAATCTGTTTTCATAGTCCAGTGTGTTCCAGTTGAATCATAGAATGGTAAAGATGGTTTGACTCAATGATCTTAAAGGTCTTTTACATCAACCCTGCAGCATCACCACATTTACCACTAAACTATGTCCTTAGGTGTCACATCCACATGTTTTTTGAATTCTTCCAGGGATGGTAACTCCACCACTTCCCTAGGAAATCTATTCCAATGCTTTTTAACCATTCCCATGGAAAAAAATTTTGCTAAGGAAAGCATCACACAAAGCTTCACTGGAAGACAAGCCATACTCTTAAAGTTCTGTTACCTGAGATTTTTCTGAAATTCAGTCCTAAAAAGAGCTGTACATGCACAAAGAATTACTAAAACAGCAAAAAAAACCCCACAAAAAACCAAAACAAAACAAAAAAAACCCAACAAAAAAAAGAGAGAGAGAGAATATGAGCTTTCTAAGCAGTTTTTAGGAAAAACTGCATATTGAAGCAAAAGCTAGTTTTCACAGTAAACACTTCTGGACAAAACCCCACATTTGTATTGTCAGTCTGAGTTTAATTGTTCATGAAATATCTGTGTGTAAGGTTTAATTCCTAACTAGCTGAAGATCTGTTGGCTTGTTTTGTTTTATGTTCTATTTATTCATTTTTTGATTCTGCTGCCTGACAAGAAGTAAAATATGAGTGGAAACAGTTAGCTTGCACAGATTCATTGAGTTAACTCTGAGTTTTTGCCTGACACCCTTCTGGCAGAATTTCTTTTCTTTAGTAATGTTTCCCTTCATGTATGTTGTGCAGTGTAACTGTGTTATCTAAACTGAAGTTCTGAGGTATGATGATACATTGGTAAATATTTCTATGGTAAAACTTTCAGTTCCAGTCTCTTACATGTAGTAACACAGGTGGTCAGTTTACAACCTGGCAAAAAAAAAAAAAGGCTGTTTCAATTGAAAAATTAAGCATGTGATTTGGTGGTGATTACAAGTAGCAAGAAAAGAAAAAAAATAAATTGTTGTTTTAATTGTTGGGTTGGGAGTTTTGTTTGTTTGTTTTGCTTTTTGTTACTACAGTACCTGCCATTTTTAAAAGTCATGCTATTCAATGTCAGATGTACAGGCAGTCACATCACAACATCTGTTACAACTGACAGAAGTGGCATCTTTGTTAGCCTGGAGAGTGAGACTGAAGAAGGGCAGAAGGGAATGGAGGCTTTCCAGTTTTTACTTCAGAAATAGTTTCTGCAGATCAGAGAAAACCCTTCTTTTTATCCTCTACAAAAAATGTGTTCTCCATAACTATCTGTTCAGTGTTATTGATGAAGTCTAAAATTGTTTTTGTATACTTGTCTTTGGAAGATGTCTGAGGAATTGTCAGCATGAAATGTACTAATCCTCGAACACCTTCAAAATCACCATTGGAGAAGCAGGGAACTAACTTAGCAGGTATGTCCCCTTGTTCTTTCCTAGGCAGATGCAAATTCTCCTTTCACATATTCCCAGTTAACTAAAGGCAGAGTAGTTCTAAATCAAGAACTGGAAGTGTCATTGTGACAGTGCTTGATAATAGCTTATTAACATTACCATGGTGTTGTGATAATTAAAGATGCACTTGCCATTAGGTTGCATCTGCCCATCTTAGACTGTGCATCTGCCTTCCAAAGATGGTGTTGACATGCACACAGCAAGATAAAGAGAGAATGGTGCAGAGATCCTCAGGTTAAAAAGAGCCTGGACCAGGGAATCCAAATGGCACAGCATCACTCTTGTGGCACTGATTGTCCACTCCTGTCGGAGAAGGACTTCTGACTCCAAGTAAATAGTTTTATTTGCCACAGGCACTATGTTGACATATGTGTATTGTTTCCAGACTTAAGCTGAGTTATGGTGTCTCTGCATCGTAGTTACTTATATTTCTGCTACTGATGTAATTGGCACAGTTAGCTTGGTCCCCAGCTACTCATGTATGAGCCAATTAGGGGAGATGTAACACAGAGCAATTTGATTAAGTCTCCTGGGTCGGATGGTACCCTAAAAGCTGAACCAGCTTTTCAGACACTCAGTGTTATTTCATAAATTCTCAGAAGCCGTACTGACCTCTATTCCAGCTTTAGTAGGTGCCATTAACATGGCACAATGTTCTGAGAGTGCCCGCGTGGTTTATATTCATGATGTGAGAGTCAAACATTATTCTTTTGGAAGACAGTTCAGTGCCAGATTCAAACTGATATAACTGAGAGGATGTGAGCTACAAGTGAGGAAGGGAATCCCAACTTTATTACCTTGTTAATATTTAAAGTGCGTTTTTAACTTAAAAGTAACTGGTTTATGTTCAGTCAAACTGTATATTTTTGTTCTTCTAAATACCCAACATTTCTAGGCAATAGAGTAGGTATCTGTTCAAACAGTGTAGAACAATTTCATGAAGTCAATAGGCTATCATTTTCTGGAAGGCTGGAACCTTGCTAGCAGGCAGGAAATCTGTGTTCTCTGGTTGTGAAGTTTTGTGACTTGATACAGATGACTTTGTTTGTGCCTCAGGGATTTTACCTTTCAGTGTGGCCCAATAAACACTCTGAATCAACTAATTCAGGCAGCAGAAACAAAAGGGATATATTAATATTGCATCTTAGACATTAACATTTACTAAATATATTAGATTTTTGTTTAGTTCTGTTCTAGTATGTGAAATGGAATTACCTGAATCTTACTGTCTGGGTTTTTCTAAAATTTGTATTTGTGTTAAAGACCAAGATGTGATGTGAAGTATTTCTTTAAAAACAGAGAAGTCATGCCCCTGTGGATGTTTTCTTCCTTAATTAATGTAAAATGAAATTTAAACTTGAGAAAAGTTGGAGTCCATTGTGAATCCAGGATGGAACCATCTGTCCTGATTTCATTCCAGTGCTTTAGCAGTCACCCTGCTTTCATTTTATGATATGATATGGAATCATAACTGACATGAAAATGTGCACTGATGGTAAATGGATTTCGCTGTTGTTCTTTGGTGTTGTGTTCTTTAGTGCATGTTGATTCCAGAAGCTCTGTGTTAAATGGACCTTATTTGAGGCTAGAGTGTTTGGTGGGTTTGATGATTGGCAATCCTTTAGGGTCCTAATGAGTATCCCCAGACATCTTTATTTAAATCTGCAGATTAGCAAGTAGAATTCTTGGTAGTTCTTTTTAAGAAGTCAAAGAAACAAAATAGAAATGTGCTTTTTTTGGTGGGAAACTAGAGTTAGGGAGGGGGGACAAAACCATACAACCTCCCCAACACAAAGCCAGATCTTACAGATCTGTAAGATCTGTATTTAAGTGTTTGTGTTCTACACTCACTATTCTGACACTGCATCAGAAATCAGTTTTTTGTAGTTTTGAAATGAGAGATGTCAGTGTTTATCTCTTTTTAAAAAGGAAATTGAATAACTAACCTGTGGTCAAACAGCTTGTTTTGGTGTTCCAGGCTGGTTGTGAATGCTGGACTGGTAGATGAAATGGGGTGAGAAAAATGCTGTCAGTATTGACAGACTCAGAACTTGATCAAATTTCTTTTCTTCTTTCCTGCAAACTCCTCTTACTAAACTTGCCAGACTGGACATCTGTAGTGTTGGGGTTTTGTATCTGTCTTGAGAATGATGATGAACCTACTTGTGTCTTCCTGAGTTTTGTGTCCTTTTATACCCAAGTGACATGGTGTTACATAGCTGTCTTTCTATGATCCACAAACACATTGAAACACTAGTACAACTGGTAATATTAGTTTACAACATAAAAATAGCAGAATAATTATATCAGTTCCATCAACTTATAACACTTAAAAAGGCAATAATGTTACTTAGGCAAGTATTTTGAATGAGCATTTTGCAGGGCACCAAATATTGGTACAACTTGTACCAGGGATTCTTTAATCCCTGCAGTAGAAATGAGGAGGGCTCTGGAATGCAGATTGGAATGCATGTTCCCTGATCCCTTAGCTCAACTGAGAACAGAGTAATTAGAGGGGCAAAATTTATGTGCTCTCTGCATTGTTTGTATACACAAGAGGTTATCTAATGCTGTAAATTGGATTAGCTGTATAAACAGCAGCATAATTTATTTAAAGTCAAGTCTCAAAGACTTGGAAAGAATAGTTGGAAGAACAAGAAGGGGATTGTGAAGAGGAGAGGTACAGAGAATGCAGCTGTACTTTTGCACAAGTATCTGATGTAACTTGTATAAAATGATGTATTCTAATACAGTGGAGTTTGTGTTTTAACCACTGAGAATGTAGACAGCTTGAGACTCAGCATTTCAGTAGAAGCTTAAAATCTGTATGTAAGGGCTGTTGAAAATGCATATTTTAAACGAGTCATGTTTCATAAATTCATAAAATCAATCACCACCTCCTTCTGAGTATCTATGAATATTCATCCAGTCTTCTTCCCCACATGAAGAAATGATGATGCACCCTTGAAATGGATATATATAGTTGTTTCTTCAAAGTCAGTAACATATCTTCTATTTAACTTTCCCAGTGCTTGGATGTTATTTAGTGTATTCTTAGGTACTGAAGGAAAAGTTTTGGGCAGCTTCCCTGCCTCCAGCTGTGGTGATGGCATGAGAGGCACAGACAGGTGCCTTTGCACTGCTTCTGCAGAGCTCCTTTTAGTTGTCTGAGATGCTCTGCTTTTGGGTTCTGCAAGGTTAATGTAAGACCATGTTTCTGTCTTTCTGTAGGGACTTCTCAGATAAACAAAACTGTAACTTCTACTAAACTCAACTGAATTATATTTAAAATAGAGAGCATTTACCACTGGAGTAATTACATACAGAAAGGCACTGCTACTTAGTCAGAGATACAGGGACATCTTTTTGTGAGTGGAGAGTAGTTTTGTTTTCTCTAATCATCTTGATTTTTAATATTTTTTAAAAATTATTATTTTGTCTTTAATTAACATTTACTCTGTTGGGGTTCATTACAATTTTGGGGAAACACACAATGCTATAAGCATTTATGGTTTTTATATTATTTAAATATTTACTGAAAATGATGTATCTTAGTGAAAATAGTACCCGTTTTGTTATTTAAATGAAAATGTGGTGACTTTTTTTCCCATGTTTAAATAGACTTGTTGACAAGACCAGTTAAAGTTAGTTTGTTGCATGTCATATCTATCTTGATTTTCTACTCTTGATTTCTGATTTTAAGACTAAATCTGTCACTTTGGTAAACAAGATGTTTTATTTAATCTCCAGTCTTTAATGCAGCCTTCTGAAAGAGGGATCTTTTTGAGTGCAAAGTTCGTTGTAATGTTGCTAGTGTGTGTTTCTGACCAGAATGCAAAGTAGCTTGAATCCATACATTCTTTTTTCCTGTACTGGGATAGCTGCCAAATCTATGTCAGCGATTAACTTCTGAATGTGTCAGCTGTAACAAATACAGTTCATTGTTTCTTGACTAGTTAACAGCTAGTTTAAAAGGCTGGAACAGTTTAAATGAAAGGGAAGTACTGCACATTTTGTATCTAAAATCATCAGGCTGTTAAAACCACTGAGAGAAAGGAAATCAGTTCTAGAAGGGAGTTTTAGGCAGGCAAAAATACGTAGTTGATTCTTCAAAACAAAATATGCCATATAACTGGATAATGGAGTTATCTGATGAAGTTATGGCCAGTTACAGGTAACTTTCAATAAAGAATCATATCATTGAATATCTAAGTCCCAGTTTCACTCATGTGTGAAGCAAAACGGCAGCACCCCCCTTCTGACTTGCCCCCCCAAAAAAAGAAACCATGCAAGAAATCTCTCTTGAACTATTAGGATAATGTTTGAGATATTGATGAGAGAAAAAAAACAACCATACCACAGAAAAGAAAAATGTCTTAATTTATTTAGAGTACCAGAGAGTATGAAAATTATTAACTACAGTGAAATGCAAAATCAGAGTTTAGAGGGGAGAGAGTTAATGATACTCTTCCTCATCACAAACTAATTAAAATTATTGTTAGGGTTTTTTCGTTGTGTTTTTTTGTGTTTTGGTGTTGTTTTTTTTTTTGTTTGTTTTGTTTGTTTTTTCATACTGTTTGCACCAAGTCACAATAATGTGACATGCATGGTTTTCTTGTATTGTTTTTGGCAAATTTTCCTCTGCAGGCAAAATGTGAATAGCTTGCTGTGAACATTTAAACCTCATTATGTATTTAATTAGTTCTTAAAGTTTCATGTAGACATATTTTTATTATTTTTCTTAATTTTAGATCAATTGCTCCAGCAGAAAAGTCAATTGCAATTCAAACTGCAATTTTGCTATATGTATGAATTATTTTTCTATAATTCTATCTTAAAAGGTGTATATTTGTGTATACTGTCTTGCTGAGCTTAGTGTGAAAATAATGGTAGTAAAAGGTTACAAAAGAGGCTGGTGTAAGAGGTGTCATATTTAATATCTTTCCTAAGAGGGCAGATTCAGTTGCTTTCCTACAATGGTGACAAGTGATAGAGCTCTGCAGAGATGCAAAGTTTTGTTGTTTTTTTTTTTTTTTTCCTTGACTAGTTCATTTGAGCCCTGTTATTTTCAAGTTGCAGCAAGTGAAAGGTTTGAATGTCCTATTAGGCAGAGCACAGAGTAAACCATGCAATAAAATGTCAGTAATCTAACAAGAGGAGGAAATTGATACTGTTATATATAAAACAAAGGAAACAAACAAACAAAAAAACATGAATAAGCCAAACAAAAACACCCTCTGGAAAACGCAGACTGGGATAATTCTGAATATGTGCTTTGAGTCAGATGAGGAACTTCAATGGTTGGCAGCAAGATACACTGATGGGTGAATTTTTAAACGCAAAGAAAGTCATGGTAAAAATACAATTTCTTAGCTTCTATTTTGAAATAGGGTATGTATGTAATGAGTCTGAAGGAGGGAGGGAAATGGTCCTTGCATAGCTAGAAATCCTAGACTTTTTGTATAGATTTGTGGAATGAAATGTTACCTCTCAACACATTGACAGTGGTGCAGCTTGTGCAGAGTGTACCGTTTAGACCTAATGTGCAGACTGTGAATACCAGTCCTTCAGCACTTGTTCCTCCTGCTCTGTGCCACCCCTACACTCATTCCTGTAGTTTCCTTCTTACACAGGAATGCTGTTTCATTTAAAAGAGGACTGCAGACAGTGCTTCCCTCTAGACATGAGTCAGAATGTTTTATGTTTCTAATGTATAATTCTCCATATCTGTAGAATAGTGGTTGTGAGTCACAAGCAGGATTTGTCTACCCTAAGCTTAGTGTGCATGGTAAGAAACAGGAGTGGTGCTCTTGGTTTTATTTTGTTTTTGTCACTCTCTTCCTTTATCTTCTGGTGGAAGATCTGTGACCTTTAGGAGACAAAGCAATTTGAGATGCCTAAATCAAGAAATCTAGTAATTCCTCTCTGATATACAAACCATCTTTAAACTCAGGTTTTACAGTTGCAGCTCAGATATTTCTGAAGTCTCAACCACTTCCATCATAATTCCCTGTTGTTGCTTTTTGTGACTCTTCTTGAGCATGCTGGTGACTGTGGAGCACATTCTGAGTTTATTCTGTGCGTTCTTGAATCCAAGACATTCTAAATTAGTCATTCCAATGCCAAGATTTGGTGAGAAGGAGGCATTAAAGAGGGAAAAGAAAAACTGAATGGTAAGAGATAATGAGAGGAAGAATTTGGCATTGCAAGTTGAAGCCAGAATGAATGAGCAGGGAAATTGCATCCTATGATCTCAAATGAAATTTAGGATTTGCTGGGAAATGCTTTATTTTTGTTTAAAAGGTAAAAGAAAGGTGTCTGACCAGTACAGACTTGCTGCTGCAACACAAATTGGTATGCAAGGCTATGTATGTAAATACATATATGTCTCAAATACCTTAAAAATGTAAATAATTGTGTTTAGTTGTGCCATTTTCCCATGTTCCAATGAAATCTGTTCTTTTAGTATTCTGTACCAGTCTGGTAATCCATTTTCAAGAATAGGTGTTTGTGCAAGGTGAGAGAGAGAGTATCAGAGCATGGGAGTAATTGGGCTTGTTTACTTCAGAGTGGAGAAGGGATATGTTTGCAGTCTCTAACAATTCCAGAGGGGTACGTGGTAGGAAAGAGAATTTAACTAAAAGTATGTTGTTGGTGCAGGAATAAAGGAGTTTGAGCTGACTGAACAACTTTAGTCTGAATGTAAAGATTATTTTCATCCATAAGAGTGAAGAAATTTGGAACAGCCTTAAAAAAAATGAGTGCATAAAACAAGGTGATTTTTAAGAAGGGGGTAGACAGATTTGAGGGGAATGTTGATATGCTTTGCCTACAGGAGGACGTGGGGATCTTTTACCCTAAAACTGCTGTTCTCCTGAATTCTTGGCTAAGTAATTTTTGGAATTAAATCCTGAAATTTCTCCTTTAAGTTTGTATTTAGTAAATTAAAAGATATGTCAAATGTGGTAGTTAGGGCTAGTTAGGACTCAGTTTTAGTAGGCCTTGGTAGGTGCTACATAGATTAGAAGGGACAGGTGTAACCTGACTTAAGCAACCAAAAAAAAATTTCATACCAGGTGACATAAGTGCAAGTATATTGCTCACTCGGCTTTGCAAATATTTGGGAAGGGCTCTCCCCACGTGGGTGTGTCCTTCGAGCCTGTGCAGTGGATTTTTCAGGTGAGGCACAGTGCACAGAACTGGCCCCACCCTTGAACTCCTGAAGTTCATCTGCCACGGCCGAGTGAGCTTGGACGGTGACAGTGAAGTCCTCAGGACTAGAACCTACAGCCCCCGGTATTCCCAGGGGGTGTCCTATCCAAGTACTAACCAGGGTTGACCCTGCTTACCTTCTGAAATCTGAGCTTTGTATATATGTGTTATATTGCATTTTGATTTTAATATTCCCTTTTCTCTGTAAATACATAAGCCTTTCCATTTCAAGTTCAGTTTCAGGGTTTTTTTTTCTCCCTGGATGGGGGGCGGGTGGAGCTCTGAGTTGCTGTGGTCAATACTTGGTATTTTGCCAGATCAACACAACATCAACTATTTAATATCTAAAAAAATCCATTCTGAATAGTAACATGTTTGTTCTGGAAATTGTTTCTAGAACTTTCAGGTGTTTGAAATCTGTGCAACGATGAGAATTACCTCTGTTTTCACTTCCATTGTGATCTCATGGATTAGTGATGTTTGAGTCCAAAATTGGAGATTAAAAGTAGATAGCATTTCACTACTACTTGGAGATATGACTGTAGGACCTCCTCATTTACACCAAAATCAGTGCTTTCTAATTGCTTTCACTTCATAAAATAAGTAGCGGTTCTCAAACAATGAAAGAAAAAAAAATGGAAATTATGGCCATTAGAAACACAGAAGCATTAATTATTTTTTGTGGAACTGATAGAAACTGTTTTGGGCATGTTTAAAGAAAAATCTGGTATTTAGAGAAGTCATAGCCAAGTAAGTTTCACCAGACTGTTACTGAAAACATGAAATGATCAGTATTTGTATTTTCTGCAGATATGATCTGAGAAAGTGACTCATCTTGAACAGAAGAATTTTACTGTGTTTTTAAGCAATTAATGACAAGGAAAATTTATGCCTGGTTAATATGGTTATGTGACTTATTTTTATAATATTCATTTTTCATGGTCTTCCCAGGCAGAAAGAAAGGCTGGTCAGCCAGAAGATAGGAAAGTGTTCTCCTAAAGTGCTCTATTTATGGTTTTAATTAATGCCAAAGAAGCAACTTCGCCTAAGGAAAAAAAAAAAAAAAGAATCATAGTGCCAGCAAATAACTTACATTCAAAATGCCAAAGTCTAGTTACACACATTCCTTGAAAAGAAAGGACAAATGGAAATAGTCTGGAATGTTTCATATCCTCTCTTATGAAACAGCAGCATGCTTGGCAGCATGTACTCTTAAAATCTTGTAACTTGACAAACACTTCTTTCTTTCATTTATAAGTACTCTACTCATGCACATCAGAGATGGTTAGGCTTTCGTTTAAAATTGCATTATGCAGTCATTTATATTTTGAGGTTTGCCACACCCCCCCCCAAAACACTAAAACCCCCCAAATCATATGATGTTGGCCACATTTTTTCCAATCAGATATATTTGATGAGTGTCACTGTAATGGAGGAAAAAAATTATGGCACTACTAATGTTAAGTTCATATGATTTGGGAGTATAGCGAATTATCCTTGTATATGTTAAAGTACATGATTTATTTGTACTTATAGTTTGTGGCAGAAGACATTTTCGAGTTTTATTTTCAATTCTCTTAAATCCTGTTTGCCATGTAATAATTCCTTGAATGTTGTTATGCCTGAGCATTAGTCTTGTACTCTGGTATGCCATAGGAAAACACAAATGGTGGTTTGTGTGGTAGACAAGCTCTTGCAAGTTAGAAGATGCTAATTTCTTACTGTTCCCATGAAACTGCTCTTGCAATCCTATGTACTTATTATTCTAGTATTTAATGTAGCCTGGTTGTTCTCAAGTTTCTGGAAACACCTGGTTTCTAGTTCTGGTCCATATTAAAATGCTTTTCCAGGGTCTAAATCATTAAATGGCATCATAACTCCAATTTTAATGCGTCCTTAGTTGATACATTTCATGAATGATTCCTTATTAGAACAGAATCTTTAGCTTTTTGCAAAACACTAGCTACAGGATTTCCACCTGTATTCCCTAAACAGGCTTGGTTAAGTGTAATTTAGTGAGAGACTTGTAATTGAGAAATAATGTGTTGCTCTTAAAAACACCTCTGAAACAGAAATACACAGTCTTCACTTTGCTACTATTCTTTATTTTATGACATATTAAAATTCGTATCAAAGGAATACAGTGCAAATATTTTAAGTTAATTAATTTGGTTTTTTTCTTTGCTTGCAATGTCTTAATTCTATATTTTAAAAAAGATAACCAATATAGCTAAAAATATTTCATATTGCATTATTTCAATATATTATATACTGTGCTCTCTACACAGAGAGGAAATCCTATATTACAAATTAAAGCAAAAAAGATCACTGTCAAATACATAGGATGAAAAATTAGAAGAACCACAAACAGCAGGTGCTTTCAAGTCAGTCACATATAAATATGACATCATTTTTTTTTTTTAAAGTCCTGAAGGACTAAACTAAATCAAAAGTGTAATGAAGACTAGAGAATGACCTTCTAGATACGAAGAAAAGAATGCCTACTTTTAGTTTATGTGTAATACTAAATATCTAAAAATTTAGGTATTAACAAGCCTTTTTCACAGGAGAAACCATCTCCTTGGCTTTGCAATGCAATTTGTGCTAAAGCTATATGAAGGTCTGGTGCTTGGAATTTTGTTTTGACATAGAGCAAATTATGAACTTATCCACTAATCTACCTATATATAATCTTCCTGGTTGCAAATCTACAAGTGTCTGCCCTTGGAAAAGGGGGAAGTTTACATAGGAGATGACATGTTCTAGGAACTGCAGAGTCTTTGGCTGGAAAAGTCCTGAGGGTCAAATGCTCATGTAGTGTCTTCATTGTTTCTCAGCCATCTTTTCTCCATTATTTACATCCACCAAGGACTTAAGGATGAAAGAATTGCTTCCTCTCCCTGTGAAATAAAACAGGGGTGCTGCTGAGTGGGTGGCAGTGCTGGTGTAGAATGCTCTGCCAAAGCATTCAAATGTTATAGTTTCCTTATGCTTGTTTTCTAGGGCTGTTTGTATTCCCCTTAAACTACATATTATATTATGAAGCAACGTGGTGCAACTGAAATGACAGAACCTGCAGGAAGTAATGTGCTGTCCCATGTAACAATGTATCTGTTTGTGAAGGGAGCAGCCATGTATTGCCCTTGACAATCAGGGCTTTTTAATACTCTCACTTAAAACATATACTTTTCTGGTGTCTGTTGGATCTGTTAGAGGAGCAGCAGTTCTGTCTAATGATCCCATGACCCAGTGGCCTCAGATTACTTTTGTTTCTGGTTAGCAGTTATTCACACACAGAGGTGAAATAGTGTAACGCTGCAGGATTTCATTTGAACTGTTTCTCTGGTTTATGACTGCTGCTGAGCCTTGGTAATGAATTTCTGCATGTTCTGAATTGTCAAGAGTAAATCTATAAAGATTTTTCCAGAATATTTGTCAAGTTTTGACCTCTGTATATGCTAATATTAGCAATAAAGTATGTGTCTGAGTTAAATAGCTTAATTCAAGGTTGGGTTTTTTTTAATTTTTTCATTGATTGGTTAATTGACAATAACCATTTTATGTTATGAAATTCCACCCACTGTCTCTATACATAAATAGGTAGTTTCTTATTAAATTATCTCCACCTGGTGGCAGTATCTCATAACTAGCAACGGAGTAACAAGCAGAACTGGAGCACTTTTTTAATTTAACAGAAACATAACAGCAAACTAGTTAAATCAGACGAGTGATTTATTGCTTAAAAAAACCCCTGTAAATGTGCATGAAATATTTTATAGCTGAATTGTGGTACCTTGTATGTAATTGGATGTAAGCACTAGATGAGTATCCCATGCCTTCAGAGTGCTGGTTGATTGCCAAGAGCTCCATTGGTATAACTGTATTAATGCCTGAACTGCTTCCCTTAAAAAGAACAATGCAGGTATTTTGATGGGGAAAGGCAACATTCAGGAGTGTTTTGCATATATATTCCACTTATTCCTGTAGCTATAAAATATGGATTAAGTTGTGCAGAGTTTACAGAATGTGTTTTCTTGGAGCATGTTTTTGTAGTCTGTGGCAAAGAAATGCTCTTTGCTGAAGTGCTGAATTGCCAGTTTTCCTCAGTGAAGAAAGAAAGCATTTTCACAACAATAAGCACAGTATCAACCAATGTGATCAGAACCTGTTTTTAAGAACTTACCTCAAGATTTTTCATGTCACTGTTGTCTGGACAAGGTTTACATTTTGAAGGTATATAAGTGATCCTCTATGGTTTTTAGGAAGTACTATGCATTATTCAGATTTGTACAGAACTTAATTTCTTTGGTATCTGAATGGTTATTTTGTCTTGCAAATAAAGGAATTGCTAAAGTGTCACACATTTATATCTCTATCTAAAATTTCAGGAGTATTCCAGAGTGAATCTGGAGGTTCAGTTGAAAAGGAAGTTAGAGATTATTCTGTATTTTCAAGAATTCCTATAACCAAAGGAAACTGCAGCATCCCTGAATGATGTAAAGTGCTTTTACCAGCTTAATTCTTGTATGAAAGATGTCTTTTACTTTGGGAGAGATTTTTCCATCAGTGGCTGTGGTTTTTGCAGTGGAAAATAGTTAGGATTTGGATCAAATACCAAACACATTGATATTTAATAGACCCTGAAACTGCAATGGTCATGAAAATAACACTTGTTTGGTTTTTTTTTTCCCCCCCTCCATTAAAATATTTACTACATATACTGACCTATGATTGAGTTCTTTGGTGGTTTAAACACAGCTGTAAAAAACCAAAACCTTGAGAACTTCATGTGGAAAAGCTGAAAAGAGTTTTGGTTTTGGCTAGCTTTTTTTTGAGTTTTTTTAAGAGGAAAATTAAAAATCAAAAAATAGGTGGATACGAAATTAAGAGAAATGTGTATCTTTGTGGCAAAATCCATGCTCTCTTTTCAGACCTTGATGTGTGCTTGTGTGTATGTTTGTGGGGTCTTTATGGATGATATGCCACTTATATCATCCTTCTTTGTGAGAACTACAGAATTTACCTTTGCTGAAGTCATTTAGGCTTAATGGGCCACAGAAATTGTTGTCTATAAGCACTAAATAGAAAAAATAAGGGACACAAGTAGTTAAGTACTCATTGAAAGCATTTTTTATGTGCATTGAGTCTTGAAATGGTTGGTTGTGCTCACCTCATTTTTCTGTTTTGTGAGGTGCTTAAAATATGAATGCAGGGAAGGAAGGACATAGAGTTCTAATCAAGCAAATTTTATTTACATATCTGAACAACCAATGTCCTTTATAAGCCCTAAATATGGGAATATGATGTTGATTTATCATAACTGCATTAATCTAAAAAAATTGGCTGAGGCAAACTTTCTATTGTGTCTTTTTTTCTTTGTATATTAACCTTTTGTGTGGAAAAAGGTTTCCATTTTTATTTGATCTATCAAGAAGTTTTTCGGCTGAAAATATATCTCTGAATTTAATAACAAATTGCTAGTTATTACTGAAGAGCTATAAAAATGAAATTCATCTGAAGAAGAGATTAGTGCTGATTTGATCTTCTTTTTTGGCTTATTTTGCAATGTATTTCAGTCTGCAGCTGTTCAGCTGACCAGCTTTAATTGAGATCATCAGGTAGTATAAACTACAGGGTAGTCATTATGAAAAAAAAAGTATCATTGAATAAAGTGTGATTTAAGCAATGACATATTTCCTGCTTTATTGTTCACATTTTTTTAATTAGTAAACACTACCACTATTTCAGCTTTTGCAGTCTTATAACATTGATAAAATAAGAAGCACTGAAGGCTTTGTGAAAGGTTTGATGTGCCTGATAGAACTCCAGCTGGAAACTTAGGGTCCAAGCCAGGTACTAAGATGTCTATGTAGTGCTTCAGACTTTCAGAGCACCAGACTCCCAGTTGCTGATTTTCTTTCTGAAGATTTTGGCATTTTTATGTCTGAGGCTTTGTGTTGTCCTTCTGGGAAGGCAAGAAAACTTCCCCTGTGCTGTGTTCATTCCCTTTTACTTGTCCCCTCACCTTGTGGTGAAGGGACATATCAACCTTGTGAAGCCTGTGTTCTCCTTCCCTTTCCATGTACATTCTCTTACAGGAAGTCTACAGATGACTTATTTCTTCATCACAGATCCACATTTTGAGCCACCTTCATGGTTTGGTAGTGTTTATTTTGGCGGAATCAGTATTGTGTGGCATGGATTGGTGTACAGGTTTTTTGGTTGGTGTTTTAGCATGTGATTGGTAGGGTGGTTTTTTGTGTGTGAATTCACAGTTCTGAGAGATACCAGGATTCTCTTGATTTGATTTTGCTTCTTGCTGTGTTGAGGAGGGAAAAAGCAAAGAGACTTTGAAGGGACAGTTGTCAAAGTAGACAATAATAGACTTCATAAAATATTTGAAATTTTGTTAAAGTAAGCTAAAAAATTGTTAGGTTAACACTTGATCAAAAATGGCAGGTAATAAATACTTATTCTCTAGTGCTTATGACTTACTGCATCTTAAAAAATGACTAATAGTCCATTCTGTCACTGTTGTAAGGACATATAGTAGAAACGCAAATAGAATTAATAGCATTTAAATTCATTACTGTAGGTAAAAATTCCTTCTAGTAGTGTATATTTGGAGCTTGTGAAGTCCTTATAAAATATAAAAGGAAAAAAAAATGTAGCCCTTCTGGAACTGGCTTGGGAATCTCATTATGTAATTCTTCAGTAGTTGTGTAATTCAGTACTTTCTGCCACTTCTTTCTTTCTAACGTCTGATTGCTATGACTTGCACCGACTTCTGTGCTCTTTTCTTAGAAATTTTGTTAGTGTTCAGAGTAAAGGTGATGGATAACTTCTGCAGAGTCTTTTCAAATTGATTTCTCCTGAAGTACCTTATTTGTAAATTTTTTTCACTTTACTTTAGAAAAAGGATTTTTTTTTTTTTTTTTTTTTTTCTTAAAGATAAGAACAACAAATTAAGCTAAACAACTATATTGCTTGAAGTCGTGTTCTTACTTCTCCTGCACAGGGTTTATGTGTTCAGCTGAGCTGCTACAGAAGCCCATTCTATAAACTGACATCTAAGCCCTAAAAATATTGTCTTTATTGCTGCAAGTAGACAGTCGACACTCTCTGTAGAGGAGTGTATAGAATGACTTCTAATAAAAATTCTTGTGCTGTGGCATGGAGTTTGATTATTTCTTATCACCATTCATTTTAACATTAAAAAAAACCCAGCAAATCCAAACAGCTGAGTGTTTGTAAGGTGATACACATTTCTCTGTTCACCTTCAAAAAGAGCTGTATAATCAGATTTGTGCAAGACATCTTAGAGTGATGTGTCCTGTGGTTTAAGAGTTACAGGATATCACCACATCCCTGTTGATGTTAAGGAATTATTTTTACTTGTATGGTGGTTGTCTGGTTCATAGTTTGGTGCTAATAAAGGAAACCTGCGCAAAATACAAGTGTAGTAACCAACTCCTTCCCTCCCTCCCCCCTCCCCATTTTTATGTTTCTTACTATGGTATATCCTATCTGGCACTCTGTGTACATCCCAGTATTTAATATTTTCTTACAGAGGAAGATCTTTATGAATAAATGTAATATTTCTTGAACAATTATGGTTTTGTAGCATCATTTTAAATACATACTGCATTTTTCATACCTTTTCTTCCCTCTAAGCCAAAACAGAGCAATGAGGTAAAACTTTACATTTTCATTTATTTACTGACGGAGTGAAACTAGAATTACTGGTTTATTGCTGAGGTTGCCAGGACATTTTCATTTGGGGGAGACTGAATCCATACTATGTCAGAAAGACAGATGACCTCTTAAACACTCAATTGCTTTTCTGGTGGTTCTCAACCTTGGAGTTCATCCAAGTGTATTTCATGGTGTGTCTCAGTACAGTGCTGGTACTTTCATGCTTTGTGTTGAAACCTAGTTTTTGTTATTTCCTGTAATAATACTGCTATTAATGTGAAGCACTGGGGTTTTCTTTCCTAATTTTCTATTCTTAAAAAGATGTATAAACATTTTGCTTTTTCAGTTTTATTAAGAATATATACAGTGTTGAAGGTAAGTGGCTGAACTACTGTAGAGAATTAAGTGTGTTGCTTTTAATAAGACTGAAATTTCAACTGCTGAAGCCCCAATGTACTTCGGGAAAAGTTAGAAACTGTGGCTATTTTAACAGAAGTCAGTGATGTGCAACTTGTCAATTTAAATGGATATTTTGGGGATTACACTGAATACTTAGGTCTAGTGTTTGTGTTCCATGTTCATTATGAAATCATATCTGTATAGTTCGCATATGCAAAGCTGCTGTTTGAATTTGTTGCCCTTTTGCTTCCGTACACCAATTACAGTCATATTTGTGATGTAGTAAAACTAAAAATGGCTTAAAATTAAAGCTGCAGCTCAGTCTGGGTCATTTTGTCACTTACTGATCCTTACTGAAGTTCTGTGTAGTTTTGTGAAATTCTGTGTGTTGTTTTCTTTTCTGCATTTTAAGGTATATACAGTACGTTTCTTTTATGTTGTAGTGACATGAAGGTTTTAGAAACAAAGTAATTTTTCTTGAAACATTTAACTGATTGCAAAAGGAATGTGATCATATTAGGATAGATATTAAGATTATTTTGGGGCAAAAGCTAAATTGCTGATTTCCAGCTGTCTGTAAATTTTTGCTGCATACAGAAGGAGAGAGAGAATAAATCTTACCTTTACAAATAGCAGGAAGTGATTATATTTCCATTCTGTGTGCATGATCACTTTAGGGATTAAAGATATTCATGTACCCATCTCTAGCTTGGAAATGAGCAGTGGTCAGTTGAATATTCAAATAAGGTCTTTCTTTAATGTACTCAAAAGGTTTTAATCCTCTGTCAGTCACAAAAATGCAAAAACAGGACAGGTCTGACAGTATGAAGTATGGTAGATTTTTATATGTCTGGATAGATCTGAGATAATACAACTGAAAGAAGTTTATAGATTAAGCCAAAGCCTTTTCAGCATAGAAAGTAAGTTTGTTGTATGTGACAAATATGAGGATCAGCTGTACAGAAGGGAAAAAAAAAAAAAAAAGGCTGCTCTGAAAAAGTTCATGTTCCATTTCCCTGCCATGATGAAGGCTCAAACCTTTATCCTTAGTTCTTGCAGGTTCCCCACACGTTGCAATGCTGAACAACTATGTTGGGAGTGTGTGGCTTTTCTCTCATGCCTGTTGCTTTGGCATTCCTTTTGAGAAAATCAGGCTGGCTCAGACCTGCTGTTTTTGTTGGGAATCACGGTTATCTTGGTAACCTGTGGACAACCAGCCCCAGTTCTTAGATAGTCTGATATATTCCTATGCAAGGGTAGGTGCTGGATTTGATGATCCTTGTGGATCCCTTGCAACTCAACTTACTCTGTGATTTGAGCTATCATGACATTGTAAAATATCCAAGGTTGGAAGGGACCTACATGAATTATTGAAGTCCAACTCCTGGCCCTGCATGGGACAGCCATAAGAATCCCACCATGTGCCTGAGAATTGTCCAAACTCTTGTTGAATTCTGTCAGGCTTGGTGCTGTGACCACTTCCTTGGGGAGCCTGTTCCAGTGTCCAACCATCCTCTGGGTGAAGAATCTTTTCCAAATTCTGAACCTAAATCTGCCCTGACATAGCTTCATGCCTTCATTCCTTTGGGTCACCAGAGAGAAGAGATCAGTTATTCTGGTAGGCTTTGTTTGCTTGACTGTGAATCACCTTGGTGGAGTCCTCTGGACTCACTCCAACAGGTCCGTGCCCTTCTCATGCTGGGGATCTCAGAGCTGGAGGTGGGGTCTCACCAGAGCAGAGAGGGAGAATTGCCTCACTTGATATGGTTAAGAGGCTTAAATGGGGAGATTTTTTAAATATTTATTTTTTGTTATTCAGTGATTTGAGAAGGATCTGAAAAGGAGGGAGCCTGTATAGTAGATATATTATGGTAGTAAACATGAGACCCAACAGCAGTGTAATGAGAGGCTGTATTAGAAACTTAAATCCTAAAACTAAAAATAGTGAATTGTGTAACAGTATTTATTATTGATTTTCTTTAAATCCTGGGCTCTACAGTATCACCTAGTTCTGCTTTTAAAGAGTTTGATAAAAATATTAAAAAAATAAGTGTGAACAGCATGGAAAAGATACAATTCAGTTTGATGCTGTGAGAGATCCCAAAAAACAGACTCCAAGCCAAGTTAGTGTGGGATAAGATAAAAAGCTGGATTCTTTAATGTCCAGGCTTAGGGCTTTTAGGAATACATGATGATATGCCCACCATGAACACTGATTTCCATGGTTTTTATAATAATGTCTACCCAATCCCCAGTTCACACATCTCTCGGTCTAGCCCTGTTGTGCCCCTGGTCATACCTCCTCAGGATTTGAGTCTGGGGTCAGTGGGACCCTCTATTCTTCATTTTGGTCTTCCTTGGCACACATAGGCTCTTGGAGGTTTTCCAGTGTTCTTAGACCCAAGGTTTTTGGCTTATGTTTGTCTTGTTCTGCAGGCTTTTTTAATATTCTTCAGCCTTCTGACTTGAAAAGACATCTAAACACTAAAAGAATTTGAGCTACTGATATGTGGTAGGGGTTAGGATACATAAACAATGAACTTAAGCTGCCAGTAATATTAACACACTAAATTTGCTTTTTTACTACAGTTACAAGTACTTCTAATATTTATAAAAATGAAAAAAAATCAAAAACCCCATAGGCATCAAGTTTCTTACCCTATTGTAATTCAAGGCATCATGCCAAAGGAAGTTAAGAGGAAAACTCTTCTTCTTCCGGTTGGGATATGAAAAATATAACTTCCAACAAAAAGAAACTGATAAATGGTAAACCTTGGTCAGCAAAAGCTGAAGCAAATTCCATCACCAAAGACAGAAAGAGCCTTGTTTTGCAGGACTTGCAGATAAACTGTATCCTGCCTTAAGATAAGACAGGGTCCTAGAATGAATGTTATCAGACAATGCTCTATTCCCCCCGTAAATCCCTGAAATGACAATCAGTGTCTGTTTTCCCTGACTTAGCAAAAGTATTGTTAACATAAGCCCTCCTCCTTCTTAGCATGTGCTTCCCTGAAACCTTAAATTGGGTGTTGCGTGTTCAATAAAGCATTCCAGATTTGTCTTCATAACTGGGATTGTTTAGTTTTATTTGAACTTCACATCTTCCATTTCTTTTTTCTGGATGATCCAGAGTAGTCTTACTTCTTTTTCTTTCCATTTATTTTTCTGTGCACCAGTGAGATGGAGTAGCACCTGCCAGAGGAGTTCCATGTTCTGCTTTAAGTGATGCTCTAAAGACAACCTTAGTTTCTCTCTCTCAGTACAATAAGAGGGCCCAGTGTAGAAGTACTACACTCATTTACTCACTACATTTTATCGCATTCTAAAAAGTAATAAACCCCCAAACCTTTTAATTTCATTGTCTTTTTAATTAAATAATACAACAACATCATAAAAATTCCTACAGGACTACATGTTGTAGTTGAGAAGAACACGAACAAAAATAAGCTTAACTAGTCAAATATGCTTATACCTAGATCATTTACATGGCAAAAGGTTCTTTTCATATATCCAGTACCAGTATTTAGTTCTGAAATTTATGCAATGTTCTTGCAGAAATTTTTGTGATCTGTTACAGTTTTTCCTTGTGTTCCTGTTACTCAGCAAAGATTAAAATGTAAGAAATATTTTGTGCTCCCTTAAAGATTCTCTTGACTGTTTTTATTTTTCTTACATGAGCTATGTATTCAAAGGTATGATGAACTTTGGTTCTTTCCAAGTTAAAAACTTTTTGATGGAATCAGCAGAAGACTTGCATGGCATTCACAGAGCCATAGTAAATAATTTATTTTTTTCTCTGATACTTTCTCAGCAAAAAAGTTCCATCAAAAGATGTGATTTCAGTGACAGAAATACAGTCTTTGTATTGACTATCCTGAAATGCAATTTTGTGTATCAAGCAAATGTCAAAGCAAATAAAAGTTACATTCAGTCTAGGCTTAACTTTTGACAGTAGTTTCAGAATAAACCTTGGAGATGAGTTACAAATTCTCACTCCATCTAATGCTGATATATGAAATTGAAAAAATATATTCATTAATAAGTCTTTTTTATTTTGTGTTGCTGTAGAACATCAATTGTGATATAATCTTAAAATGCATATAACAGGTTTTTCTATACTCTCTTTCTGCTCTTCTTTTATTCTCTCCTGTGGGGAGCTGACTCAAAATGTGGATGTAGGATTTAGATAATAAAATGTCACTTTAACCTCGGTGCATGATCTCAGCAGGACCAGATTTGCTGACATACTGAGTTGTATATTGTTTATATTTGTCTAATGAAAAAAAAAAAAGCTTAATTCTGGTAACTTGACTTTTAAAACTTATTATACTTTAAAAATGGAAACTATAACAATTTTTATTTCATCTAAAATCAATCTGTTACAACATTTTCAGTGTTATGAAATATTCCTTAAAAAAAACAATTTTTTTTTCTATTTGAGATTTACATCTGTAATTTGTCTATTTTTTCAATATTTATAATTAGCACATAAAAGGGATCATGCAAATAAAAATAATTGCTGTTTTTTTCTAAATAACAGCAGAATATGTAGATCAAGGAAAGTGAACTTTCAAAATTAGCAGTATTAAAGAAGCAGGCCTTGACTAGAAGTCAGTCTTAAGAACATGCAAAGGAGGTTAAAGCTGGATATCCTAATTCTATTTGTTCTCCAGTACCATCTTTTCTTTTTTTGTCCCTTAGTCAACTCTTTGAGTCTTATAATTTTTTTGAATGTGTTATAATCTGTCTCTAGTGTTTAGCTTATTTCATCTGGAAAGTTGATTGGAAAATTTCAAATATTAAGTATAGTCAGCTTTCTAGAGAATTTATCCATCAGTGGACTGAAACTATTATTGGCTGACAGTATGAAAACCTGTTGGCAACTGTAGTGGAATTGCTTGTCTTTAGTTGATCTATGACACTTTTGCTCCTTACTGAGCCATTTTCCTTGGCCACAAGGTGAATGGGAGCACTCTCTGGGTCCCCAGGTTCTCTACTCAAGTGTCTGGGGCGTGTAGTCACCCTCCATATCTCCCTGGACAGTATCAATGGCACTCATGTGACTAATTATCAAAGGGGAGTGCTCTTAGAGACTGCTGCGGCTCATCCATTTCTACCATGTCCAAGTTCTTAATCCTGGGAGAGCAAGTCCATGAGCCAGGTCAGGAGATGGGTGACTCACTCACAGGAGGAGTCCCTCAAGGGACCCATCAGTTCTGCTTTGTAGCAATACTTGCTTCATTGATCAGGTATGGACAGTCCAAATGCCTTCCAAACAGAACTTGTTCCAACTGTCGTGCTGCCAGGGCTGATCCTGTATTTGTCTAACAACCAAGGCTGTGTGAATGTCATCTTTGGAAACAGTCCATATTTTTTATCTATTCTGTGCTTTTTCTCATGTGAATGATTATTTACTACTGAGATTCAAAAAAATAGTGTAAAATGTTATGAAGTGTCCTGGTTTTGTCTGGGATAGAGGTGGGTTTTTTTGTTTGTTTTTTTTCTTTTTTTTTTCCTTTGTAGCTGGTACAGACCTGTGTTTTGGATTCAGTATGAGAATGATGTTGACAACACACTGCTGTTCTGGTCATTTCTAAGTAGTGCTTACACCAAGTCAAGAGTTTTCAGCATCTGATGCTGTGTTAGTGAGGAGGTGCACAAAAAGCTGGGAAGGAGCAGCTGACCTGAACTGGCCAAAGAAATATTTCATACCACAGAATGACATGCTTGGGATATAAACTGGGGGGAGTTACTCTGGCTCAAGGGAGAGGTTGGACATTGTTCAGTGGTTGGTGAGCAATTCTCATCACTTGTACATCACTTGTCTTTCTTGGGTTTTGTCTGTCTCTTCCCTTTTATTACTATTATTATATTTTAGTTCGTTAGAATTATTTGTTTTTTTGTTTCAACCTGTAACTTTTATTTTTGTTTTCTTATTCTCCTTCCCATTCCACTGGTGAGACAGAGTGGGAAGTGAGTGAGCAGCAGCATGGTACGTTATTGTTAAACTATGACGGTCCTTTTGGGCCCCCAACATGGGGATCAAAAGGTTGAGATAATGACAGATCTGACCAGAGCATGTTAAAACAATTTTGTTGTAAGATTCCCTGTGTAGGTGTAGTAGTCCTTGGTTACAATGTTGATTTATTTTCTCTGAATTTGTGGTTCTTTTAAGGGTTGTGTTAAGAAATGCCTTGCTGTATGTGTTCCCTGTGATGATGTTTATCCTCCATGGGGCCTGAGCTAAGGTTATCATTTTGTTGTATTATGTAGTACAAAAGATATGATAGCATTGCTGTTCGTGAAACTACTCTGGTATTTGTATTCAGTATTGCAAGTCACCTCTGTACATTGGGAGTTACCTACTGGGAACTATTAATAAGTAAAACTTTCACCTTTTCTCCTTGGAGAGTCAAGCTATGGGGGAGCTACATCCTTTTTTGCCTGCACACTGATTACAAAAGCATTTGAGAATTTTCAAGATTTCCTTGAAATAAACCTAGTTCTTTTGCTAGCAAACGAGCATGTTACTGCATATGGTTCAGTTCTTGTTTAACGTTAAAGAGCTAATGACAACCATCACTCAGGGGTCTGCCCATAGGCTGGACAATTAGGATTATCGGGATGTGCGGAATATCATGGGCAAGTATCTAGGACAGTGGATGCCTCCAGTGTTTTGGAATGTCACACCTGAATAAGTTCAGAATCTGGAATAAACTCATAAAATAATTTGAAAAAATGTGCTGCCATCCTGGCATTCCAGAGAGACAATTCTCTGCAATGTGCTGGGGCCTGTCCCAGGCCCATGGAACCCTGTTCATCACTATTCAGTACCCTCAAAGGGAAGAGTAGGTCTCTGGATATGATAACAGGACAACAAGCCCTGTGGCTGAACCACATAACCAGCATGTCCTGGTATCAGCTGTCCCTATACACAAGAGGAAATGCACATGAAAGTAATCTTGCGTAGTAAAGGTGGACAAAGAACAGGACAGGAACAGAAGGAAGAGACAGAACAAGAGGTAACCACCATACAACTTATCCTTGAGTGAGCTGCAGGATATATGAAAAGATTTCAGCCATCATCCAAGTGCACACATGACCACCTGGCTGTTTTGATGCTGGGATATTTGGGCTGGCATTTTGGAATTGGAGAAGCCAAGCAGCTGGGATCACTTTCTAGGGAAACAGGAATTGTCAAAATATTGGAAAAGTTACTTAAGTCCTTAACCTCTGGAGGTCATTCCTATAAATCATGAAGGAAAGATTTCCGTACAAGAATTTTATATATTGCCTAGGTAAATGGGCTGCAGTAGAGTATCCAACACCTGAGGGAATTAGCCCTGTATGAGAAACTTGTCATGGCCTGAACAACACACAGTTATCTTCAGATTCAGATAAGTCGACTCCATGTGACCTGCATGGTGGAAATTTGTACGGAGTGCCCCATTGTCACACACCAACCCACTGGAAACATTAGTCTGGAAAGATGGTGTGGCCCCAGCAGTGGATGAAGCAATTCACCAACTTGGAGAATATGAAGACGGTATTTCTTACTCCCTTATCTCAGCTGTGGAGAAACTGTCTAATAAACTGACCTGTGAGCTGCAGCGATTCGGAGAAGGGATGTCCTACTCCCATCTATATGGGTTTGTACCTCAGCAATTGAGAGCAGGTGTCCTTTCACTCCAGGGATAATATAGAAGGTACATGCCACAGGGTACTTTGTGTTTTTGCTTGTGGGACCACAGGGAGTACTTGAATTAGGATGGAAAACCTAACTTAACCCTAGAGGCACAAGGGAAAACAGACAAATGAAGGTTGTTTGAGGAAACTTGCTGCTCCAGTCTCCAGTGGACAGTTTCCTCAACAGAGAGAAAGGGCTGATTTTACTTCTGATTCTATGGAAAGAAATTGTATTCCTCTTGTGATCAGTATTAGAGAGGCCTTTCCTCTAGGCTGGTGAAGGAGAGGAACAACCAGGTTTACTGGACTATGTGGATCCTGGAATGTTGGACCTGCAGGAGTATAAGGCTCTAGTTGCCGTTGGTGCACCGTGTACCCTAAAGCCATCAAGAGGTGCAGGAGCAGAATCCATCTGTATTTCTGGACTGACAGGAGGATCCCAGCTGCGATTGGAGATTGAAATTAGCCTGACTGGGAATGATTGGCTAAAGCCATTCCTTAAAGGAAACCAAATTTTATCTTTGCATGCTAAATGATATCATTGCAGTTCTTGAAGAAATTTTCTGAATGGAGATAGATGAGTTTATTTCTTCAGTGCCTAGTGACAAGGCTGAGCATTATCTGGTTTTAGGCTTTAACTACAAACACAGAATTTCATGACCTCAATACCTGCCTAGGCAGTGGTTTTACTGGGTATGCCAGTTGGAAATCTGTGCAAGGGAGTTATGTTGCCTGAAGTGGGGGAAATCTAACTGAAGAAGTTGACCATTTATTTTGGGAAAAGTGAAGTTGTAGAGAATAAGTTTTGAGTTGGCTAAGAGCATTGTTTAAATTTTACTATAATGATAGACACTTAATTTGATGGAACAAAAAACCCCCCAAAAATGATGAGGGTTTGCAGTCTGTCAGTTTTGCAATCTCCCATGCAACCCTAGGAGACCATAATTGTCTTTAAAGCCAGGCAGTTGATTACCTCCTAAGAGGTATAGTGTGCAGCTCTTTGCCTTGTGGCACTAACTGGGGAGAAAAATACATATTACTATGTAAAAACTGTTGTATTAAAGAAAGAGAAACAAATATGTGAAGATCCTGAGCAACTAACTGGCTGTAGGTGGGACCAGAGGGAAGGAGGCTGGACCGGATGACCTCCTGAGGTCACTTCCAATTGCAACCATATTGTGACTTTAGGGAAAAATGTCTTGAATACCAGTGTTAAATCCTCTCCCTCAACTCCTTTAAAAAATTAAAGGGGAAAAAACCCCAAACCAACAACAACAAAGAAGCTTTATTTCAGAGTAATACACTCTTTCTTCAGAGAATGCTCACGTGTTTGTGTATTTGTCAGCTTCCTGTGTTGAAGTTAATATGTGTTGATGACATTGTAGTTCTGCTCAGTAACTCCTTCTGGTGTCTTGTGGAATTGGTCTTGTATATAATAACACATTGAAGACGTCAAGGTGGTCCTTAGCTGTTTAATCTTTAATTTGTGCCGTTTATCACTGAGTCATAGTTTAGAAGTACATAATGAGTACACAAGTAACCTGCACATGAAGACATAAAAGTTGTTTTCCATTTTCCTTTCAGCTCACTAACCTTTGTCATGAATAACAGAAGGAATAAAAAGTAGTTTCCGTGAAAGAAAGCATTTGTGTCAAATTCCCTGAGCAAATAATGGAGAAGGTGCAGTCTGTTTCTGGGCTTCCTGAGTTGAATGTGATTGCCCCTTTGTATTCTCAGACTGAAAAGATTTAAAACTGGCACAGATAATTGCAGAGTCAAGTTATAGGCTTTATTTAGGTTGTGTTATAGTACCTTTCATTCATGAAGCTTCATAATGTAATGTACAAGACTGTGCAATGCCTGAAGATTTCAAAGTATTAAAGCCTTTGGTCTGCACTGCATCCTTGGAGACTAACAAAGGCATAAACCCCTGATATAATGCCAAAAAGTGGAGTCGAGAAGCTGTTTGTTATTGGTGGACATAAAGGTGTTAAGAAAAAAATCCCTTGCCTTTGTTCTGTTCTACAGATGAAATTGCAAAGGGTGAGAAGGGGAGAAGGAAAAGATGAAGGACAGCTTTTGATGCTTCTGACAATACCAGAAGGTGCTCTTAATGGCTCTTTCTTTTCATCTTCATAGAAACTGCAAACTTCATAGGTCAGGAATAGAACAGAAAGAATGGGGGCGGGGGGGGGGGGGGGGGGGGGG